>OY725342.1:9008312-10208312 GCA_963243735.1 Neocrepidodera transversa | reverse complement strand
TATCTAAAATTGTCCAATTACAGCAAACTAAAAAAATTAAACAAATTGAATAATGAAATATTAAATAAAAATCATGGTATCAGTTTATTGTAAATAGTAATTAAAGAACTGTAAAAAAATAATAAATAGTAATAGTAATTTTTGGGACTTATTTGTTTAAAAATAAACATAACTTAAGGGGACACCGTACTCAATTAGCAGTATAGAGGTGGGACCTAACATATTAACATAACCATTGTATATAATAAAAAGAACTCTACAGTAGGATTTCATAAGACTATAAAGTCTTATAAGAATATAATTATTTTAAATTAGGCATCAAGTTATTTTATTATTATTAGTTATTATTATAAAATTTTAATTCGTAGACCACTATAACTAGTATTTTATATACATATAACTTTGTTTAATTGGGTTCGTTACTTAATTCTGTAAATGGTCCTGGATCCATTCAATTTCTTACCGGTCCTGCCGCATATCGCAAGCACCGCTAGCCGCAATGGCCGGGGCACTGCCTAGTGCCTAATGGTTATATCTCTTTATGTCGAGATCAAAGGGCGAACGTAGTATAGTTTGTTTTCGTTTTTTATTTTCATGAACTCATCATGTTTTCTACGGACAGTACACCACGATATTGGTTTGTGTAGGAGTTCCTGCAGTCTAATTAGGTCGCTAGTCAGCGTCCTCGGCTTCGCTCTTCTCCTGCCGTAATCGTAACGTAAGATGCAAGACGGATGCGTTAGTGGATAACAGAGTGGAGCTTCCGTAATTGCCCTTGCTCTCTTATAAACTCAAAGAGACATCGTCTAATCGCTTGGGAATTAAGAGGGTATAACTTATTAGAAGATAATTTTTTAAAAATGTCATGTCATACATAAAGTAACAGTATTTTTCTTTAATTTAATGATGATGACTGGTTTCATTTTACACTTAGTTATACGGACTGTTTTTAAAACTATACACTCGGACCATTACCATACATGTTTTTCGATTTAATGGCGTGGTGCCCGCTCCCCCCTAAAGCATTATGATGGCGGGTGTATTCTATTATCTACCGGTACCAAGTTGTACTTGGTTCGTCACTTTTACAGAGGATTTTATCCTATTAAGTGACTGGTCCGGTTGGTACCCATCAACCTAATATAGATGTCGTGACTATCTATCATTTTTATAGTATATTTCATATACCACTACCCTGGGAGTTGATTTTTTTTTTGTTAGTTTACTATCAAAAATTATGTTACAGTTAAATTTGTGTTTGTATCTGAAATAAATTTTTTTGTATCTCTACATTCTCGATTTTTTTACAAAAACGATTATATCAGCCTCACTCTGTTGATTATTTTTTTTATTTTCTTAGTTATGGATTTAATTTCAAGGTAAAAAATTATTTTTAATAAAATTTAGAAAATAAATCAAGTGGTAATACCTACAAATGGTAAGTACGTTGACCACAATATTAATTTAAAATAGTAATTTTTTTATAGATGTTTTAAAAACTGTCGATCGAATATATAAATTTTAATTTATATATTTAATTCAAATTCCTTTATAAATTTAATACTCTGCCAGCACATAATTTTATCTACAAAATCTACATAATAAATTTTGATTTCATTGAACAACAATTCTATAAAAACTTCCATGAATTTAATAAAAAAAAACGGATGACAAGACATGAAAAATTTCTAATTTATCGACATCTAAATTACATGAAACCGACACATTACATATAAAAATATTTCTCAACGAATTAAAATGGATTTTTAAACGATTCATATTTTAATTTGTAGCGTGTGGATGTGACAGTTTAGGTTTTATTAATTTATTTTCATAATTTCTAATGCATGATCAGATAAAAAAATATACTTCTGTAAATCTAAAAAAAAATATATTGGTTATTAAAATGCAAAAAATCCATTGAGTATTTATACCGGGTGAAAATGAGACGAGGGCCATGCCTATATCGGTTCAACCGATTTGAATAAAATTTGGTACATAGATATGAGACACAATTTTGGATTAACAGACGTATAAAAACAAAATGGCCGACTTCTGGTTGCGTCAGAAATGTTATTAACTTCGATTTTTCAAATAGAACACCCTGTATATTTGATGTTTTGCGGATTATACGGCTCAAATTACATACGACATTGTTGTCAATTTTTTTATTCTTCAATAGAAATATTAAATTTCTCAGATTGTTTTCTTAGCACAGGAAGCCTTGATGCAGTCAAAATTTATTCTAATTGAAATCAGTAATTCATAGTAATAGTCATTTCATCTATAAGATCAATAACAAATCCTACAGGAGGAATTTAAAGGACCCCGCACTTTTTATATGGAAAAATGGTTTCAGTCTAATTTTTGGTGTAAATTGTAGATCTCAACATCCTGAATTCAGTGGCCGATTATGGAGACATGCATGCCTGGAGGTGTGTTAGAGTGAAAAAGCACTATATACATACAGGGTGATTCTTTTAGAGGGCTAATTAGAGGTTTCTGGAGAAGTAGGCAGAATTCAAATCTGAATCGGAAAAATAACAAAAATAACAAAATACTTTGAAAAAAGACAAAAATTAATAGAGAACTTGGAAAATATTTGGGAAAATCAAAAAATACCACAAAAAATCGCAAAATAGTCGCAAATAAACTGCAACAAAATCACAAAAAAATCGCAAATTATCATAAAAAATCAAAAAAATAAGAAAAAATTAGAAAACGAAAAAAATTGAAAAAAGCGGAACAATGAGAAAAAATAAGGAAAAATTAGAAAAAATCGAATCTAATATATTTTGTGGTACATGATTTACAGTTTGATTCGCTATTATTAAAAATTTGTTAAAAATTAATATAAACGATCAAAAATTGGTAACAAAATATACAAAATCGCCAAAATTTCATAAAACATCTCAAAAAAACATTAAAATTGTTAAAAGTCAATAATTAAAAACCGAAATGAAAAACCATCAACATTGTTAAAAAATTGTTAGAATCTATCAAAATTTTGTAAACAAATTAAGAAAAACATTAAAAATTGATAGAAATGATCATAAATTGCTAACAAAATATACAAAATCGCCAAAATTCGATATAAATTGAAAAACTATCAAAAATATCTCGAAAAAAACTTAAAATTGTCAAATGTCAATAATTAGATAGTACATAACACAATTATCCTGTATATAAAAAAAATTATTTCATCATCATATTTTAGATTTCATATTTAAATTATTAATAAAATATCGTATTACTTCTTTATATTAAATAAAAAAAATAATCCAGCAATAGAATTTTCTTGATTAAAATTTTTAGACGTGCCAACCTGTATATTGTAGGCGAAACATTCTTGTTGATACTATTTTAGCATGCATAACTTGGTTAATCCTTTCGTCGTCGTAAAAAATGCGAATCTTTTGCGTTTTTTTTTTTGTAAGCTACCACATACTTTGGCACAAGTTCAACTGCACCATATGAATGAAAATGACGTTACGGTGAGGTTCTCAATTAAAGCTTTCATTCATTTTGAAAGAGCTGCTAGTCAAATTTAAGGAAGAGAATTTCGAAAAAAAAAATATATATAGAATAATGAAAAAAGTAATGGTTATATTAAAAAAATTATTTAAAAAATTTCATGCAATTTGAAAAATGATGATGTCAAACAATATCCACGCAATACAATAATGAACGAAACCCTTAAGAATCATTTCAAGAGACAAACAAACAAACAAACAGACAGACGGACGGACAATTTTTTTTTTTTTGTATATTACAACTATTGTCCTGAGTTGTGGAAGCGGAAATATTTTAAAGACTTAAAGACGACACCTCACGCTTGAGTCGATGCGTAAGGTAGTGCCAGACTCTCCCCTCATCCCTCTGCGATCAGAGTCAGGGGCATACCTGCTAAACTCTCCTCGATATATGTGTCCTGTTTTGTGGTGTTTCGTTTCCTTGTACCCTGCTGTAGAGAAAGGTCCTCCTTTTCAGGGATACAATGGGAGCTGTTGATCTGAAATAGAAAGTATTAATTAGCGTAAGAAATTTAATGGGTATAGGTATGTTGATTTGATACTTACGAGCCTCCCAGGTTGGAAGGAACATCCTCCAATAGAGCTAGGAGCTCGTCCGGGAGATCTATATCTTCTCTTGCTTCATTAAGGCTCCTGAGGTTGGGTTGGGTGAATTTCTTCTTTGGTTTCCAGGTTATTGTTCGTCTGTTCCTGTCAACTGTCCTTTTGGTCCTTAGAATTTCTTGGGCGTGGGTGTTGGTGTTATCCAGTCTTCTCCCGACGTATCCTCTTTGGAACTTCTTGAATTTGGAAATAATAGTAGGGATAATTAGTGAATTTGGTTGGATGGGAAGCGCCAGAGAAGGTAATCCATCTTCCTGAGGATCCTCCTTCCTCTCTGTTGCCGTGACGGCGTGCAAGAGACGAGGGAGGAGAGTGGAAAAGTTGTGACCTCTATATTTCAAAACTGGGCGGATGTAGAATTTGTAAGTGTGAAGCAATGTCCTTGGATTACACCTGCCAAATCGTCCACCAAGGGCATCGAGGAGGGAGGTCCGTTTCCTAACTCTGTCTAGAGTTCTTTGGACTTCAGTCTCCCAATTGAGCGTACGCCTGAAGCATACTCCCAAGTAGATAACTTCATCCGAAGGGACGAGTCTCTCTCCCTAGAGCCGACGGTTGATGTCATTGAGGTTTGTTTAAATTTTCGTGAGTAGATCGGATTTGTGTATCATCAGCGTAGAGTTAAATATCTTGGCTAGGTGACGGAGGTTAGAGAACGTTATGGGTGTAAATGATATAGAGGATAGGAGCTAGGACGGAGCCCTGAGGGACTACAGCTTGGGGAGTGAAAGGATCTGAGATCGAGTTTCGCACTTTAACTATGAGGGAGGCATGCCAGACTTGGTCTAAAGCTTTCTGGACATCAAACAGGACTGCCGATGCACAGTGACTAAGGTTAAGTGGAATGATCAGACCTAAATCCATGTTGGAATTGGGGGATCATTATCCTTTCATCCAAAAAGTCCCAGATACGCTCCTTGAGTAGTGTTCCAAAGAGCTTACCCAGAACATTCGTCAAGGATCTAGGTCTGTAGGAGTTAGGGGATGTTTGTGATAAGGATGGTATTGGCGGATTTCCGGCAAGTTGGAAAGTGGAAGTGCTGAAGACAGGAGTTCATAAGGATGGTGAGGATAGGGAGAGTAGGCTTTCAGGGCTTGTCTTTTGATAAGGTCAGGGCCAGGAGCAGAGTTTTTCCCTTGAAGACATGCCGAAGCGATGTCATCAGGAGTGAAAGGATTTAAGATGGGGGTGATGGATAAGGGGATAGGGAGTATGGATGATGTCCTCTAATAGGAGGTCTGTGTCTTGCTGGAAGTGCAGGCAGAAGTTGGGATTTGGGGGATTCACTAGGGTAGTCTGGAGGTGGTCTTTAAAAGCCAAGGCCTTCTGGGCAGAGGAGTACCTTCGTTTTGCTTCGTTACTTATATATAAACTGAATGTTTTCAGGGAGAGTGCAGAAATCTAATTAAAATTTATAATTTACCTAATTGCTTAAGAAACAGAATTTCCGGTCCTACTCTCATCACAAACCAATTAAGAATATTAAAGTGATAAAATAACATAATCATTTGACAATAATTTTCTTTAAACTGTATCTAGGAATAACCTAAACTTGAAGTGATTAAAAAACTATTATTTAATATTTAAATAGAACCCTAGAACTCTTTAATACATCTTTCGCGACCAGAAAGGATACACCTTTAGAGGCGACAAAGGATTAAATTCGGGTATAACTGACCGCTGCGCCGAAACGATTTGTTGAAGCTTTTCTCAATTTTTGACCTTAATATTTTTTTTATTATTTGTATTATTATTTTGTATTATTTATTTGGAAATGATTTCTGGAAAATAAATTTAGTGTAGAAGAATTTCTTAAATGTTTAAAAAGTTCCTAATTTTCTATGGGATCATCCCAATTATTTTTTTTAACACGTTTATCATAAACGTGTCTACAAACCATTATATTTTATATTCCCTGCTCATTCCCGCATCTGATTAACAATAACACGTGTATATCGTAAAATATTAAAATCATTTTAAAAAGTCTAACGCTTCTAAACTATTATTCTATTTTTAAGTATTTGAGGGCATCACCCTAGTGTGTTTATATTTGGAAAAAAAAATATCAATACAACCTTTTGTATGTTTATTTAGGTACTTGTTTTAAATTAATATCGAAATAGAACTAAGTTTGATTTTTGATGCTGATATATTTTTCCGATATATCATATATATTAAATCCATAAGGTTATCCATATCTCAAATAATGTGGTCCAGTGTTCAATATATAAAATACCATATAAATATAATTAAAACAATATTAGGAAACGGCAACTAGTTTCGGCTTAAAAGCCATCTTCAGACCTAAAAGTTATACAATTTGATAAAGGAGGGTTTACAATAAAAACAAATAAACGCTTATTTACATTATAAATTTTTAAAATTTAACAATTGTAGATTGTCGATCGAAGAGGTGTTGTAATGCTAAAAGGGTTTTTTTATAGTATGGGAGTGTCATACGGGAAATAAAAAGGGAAGGGTGGTTCTGGATTAATAAAATTTAATACTAAAATAAATTGATATAGGAATATTAACACATTTCAAGGAATAGACAATTATAAACTCTCCAATATGGAAGACCCATAAAGTAGGATTGGACCAATCATATCTCACACAGTTCAAATTATGCGGAATGTACTTAAAAATCATTGAGCAATACAAAAAAAAATTACAATAACTTCAAATGTCAGGGGCGTAAAAAATAGGAGGAGAAAGGTGACATATTCTTCCAAATGCGCACCGCTGGATTAATATTTTTTTCATTAAAATATTAAACATTAAAACAAACCTGCAAAATTCAAATAAATATATTCATTCATTTTAAATTTATCAAATAAAATCATTTAATTTTTTATAATTTTAACACCTTGTATAAGTAAATGTGTTGGTCCCCTCATTCCTGATATCATTTTGTATAATTTTTTCTACAGATAAAAGCTGTAAGCGTCATTTGGAAACACCCTGTGTAAAGTTGAATTTACTTAATCACTTTTTTAATTATTTTCACAATCACTATATTAATAAATCAGGACTTATAGTCTATACGAGGTCAATTCCAACGGCATAAAAATTAAATATCTACCTACCGTCGGCGGCTTCTTTGTAAAGCATGTGCGGCGTGATATAATTTATTTTCTAAATTAATTTTATTTTTCATATACCTCTACACTAATATTTTTTTATTAGTACAATGAAAATTTAGTAAAAAGTTAAAATTCATTATCTGAATTTTTGGACAATTTTAGAGCATTTTAGATTCTTGTGAACAATTTAAGTAACTTTAGACCGCTTTATTATTAATTTAGAAAATTTTAGGCCATTTCAGATTATTTTGAAAAATACAATTGATAAATTTGAGTTTGAGTAACTTCAGACTGTTTTATACAATTTGTAGAAGATTTTGGACAATTTTAGATTAGTTTGAACAATCCTTAGATTTATTTTATTTAACTTTGGACCGTTTTATTATTATTTTAGACCATTTTAGACAATTTTAGACCATTTTAGATTCTTGTGAACAATTTTAGTAACTTTAGACCGTTTTATTTTTAATTGAGACAATTTTTAGAAGATTTTGAACAAGTTAAGATTATTTTGAGCACTAACAATTTACTCGAAAATGCAAAAGCAGGTGTTCGCTGTGGACCCGACATTTTTTGACTTTCATATTTTGCTTGTGTATCCACGCAGTATTAATTGTTCGACTAGGTGCATCCGGCATACAGGCCAAGCCGAATTTGAGTGTGTGATAAGAAATTTAAACGAGATCTAATCATCAAGGTCTATTATCAAACCCGATACATGAATCTTTTATTTAGCTATTCGGATTGACTTTGTATATACTATGAATTCATATGTTCGGTACGCTCATACGGCTCAAGATATGAAAGAAAAATTCCAAAAACTGAATCCGAATCCAAATAAAAATAAAATTTATAAAGAATAAAAAATAACTCATGACCATAAGCATTAAGATAGTTTCTCCTCTTTCTTCAAAGCCCATTTGTTTTGGTTAGATGTTTTGGATGTTTTAAAAGTTTATGGGATCATAGGTAGGCAAATAAAACTATAATAGTTTTTTTCTATTTTTCAAAATGGGTTAAAATACGGGTTTCATGATATCGTTCCAAATATTTATATAATTGGTAGATCATTTTTTGGTTTTATGTAAATGAGCCTTGCCCATATGAACGGCGGGTCCCTGGTTCCACGAGGAATCGAAAGGAAATAAAAGGATCCTAAAAAGGAAAGGATCCTTATACCATCAGATAGGGCCACATGGCCTCCAGGGGGAAGGGACGGCTATTATTATTATTTACCGTGGCTATCCAAAGCAACTTACTGATGATTAATAGCACCATTTGGCTATAGGTGTAGAAAAACCCGGAAAACCTCACCATTGATGTAGTCTTGGATTATTGTAGAAGGTATACAGTGACGTATTAGATATCTAGACAAGTAGAAATGAATTGAATTAAAGTATATTAAAATATAATACTTAGTTTTAAAGATTATTTCTGGTTAAATTGAATAAAATGTAACCAATATTATTTATTCATTATTACAGGGAAGACATACTGTATGCTATAGAGCAATTCTCTTTATATATCTAATAACCACAATACGAAACGTCTGGCCGTATTTGTGACAGATCAAAGGACAAGCAATCTCGATGGTGGATTCCCAAAGGAAATAACACTACAATCGACAAAGTCGATCTCACTTACGCGAAGAGCTAGTTGCCGGTTTGCCTTTATGACGTTGGTTTAATTTTAGAAAATCGCCCACTTGCACCGGTTTCATGCTTTTAGTTATTAGTATATTACATGCAGAACTGATTCAGGAGATTAGATTGATTTGTGGGTTGACAGACTAGTAAAGTAATGCGAACTGACTACAAGTTGTGTTTGAATTTCTTTGAGTCAAACGTAGTTAAAAAATAAAAAAAAATAATAACAGGGAAATTTAAGAAAGAGTCCTACTTTTTCCTATTTTTTCCTATTTTTAGGGTTCCGGACCCCAAAGGGTCAAAACGGAACCCTATTGCTCTCACTCGCGTGTCCGTCCGTCTGTCACACCGGTCTAGCCGCTAAACCGTTCAAGCTAGAGTCTTCAAATTTTCACAGTATATGCATCTTATTGACCCAAAGCCATATAAACTATAAAAAATATTTTTAAATGTTCCCATACAGCCAAAGGGGGACGCTGAAAAAAAATTTTGGCCTACCCCATCGAGTGAGGCATCGTTGAATAGAGCTCATTGAGTAGATAAAAGCCATATTTTTTGTTTTAAAAAAGATTGCAAAATGTAGGCATGAGAAGCCACCAAAGTCAGTATTTTTTACAAAATTTTGTTCCGAAGTATTTTTTAAATTTCCACTTGAAATTTGGTGATAATGTTTATTGTTACGTATATTTTACCAACAAATACCAATATATTAGTAAATATAATTTTTTCATTAACATTCCCTCATTTTTAGGGTTCCGTACCTTTGTATTTATGCGAATTGTGATATCCCATATTTTATTTTTTTTATCTATGCAATCGTATTAGTTTTATTAAAAAACGCATTTTTCATCGTATAATTTTTTCTATCTTTGTCGGTTACGCTGATAATAACAAATTTGTTCGTTGCATTTCAAAATTTATTAATATATCTAAGTATATATGCGGATTGTGATATTCATAATTTTTTTTTCTTCGTCGAACACACATGCGCTAGGTTATTTTTCTTTTCACTTCTTTAAATCTTTTTACCAAGTATTTTTGACTTATTAGTTCAATTAAAATTTTTAAACGTCTTTTAAGAATCCTGCCTCTGTATAGCTGGCTTATATTCTACATTTGGTACGGGACCCTAAATGTGCGACACGCACTAGACCGATTTATTTTCATATTTTCTCCTATTTTTCCTATTTTATATCGTTCGTTTCTCTTCTTTCCTATTTTGTTTTTCCAGTATCAGTCTAACGGTTTGACCGGCTTTCATCGGTTATTTTTTTTCACATTGTCATACATTTGGGCATCGCCCGATGTGTTTTTGGTGATCCTGAATCAAAAGGGGGTAAAGCTACGCCACTGGACACTAAAGACGAACCGATTCGCACGGTATTTTTTACTGCTTTGTAGGCGCAGAATTTCCCCCTTTCAACTTAGGGCCTAGACTTACCAAAAATTACATGTCGCTAAAGCCCGTTATAACAAATACATAGAAAAACCCTATAGCAATCGGTCAAACCGTTTGTAAGATATTTGGACAACTACAGACGGACAGACACACAATGCAATGTCTATAAGGGAAGCTCGCTTTTCTCACTCCCTCATAAACGTATAAATATTTTTTTTTAAAAATTATTCATTTTTAAAAAAAATCAGGAGAGAGAGAGAGAGAGAGAGAGAGAGAGAACCACAATAAAGAAAATATTTAGTTATTTTTATTTTAACGTAACACTATTTCTATTTTAAGTTTGTTAAGATTTTCTATACTAATAGTAAATTAAGCAATAAATTCAGTACGCCTCTTTAATTTAGTTTAGTTTAAGTAATATTTTTCTCACCTTATTTATTTTCCTTAAATGAAACATTTTATTTCCAAATTTAACCAAAAAACATAACTTTCCATCATAGAACCCGCTTCATATTTTACCTTCAAAACTAATTACAGAAGTTAAACTAATTAAAATAAAAACTAACCTGACACGTGATAAACATTTTTGAAAAAAAAACTACGAAACTCACGTACCAATAAATATCAAAATTAACGCATTTTTTCGAGTTAAACGTAGCCATTAGGTCGTGTTTTTAAACATCCGTCTAAAAATAGACATAAATTAGACAGAGCCCTTCCAACGCAGGAAAAAGGGTTTAGTGTCGCAGATTTATTAGTTGTTTTTTTATTTTGCATATGTGCTCTATCTGTTGATGCGTCGCACCCTTTAAAGTAGGTGGTAGGGTTAAGACACCCTTGCATAAAAATTAAAAAAAGAAAAGGCAGCTGAATCTAATTTTGGGTATAGAAAAAAGGATGCGAGTAAGTAGATGTTTAGATATACTTTTATTTTGCCTAGAACCCTATTATTATTTTTTTAAATTAGCCTACCAAAATAACTAATTTTGTAAACTATTATATTTTTATTTATTTTGATAGATTGTAATATAACAAAATTATTTTTTATTTTTCGGCTTTCTGCAAAAAAAATCCAGTTAATAATAATTATAAATAAATAAAACATTTTCTCTCCGAGTTCTAAGTGTCCGATCGGGCAATAACCAGCTCGAAAAAAACCATGGAAAAATATTCCCATAGACTTTCTCATTACATTCAAAGTTAATCTTCTACATAAAACTCTTAAAGTTGTTATCCCGTTCGAAATCCACCCGAAAAGCATATTTTTCTTGAAGACTTTATGAGTATGTGGAAGTAAAGTTGTATTTTCTCTACAGCTATATACTTGTTCATCCCTAAAGGCTGTAATGGCTGCCCAAGAACGCAGAACCGGATTTGATCAAATTTATAAAAAAATTATACCGAATTAGTTTTATTTCTCTTAAATATTTGACAAAAACAATATTTTTATGTAGTAAGTATCAGTGGCGAATTTAGAACCTGACTTCGCGTGGGGGCATCCTAAATATGTAAATAGAATACCCCCTGGGTAAAATTTTGAAATTTTTTTAACAAACTTCAATTCACTATGATAAACATCAGGTTAGAGTGATTTAAGTTTCACCCTTAATAAACTTTAAATAAATCATCGTCTCTGCAGGGGGCAATTGCCCCCTTCCTCCCTGGGTCCACCACTGATAAGTATATATTTTGTATCACACAAATATTTCTCGATGAATCCGCTTTCTAGTTAAATAGTTCGGTTAATCGTTGAAATTATCGGTACTGGGCAAAATAAATCCATAAGTTAACGTAAAACTTAATGAATGTGTTATGTGTAAAAAATAGAATTATTGTTCCCTTGTTTTTAATGGTATTGCTAATAGGACAATATATCTCCCATTTTTAAAGATATTTCTCATTCCAACTATCAAATTTTTATGCCAGTTTTTTTTATAAAAACAGTAGATGCATAATTGAAAACCCTTTAAGCCGCTTCAAGAGAGTGACATACGCGTTTGAATCACTGAAGAAATAATTCTAGATGTTATGATAAATAACAGAATAAAAAAATTTTAATTCCCAATTTATTTGCAATCTGTAAAATAGTATACAATAAGCAAAAAGTTTATAACAATATTTATAACTTGCAGGAAACTTCCCATTGGTAGTTCCTTAAAATCTATAATTAGTCTAAGGTATAGCCGTGCGAGTCACATGTGCTTAATTCTAGAACCCAGAAATAAGATCATACGGGTGTAGTTTTTAGTCTTTTTTGCGCAGTTGGTTGTGTCATAAGATGTTGAACAAGTGTATTATGATGGAAACTCAGTCTTTGTATTTTTTACAATAAACTGTGATTTCTGATTTGACTATTTTTATTTGAAGATCACGTGCGATGATGAAGTTTGGAACGAACCACGGATCGGAGCAATTTAGATCGGAACCTTTCCAGTATTTCTATGTTGGATGTGGACGCTGTACCCCAGAGCTGAATACCGTAGGTAAAGATAGGTTTCAGGATGGTCTTATAGCTTTATTATTGATTTTCTACCGCTTATCCAATATAGTTGTCTGAGATTAAGTCCAAGCTGCTTCCTTTTTGTGAAGATGTGTTTTCTCCATATTAGACGTCTGTCGAGATGCATTCCTAGGTACTTGGCTTCGTCGCGTTGAGGTAGTTGATGACCCATCGAGTATTACTGAAGGACATTTTTCTCTCCTGTTTGTAAATGTTACCTGGACTGAGTAATATTTGCTCTAATTCGCCATATACCCCAGAGCTGAATACCGTAGATCTAGATAGGTTTCAGGATGGCTTTATAGCTTATTATTTATTGATAACTGTGATTTTGTACCGAATATCCCATATAGTTGTCTGAGGTTAAGTCCAAGCTGTTTCCTTTTTGTAAAGATGTGTTTTCTCCATGTTAGACGTCTGTCGAGATGCATTCCTATTTACTTGGCTTCGTCGCGTTGCGGTAGTTGATGACCCGAGGACAGTTTTCTCTCCTGTTTGTAAATGTTACCTGGACTGACTTAGTAGTGTTTGTTCTAATTCGCCATGTATACCCCAGAGCTGAATACAGTAGGTCCAGATAGGTTTTAGGATGGCCTTATAGCTTATTATTTATTGATAACTGTGATTTTCTACCGATTATCCAATATCCTTTTTGTGAAGATGTGTTTTCTCCATGTTAGACGTCCTTCGAGATGCATGGTTTCTGTTGTTGTAGGATTCTAAGATGACTGTATCATCTGCAACTGTTGCTGCTAGGCTGTTATTACTCGTATTCAGATCAGCTGTATATAGTATTCGTCAAAGTATACTGCCTTCTGGGACTCCAGATTTAATTTCATTGATGGATGTTTGTTCTCCCTGATGGTCTACTAGGAAGTTGCGGTCTGCAAGGTAGGATTTAAGGAGTAGGAAATAGTTTATGGGTAAAGATTTTCATAATTGGATGCCAAACTTTATCAAATGCCTGTGTGATGTCCAACAATACTGCAGCACTGTTCCTTTTGTCTTCCGGGTCTTGTATAATATTTTCAACTACTAGATGGACTTGGTCGATGGTGACGTGATGTTTCCTGAACCTAAATTGATGATTGGGTATCAACTGGTTTTGTTCAACTACTGGCCAATTAGTAACTTCTTTAAGAGTTTTGACATTATAGGCTTATATGACTTTACTTCTTCAAGAGTTTTTAGGTAACAGAATAATTTTTGTAACTTTCCATTAAGCCGGAAAATAGTTTAATTTTAGGCGAGCATTTATTATAAATGTTATTAGTTACGTGGTAGCTTTTGGAGAATTTTTGCTGTAATAATGTCATAACCAGAGAATTTTTTTGGATTTAGTTTATTAGTAATAACATTTTTAATTTGTTCGGCTGTAAATTTTTCTTCTTCCGTGTCATCCATGGGATTAGATGGAAATGGTTGAAATACTTCTTCTAGATGACTGCCAATTAAGAATGATTTTCCTTTGCTTCTTTTGGCCCAATGTTCATCCTCTTTACGAGTTGGCGGTTCAGAAATTGGGGATATTTATATGTTTTTTGTAGCTCTCCAATGGGAATATTCGCTGGCTTCTATTGGTGGTAAGTTCCTGAAGTACTGTTCTACACCATTGTTTTTATAATCATTTTTTCAGCTCTTGCGTTGCTCTATTAAGTGTTGTTTCTGAGAGCTCTCAACATGTGTTAACTTCACAATAACGCCCTATGAAGCAGTAGCGAGTTTTACACGTTCAGTGGTTGTAATAACTTTTTATCTACTTGTTACTTGCTAGGACATTCTGTACAGGACTCATTTCATTAGTGGCCGATAGAAGACTCGGCTTCAATTGTTTTGGACACCCTTGAATAGATTTTAAGTACACGTAAAAATAATAGGCAACTCATATTACAGATAATTCTTTAAATATTGACCTGAACTCAATAAATATTAATAATTCTCCACTACTTAATAGCCTCCGAGCTAGCTAGACCTCACTCTTTTAGATTTTTATGTGGTGGCAGGTATCAACATTATTTATTTATTTATAATATCTTTTTTTTTTGATCTGCCTTTTCTGTTTAATTATCAATTTTTAGTTCATATGTCTGTTTGATTTGTAAAATTTAGTAGTTGGTGCTAAATTAAAAAAATCACGAAAAATAGGTTAACGTTATATGTAATAAAAAACTAAAAATTGAACTGTTTAAATATTTAATTTACAACTTGTTTCTCAAAAATCCGGTAATATAAGAAAGTCAGTTAATATAGGTTGCTTTTTATATGCAACTTCCACATTTAAAGATAATAATTTTTTTTTCTATTTAAAATTTAACGATTTTTATATTAAAAAGTGTAAATATATAGTCAATAAAAAATATATCAATCAATCAATAAAATATCGTGGAAACCGTATCCGGGAGACAAAATAAAAGAAGATGTGCTTTAATCAATAATCTTGTTCATTCGATATCTACTCGTCGGGAAAGTTTTGAAGCGACACAACCGATTTTTTTCTATGTAAAAATGTATCCTCCTTGGAATTTACTCTGTTTCAAAAAATTATTATATTTAATTTATTAAAAGGTTTAACAGTTGGTTGGAACAATCAGTATAATACTTGATTTATTTATGTTGTCCAACTATTTATAATATTTTTTTTTGTTTCAGGTAAGTCAAAATTTCAAGTTAACTCAGCTTATTGGTAAGTGGTTAATGCAGGATTATGTAATAGTTAGTCAACTGCAATATACGAATTTATTTAAACAAATTATTAACTGTAATTAAACAAGTTGTAAAGTGACTGGTAACAAATTTTATTAGTTTTGTATTACTTACGAAATATGTGATTTCAAAAAATTAAATGATAAAAAATCACATTTATGCGGCGGGGGGGGGAAGGACATTTTATAGGAACTCCATTTTGTAAGACTATTACGATTTTATTATTTGTCGTTTATATCTAACACTAAAATACTTATCTTAAGGTGTAATACTTCAGAATTTCAAAAATTCGATTTTTTTGCACGTTAGAAATATGTTATGAAAACATTTTTATCGAATTCGACACATTATGTAATTTATAGAAACCCGAACACGACCGAGCACGGTCCTTTGATTTATTGTATTTGATAGACAATTTCCCATTTATGTTTTTAAGTCCTTATGTAAATCCCTGTGCACGTGCTTTTGAGGATACGCCATCCATTACAATGGGAGGACGGTAGCTCGTTTTGGCGGTCTATTTGGCATCTTTTCTTTGGGGATGTTTGTGCTCTTTCCTTTAAATCTTCGCCCTATTCTTTTTTACGTTCTGACATGTCTGACAAGGGTTGGAATTTGTTTTTAGTTATTGTTAGCATCTTTTTCGCCTTCTGTTTGAATAAATACCTAAAATTTGTCACTTTCTTAGGAGTTATGAAGACTTTAGGTCTTGTATCTACTACACTCTCTGTCTGTTTATATATTATCTCGATTTTATCCTATTCATTAAGAGGGATACGTCCATTAGGCTTTCTTCTTTTGAAGCAGGTGAGTAGTTATTCTATAAAAATCCTACTCCATCAGATTTAGATAAGGGAATGTGAGCGTTTTCGGTGAAGTTACAGGGCGCGTGGGCGCTTTTATCATGGGAAAAGGTCAAGGTTAGTGATACTGAGGTGTGTTACCAGTGACGTTCTGGTCAAGGTTAAAAAAGGTTACGGAGTGACGTGGGTGTTTGAAGAAAATCTCGTTTTTTTCCTGATGATGGTAGAATGAGCGCGAAGATTAATATTCAATTTTGTGGCAAGAACTATTCAACTTATTTGTAATTTTTAGAAAACATAGCTTGAACGGAGCTTTTTTATAAATAACGTTTGCTTCAATTTTTATAGCTTCGAATAGCTACAAAAACAGGCTGAGAAATTTTTTTTAAATAAAGTCCGCCATTTGCAAAAAATTCTAAATTTCAAAAAATCAACCGGTCAGGCTATAGCTAACATGATAACTTTGTGTATTTTTTGTCTCAGGTGAAGTGGATGGACAAATTCTTGCCACAAACTCGTCTCTTACTTTACTCTTATACTTATTTAAGGACACCATAAGGTCACGCATGTGCAGAAACTTTTAATTTTAAACTGGATTCTTAAAGTCAAAGTACAAATTGGTTCAATAAGAATTAATTCTTAGAAAAATCAGGCTTGAATGTGTAATACCCTCTTAAATCCTAAATTACCATTTATAATGCACAAAAAATTCTATATTTCTATTTTTGATAATATTAAAAATATGGATACATTTCCATCGAAATTTGATACATATAGTGAATGTCTCGATTTTTTATTAAAAATAAATAATTTATCTAAGCTTAAAATTTAAATATGCGTTATATGATTTAAATATTAACAAAAATTTTTGCAATAATCTCCCATGCCTACCCTGATATTTTCTTTCTCTATAATCATCCATTAGGTGAGTTTTATGATCTGTCTGAATAAGAGAAGACATTACAAAGTTACCCAATCTATACTTTAATACTTGCGGATGACACAAAACTAAGGAGGGTTTTACTAAGTCTATTTATAGAGCACTTCGACTGTACAGATCGTGTAAGTTAATCCCTAAAGTGCCCACCTATAGAGTAAATGCGAAAGGTGGCTAAAACATTTAAAGAAAGAAAAAATCTGCAAAAACATCGATGATATATATATAAAAAAACATAATAAGTTTATTTTATTCCCAAACCGCATAACTGGTGACACATTGAATAAATTCTGGCATCAAAGTAAATTTTTTTAATCCAGAGAGATTTTTATGATGAATGTCCACACAAATGGGAGATTCTCGTGGCTTTGTCGAAAACATAAACGCGCACACAATACGGGAAACATAATTCATATCGCTTTTAATAAACTCAATGTTTGGATTTTTGGTTTGTTTTAAGCCAGAGCTATTTTGCGGCTGTTCATTTTCATTACGAACGTTCGCTTTATTATATCAAAGGCTTTTAGAAATGACGTCTCAATAAACTCGGGTTGCTTTCTCAAAGTGACTTTGGTCATAAATAATTCTTGATGCATTATATGAATATGTTCTGTGAAGATATGTGATTGTTAAGAGTCTACAGGGTGTATAAACAAACATTTGACATCAATTTAAAGAAAAAAACAGTTAATAAAGAATTGGTAGGAAGATACAACTGAAAGAAAAAAAGAAAATGTAGGAAACGTTAACTCAATTAATATTTATATTATATTTGAATGTTTAAATTGTAATTTATAATAGTCCTCCAAGAATTGATATTTTTCGATTTTTTATTTTTATATTTTGTTTCAAATCAGGTTAGCAACGTGGGGCGAGAAAAATAATCAAGAGAAATAAAAAAAATTAACATGAAATAATATAATTGGAAAAATAAAACATTTGTGACAGGTATAATAGAATTTGTGATAATAAGAGAATTGATAAAGTGTAAAGAAGATTTATTAGAAGTAAATTTTTATTGATAAAGCTGATGAAGAAAACAATATAATAGAGGATGTGGATAGAAAAACAAAATTAGAACAAAAAGAACATGGAAATATAATGGATGTGATAATAAATAAAATAGTAAATATATGCAACATATTAGAGAGGAAATATATGCAAGAGATGGCAGAAAAGTTTTGTAAGAAAATTAACATAAGAACTGAAACAAAATAAAAAGGAAATATTTCTAAAATTATATACAGGCTGTTTCATTTATCATGTGCTAACATTGATATCTTCTAAACCATAAGGAATACGAAGGCGATTAAATGGGCAAAAAGTTAACTATTTTGGAGAACATTATATTGGTCGAAAAAAATCTACAGGAACTCTCACTCTTCTGGAGTTATACAGGGAAAACTAAAAATGGTTTTCTGCGCATAAAAGTTTTATTCAAAAAAATATCAAAAAATGGAAAAACAAGTTTTATTGCATCTGACATTTTATACTAATAAATATTCGATACGACTTTTCGTGTCCTAATGTCCATCATCAAGTTATTTTTTTAATACGGACCTGTCTTTTATATTTCAGATATTGATAAACCGTTAAAATCCAAATTCAGGGATACTTGTCATTTTAACGACGTTTTATCTGAAATAACTAACATCATCAATGATAATATATTTTAATTACGGTCCTGTCGTAGTTCTTTTGTAAATTCGTTTTGATTTTATTAAAACAAACATAATCCGACAATACAACTTCCATAAAAAAAGTTTTGAAATAAAACAACAAAGTAGTAGAAATTAAGCAAGCAGAAAAAAAAGTTATGGCAATTTTCTAACATGTTGGAATGTTATTTTCCTACGTTTAAAAAACGTCTTAAAAACGTACACGACCGACAGCCGGGACGTTTTAAAAACGTTCGCTAAAGTACCCAAGAACGTTTATAAGACGTTTTTCTCTAGTGCAAATGTCATAATTTCTAACTTCATATAGACGTTTTAAAAACGTTTCATAACGGACTAAATAAATGGCTCTACAAAAGACCTTTTGTGGACATATTTTAGAATGTCCACTTAAACTTTTACTTTTACAAGGTCGTTTTTTACATTGGTTATAAAAACGACTTACAAAAACGTTTAAGCTTTCTGACCTTTTCTGAAAACATACTTTTAAGGACCTAAACAAAACGTTTTTTGAACACTACTGATGGATATTAAAAACAACTTGAATAAAACGTTTTAAAAACGTCCCTATTGTGGCTTTATAACAAACATTCTAACATTAACGTTAGAAAAAGGTTTAGGTGTTCGTTTTATCGTAGGATTTAAAAATGTCTGAGTACTGTAACGTAAAAAACGTTTTGTTTTTAATTTATGAGTTCGGGACGTTTTGTCGACATATTTTGGACGTTTCTTTATGTCCAGTTTAAAAACGTTCTTGCAGAAATGTTTTATTTTGGTCCTCGGGCGTTCTGACGTTAAATGAACCATAAAAAAACGTCAATCGGACTTTTCGTGCTATTAAGGTTAATTGATTCAAAATGTAACAAAAATCGTTTTTTGAACAAAATTGATATTTACTACACTTGGGATTTAAAATTTTTTAATAAAAATTGATTCAGGTAATATCAGATTTGAAATCTTAAATCTTCGTTATGTTTTATTATCTTTTTTTAATGCCATATTCGTTTTGAAATTGTTAGGTTATATTCATTTTGACAAAATTAAAATAAATTTACAAGAGAACTACGACAGGACCGTAATTCAAAATTATTAGCACTTTTTATGTTAGATATTTCAGATAAAACATTGTTAAAATGACAAGTGCGATATATCATTGAATTTGGAATTTAACGGTTTATATATATTTGTTATAAAAAAACAGGTCCGTATTAAAAAAATAACTTGATGGTGACCGTTAAGACACGAAACGTCGTATCAAAGATTTATTAGTGCAGTTTTGTAGAAAATTTTGGATACAATAAAACTTTCCTTTTCCATTTTTTGATATTTTTTTAAATAAAAATTCTATGCGCAGAAAAATAAATTTCGCATTTTTAGTTTTTCCTGTGTAACTCCAGAAGGGTAAGAGTCCCTATAGATTTTTTCAACCAATGTAATGTTCTCCAAAACGGTTACCTTTTTCCCTATCTAATCATCTCCGTATCTCTTATGGTTTAGAATATAGCAATGTTAGCACATGATAAAAGAAACGACCTGTATAGACAAAAAAAATTGACGAAAATAAAAAAGAGGAATGTCAAAAGGAGATGCGAGTTATAAAAAAGAATTTAATTGAATAAAAAAAATCACAAAAAATTGCAAAATTATCACAACAAATTCCTAAAAAATGACAACCTGAAAGAATTTGAAAAAATCAAAAAACAACAGAAAAAAATTAGAAGAATGAAAAAGAAAACGAAAAATCCCAAAATAGAAATAAATTATAGGAATAAGAAAAAATCAGAAAAATTAAAAACAAAAGAACGAAATAGAAAAAAAGAACATTAGGAGAAAAAATCGAAAAAAACCAAATAAAAAACTGGAAAAAAAGCAAGAGTTCAGAAAAGTGAGAAAAAAACGGGAAAGAAATCAAAAATCACTGTGTCGTTTCTCTCTCTATAAAATATTTAAAAATGAGAAGTGGAAGACTTAGGAGGGGATCAACCTGAAGATAAGATAGAACAAGAAGAAATAGACGAAATAGAACAATAGACGAAATAGAACAAATTGGAGAAAATTATAAAAAAATTCTAAATTATAAAAAAATCGTATTGTAGAAAAAGACAGTGAGTAACAGAATGAGACTGAAAGCCGCCTACAGGTATAACGCTTTTTCTTACGTGACGCTTTCTGACAGTTAACTCCTACTGCTAGCCGCGTTAATAGTAGGGGAGGCCAAGCGGGAATTTGGGTATTTACTAAAGCTCGGCAGATTAATATATGGGGGATACCTTGATACTTTACCGGATATGAGCTGTTAATATATAGCCGCCCCTCTAGGATAAAGGATCAAAATAGTAAAAAAAAGTTGATCATTAGAAATTCTCGAGCGCGTCAGATTAAAGTATGGTGAGTTAAGTACATCCTAAAAAGTGTACATTTCAATAATCTGACAATTTCAGTGTGACGTAAAGAAGTGGGAGAGAAACAAATTTGTAAAAAAAGTCACCTTGAAATACTCGACGCGGTTAAATTTTTTATCATTTTGAAGGAAATAATTAAAGGATGACGAAAATAATGTAATCTGCCGATTTCTTTAAGCCGGAGTACTTTAAATCATCAATAAAGTGTGGTATGTGCAGCTGCTGAGAATTATGTATTTCCCACTCCGAGCCTCTCTTCCTTTCTCACTCTTTTCTATCTCTCACTCTTTCGCAACATCCCCACACTTCTTTTCCATTTTCTACTCCTTCGTACGGCCATCCCCAACTAGCAAGCCAGCAGATTTTTTATCACTCCGTTACTAGAAATACGTAGGGCATATACGCTATTAATGCCTGGCATGCTCTAGTATGTCTTTGTGACCCTACATTTTTGAAAATTCATACACGCTACCCCCCCCCCCCCCCCCAATGAAAGGGAACACATCATATGAATTATTTTTTTAGCATCTAATCTTTGTAATTCAATAATAGGCCCGCACAATGTTCTAGTATTTAGCCTCTTGGGCTTTCCTACTATAAATAGATTAAAAACTATAGAGCATCTTATCATAAATGCTTCAAGAATCAATATTTGCATGATATTTCAAGAGAAGAAAATCTGAGGATTAAATTAGCGACGAAATCGAGCCAGACGAAAATGATTCGAGGGAAATTCTTATACTTATTTTTCTATAAATATATGTATCGAGGTTAAAAAAATATACTATTTCCTGTGCATTTTAATGGAATAAGTTCAATGATTAGAAGGAATCATTGAAATTTTTTTTAATTGTCAGATTTATGAAACTCCTTCGAATAATTGTCAGATTATTGGTCAGCACGTCTAGAACATTAAGATGAACCGTATATATCTTAATCTGACGTGCTCGAGTATTTCAAATCACTATTTTTTTTGCATTTTTCAAAAATCACCGAGAGTTTGTGTTACGTCCAAATCGTCAGAATATTAAATGAGAACTTTCTTTGGGTATACTTGCCACCCTTTTAAAATATCTGACGCTCTTGATTAAATTTTTGTTCTATTTTCAATCCTTTTGTACAGCCAGCCCCATCGTCCAAACTGTCATATTAAGCAACCTCCATTATTGAATATACGTTGGCCATACATAATATCAATGTCTGACGCATTCAGATATTTTCATGTAACGGTTTTTTTACATTTTTGATATTCTATACATTATATAACATCTAAGCTTCGAAATCCAATAGGTCTTCACGACGCTCGAGTAAATCTCTATTTAGCATCGTGGCCTCCTATACTATAAGGAACTTCGAACCAAAAATATATCCTTTCTGAAAAAAAGTACCGGAACGCTTTCCGGTTCTGAAAAAAGGTATCATCGTTCAGTCCCCAATAGTCTCTTATTCTGGCTTTATCCGTCCGTCTGTTGGGGGGAGCTAGAGCTAAGCGTACAACGGTATTAGTTTCAGCATGACCTGAAACCTGTACAATGGAAAAAAATACCTTTAACCTTCAAAATATTAAAACACTTGAATTGTATAGAAGAATATGTATATGCCACACTGCGGCACTTCGCTACTTGTTTTAGATTGTCACTTTTGATCCAGTTAAGAAATTTTGGCTGTAGTTATATCTAGTACTTATGATTTTAAACTATAGTTTTAAAAATAATTAATAATATGTGTACTTTAATATGGATTTGGAATTTAAACGTCAATTTTTTTTTAAACAAAAGTCAATATCTCATATTGGTATTGATTTTAAAATTAATATCGTGATTCGAAAAACAGTCGTATTTATACAAAAACTGCAAAGCGAAAATAATCAACGAGTGTGTCTACAGTTCGTAATAAAACTTTCAACTGACGAATTTAAATTCTAAACCGTAAATCGACTGAAATAATTATCGCTTTGAAATGTTAGCGTTAACCAATTATAGGTGATGAAAACTTAAAACAAGCCAATCTACCGGAAAATTTTAAGTAGAAAGAGCAATAATACAAAAGAAATATACATACAGAGTGAATTAAGTTATGTGAAATTGTCAGTAAATATTTTTCTACAGCTTTCTTGTCTCGTTTAAGATAAAGAAATCCAAATATATTAGGCGAAGAAATGGAAGTGCAAGAAGAAAATATGGAAATGGTGCAGGATGTAGATAAAGAAAGTAGAAATTTTGGAATTTAGGACATAAAAATGTAGATAAACGAGGGAGTAATAAATTACGGGGGAGAAAGATAACAAATACTGGGAAATATAAAATAAACCTGTCAAGGCAAATGATTATGGAAACGAATCAATATATAAAGAAAAATCGATATTAATTTACAAGAATCATATAAAAAGACAGAGTAATTAGAAAAGAGTATACAAGAAGATAGATGAGAATATAAAAGATTTTAAAACGGGAATGAAGAAAAGTTCATGAAGAATTAAGGAAAAGTTAAAAAAAAAATCGAAACATAAATATATGGAAAATCCAAAAGTAAGATTAGATAAATAAATAGAAACAGAAGGAATTTGGAATTTTTTTTATCAAAATAATTTCTTTTTAATGTCTACTAATTCTTTATCCTTTAATCTATAATAAATAAATTAAATACAAAACTATTATAACGCTTTGCTAATTATTATGATTGCGGTCATTGCAAAATGTCTGGCTATTGTATTCTACGTTTTATCGCTTTATAATAGACCATCATTAAAAAACTATTCACTGAATAAAATAGAAAAGCTATTAACGAAATTTACAGGATGATATGAAATAGTTTTATTATTAAATAAATACAATTTTTTATTCATAGTTAAAGCCAAGACGAACTTTTATATTCACTGGGGCTTCACACTAGACGAGATAAGGCGAGAATTTCAAAAATCTCGTCTCGGTCTCGTTAGTTGAGAAAGAAATAAATCTCGTTTCAGTATCGGTCTCGTCTAGTAACCGTTTGTCTCGTCTCGTCAGATCTCGTTATTTATTTTGATGTTACTTAATCATTATCTATACAAATTATAACTAGAAACATATTGTTATATGTATAATAAAATACAACTTTTTTCATTCATACACGTTACAATATTTTCGCAAACATACATTTTACATTTCGCTAATGATAAATGTTAATTAGTTTAAAATTATTTTTTATATAGGAGATAACTGAACGTCTAATTAGACAACGTTTTAAAAAAATTACAAATATCGAATTAGAACTAGAGAGCATGTTAATGTTGATTTCGTTACTCCTATTTTCAATAGAATTGAAAATTTTATTTAAAATGCTTTATTCTGCACCCATAACAAATGTAGTTTATAGGTACCCTTTAGTTACCTAAGATTTAAAACGGTCATAAAATTTTGTTACCCTCAAACTGTTTGGATGCACTAAAAAATTCGAAATACATTGATAGTGTCATTTTATATAAAAGAAAATATTTCACAGATAGTTAGCAGATTTTAGATTTCGTAAATTTATCGTAACCTATGCAGACCTTTCTTTTATTATAAAAAAATTAAATGTTTATTTTTCTTAGAAAGTATCGTTCTCGTGTGAAGCCCTAATATTCACAAATTTAAGACACTTATTATTGTTTTGTCTTGATTGGAATAAACTATTCGTTGTATATAATTATTGGTTTACTTTTTTATGCTGAATCCGAAATCAGAATTTTAATATTTATACAAATCAAAAATTTTAAAACTTTAGACTCATTCCAATTAACAAATAAATGCCCAATCAAGATCACTTACTGTAGCTGCCACCCAGGCTCAACATCAGCACAGAAGGATATGAAGAACTGTTTAACACAATGGGAAACAGGTTTCTGGTTGGAGGAAACTGGAATGAAAAGCATACCAATTGGAGCTCCAGGTGCATAACAACCAAAGGTCGAAATCTATTTAAGGCCATCACAAATAAAAACTTTACTCAGATGTCAACTTAATGGCCTTCTTTTTTTGTGGTCAAAAATATCTCTAACTATTTGCAGTACTATATAATCTTAATTATTATTAACAAAGTTTATACTTACATTAGTAATTCTTCCAAATGAAAAACTGAGTAATCGCACTTTTAATTATTACAATTAATTTATTAAAATGTTTGGCCAGACAAGATTAACACTAAACTGGGATAATATAAATCACCCCGTGAAACATGGGTTCAATGTTATAGACGCACATGATTATTTATTTTTTTTAACTGCTATGATACAATGAAGAAAGAGGCTTTACTGGTCTTTTTACTCCATTACTTTACTGTAATTCACTACAAAATAGGGTTCCTTATTGATAGTTCAAATCTGACCATTTGATTAGCTGCACTCAAAGAAAGTATAAGGTTAAGTTATCATTTCGCCATATAATAGAGCTTCATACGAGACGAGATAAGGCGAGAATTTCAAAAATTTGGTCTTGGTCTCGTTTCAGTCTCAGTCTCGTCTCGTCAAATCTCGTTATTGCTAGAATTTATTTCTAAGATAGTATTTCCATGATATTTTCATACCTTTTTATATAAACTACAAACTACTTCTTTAGCACCACTTTGACATGTATTAAAAAAATCCCATACGTGTGATTTAACGGCACCAGGTTTAATTATGGAAAATAATGTAGAAAAAGTTCGAATCAAAAGGGAAAAATCGAAACATATTTTTTTATAATTGAAAAATAAAAAATAATTGTTAATAACACTCAATTACTTTTAAATATACAGGGTGTCCAGAGATGAAACCGACAAAACTTAGGGGGTTATAGGGACTGCCAATACGATTGCAAAAAGGCATATACAAATGTCCAAAACCGCTTCGTTACTGATATACAGTGTGATTTATGAATTTAGACAAAAAATTCAATCCGCCATATTAAATACAGGGATAACCCTATTTGATTTAAATTTGGTACAGGAATTAAACTAAATGGCCTTAATAAGTAGCCCTTTGAACGAATCCAATATCAGGACCGGAATATTCTTTTTGACCCATCTTAAGTTTTTGTAAGAATAACTCACTCTGTATAATGATTATCAAAAATCTGAGCTCAGATTCGAAATCTACGGAAAAAATCCTACAGGAACTTGTTAAAAAAGTTTCTGGCACCATTTCAGTTATTCCGTAATAAATTATGATCTTAAATGTTTTCACTCGAGAAATTAATTTTCGGATAAAGTACCATCAAAAATGGGTTAATATAATAAAAAATTAAGAAACCAAGACATAAATATTGTTATTTTCTTTAATTAGTTCGTAGTAAAATTTTATAAAATACTATCATAACGGAAAAAAAAGTGAAGAATAAATCCGTATCAGTAGCTTACAATTGTTGTCTAAATACAGTAGGCTTGTGTCACCTCAACAGATGGATCGGCCGTGGAGGTCCAGTAAATTGACCACCGCGATCGCCTGATTTAACACCCCTGGACTACTATTTATGGGGCCATTTAAAATTAGAAGTGTATAATGAAGAAATTAGAAATAGAGAACATTTATTAGAGAAAATTACTGCTACATGTAATAGTGTTAGAAATAACCCTGAAATAATTCGAAAGTCAATAAATCATCTAGTGGCACGCTCTCAAAAATGTGTCGATTCTGGAGGGCTTCACTTTGAAAATTTATTTTAATATTAGTAAAAGTTTTTTACGAATTTTTTTTTTGTTATGTTGAATACAAAAAATTATTGTGCGTTGTGCTGTACTTTCATAAATTCAAAATTAGTAAGCAAATATAATTTATAGAAAATTCAGAACAGTCCTTTTTGAACAAATTCCTATCCGCTTTTTTAGCAGATTCGAATCTGCGATCAGAATATTGATAATTATTATACTAGAACAGATATTCTTAAAAGAAACGACTCACTCCGGTCCTGATACGAATTTATTTTTTCGTCTTTTCTTGGGTTATGAAAGTATTTTATAAAATTTTACTACGAATTAATTAAAGAAAATAACAATATTTATGTCTTGGTTTTGTAATTTTTTATTATAATAACCCATTTTTGATGGTATTTTATTCAAAAATTAATTTCTAGAATGAAAAAATTGAAAATAATAATTTATTACGTAATAACTGAAATGGTGCCAGAAACTTTTTAACGAGTTCCTGTACGATTTTTTTCGTAGATTTCGAATCTGAGTTCAGATTTTTGATAATCATTATACAGGATTAGTTATTCTTACAAGAACTTAAGATGGAAGAAAAAGAATATTCCGGTCCTGATATTTCATTCGTTCAAAGGGCTACTTATTAAGGCAATTTAGTTTAATTCATGTACCAAATTTAAACCAAATCTGGTAATCCCTGTATATAATATGGCGGATTGAATTTTTTGTCTAAATCCACAAATCACACTGTATATCAGTAACGAAGCGGTTTTGGACATTTGTATATGACGTTTTGCAATCATATTGGCAGTCTCTATAACCCCCTAAGTTTTGTCGGTTTCATCTCTGGACACCCTGTATACTAGAAAATTGTTACCGAAAACTCCGGAAAGCCGAAAACTGAGAACTGAAATCCGGTTCCAAGTCAAGTAAAAATTTAGCTCTACTAAATAAAATAAAAATAAATGATGACCGTGATAAGCAATAAAATAGATTCTCTTTTTTGTAGGCTTTTTTTATGGATTTGTAGGACTAGTAGTACTATGGAAGTTTATGACCACTACACTCTTTACGGAATCATGTCTTTTCATTTTAAAAGTTTTATCGCTTCGTCAATTTGTATAAGTACTCAAGTAACAAATGGTTACCAGATTTTAGATTTCGTAAATGTATCGTAACCTATGCAGACCTTTTTTTTTTGTAAAAAAATTAAATATTTGCACTGCTTGTTAGTTTAATTTTCTCGGAAATTCAGAAAAAAATTCTGAAGAAAGATGAACGATACTCTTGGGTCTCGACATATGTGGTCTCGGTATCGCTTAAATAATTTTCAAAATGGTCTCGTCTCTCTCGTCTTTTACGAGACGAGACGATAAAAGTATTTTTCTCGAGTGAAGTCCTACCATAGATCTCATTGTAAAAGCGCTACGGGCACTTCTGTTTTAATAGTTTTATCTCTTCGTCAATTTGTCTAAGTACTCAAGTGGCTTCGTGGGACTTGCGAACGTGGGATTCGCGAACAGTACCTTTTTCGTGGGCTTTGCGAACACGTATACCTGGAATTAATCTAACAGCTGACCATCGGTGGGTCTTGCGAACACGCTTAAAATTAGAACTATAAAACTATTAATATATGATATTATTAAGTTATTATTTAAAAATGTTTAAGTTCAAATAACAAATATTATTAATAATTAATGATTGAATGGCAAAAGCGGAAATAAATAAAAAAATTTCTGATTTACCTAGACTATTAATAATAAATTTTTATAATAAATTTTATATTAAATGTTAACAAAACACTGTTTTTTTAATCCTAACATCTTATATTATAAGAACAAATAATTATCAAATTCAAAGAAAGATTAAAATTTCCGAAATAAATTTACACGAAGTGGTTTTTCTAAAAAAATGTAAAAAAATAACTGAAATATAACACTTACTGAATTATTATTTTTATAATTTTAACACTCTATCACTAATCAATCAATATTTTGCTGTTTTATTAAAATACAAAAATTAAACCTTCACTAATTTAACTTAATAAAAAAATTACCTGCAGTGTTCGCAAAACTTACGGTCTCCATAAACTGACAGAGGGTAAGCCAGGTATATGTTCGCTAATCCCATGGTTCGCAAATCCCACGTTCGCAAATCCCACGTTCGCAAATCCCACACCACCACTCAAATAACAGATGGTTACCAGATTTTAGATTTCGTAAATGTATCATAACCTATGCAGACCTTTTTTTTATTGTAAAAAAAATTAAATGTTTGTACTGCTTGTTAGTTTAATTTTCTCGGAAATTTAGAAAAAAATTCTGAAGAAATATGAACGAGACTCTCGCCATATGTGGTCTCGGTATCGTTTAAATAATTTTCAAAATGGTCTCGTCTCGCTCTCGTCTCGGTTTTACGAGACGAGACGATAAAAGTATTTTTCTCGGGTGAAGTCCTACCATAGATTTCATGGTAAAAGCGCTACGGGTACTTTTGTAAATTTACTCCCACCCACAATATCTCGAAAACTTCTAATGTGATCGAAGTGTTTGATAACTCATTGGAAAGATTCCAATAATGGAACAAAATTTTATTCTGTAAAAAAATTGAAAAATGGTCTCCTTCATATTTTTTCAATGTCATTTTTGAACCCATAAAAATATTATTACAATTCTTTAATAGGATCATAGTACAACTCTTTAGGAAGAATCGTTACTGTAGGACTTTCCTCTTACCAACAGGAGCCAATTTGCCAAAGCATCTTTTTTTATATAAAGCCATATATTGGTTAATAATCAATATTTTTAATTTTCCAAAAAAGCACTTTTTTAGATTGCAATGGACTATAATTATAGCAAAAAACTAAACATATTGACCGCACTGTTGACAAGATCTAGAGAACCCGAGTTTTTTCGATATATCTCGAAAACTAATATTGCTACCGAAAAATTATATAGAAATGAATCGATAGATCTTTTCAATAACTACAACTTTCTCCTTTAACGTTATTCAATTGGAGTTATAGTTTTTAAGTTATATGTAAAAAACCGTTTTTTTTTTCAACTTTGCCAATTTTTTAGGTTATGTTCGCCACTCAGACTCGAATTTAATGACACAGCAAATCACCTTTTTTTTTAATTTCCTACATGCTTATATTTTTTGTTTTCGGGTAGCAATTTCTGTAAATTTAACATTGGGCCGTGACAGATGAATTTGCCACGGGGTTTGTCTCAGTGTAACTATAAAATAGGTAAATGTACTAGATTTTTACGTAGTATTAAAATCATAAAAAAAATTTGAAATTTTTTTTGCTTAAAATGACTTTTCTCAACGTTTTGGACCACCCTCAACACGATTAGGTGAAAAAAATTTCAAATCTGTCGGTCATATCTCCGCCATTTTTAAAAATAACCGTTCATTTTATGTCCTAATTATTATAAAATAAATTCGCTTTAAACTTTTTTCAATTTGACCTTCATAGGTAGAACTCTAGGGGGTTGAAATTTCAAAGAATTCATATCCGCCATTTTTGAAAATTATTACTTTGTATAAAACTTTTTTTGCGACAAAAAATCTTAAAAATCATAATAAATAGAAAAAAATCGTAAAAAATCGCAAAAAAACGTAAAAAATTGTAGAAAACCGTAAAATATCGTAAAAAATCGTAAAAAATCTTAAAAGAACCGTAAAAAACCGTAAGAAACAGTAAAAATTTCGTGTTGCTTATAGTTCTTGTGTTTATTGTTAAAGTGAACTTTTCAGGTCGAAGTACTAAAAACATATGTTTTTACCCCCTGTAATATTTTTATTTTTTGGTTTCAATATTTTTAAACCTAGTTCCACTTATAGATACGTTTGTAATAATCTTTTGGGTTAAATAAAAGCTTGACTTACTTCTACAAATTTTTAGTGTTTAATTTCCAGTCATAGCTTTAAAAAAATAAAAAATGAAATTGTTACGACCTAACTGTCAATGGGGGAGTTCCTTCAATGTTGCCAACCTAGGAAAAGGTTTACCAACGGGGAAGGATTATTTTTGGTCAAAATCTACTTCATTATTTTCGCAATGATAAAATATGTGTACAAATTTCTATTCAGCTTTCCAGAATATATCGTTAGCGAAATATAATGATTTTAATAAAATCTTACTTCTGATTGGCTAAAATTTCGTTGTCAAATGTCATTCGTCATAGAGTAAGTATAACAGAGCGACATATGTTTTATTTTCAGCGACTGACCTACAGCCTTGGAGGATTGGTGGAACTAAAATGAATTAGGCGAGTAGTTTGAATATTCTATAATCTGAAAATGAAACATGTCCCTCTGTTATACTTACTCTATGACGAATGACATTTGACAACGAAATTTCAACCAATCAGAAGTAAGATTTTATTAAAATCATTATATTTCGCTAACGATATATTCTGGAAAGCTCAATAGAATTTTATATACATATTTTATCATTGCGAAAATAATGAAGTAGATTTTGACCAAAAATAATCCTTCCCCGTTGGTAGACCTTTTTCTAGGTTGGCAACATTGAGGGAACTCCCCCATTACGTTTGCATATAATGAAACATTAGTTGTTAATCTACTCACATTTCGTATAAGCTCTTAAAATGATTCAACAAAAATATAGCATTACCCTGTATGAAGCAAAAACCCATTACAATGTACCTTCTAGCATCAAACAACTGGGTCGGTATAGTCACCGTTAAGAAATTGGTTATTAATTTATTACAGACATAAAACTACAAAGACACAATGCGTAGGATAGATTTCGAGTTAGATAACAATAACTTGTTTCAGATATTTATATGTTGTACGGAGACTTTCATCTTCTACTGACGAGAATATGAAAGAAATATATCTGCTTGGGGTATTAGTTCAAAATACTTATACCAGATTTAGATCTAATTAGGACATATTTTGATTAAGTGTGTTTTAAATATACTTGCTACTAGATCTTTTATGTTAATAATGAAAGTGATTGGATAAACTTTACGGTGCACGTGAGATTAACGATGAAAACAAAACAAAATTACAGTGTATCCCAAAAATTTTACAACAAATGCTAAAAATGTTAGACAAAAAATTATTCTTGATAAAATGACAATAATTAAACATCAGTTTTTTAAAATATTTGGAGGTATACAGGGAAAATCAAATATATTAATTTAAATTCATAAATAAAAAATTGTTAACTCGGTCCCTATTGTTCGTGGGGTATTCTTTTTGTTTTCAAATTTTTCGTTTTGAAATCAGCTTTTGGTATTTGAAAGTTAAAAAATGATACGATGTATAGGGCGCGCACCAGTTCTAATTGTTTATAACAAAAAAAGTACCCTCTTTTTAAAGCAATAAAGACAGGTAAATGTTACTTTTTTTATTTGGTTCAAAAAAATCTTAAAAATATAAGTCTCAATGAAGATAATGAGCCTTTATAGAAGTTAAAATGTTCATAGAAAAAAAGTTAGAGCAATAAACATTTACGGTGTTGGGACAATATCAAATATCTCAGCAATAAATTAACCAATTCAGTCTTGCAATGGCTTGTTTGATTCAGAATCAAAAAACCTTGCTTTTAAAGCAATAATAATATGAAAAAAACTTTTTTTGTGATAATTATTATCATTGCAAAAAAACGACATTTTTGACAGTTTTTCACTATTTTTTAATAAACTAATTGACGAAATAAATCGCGAAATGGATCAAATTAAAGGTATTGTTAATGCCGAAAAAAAAGTATTGAATACTTATTTCGCTAAAATCAGTATTGTTGCTTGTAGAAGCGAAAAACATGTTGTCACTAACTTTGGACCTTCCTAATTTGTTTATGCAAGTTTTTTTCGTGTGTAAAAGTATATAGGCATGCTAGTTTTATCTCTGCCTACAACTTAGTATACTTTTCATCCTGTAGCAAATTTACGTCATGAAATTTCCCTACAACCTGGACTAAATATTTTATAGACATTTTCGCTAAAAAACGATACCGTCATTTTCAAGATATAAATCTCTAAATCTCCCAGCTATAGTTAATTAAAGATAAAAGAATGGGAATCCTTCAAACATCGGGTCGTCACACAATAACCGAACATCGCAATATCGCAAAATACAATAATTTCCATTCGGTTGGTCTCCGGATTAATCTCTTCGGCAAGGCTCACAATGTAATCCAAAACCTAATAACCGGAGCAATAATGTGTACTTATCAGCGCTTTCAGAGGTGTCGCCGGAGTAATAGCGGGTTTGTATGGCGGTGGTTCGTTACAAAAGCTTTAGTCTAGCCGGATTACAGTGCTCTGCCTGTATGTATGCTTATCCCTCTTCCGATACCATTGATGGGCCCGCAATTATACCGGAATGTAATATCGGTAATCCATCCTTCTGTTCACACTTCAACACCTTCACCGCGAACGTGAAGAAGCCTTTATTATTTACAAGGGATAATTACGATTGATCAATGGAATGCCTAAACGCTATTCTTTTACAATAAAATTAATCTCTGAAAATAGAGCGTGTGCATGTATATTTAATATACACCAGCAAATTTTCCGAACCTTACACCTTTTTTTTGCCTTAATAGGCACAAACTTTTCGTAAGACATTTTTTTGTTTGCTTTTTATAAAAAAATTACAAATTTTTAAACTTTACCCCTGCATAACTTTTTTGTTCTAATAGGAACAAATTGTTCGTAAAACACTTTCTTGTTTACTTTTTTATGCACATCAGAATTTTAAATTTTACACAAATTTTAAAAATTTAGACCCTTATAACTTTTCCTTATACAATATTTTGTTCACTTTTTATGTCGAATCAAAATGTAAATTCGACATTTAAAATTTTAGACAGATAAGAAAAAAATTCTCTCTTAGTTTTAGACCCGTGTAACTTTTTTGTAATTTGGTTCTAATATTCTTCACTAAAAAACAAAAGTATACAATCACTATACAATATTTCTGTAAGACTTTTGTAATGTACCAAAAACACACTACGAAACGATTATAATTGCTGCATAAAATTATTTTAAAAGTGTTAATACACTTTTTATAGAACTATTACAGTATCAACGTATTTTATAAAAACGGACCCTTTTTGATTCTATAAATATTGTACAAAGGTATATAACCACCCCAACTAACAATTTATATTTTATAAATGGCCCATTAACATTTACATAACTATTTCTATAAAATAACAATGTCGCTATAAACATTGTAACAACGTTTATACAACACTTATAAATCCTGTTGACCAATTTTATTCTTTTATTTATTTTATTATTGCTTCCACAGTTTTTTTACCCGATAATTGTTTAAACATTTACAAAATTATTATAAAACATAGTTTGCAACAATAATAAAACAGTTTTGTGGAAAACAGTTATAGGGCAAAATATTATTTTATTATTATGCCAATTATATAACGTTTATCGAGCTAGAATAAAACGGTTTTATAACAAGTCGTTTTGTTATCTATCTCAGATGTAGCTTTTTTGTTTTGACTAACACTTAAAGTAAGCTTTTTAAGTGTACCTACTGAGAACAAATAAAATAGGTTTGAGTTAATACATCAGTAATATTACATTTCAGTTCTGATATGTATATATACAAGATAGACAAAAATTCGATTTGCAATCTAATGGTTGATAGTTGACTGCGAAAGAAATTTTTTTGTATAATATATGGTACATATATAGCAAAATTTTCAAGCGCCTCTAATATATTAGTTATTATGAGGTAGTAGAAGAAAAAGTCTGAAATTTCATTCTGTATTTTTTTCTCATTTGGCATGTATTGTAATAAAATAATTCAAAGTATGAATCTTATACCATTATATATATACTAAAGTAGTTAGTTAAGGCACTACAAAAATGATTTTTTATAATACACTTAAAAATAGCCGTCGTAAAGTGAAGTTGGAACAACGCAAAATATGACTTCCATGTTAAAAAATACTTTTACATTGAGAGTTATTATAAAATGTTTTTTCTCTATGAAAGAACTTTCATTTAAACAGAGACGTGCTGCCGGAAAAAATGGTTGGTGTAAAAAAAAACCCATGCGTGTATAGGATTGTACTACATAACAGCTCGATCACTCTAAATGTTAGTATGGTTGTGCATTTTGTGCATGTACGGGATATAGTTCTTAAATTTCCGTAAAAAAAAATAAAAAATAAAGTCAATAACGGCCATTGGGCGATTGACGAGCAAGTATGTCTTATTTGTTTTATAAATGTATTAATAAATACTTTTTTAACCTTACAAACATTTTTTTGTTTTATAATTATTATTATATAGCTTTTATTATAATTATATAATATTTTTTTGCAATATGGTTTAGGTAGCAATAATATCAGGAAGAAAATATTAATAAATTAATTTTTTAAATGTTTCACATGGCACTAATAAAACAATTTTATAGATGTTCGCAAAAGAACGAACCAGTATCAGATATCACCAGTATAAATCTATTATGAAACAAATTTGTTCGGTAAGCTGAAGTGTCGTATAAAATTGTTGCGCAAACTTTATAAAACAGTATTAAAATTTGTCGTAAAACTGTTTTATATTTTTGCTCTAAGAACGTTCTCACGCTTCCTTATAAAGCAAAATATTTCTTAAAAGCTCTAAATGACAATTTAAATATAACCAAATTGTGTCCGACAAGCAGTAATGAAGCAATTATAAAATAAAATAGCACGAACAGTTCAAAATTATAAAATATATTTGTTAATTCGCTATAGGAATTTGGCGCAGCTATAAAATTTATTATATAGCGCTTCATTCAACCTTTATAACATTTATTTTTCTAGTTGGATGCGACCTTCCTGACATACATATCAAGGGTGTAAGACCAAAATGGTGTTGTTTTTATGGCTCCAGTTATGTTGTGACATCTTGTTTTTTGAATTTGTTCACCTATGCCAGCATGGGTTTTATGATGGTCGTTTATGTCCATGAGATGACTCTGAGGGAAAAATCCCAGGTGCTCCCCACAGTTCGACGGGATTGTTCATTAGCAATGTATACTTTTCTGACTCTGTTTTCTAGGTTAACTTGCTGTCAAAGGTGAGACCTAGGTACTTCACCTCTGTTGCGTAGTTTACTTTTGTTTTAAGAAGTTATAGATGTTTTAGTTCTAGTATCTTCCTTTTTCTTGTGAAGAGAACTATTTCTGTCTTCTTGGGATTGATAGACAGTGAGTGGTTCTTGTACTATAATTCTAAGAGTTACTTGGAATCTCAAATTTGAAGGTCATTTTCAAAGTTGGATAAAAAATTAAGCAATAAAGACTCAGTTTTGAATATTTGGGAACTGATAGAAAAAATTGTGTAGATTCTGAAACCATCATCAAATTTAATGTACACTCTGAGGAAGTGGTATTTATACTGAAAAGTTCGAACCAATGACGTAAAATATGGAATTTTGGAATCTCAAATTTTACAGTTGAAAATTTTCAAAGGAAAACAATAAAAAATTATGAAAATATCGAAAATAGAACAGAAACTAGTGTAACTATTGAGAAAAAAAATTGAAATGACCTTCGTAAATATTTTTTGGGATATATTCGACTTACGGTCATTGGTTCGAACTTTTCAGTATAATTACTATTTCATCAGATTGTACAGTAATTTTTGATGATGGTTTCAGAATCTACACAATTTTTTCTATCAGTTCCAAAAAATTTAAAAACTGAATCTTTTGGGCTTAATTTTTTATCCAACTTTGAAAATGACCTTCGTAAATTTTTTGGGGTATATTCGACTTGGAAAATTTTCAAACATTTTTTTTTTTAATTTTAAATTTTTTTTCTCAATAGTTACACTAGTTTCTTTGCTATTTTCGATATTTGCATAATTTTTTATTGTATTCCTTTAAAAATTTCCAACTTTAAAATTGGAGATTCCAAAATTCCATATTTTACTGACATTTGTTCGAACTTTTATGAATTTCACCAATTTGCACAGATGCAATAAAAAAAACTAATTTTAGTTTCAGAATCTATAGTATTTTTTCTTTCTATGTGTAAAATTTCAAATCTGCCTATCTATAGGTTAGTTTTTTATCCAACTTTGAAAATGACCTTCGTAAATATTTTTGAGGTATATTCGACTTAGAAAATTTTCAAACATTTTTTTTAAAAAATTTTTAATTTTTTTTCTCAATAGTTACACTAGTTTCTGTGCTATTTTCGATATTCGCAGTGTTCTCGAATTTGCATATTAACAGGATGACCAAGTCATCTGCGTATGCTATTGTGTAGTGATGGTCATTATTAAGGTGGCTAATGAGAGTGTCCAGGACCATGTTCCACAGTATAGGTGATAGCATCCCTTCGCAGAGTTCATAAATCTTATTTCAGTTGCCACTTTTGTTTAGGTTAAGTAGATAGTCTCGACCAATCCGACCATCACAATAGGGAATTAAACGGTTTAGAGAGAAAGGTATATGAAATTCAGTGTGTCAGAAAGAGACAGTGCTATGATTTGGCTATGGTCTTCAGGTACTTCAGCTCCATCAGCTCTGGTCTTCAGATATTTCAGCTCCGTCTAGTATAAGTTGGCTCTGGCCTTCAGGTACTTCAGCTCCATCAGCTCTGGTCTTCAGGTATTTCAGCTCCGTCTAGTATAAGTTGGCTCTGGCCTTCAGGTACTTCAGCTCCATCAGCTCTGGTCTTCAGGTATTTCAGCTCCGTCTAGTATAAGTTGGCTCTGGTCTTCAGGTACTTCAGCTCCGTCAGCTTTGGTCTTCAGGTACTTCAGATCCGTCTAGTCTAAGTTCAATCTAAGTTGGCTCTGATCTTCAGGTACTTCAGCTCCGTCAGCTTTGGTCTTCATGTACTTCAGCTCCGTCTAGTCTAAGTCGGTTTAGGTCTTGATTAGTTCCGTCGGCGCTCTCTCTTTCTGACACGTTAAATTCCCTATAGTGATGGTCGGATTGGTCCAGACTATCTACTTGCTTAATTTTATGAAATGAGTAAAAATGTCTTAAAAACTTTTTTTATATTTTTTGGTATTTTTAAATTTGATTTTCCAGGTTAGGCGCTTTTAATGTGCTGCTATAGTACGTTTATAGAAAGCTAATTGTTTTTTGTGCCAATTAAAATAACAATATACAATAAAATTTTCTAAAGGCCGAATCTAAGAAAACTTTTTATTTCTGGAGATCGAATTTTTCGATTTTCGTTTTGTATTCAACGTGGGTGCGGAATGTGCACGACGAGCGGCGACCTGTTGTTGAGCTTTTACGTTTTAACTACTTTAACGGGTAAAGCACGCTCCCGTCACGAACACTGTGTAATTCAAGTCTTTCTGTATAATTTGTCTCTTATCGTGTAATTGTTTTGAATAATTCATAGTAATGGCTTACTCAAACAGATTTATTAGTCGGTGGAAAAGATAGCATTATTCGCTTCGTTGTCGAATGCGAAACGCTAAATTGATTATTGACATTAATCATGTTTTCGGTTTTCAATTAATATTTTGTTCTTATAAGGAAACGACAAGATTATTATTTATAAATAATTATATATTAACAATAAATAGTATTACTACGTTTATTAATATAAAATATTAAAGATAAAAGTAATAAATATTGATTACCATTTTTCTAGTGCCGGTCCTGTTACTATCCATAACGTTATTTAAATTTGTCAATTAATAGATCATTTTCCCTGATAATCGACACCATCTTGGTCCGTATAAATCATTTAATTTTTAATTAGTCCCAAAATCCCATTATCTGATGAAACCTATAATTTCGAAAGAGCGATCTCCTTTTGTTTTACATATAAGGTGAAGATAATGAACACAAAACGAGAGAAAAAACCCCAAGGGCATAAATTTAAGTAATACTTAAAAGAGAGAGATTTAAATCGAACATTAACAAACTAAAGCGTAACTTTCTATTATTATATCGTTTTGTAGTTTTGAAAAAAAAAATACAATTGCAAACTTTTGATATAAAAAAATGTAAATTATTCACTGATGGTTTTATTAAGGTAGGTACTAACACAATATACAGTGTGTTACTACATTATAGATATAAAATAATAATTATGAAATCATGTTCTAAGTGTTAGACTTTTGATAAAAATGTAAATTTTTGTCTAAAAATAATTATGATAGCCGCGCCCCTTCCTCGCACAATCTCTTGGCTTCTGAATTTCACTTATAAGGGGATGAAATATAATAAGAGTATTATTACTATTAAATATATAATATATTTTAATACAAAAATTAATCACATGGCTTGAACCAGAGGCCTGTAGCTAAATGCCATAACCCTTTTTATCCCCAAATTATTAGGACAAATACTCAAATTCAATCAATTTATTAAATTTGGTTTTTTTTTCATTTTCCTGATTTTTTCTGTTGTTTTTTGACTTTTTGCGATTTTTTGCGATTTGTTTGCGATTTTTTTGCGATTTTTTTGCGATTTTTTTGCGATTTTCATGCGATTTTTTTGATTTATTTAAATTCTTTTTTATGATTACAATTGTTTCTTGTTTTTTTTTTCATTTTTTTGCGATTTCTGCAAATTTTGCGTTTTTTGTGTTTTTTTTTCGATTTTTTTCAATTTTTTTAATTTTTTTGTTTTTCCGTATCTTACAATTTTTTATTTTTATTCTTTTCCAATGTTGCTGTTTTTTTCTTACTTTTTTCTCGTTTTTTTCTCATTTTTCTGATTTCTTGTTTTTTTTTCTAATCCATTCCCATTTTTTCTAATTCCGTTTTTTTTTTCTAATTCTTTCTTTTGTTTTGTAATTTTTTCTCATTTTTTCTTATTCCTCTAATTTTTCGGTTTTTTAGTTTTTTTTCCATTTTTCTGTTGTTTTCTGATTTTTTCTGTTGTTTTTTGATGTTTTCATATTCTTTCTGGTTAGCATTTTTGTGGGATTTTGTTCTGATTTTTTGCGATTTTTTTTGTGATTTTTGTTGATTTATTTAAATTCTTTTATTATGGTTACAATTGTTTCTTTGCGATTTTTGAGATTTTGTTTCTATTTTTTTTTTAATTTATTCGTTTTTGTTCCGTATTTTACAATTTAATTTTTTATTTTTATAATTTTTTTTCATGTTTTTATTTTCCTTAAATTTTTTTCCAATGTTTTCTGTTTTTTTCTTACTTTTTTCCGATTTTTTCATTTTTCTGAGTTTTCCATTCTTCTAATTTTTTCTCGGTTTTTTCTCATTTTTCTGATTTTTCGTTTTTTTTTCTCATCTTTTCCCATTTTTTTTCTCAATCTGTTTTTTTTTTTCTAATTCTTTCTTTTGTTTTCTAATTTTTTCTCAGTTTTTCTTATTCCTCCGATTATTTTTTTCTATTGTTTTCTGATTTTTTTCTGTTGTTTTTTATTTTTTTTTTCAAATTCTTTCAGGTTATCATTTTTTTTTGAATTTTGTTCTGATTTTTTGCTATTTTTTTGGGACTTTTTTTTGTTCTGTTTAAATTCTTTTTTATGGTTACAATTGTTTCTTGTTTTTTGGTTCTCTGTTCTTTTTGCGATTTCTGCAAATTTTGCGTTTTTTGCGATTTTTTGCGTTTTTTTGCAATTGTTTTCTTTTTTCGTTTTTTCCGTATTTTACAATTTAATTTTTATTTTTTTTCCAATATTTTTTTATTTTTATTTTAATTTTTTTCCATTTTTTGCTGTTTCTTTTCTTACTTTTATCCGATTTTTTCATTTTTCTGATTTTTTCCATTTTTCTAATTTTTTCTCGGTTTTTTCTCATTTTTCTGATTTTTTGTTTTTTTTTCATTTTTTCCCATTCTTTTCTCAATCTGTTTTTTCCAATTCTTTCTTTTGTTTTCTAATTTTTTCTTATTCCTCTGATTTTTTGAATTTATCGGTTTTTTAGTTTTTTTCATTTTTCTGATTTTTTCTGTTGTTCTTTCAGGTTATCATTTTTTTTTTGGGGATTTTGTTGTGATTTTTTGCGACTTTTTTGCGATTTTTATGCGATTTTTTTCATTTATTTAAATTCTTTTTTATGATTACAATTGTTTCTTGTAATTATAAAATTAATTATTATAAATTTAAAGATACTTTTTACAAAATTTTAATAATAATATTTAACTAAAAAATAATAATTTAATAAAGATAAAAATTGCTTAAAAATTATAATAAAAACTATCGGCAAAACTATGCGGAACTCGAAAAAAAAGTAAAGACAAAATTTGTAGAAAATTTTATGTTCTACAATTTTGATTTTTTGTAATTTTTCATAAAAATCCACATTTTTGTTTCAAAATCTAAAAAAAAGTCGCAAATGTCTATATAAATGTTTTTCACGCCCTCTAGCGGCGAAACTATGAGGAATTAAAAAAAACGGTAATGACAACTTTCGTATCCTGTAATTTTTCATAAAAATGCATTATTGTGGTTATTTAAGAAAAATATTAAAAGAAATTACTTTTTCATAAATCTGGCAACAATGGCAAAATTTTTTGAAAAATTTAATCATTCAAAATTAAACTATAACGTAAAAAAATATGTGTGTAAAACTTTATTGCTATCTTGTTTAGTAAAGACGTCATCACTTATAGCAACTGTCACTTCCGGTTGTCCGATTAACTCCAAAATCTATACAGGTCGTCTCCTTGCTACCCTAAATATGTATATAAAATTTCATCTAGACGCTATCGTGTTCACACACACACACAGACCCACACACACACAGACACACACACAGACAGACATCATGCTAAAAATGGTATAAATGGATTCAGGTGACCTCAAAACGTAAAGATTCGTTAAAATCTTGGTATGGTCAAAATATCATGATCGCAATACTTTCCTTCTATACAACTCTGTTGTGCGGAAAGTAAAAAGGTAACTAGAAGTATATAAAAATATATTTATCAATATTTTCTTTATACCCAACAACGTATTTTATTTTACATAAATAATTAAAACTCAAAAAGACTACAAAATAAAAAAATTAGTTAAAACATTCATAAATTAGCATTTTCGAGAGCCTAAAAAACAGAAAAGAAAACACGTTTTGGGCAGCGACCGCACCGCGCCGAGTTTTATAAATCCTTTTCCATCAAGACATTATCAACACTGAAGCCGCAACGATTTGCATAAAAAAGGAAAAACTCTTTAACGGACCCCTTTTGGGATTTTCCCGAAAAGTACGACATTAACGACCTGAGTCTCTTGATTATAAAAACATTAAAATCTTGAGCGGACGAAAACTGATCTAGAGAAAATACAATAATCTTTTATATAAAATATAAAACCATTAAAATCTAAATTAAAAGTTTCTATCCAACTCAAGCTCATTTATCAGATCTGGCATAGCTGCTGTATTTTATATTTATATTGTTCCAAAATGGCAACATTGGATTGTTCCGCTCCATTTAACTATTGTATTTGACATCTGTCAATTTTTACACTCGGTTTTTTGTTAACCTTACTTGTTTTTGTACCGGCGAATGTCGTATTTATATACTTGTTCGAAAATAAATATTTTAAAGATTTATATTTATTTATTGGAGGTGAATTAGTTTAAATACACTCCACTGGATTGAAAACTGATAAATTCACCTGCTATTACAAAAACTAAAAAAGAACCGACTCGAAATATTTATTAAAAGATTTTTAATAAAGGTCTTAATAATACATCTAAATTTTGAATATCCTTAATTAAGATTTAATAAAAATAATAACACAGTGTAAAAAAATACATTTATATGCTGGGAAATGAAAATTAATATTCAAACAAAGACCAATTGGTCAACGTTCTTACAAATTAGATGTTTTACTCCAATATACTTAAGACAGAGAGAAAGAAAACTTCTTATGAGTAGATAAGTAACCAGAATTAGTGATGAGTAGGCAAAGACCATGTTAAAGACTGGTATCGGTATTAGTCTTTGTTTTGTTCAAATACTTCTGGTCTTGGTCTTGATCTTGGTGTTGCGTATTCAGTCTTGGTCTCTTGGTCTTGTTCAAATACTTCTGGTATTTGCCTTGATCTTAGCGTTGCGTATTTAGTCTTGGTCTCTTGACCTTGCTCATCAGTACCAGCAAAATTGGTTTTGGTCTTAGAGAAAACCACCTGTGGCAAATATAGCTATAAATTAACACGTAAATCTATAGAGTTCGGCTTGAGGAGAACATTGTAAGAGGTTATAGAAGGAAAATAATCCTACAGGCTCTAGTATGCAATAAATTGAGATCAAATCCGGTCTTTAACTGTCTTCAAACCATAATTGTTCTAGAAAACCCAAATAAGGTAACATTTAGATGGATACGAGGATGTACTGATATCGAGATGGGCTGGACCGGTTCCATGGATAAACAAAATATTGCGATATTGCGATAACAACAAACAATAACATATTAGAAGTGTCATAAAGTCAAACAACTGTAGCGCAATAAAATTAAAAAAAAAGGATGTCGACCTAAATTATAAAAATCAAAAATTGAAGTATCGAGCCGTAATCAAGTACCTGCATTTAAAGGTAAGCATTTTTACAAAGATATGCTTAATACCCTTGGAGATTAATATCCATCTTATGCGACCGTGAAAAATTGGATTGCAATCTTCAAAAGGGATACATTTTCCGTTGAAGATGAAGAACAATCGGGAAAGCCAGTTTCTGTGTCCAATTCCGAAAATATCGATGCAGTTCATGATACGATTTTATCAGACCGTAGAATTGGGCTAAAAAAAATTTCAGAGACACTCATGTAGTTTACGTCGATTTATATGAGAAAAAATTCTGCAAAATGGATCTCCTTCATTTTTTTTTTACTTTTGCTTCAGATTTTTTTTTATTGCAGCAAGTTCCGCTTCATTTTTTTCTTATTTTGGTTGCATGTTCTTCTTGTATAAATTTTATTTTTTCCTCTTCAAAAATAGATTTAGATCCTGTCCAGTGGGTAATTTTCTTACATCCCTACTTCTTGTACGTTTGACTATCAAAATAAGTTTTTATTACAATTATGTCTACAAATATTATATTTAACAAAGATTATACCAAATTTTTAAGTTTTGTCTTCATCACTTGTATTATTGAGAGCAGAAGACTTAATAGCCGTTAAACTAAAAACACCACCTGACTTGCTACAAAATATTGTAGGTTTATCAGATATTCATTTTTAATAGATAATTTTGTTTACTATTCTTTTCTACAATAATTATTAGATTTAACTAACGTTCTGGATGTGCATCCCCTCCAAACTCAGTAGTGTGGCCACGGGCCCTTTCTCCAAAAATTTCTTCTATCTACAAATCTTCCCTTAATAATTCACCTCTTTCAGACTTAAATTATTGTTCATTTTTTTTCAAACCTCTGCTTTATTTTTGTTTGAATTTGAATCGGTTTTTTTTATTTTCAATTACATTTGCATTTTTTTTACCGAATCTAAAAGAAGACACTCCTCTTTGGACGTAAAATTTGCCCCTCTTTTATTGTCGCCATACTCTAAAATATTTGAAAATATCCTGTTAATAGAATGAAAACAAAAAATATATTATAAAACTTACATAACAATAACCAAAACGTAAAGACAGAAAAATTCAACAATCACATCAAAATTCAAAATAAAATGTCACATTTTTTATGACAGCACGTCACAGCACAGCTATTAGCATTCGTCCACATTACCAACCTAAGACAATATTATCTGAACTAGGTTTTGTTAAGCGAAGCTACAGGGGTATTGTACAATGGACCATCATTTTTAAGTCGAGTTCTACTTTAAGTCAACTTCACCTGAACTAAGACTTAAGCTTTGTTTGTACAAACGGCCCTTAACGTCTGAATGCTGACGAGGAGCATCGCGGTCAATCCGTGCTCGGCTTGAACAAGATGCATACTTAGGTACATGTCTACGACCCAGAAACAAAGCAGCAATTGATGGAGTGGACACACCCTGGTTCGCCAAGGCCTAAGAAGTTTCGTGTTCAAAGATCTGCTGGAAAAGTTCCTTCTTCAGATTTTTAGGATTGCTATGGAGTAATCATGATTGACTATCTGAAAAAGGGTAGAACAATAACTGGGGATTATTACTCGACGTTACTGACCAATCTACGAGAACAAATAAAGGAGACAAGACGTGGTAAGTTACCCAAAGGTGTTTTGTTTTTGCATGCAAAAATTCAAGATTTGGAGTTCGAATTACTGGAACACCCCATTATTCACCAACTCTGACTCCGTCCGACTATCATCTCTTTCCTTAACTAAAAAAAACTTTAAAATGTCGTAAATTTTCTTCCAACGAAGAGGTTATAGAAGCTATGGCGGCTTGGTTTGCAGATCAAGATAAAACTTTTTTTTTTGAAAGTTATAGAAGCGGTTCAGGTTTGGTGTAATAAGTGTTTTAAATTAAGAATAGAATTACATTTGGTTTCCTTCTCTAGTAGGCTAAGAATGTTTCAATACATCCTCGTAATTAGCAAAGAGGAAACAGACTCTTTAGCAGGAAAAGTCTCACCTACCAAATTCACATGTTTGGCATTCTAAAATCCTCAGTACGACTCTGGCTGACTAAAGATCATTAGAATCTTCTGTCGGGTCAAAAACAGTCAATGCACCATCTTATTATTAATCTTAATTATAAACAATTTTATTGGTTTCTGGGCAGATTAGATTATAGTACATGATAAAGCTCTTATTTACAACCAAATTTTTAATACAGTTTGGTACGATATTTAGTTCTAAGAGCTGAGGATCTATGTATATGTAGACTCTATACAGACCATCCAAAGTCCTGGAATTAGGTAGAATAAACAGATATATAAACAGATTAGAAAATTCTTTATATTTATTGAATAAAGAGTCTGGGCAATATTTGGCAAGAGGATTTTATAATCGGTGATAGAATCCTACATTATATTGAGAAAATAGAGAAGATGTCTCCAACGTGGGGCTCGATAAATTAACGGGCATAATAAATTAATGGGTTTTTTCGGTTATAATAATGTGCAATGGTTTTATCGTGATTGCTTGAATAAAAAAAAAGTTTCGATAAGCCTTTGACAAAAAAATGGCTCCCAATCAAAATTACTGAAATCCATTATCTGGTCTGCTCACACGAAGACTTACTTCAGGACGATTAAGGACTACAACAATGTCGTTTTTAGTGATTAGAATAACCGATTGGTCATGGTAGTTTCCCTTCTAAATAATCTACAAGAAATGATAGATGTAAACGTAAGTGTTTGAGCGACTTTATGTTACTGAATTATCTTTTTCAACTGCGGCTACTGGATCACCGCTTTTACGTGAATACCGGATTGCACGGTTTAATTTTGTACGAGAACACTTGTCTTGGATAATAGAAGATTGGAGTAGCGTATTGTTTTCCGATGAATCGCGATTTTGACGAAATCAGACAGACGTGTAAGAATGGGGCGACAACAAGGCGAGAAATATGCTCAAGCGTGTATTGCCGATCTACTTCCGTTTGGTGGAGGCACAGTTATGGCATGAAGAAGCATAATTTTTGAAGCTCGCACGGAGTTGTCTTTTGAATGCGTTTTAGAAAACCATGTTGGTGTATGATACTGTACAGTTACTCACTGCTCGGATAATTACTACTTATCTAGCAAGGTTCAAATCATGCGATTTGTTTGGACTGCTGATCGAAAATATTTAGGATAAGCTGAGAAGAAATGTGTCAGCTCACCGAAATTCTGGAGAGCTTCGCAACATACTGGTGCAGAAATGAGGCAATCTTTCGCTGAATGTGATCCAAAATCTTCTGATCCAAAGCATACCTCGTCTTTTGAAAGATATTATCTATTTTGACAATAAATAAAAATATAGAAAACATGGGAAATCAGAAAAATGGTACAGACGAAATTAGTGGAAATGATATAGAAGAAAATCAAGAACAAATTGAAAAACAATTAAAAATCCAGAAAATAATGGACAAATATTTGAAGATAATCAAGAAGATGAAACACAAAACAAAATGAAGAAAATATTGGAATAAATGAATTATTACACGATGCTGAAGGATTCAACATGGTAGAAATGGACTTAGGACAAATGGAAACAAATTCGTTAACAAGAATGAAGGAAAAGAAACAATATTTAAGAGAAGAAGAATACTTTGTAGGAAGAAGTATATTCAATTTGTTAGAGAAGAGATCAAGAGGTCAATCCAGAAGCCATCCAGCTGCATAAGAATACTTTGTAGGAAGAAATATATTCCATCTGTTAGAGAAGAGATCAAAAGGTCAATCCAGAAGCCAACAAATTCGTTAACAAGAATGCAGGAAAAGAAACAATATTTAAGAGAAGAAGAATACTTTGTAGGAAGAAGTATATTCAATTTGTTAGAGAAGGCATCAATAGATCAATCCAGAAGCCATCCAGCTGCATAAGAATACTTTGTAGGAAGAAATATATTCCATTTGTTAGAGAAGACATCAATAGGTCAATTCAGAAGCCATCCAGCTGCATAAGAACCAAAATCTACTTCGGCGTCTGAAAAGAATCAATTTTTTCGTATTAATGTAGTGAAAAAAATTCTCAACGTTATTTACTAATTCCCATTTTTTTTTTCATACAATTAAGTTATAGTATGATAGTAACTTTAAAACAGTGTAACCTGGATCTCTGATTTTTTATGATCAAATGGAATATTTTTTTCTATTAACAAATTTGCTATATCTGTTTTTAAGAAATGTTATTGCTTTTTTCTTTTTATTATTTATTTAATGATAAGTTTGATTTACAATTACAATTTTTTAAATTTAAATTATAAAAATTATTAAAAATCTAGATAAATTAACCAATTCTGTACGATCTCTAGTGCAAAGAGTTTTCCCCCCAAGCTCTGTGCCCAGGAGTTGGTCCAACCGCCCTCATTGACATGCAAGGGCGAACTTCTCGGGCTAGGGCACAAAAGGAACTCACAAAAGGGATACGCCGACGGCTATAATGACATACATGGCATAAAAGGACACCTTTGTGTGAGACGTCGATGTGATTTTTGGGATGTGATAGCCTCGCCCCCGATGTTACTGGATATTCTGCTTCACTGAATTTTATATGGAAATATTATGTCAACGGAAATGAGAAAATCGTCAATATTCGACAATGTTAGCTATTTAATTTGAATATTATATTAAAAAACAGGTATTTTCCTTGAATCCGATTAATTTAAAAGTAGCTGTACTTAAAAATGATTATGGTATTCGTATTTAAATTTTTGCAACATTGTAATAAAGTCATCAGCAAGTAAACTAGTTAACAAACACGTAAAATTTTTATGAGTAATCACATAGCTAAAATCCCTTATAAGTGGTCCAATTTAGCATTGAATTTACAACTTAATCCAAAATAATAGATATTTCGTAATAAGATTTATGCCCTATTTTACATATTAAGTATCATTAAAAATGTCTTCGGGGCTCTTGTCCACTTGACTATTAACATAATTTATAATAATAAGACGCCGTTAGTTTTTATAGTTCAGATGAAAAAATCGTTTAAATTATAAGTAATTTTTGGATTAATGACAACTTTGTTGCTGCAAAATTATTTTTCTTGGAAATGGAAGCGGTTATAGTAAAAACGTACTCAACGTTATATAATTACAGTATTAAATTAATAAATACATTTCAACAAATTTAGTAGCAGGATTTGCAATTAAAAGTCTTTTGAAAAATTATAGGCGTATTTATTTATTCTAGTCCAATATCACATAACTAATTATCAAAAATCAAATTTTTATATTTTTGGGTGTTATACAGGAACAATTAAAGTTAAACTCATGAGTAAAGCAGAAAAAATGTTAAAAGATAATATTCATAAGAATTAAGAAATGGAAAGACCTTTGGGGCGATTGCTCCCTTAATATTAAAGATAGGAAGCTGCGGTTTACACCAATCGATTCTATATTTGATTATTTTTACTAAAAGTGATATGGCTATCAATTTATTTTCTCTGGATAAATTTTTTAATAAATAATCTAAATATCATATTTTTATTTACGAACAAAACTTGGAAAATAAACCTAAAACAGATATAATGAAACGTCAAACTGACACTTGTCAAATTGTTTTAAATTTCAATGTTACCAACCTAATATTATTTTAATAAAATGTCCCTAATTGAAATTTTCAACTATTTTAACAAAAAAATATTAATAAATCATTAAATGAAACCGAAACATGGAAAATAGTCATTACAGATGAATATCTAGGAAAAAACTGTCGATACTGTCGCAATTAAAAAAAAAGGTAATTTAAATTAAATTTAAAGCGGATGAAAATAAGAAAATATCTAGAAAAAGCCAATCAAAGAAGAATAAAAAGAAGTAGAAAAGGAAGGAAATATGGAAGCTGAAGAAGAAATTAACATTAATACCAACTCAGATGAAAATTGAGATAAAATGGAAATAAAAAGGCAAAAACCTAAATAATAGAAATGAATAATGATTACAAAAATAAATTAAGGAAAAGGAATTAAAAAGAAGAAAAAAGTAAAAAATCTGAAAAAAAATTACAAAATTGTATACATCAAGTAACAAAACAGAAGAGAATATAAAAGCTTTAAAGAAAACAAATAAAGTTTTAGGAAAAGAATTAAGAGAAAAAATACGATATGCACACAAATTCAAAACATACAATAAAATAGAGAAAGTTGAAAATGAACCTCGCTGCGCTCGGAAAAAGATAGTGCATAAAGTAAATTAGGCAAATTACACATCCAAATAAAACGTAGAAAAAACTTCCTAAAAAAAATGAAAAAACCACTTCATAATTTTTTTTTTAAAAAGAACATAAAAAAATCCAAACTGTTATCCATATCTCAAATGTAGTTCCAGTTTTCAAGAAATAAAGAACAAAATTAGGTACTCCAACAATATTTGTTTGAATTAGAAAGGCAACTAGTTTCAGTCACAAACCATCATCAGACTAGCGAATTATAAACCAACAGCAAAGTTCAACTTACTATTATTTTGTACTATTGGAGGAGAACATTTAAATCACCAGAGTTGAGACCAGAGCTGGGGCTTTACTAAAAAAAGTAACGCATTTTTTTAAAAGTAACGATTTATTCGTTACTTTCCAAAATTAACCTGTTACGTTTAAAGCAATAACGCGTTAATTTTCTATATATTCTTTTTGTTTCTTTTATTGTCCATCTCACCATTTATCTCCGTTATTATTGCACATACAAACAAAATTTTTAAATAAAAGTTGTATGATTAAGCTTAATTTTTTAAAATGATATCCAGAACACAGTGGCGCGCGAAATCGACGGGGTACAAAAAAATTATAAAAACATTATTTCACATCAAACAGCAGAAACAAAAGAGAAAAACCTTAGTTTTAAAGTAACGCCTTACTTTTTAGTAACGGGTTACTTTTGAAGTAAAGCGTTACTGTAACGACGTAACGCAATTACCGTTATTTTTCGCCCACTTTAAAAAGTAACGAAATTACTAGTAACGCGTTACTGAAAAGTAACGTTTTAGTTTCATTACTCCCAGCTCTGGTTGAGACCCATTAAGGGTAGTGAATATTATTAAAAAATACATGGTAATTGAAAAAAATTAATAACTAGTAAAATTATTAAAATCGTTGAGTACTACTAACTTTAGAGGCAGGCGTGACACCTCCTAATTGAAACGACCAACGTGGGGCCGAGAGCTTCCAAAAACTGTAAAAAAGTGGGTTTGCCATCCTAAGTGGGGGCGATTGAGAAAGGAAGCGGAAATGGTACCAAAGAAAATTAAGAAAAATCACAGAAAAACTTTTGTTGCCAGCATGATTTTAATATAAAATGGATGATTGATTAGTGACAAATGACAACGAGTTAAACACATCCAAAGAGTGAGGGGAAATATAAGAGTAAATAACGCAGTAAAAATAGGAGTAATGATGGTACAGTATGAAACTTTAAGATTAATAGTTGACAATTAAAAATTCTCCATCCACGGCTTAGGTAAGCGATAATTAAGATTCGCCCTCCCTGTATATGACATTATTTAAATTTAATTTATTTACAATCTCCAACACGCTTTTTAATGTCGAACAAATTTCAAAATCTAGTTGGTTTTGATTTCTGGTAACCCTACTTTATTATTAATATTTCAGGTTTTTAGACATTTTACCAAAATACCTCGTAACAATAGAGACAGGATACAGGCAAAGTATAGGAAAGAAGAAAAAGTAAAACAAAAAGAAGAAAAAGAGGAGAATGACAGATAACAAGAGACAGTAGGACATGAATGAGGGAATGTAATAAAGGGCTCCAAAAAATTTTTCATTCAAAAAATTTAAAAAAAAACTAAAAATGTCTCCTGCTTCGAACAGGTGAAACGTTAAACACAGGAAACATCGAAAAGAAATTTTTTCGTTTTTTCGTGTCGTTCGCAAAGTTTCACGTGCTTTTTGTGTTCGCGAGGAATGTAGCCGCACCTTAAGACGCGAGTGTCTCCATCTATCGGGCGAGGTTCAATTGGTACTGTTGACATCTTCCATAATGTTAGTAATTCTTAATCCAGTGCAGTGCGTGATTTAATTTAAATATTTTAATTATCACGGAAAGTAACTTCGTTACACTTTCTTGAATTTATATTTTTTTAAATTTAATTATTTATCTGTAATATAATTAAATGTAACACGGTATGTATATCCCAAATGTGGTCAAGTGTTCAATAAAAGTAATGAAACTCAAAGTCATGTAAAACAGTAATTTAATATAAACGGCAACTAGTTTCGGCTAATTAGCCACCATCAGGTCTAAAAATATTACAGATACACTCCTGTTTCAAGAACATAAATAAATCTTGTCTCAATGAACAATGGGGAGTTCAGCAAAAATATAACCTCACGTTTTTTCTTTATTAACAGTTAGAATTAATGAAATAAAATCCATTGAGTTTAATTATATACCGTAATTTAAGCTAGATTTTTGAATAAATTAATATAAAAATTCAAATTTCTAATTATTTGAATATGCCGCCATTACGATCGTGACGTCACTTATGTTCCGTCAAGACATTAACTGCAAATGCGTAAAGAAGAGAATACGAATGATTAACAGCTGTTAAACCTCACTTATACAGACAAAGATGGAGAAAACTATTATATGATAATTGGATAAAGATGAAAACTTGGACCTATCTACTGTGAATTCGCATTCAAAATTGAGAGAGATAAAAGATATTAGATTTCGCTGTTAGATAAAGAAAACGACTATTGTGCTGTTTGGTACATAAGTGCTGGGCACAAACGTTCCTGATTAAGTGAAAGGTCGCATATTTCACTGTCACTGTTCTAGTTTATACTCTGTAGATGTTGATAATTTTCCGTATTTATTTGTATTTGTAAAGATACGTAAACAAACTTAAAAGTAAACACAATTAAAAACATTTTGACCAAACGACACTTTATAAGCAAACGTCATTTAAATTTAAAAGTGTCAATTTTATTTAGAGAAACTGGCCCACGTTAATATTATGCTGCAGCTATTGCACATAAGTGACGTAATTATAGAAAAAAACAGAAAAAACGATTTTTTCATAAAAAGAAATTCATTTTTTTCACAAATAAAGCAAAAAATGATGGACTAATATTTCAAGTTGAAGACCGAAGGAGAACCACATCTTTCTATTTGATCAGTTTAATCAATTCCTCTGTTAACATCAATTTTTAGTCTTTATTCTTATTGTTCCTCTCTGTCATCGTTCCTGTTCTTTTTTCTTTTGTCTTTCCTTTTCATTTGCTCCTGTTTTATTTTTCTACCCCTATTTAACTTATACTCTTGTTTTGGTTTGTTCTTTAAGTTCGACCTAACCCTACTTTCCCTTTACTGTCATTATTGAAACATGTCACTCTCAATTGTCAATACTTCCTGTGGCCTGCACCCATATTTCATGATCAGATACTTATTGTCAAACAGTTTGTTTACATTATTAATTTCTAATTAGGCAATTACTTTGAATAATTTTTCGGGTCATGTAATCAATTTTGTATTAACTTTACTTTTACATTGCTCAGTTACCGATGCTAATACCCTTCCCCTTCCTCCTACTCCTCACCTGTCATTCATAACGACTAATAACCACCATTTTGTGATACTTAAGCCGTCAATTAGTTTTGACGCTGTCACAAGTTCGCCGATAATTTTAAACTTAATTTAACGTTACTGAATTCTAAAAAATCCTGTAGCTGCTTGATCGAATATTACAAACAAGATTATACCATAAAAAATTATGCGCTTTGAACGAATCATACAACCAATCAAATGGTAACGATACAAAAAACACTAATGACTTCTTACTTAGAGCAAGCAGATACCTTAGAGTAATAAAGTAGAAAAATACCCACTAAAATATATTGTGTAAATCGTTAAAACAAAAAACAAGAATCTGTTTAGTTAAGAAAACATATATTATATATTTTAAGTTCCATTGTCGATACAAGATGGTTACTAGCGCTGCTTGGCAGTTTTTTTGGCAAGTTTTCTGTTGATGCCTCGCAGGAATTCATACCGCTTGTCAATATTTTCCAAGAAATTATAAGTTAAAACCTTTTTCAGTAAATTTCTAGTTTGGTTACAGTTACAAATCACAGAAAAGTCAGTTAATTTTTGTATTTCGTGGGGTAAAGACCCGTTTTCTGGCATCTTTGATTTTCTACCGGACAGGCGACGGTTTCTAAGAATTAATGAATCGGTTTTTAATTTTGTGTTCATTTTGATAATAATTGTTTGTTTTGTTTTCATTCGTTTTTGTATTCACATTGTTTTTACCTTTATAAATAGTTAACCCTCGCTAATAAATTAGTTATTCCGGTCAAATTACACTTTTACATATAAAAAATTGTTAACAGGATGGGAACAATTAAAAATGGTAAAGTGCGTATAATAAACGTAAAAAAAATAAATGCATGTGCAGGGGTGTTTCCAGATATATTTGGGGGATGAAAAGGGGTGGAATTTTGGATTATTGCGATTTCCGGTAAAAGTGTACAAAAGAAAAGTTATATAGTTATATTAGTTATATAAACTACAACTTTTGTATAAATGATTTTTTCACATAACATCAAAATCTCCCAGTAAAATGCGAAAAACCGCTTTTAACATTTTTTATTTTTCATTTACACAATAATAATTTTATTTTGACGAATCTTGGTGAATACCCTTTTATGTCTGAAATATCCACAAATTTTTTCAGATAAAAATATTAAGAGACTTCCAACATAATCATGTTTTTCGGCCCAAAAAAATATTTTTCAAATTAAAATTCTCCTTTCGAAAATTGACGTAGAGACTTCTTTCAGGTGGCAATATTTTCGTTTTGAGTTATACTTTGTTATGAAATAATAAAAAAATACAGTCCCCATTTATAAACATACTCAAAAATTGGAAAAATCAAAAAATGAATTTTGCAACCATCTTTTTTTTACTGTTCCCATCCTGTTTTATTTACGCCTCAAAATAAGCTAATTCGACTGGACTAATAATAATAATAACTAATTAACTTTACTAATAACTATTCAGTGAAAATGTTTGATGTTTCCCATATCAACGGAAAAGTTACGTAAGACTTTATAGACTTCACTCAGGAGGGGATAGGACTTCAATAACTTACGCGCGTCTGGGTTCGCTCGGCCTAACAAGACATTGTATCGTAATACACCTTTTTTACATGAATATATTATTAAATTTTAAAGATATTAATTTGTCTTGTACTAAACTTATTTTATTTTGTCATTTAAAATTATACATTTAATTTTACATATCGAAGTAAAAGTAAAAATTAACACAACCACATATTTTTTTTTCAATGAGTCCTGGTCTTATTATTAAGAATCATATTCCTTAGAGCACCTTCAACCCATTTACTTATAGCGTCTCCGAAACCTTTTGCAATGCTACCAACACTATCACTTATATCTGGCATCGCGTTGACAGCTGCATTTTCGGTATATTCAATCTGTTTGACTAAATAATTTGTAAATAAATCAATTATTGAATTGGTTTTATTCTCAGCTCCATTTACAACATTCTGTCCCACCGAATTAAAAACTTCAAAAAACTGAGGCAGTAGACTTGCTGCTACTTTTTTAGCTTTATTTAAAATTTTTTCTTGAATGGTGGATACTGCATCACCGGCTGTATTTATTACGCCGTTTGCTACTATATCAATACCTTTAAATATCATTGGTATTATTTTTATTGCAATACGTTCTAAAATCAATGGAAGGATATTCTTCATAAAATTAGAATCACTTTTTTTTGTGGGTCGATTTCCATTACCCTGAGGCGACACAGTTGTTGGCCCTGATGTAGTAATTATAATACTCGTCGTATTTTTATTTACTGTAACTCCCGGAAGAGGCTTTTCTGTGGCTTTTGTAGTTGGTTTATCATCTCCTCTGGTAGGTTCATTGACAACAGTAGTCGAGTCAGTTGGCATTGTGGTCACTGATTGTTCAGTGGTGGTCTCTAGGGCTGTTGCAGATCCACTAGAAATTGTTACAGTTTTATCACTTAAACTGGACGATTTAGATGTGGCGGAAGGTGGATTATTGTTACTGATATTAGGATCCTTAGAGCCATTTTCACTAGGATTAGTAGAACCAGGTCCAGTTTCTGAGGGGTTAGAAGTTACTGAAGGCGGATTATTGTTATTGTTACTAGGATTAGCAGAACCAGGTCCTAAAGGTGGAATTTTGCTGTTGTTATTGTTATTAGGATTGTTGGAGCCATTTTCATTAGGATTAGCAGAATCAGATCCTGAAGGTGGATTATTATTATTAGAATTGTTGGAGCCTTTTTCATTAGGATTTGCAGAACCAGATCCTGAAGATGGATTATTGTTATTGTTATTAGGATTGTTGGAGCCATTTTCATTAGGATTAGCAGAACCAGATCCTGAAGATGGATTATTGTTATTGTTATTAGGATTGTTGGAGCCATTTTCATTAGGATTAACAGAACCAGATCCTGAAGGTGGATTATTGTTATTGTTATTAGTATTATTGGAACCATTTTCATTAGGATTAACAGAACCAGATCCTGAAGGTGGATTATTGTTATTGTTATTAGTATTGTTGGAACCATTTTCATTAGGATTAACAGAACCAGATCCTGAAGATGGATTATTGTTATTGTTATTAGGATTGTTGGAGCCATTTTCATTAGGATTAGAAGAACCAGATCCTGAAGGTGGATTATTGTTATTGTTATTAGGATTGTTGGAGCCATTTTCATTAGGATTAGCAGAACCAGATCCTGAAGATGGATTATTGTTATTGTTATTAGGATTGTTGGAGCCATTTTCATTAGGATTTGCAGAACCAGATCCTGAAGATGGATTATTGTTATTGTTATTAGGATTGTTGGATCCATTTTCATTAGGATTAGAAGAACCAGATCCTGAAGGTGGATTATTGTTATTGTTATTAGGATTGTTGGAGCCATTTTCATTAGGATTAGCAGAACCAGATCCTGAAGATGGATTATTGTTATTGTTATTAGGATTGTTGGAGCCATTTTCATTAGGATTAGCAGAACCAGATCCTGAAGATGGATTATTGTTATTGTTATTAGGATTGTTGGATCCATTTTCATTAGGATTTGCAGAACCAGAACCTGAAGATGGATTATTGTTATTGTTATTAGGATTGTTGGATCCATTTTCATTAGGATTAGAAGAACCAGATCCTGAAGATGGATTATTGTTATTGTTATTAGGATTGTTGGAGCCATTTTCATTAGGATTAGCAGAACCAGATCCTGAAGATGGATTATTGTTATTGTTATTAGGATTGTTGGATCCATTTTCATTAGGATTAGAAGAACCAGATCCTGAAGGTGGATTATTGGTATTGTTATTGTTATTAGGATTGTTGGAGTCATTTTCATTAGAATTAGCAGAACCAGATCCTGAAGATGGATTATTGTTATTGTTATTAGGATTGTTGGATCCATTTTCATTAGGATTAGAAGAACCAGATCCTGAAGGTGGATTATTGGTATTGTTATTGTTATTAGGATTGTTGGAGTCATTTTCATTAGGATTAGCAGAATCAGATCCTGAAGATGGATTATTGTTATTGTTATTAGGATTGTTGGAGTCATTTTCATTAGGATTAGCAGAACCAGATCCTGAAGATGGATTATTGTTATTGTTATTAGGATTGTTGGAGCCATTTTCATTAGGATTTGCAGAACCAGAACCTGAAGATGGATTATTGTTATTGTTATTAGGATTGTTGGATCCATTTTCATTAGGATTAGAAGAACCAGATCCTGAAGGTGGATTATTGTTATTGTTATTAGGATTGTTGGAGCCATTTTCATTAGGATTAGCAGAACCAGATCCTGAAGGTGGATTATTGTTATTAGAATTGTTGGAGACATTTTCATTAGGATTAGCAGAATCAGATCCTGAAGGTGGATTATTGTTATTGTTATTAGGATTGTTGGATCCATTTTCATTAGGATTAGAAGAACCAGATCCTGAAGATGGATTATTGTTATTGTTATTAGGATTGTTGGAGCCATTTTCATTAGGATTAGCAGAACCAGATCCTGAAGATGGATTATTGTTATTGTTATTAGGATTGTTGGATCCATTTTCATTAGGATTAGAAGAACCAGATCCTGAAGGTGGATTATTGGTATTGTTATTGTTATTAGGATTGTTGGAGTCATTTTCATTAGGATTAGCAGAACCAGATCCTGAAGATGGATTATTGTTATTGTTATTAGGATTGTTGGAGTCATTTTCATTAGGATTAGCAGAACCAGATCCTGAAGATGGATTATTGTTATTGTTATTAGGATTGTTGGAGCCATTTTCATTAGGATTTGCAGAACCAGAACCTGAAGATGGATTATTGTTATTGTTATTAGGATTGTTGGATCCATTTTCATTAGGATTAGAAGAACCAGATCCTGAAGGTGGATTATTGTTATTGTTATTAGGATTGTTGGAGCCATTTTCATTAGGATTAGCAGAACCAGATCCTGAAGGTGGATTATTGTTATTAGAATTGTTGGAGACATTTTCATTAGGATTAGCAGAATCAGATCCTGAAGGTGGATTATTGTTATTGTTATTAGGATTGTTGGAACCGTTTTCATTAGGATTGGCAGAACCAGTTCCTGAAGGTTGATTATTGTTATTGTTATTGGGATTGTTGGAGCCATTTTCATTAGGATTAGCAGAACCAGATCCTGAAGGTGGATTATTGTTATTAGAATTGTTGGAGCCATTTTCATTAGGATTAGCAGAATCAGATCCTGAAGGTGGATTATTGTTATTAGAATTGTTGGAGCCATTTTCATTAGGATTAGCAGAACCAGATCCTGAAGGTGGATTATTGGTATTAGAATTGTTGGAGCCATTTTCATTAGGATTAGCAGAACCAGATCCTGGAGGTGGATTATTGTTATTAGAATTGTTGGAGCCATTTTCATTAGGATTAGCAGAATCAGATCCTGAAGGTGGATTATTGTTATTGTTATTAGGATTGTTGGAGCCATTTTCATTAGGATTAGCAGAACCAGATCCTGAAGGTGGATTATTGTTATTAGAATTGTTGGAGCCATTTTCATTAGGATTAGCAGAATCAGATCCTGAAGGTGGATTATTGTTATTAGAATTGTTGGAGACATTTTCATTAGGATTAGCAGAATCAGATCCTGAAGGTGGATTATTGTTATTAGAATTGTTGGAGCCATTTTCATTAGGATTAGCAGAATCAGATCCTGAAGGTGGATTATTGTTATTAGAATTGTTGGAGCCATTTTCATTAGGATTAGCAGAATCAGATCCTGAAGGTGGATTATTGTTATTAGAATTGTTGGAGCCATTTTCATTAGGATTAGCAGAATCAGATCCTGAAGGTGGATTATTGTTATTAGAATTGTTGGAGACATTTTCATTAGGATTAGCAGAATCAGATCCTGAAGGTGAATTATTGTTATTAGAATTGTTGGAGCCATTTTCATTAGGATTAGCAGAACCAGAACCTGAAGATGGATTATTGTTATTGTTATTAGAATTGTTGGAGCCATTTTCATTAGGATTAGCAGAATCAGATCCTGAAGGTGGATTATTGTTATTAGAATTGTTGGAGCCATTTTCATTAGGATTAGCAGAATCAGATCCTGAAGGTGGATTATTGTTATTAGAATTGTTGGAGACATTTTCATTAGGATTAGCAGAATCAGATCCTGAAGGTGGATTATTGTTATTAGAATTGTTGGAGCCATTTTCATTAGGATTAGCAGAATCAGATCCTGAAGGTGGATTATTGTTATTAGAATTGTTGGATCCATTTTCATTAGGATTAGAAGAACCAGATCCTGAAGGTGGATTATTGTTATTGTTATTAGGATTGTTGGAGCCATTTTCATTAGGATTAGCAGAACCAGATCCTGAAGGTGGATTATTGTTATTGTTATTAGGATTGTTGGAACCGTTTTCATTAGGATTGACAGAACCAGTTCCTGAAGGTTGATTATTGTTATTGTTATTGGGATTGTAGGAGCCATTTTCATTAGGATTAGCAGAACCAGATCCTGAAGGTGGATTATTGTTATTAGAATTGTTGGAGCCATTTTCATTAGGATTAGCAGAATCAGATCCTGAAGGTGGATTATTGTTATTAGAATTGTTGGAGCCATTTTCATTAGGATTAGCAGAATCAGATCCTGAAGGTGGATTATTGTTATTAGAATTGTTGGATCCATTTTCATTAGGATTAGAAGAACCAGATCCTGAAGGTGGATTATTGTTATTGTTATTAGGATTGTTGGAGCCATTTTCATTAGGATTAGCAGAACCAGATCCTGAAGGTGGATTATTGTTATTGTTATTAGGATTGTTGGATCCATTTTCATTAGGATTAGAAGAACCAGATCCTGAATGTGGATTATTGTTATTGTTATTAGGATTGTTGGAACCGTTTTCATTAGGATTAGAAGAACCAGATCCTGAAGGTGGATTATTGTTATTGTTATTAGGATTGTTGGATCCATTTTCATTAGGATTAGAAGAACCAGATCCTGAAGGTGGATTATTGTTATTGTTATTAGGATTGTTGGAGCCATTTTCATTAGGATTAGCAGAACCAGATCCTGAAGGTGGATTATTGTTATTGTTATTAGGATTGTTGGAGCCATTTTCATTAGGATTAGCAGAACCAGATCCTGAAGGAGGATTATTGTTATTAGGGTTGTTGGAGCCATTTCCATTAGGATTTGAAGAACCAGATCCTGAAGGTGGATTATTGTTATTGTTATTGTTATTAGGATTGTTGGAGCCATTTTCATTAGGATTAGCAGAACCAGATCCTGAAGGAGGATTATTGTTATTAGGGTTGTTGTCCCCATTTCCATTAGGATTTGAAGAACCAGACCCTGAAGGTGGATTATTGTTATTGTTATTGTTATTAGGATTGTTGGAGCCATTTTCATTAGGATTAGAAGAACCAGATCCTGAAGGTGGATTATTGTTATTAGGGTTGTTGGAGCCATTTCCATTAGGATTTGAAGAACCAGATCCTGAAGGTGGATTATTGTTATTGTTATTGTTATTAGGATTGTTGGAGCCATTTTCATTAGGATTAGAAGAACCAGATCCTGAAGGAGGATTATTGTTATTAGGGTTGTTGGAGCCATTTCCATTAGGATTTGAAGAACCAGATCCTGAAGGTGGATTATTGTTATTGTTATTAGGATTGTTGGAGCCATTTTCATTAGGATTAGTTGAACCTGATGCTGAAGGTGAATTATTGTTATTGTTATTAGGATTGTTGGAGCCATTTCCATTAGGATTTGCAGAACCAGATCCTGAAGGTGGATTATTGTTATTGTTATCAGGATTGTTGGAGCCATTTCCATTAGGATTAGTTGAACCTGATGCTGAAGGTGGATTATTGTTATTGTTATTAGGGTTGTTGGAGCCATTTTCATTAGGATTAGAAGAACCAGATCCTGAAGGTGGATTATTGTTATTGTTATTGTTATTAGGATTGTTGGAGCCATTTTCATTAGGATTAGCAGAACCAGATCCTGAAGATGGATTATTGTTATTGTTATTAGGATTGTTGGATCCATTTTCATTAGGATTAGAAGAACCAGATCCTGAAGGTGGATTATTGTTATTGTTATTGTTATTAGGATTGTTGGAGCCATTTTCATTAGGATTAGAAGAACCAGATCCTGAAGGTGGATTATTGTTATTGTTATTAGGATTGTTGGAGCCATTTTCATTAGGATTAGCAGAACCAGATCCTGAAGGTGGATTATTGTTATTGTTATTGTTATTAGGATTGTTGGAGCCATTTTCATTAGGATTAGAAGAACCAGATCCTGAAGGTGGATTAGTGTTATTGTTATTGTTATTAGGATTGTTGGAGCCATTTTCATTAGGATTAGAAGAACCAGATCCTGAAGGTGGATTATTGTTATTGTTATTGTTATTAGGATTGTTGGAGCCATTTTCATTGGGATTAGAAGAACCAGATCCTGAAGGTGGATTATTGTTATTGTTATTGTTATTATGATTGTTTGAGCCATTTTCATTAGGATTAGCTGAACCAGATCCTGAAGGTGGATTATTGTTATTGTTATTAGGATTGTTGGAGCCATTTTCATTAGGATTAGTTGAACCTGATGCTGAAGGTGGATTATTGTTATTAGGATTGTTTGAGCCATTTTCATTAGGATTAGCTGAACCAGATCCTGAAGGTTGATTATTGTTATTGTTATTAGGATTGTGGGAGCCATTTTCATTAGGATTAGCTGAACCAGATCCTGAAGGTGGATTATTGTTATTGTTATTGTTATTAGGATTGTTGGAGCCATTTTCATTAGGATTAGCTGAACCAGATCCTGAAGGTTGATTATTGTTATTTTTATTGGAATTGTTGGAGCCATTTTCATTAGGATTAGCTGAAACAGATCCAGGAGTCAACGGGTTAGAAGTTGCTGAAGGCCATACATGGCGCTTGGTGCTTGAATCTGTTACATCCACTTCCACGAAATAACCCATTCTAGGCGTTGTAATATCTTCCGTATTATCGCTTTGGTCGTCATTAGTATCTGATCCAAACGGATTAAGCGAATTAAATACTGATCCAACTGAATTATAAAATGAATTAGCATGGTTTGTTATACTATTTGTTACAGCTGGAAAGATCCCATTAGCAACGGAATGTATCATTGAAGCAGTGCCTTCTGCTACAGGTTTTATAAAATACCCTAATATTTTATTTGCACCGTAAGTTAAAAGCAATCTCTTTTTTATAGTTTCTTTAACGGATAAGTAACATGAATTAACTACGGCGACATCTGCACATCTTCGTACTGCGAAATTTTTCGATGATTTTCTTAAACAGGCGTGGAACTTTTTTAATTTTTTAATATCGTGAAATAATCCTTTAAATAATTTTGAATTTATATTAACGACCCCTGTTTTATATATTGTTCCATCCTTCTCCCAAATACACTTTTGAACACAATTATCTTGATACATAAGACGTCTATTATGTTTATGATGGTTATAGTGTTTAATTTTTTTAATACACAATTTCAAATTAGGGGTCTCGATAGGCATGGCTATTGCTATGATATTAATCTGTAAATTTAAAAATATTAATGTCGCCAATTTTTTTTGATTAAAACACACACTCTTTATAAAAAATAATATAAATAAAACTTACATAAATAATAGTAAATATTAGTCCAACTAAACTTAAATGGATTATCATTTTTCCATTTATCTTTCAAAAACATTAAACATTTCGATAAGACAATGGTATAAATTTTTATATAGAAATAATTTATTATAATAATAAGTAATCGAAAAACGATTCGGTGATTAAATTTAAAATTATATAAGTAGGAGAGCAGAAAATTAAAAACCATTAGTAACTTTTATTTATTTAATTTAATGAACCATCAAATTAACAAAAAATAACGAATTTAATAAACAAACTAACGCAATATTATTTTTGAATAAATTGAGATTAGAAAAAGATGGGATAATTTTTAGATGTTATTGAAAAAATTGAATTTTTCTTTTAAGATTTAATTAAATTACTATTTTTCGGTGTAAGTCTAAATTGTGTTAATTATTAGAATCTGAAACATTTTACTCAGATATAATTCAATTTTTGTCACCATATTTAATTGTTATACAAATCCAAATTGATAGAAGTCAGTTAACTGCCGGTAGTGATAGAAAAAATGTTAAAAATAGCATCCAAACATCTAATTTTCACACGAATCTTCAAGCAAGATGATTTGTTTGACAATTTTCTCATCAATGTCTAAAAAGATTTAAAATAGTAACGTTTATTGTTATTAAATTATTTAATTTTTACTAAATAATACTGAATAATTGTCCAAAAGGTTATCCATAATGTGGTCAATTAATGAGGTAATAAATTCCAAAATCTAGTACCACACAATATTTTAATGTTACAATATTAACCTTTTAAGGACGGGACTGGTCGATATTTCGACCACTCAAGTATCACAATATTTTTGAGTGATTTTGGGAATAATATTATGTTTTGAATATAGGGAATATAGTGTAACAATTTTAGGTAGCATATTTGACATTGAAATAGCGATTTCAAGGTCGAATTTTCTATTTGGAATTTCGACATGTAAAATGCTATACCTATGTATTTTGATGGGCTGAATACGAAAACAATAAACCAATAGTACTGCGTATAGCAAAATAACCATTTTAGAATGCATATTTGACCTTGAAATAGTGATTTCGAAGCGAAGTCTTCTGGGTCCACTTGGGGATTTCCTCTATCCTACTGTAATTCAAAAAATATGCATCCGATCGCCCTAAAATTTGGACAAACGGTCGAGTTCGGGGTCCCATAGAGCTGTACCCTTGTAGAGCCACATCGACCCCCCCCCCCACTTGAAATTCCCAATTTTCCTAGAAAATTGTTTTAAATACAGATAAATGTCAGGAGGAGTTGTGGTGGAAGGAGGTCGAACTCAACCCTGCCCTTCTCGCCACCCACTCCTCTGTTGGCACCTGAAATTTATAAATTAGCGGGAAAATTTGTTTCAAATCCAGATAAATGTCGGGAAAAATTGTAGTGGAAGGACGCTCGAACTCAACCCCCCACCCATCATGGTCCTTTTTCGGAAAATACCGGAAAGGGAATTGTCGGGGATCAAATTTTCGCCACATCCACGCTGTTGATCCTGGGTCATGCTGAGAGCGAAAACTGAAATACCGGATCTCTGAGGGAAGGATGTCCACCCGGAATCAGAGGGAAGAGCAAAAAAAATTTTTTTTTACCTTTGCTAATAAAATTTTTCTAAATTCGGTCCCTATTTCTCGTGGTTTTCAATTGAAAAATAATGCCCAATTTCAGGGGCCATCATTTGATGAAAAAAATGGCAAATCACATAAAAAACGTTACAATTTTTCTGTATTCAACGTAAAAATAATTATAGATATCATTTCGGAAAGATAACAACGGATTTGACCTTGAAATGCAATTTTCAAGGTCAGAGATGTCTCCTGGACATTTTTTATTATATTTTTCGTATTCAGCGCATCCAATTACTTAGGAATGCACTGTTTTTTCCCCAAATAAATTTTAACCATTGGACTTTCCGTTCCGGACGGGACTGGTCGAAATTTCGACCACCAAATTTATCGGGCACTCGACGTGACAAATCTTTCGATTTTATGTTCAGATATCATATAAAAAAAGTCCAATTTCTACGTAAAAATCCCCGTCCTTAAGAGGTTAAATTGAACAGGAGAAAACGGCAACTTGTTTCGGCAATGATGCCATCATCAGACCTGTAACACATAGTGTAGATAAATAGTTGAACACAGTCGACATCCATGAGGAAGAGGTTTTAGGAAACCAGTACCATAAACATAGTATTACACAGAAGTAACCGCTCTATCAAAAACATTCTCCGAATGGACATCACATCAGTTCCCTGTTACAGATATTAAAGATTTACAATATAAAATCACTAATGTTAACATAGTTGTCACCAAAGCTGATAAAGGCAATTAAGCTCAAATCTTTATATTATGGGTTCATTCCACGAATAGAATTTGAAATATATCAGAAGTAGAATATAAAATAAAAAAGTTTTGGATGCCAGTCAAATTGATTTTTTTATGTAATTAGAAACAATTGACAAAAAAACTATGATATATTTCAAAATCCGTCCTTTTTTTTCGGGTTAAAGAAATTAAACTCAAATTAAACGTTATATTTGTTTATTTCATAAAAATAGGGTTTCAGAGATTTTTTTAAACTTTTTCTTAAACAAAAAACTTTTCTTGAGGTTTTTTTCGTGTCTTCCTTCTCCAAAGGAAACTGTAGTCCAAGAAACTTGGTCCAAAGGAAAAACGAAGTCCAGAGGGTAAAAAGTAATTCCCAAAAAGGAAACTTCTTGGCCCAGAAAAAATGCTTCTTGGCCTAGGAAAAAAAACTTCTTGGCCCAGAAAAAAAAACTTCTACTCCCAGGAAAAAAAAACTTTGTTGGCCCAGGAAAAAACCCCTATAATGAGGGAGAGAAAAAAAAGAAAAAAAAATCTTCAGTAAGCGACACGAACGATATAAAGTAAGTTATTTTGAATGAGTAGGCAAAGAGAAGAACATTATTAGCATGAAAAAGACATTTTATAGGAGTACCAAGAGAAGAGAGGGACATGACGCGAAGAAATAAGAAGGGGATCTCAAGCGAGTATGAAACTAAAATATATGTAGATAAATAATGAAAATACAGGGTGGCACAAAAAAAACGTAACATATAGACTCCTCTTTTATCCCCTTGACAACTGATCAAACTGCTCCCTTCTTTAACAAATTTAAATCTAAACTCAAACTGTACAATAATACCCTCAATTATTTCAACTCTAATCATTTTTGTTTGCTTTAAATTTTTCATTGTTAAACATCTGAACTAATCTGGAAAAAACAAAAAGATAATTATGGGCAAAATACTGTCAAGGGGTAGATGGCACTCATGAATGTGATCATAATCCAAAGCATTGTGTCCAAAAAAATCCAAAATAGTCTTTCTAATAAAAAACGTTGGGAGGACACAACAACATAAAAAAAAACAATAAAAGAATTTTTTTGGGTTAATTTTCATACAGATGATTATCCAAAATTCTCAAAAAAAGTTTGACACTTGGTCACATCAAAAAATTGTAAAAATATTAGAGTTCCCAAAGCTGGGAACATGGGCAGGAAACGATAAAGTCATTTATTTAAATCTAATGTCAATCGTCCTTAAGACCCCGGAAAAACTGATAAATAGATATATTAGGGGGATTTTTAGAAATAGCAATACAAAAAATCATGATGGGGAATAGGTTGGCAGTACAAGTTTCAAGAGGGTACATACAGGGAGATGTTCTGTCTTCTCTCCTGTGAAATCTTGTGGCAGACTGATTTATGAATCCTTTATTTAAGTCTAATATCATTCGTGCTCCAGAAACTCCCGGAAAACTGATAAATAGGTAATAGTTCAGAAATTATGGATTAAGTTGGCAGCATGAGTCTCACGAGAATGTACTTAGATCATATACGCTACGCTAGATGCGGCATGTAGGTTACTTGTTTAGTTGGTCCGAAGGGGTTTAGAGTACTCACTCACTGATTGGCCGCTTCCAAGTTTCGACAATTTGACCAATGAGAAATCAGTATCGACGTAGGTTGACCAATGACAAATTAATACCCGACTCAGAGTACGCTGTCAATATTACACCCCTCTTTTACCAATAGAATACTACATGATGCCATACCTAACGCAGCATATATCATCTAGGAGGGTGTACACAGAGAGGAGTTCTATCTCCCCTTTTGTGGAATATTTTGGTGGCCAGATCCCTTAATTAAGTCTAATGTCATTTGTAGTAAAGACTACGAAAAATCTGATAAACTGACATATTATGGGGATGTTCAGAAATGGTGACGAATACAATCATGAAGGTTATGTTGGCAGCATGAGTCTCAAGAGGGTGTACATAGAAAGGAGTTCTGTCTCTTCTGTGGAATCTTGTGGCTAATGAATATCTCGAGGACTACATTATCAATTAAAGGGATTAAAGGGACTAATAAGTATCGAAGGGTAATTAGTTACTTAAAGCTACAACCAACATCTCGAAAATATGACGAGAAAGTTGAATACCTCATTAATTGTGGTAAAAATTGGGGTTAGAACCATGCCAGTATAATTTGGATGTTACTTGATGCCTCTTTTGGTTATAAAGGAGCAGTGTTCTGTATCCATGGAGTATGTGGCTATTCCTATTTAGTGCAACGCTGCTTTGGAATCTGAGAAAATGATAACCTTGCTTATATTCTTAGCCAGAGCCACATATAAAATATAATTGATTGCAATTACTTCTGCATCCAGATTTTGGTGTGAGAGAAGAGTTTACTTGAAAATGAATAGTTCTCTGTGATTCTCTGAGAGTCACAGAGCCATCAGTGAAGAATTTGGTATGTTAGGGGAATTTATGTAACGTTTTTTGCTACAGTGAAAGTCCGTGAATGTGATTTTTGGGAAGGTCAATATTTAGGATTGGCCTAGGAGTTAATTGGAATTCCAGCTCATACTCATGACATGAGAAGATTTCGCTTTGGGTTAAAAGGAGAGTAAGAGCAGAAAGTTTACTACTATTTGAGTAATCTCTTCTACCCATACTTAAAGATCTTAGATACATTAGAGAAGTTATAATAGGATTATTGGCTAGTTTCAGAGACCTTTAATTTTTACTTTTCTCTCGTTCTCCCTCGTCTTCTGTTCATATCCCTATCATCTATTTAGTTTTTAGCTTATTTAACTTCTTATTCCTTTAAATGCATTTTCAATTTTAAAACAAACGTTTTGTTTGTTTAATTTTAATAACCTATCTGTCAAATGTCATTACACCTTATTGTTTTACTTTCCCGGTCCCATTAAAGGGAAAGTATAGTGATGGAGCAAAAAAAATTCGAGATATCGATGGGAATATCCATTTTGAGGTCCTCCAAGAAGATTAAAACCATTTCCAGCGTGTCTGTGTGTCTGTGAGTCTGTGTGTCTGTGTGTCTGTGTGTCTGTGTGTCTGTGTGCAATCTTCCACGATAACTGCCGAACCGTTAGACCAATCAAGCTGAAATTTTGTATGAAGGGTCGGTGTGTGCCTGGAATGCGACCATTAGTTTTTGGTTTAAATTGGTATAGTAAAAGGTCCTCTAGTAATTTTAAGGACAAATAATACACATTAGTGCAAAATGTTCTAGTGTAAATTTTTATAGCATAAAATTTCCTAAAATTTTTGTATTAAACTTTTTTCAGAATTTCTAATAATTGCGCCACTAGAGGGCGCGCAAAAAGTATGCATGTAGGCTTTCCGCAGTTTTTCCAAATTTTGAGAACAAACAATGCACTTTAGTGGAAAATTTCCTAGTGCAAAGTTATAGAGCACCAAATTTCCTTTAACTTTTATATTTAACTTTTTTTCTGATTCCCCATCGTTTCGCCGCTAGATGGCGAAAAATATACATATTTAGGCTTTTTCCATTTTTTTTAATTTAAAGGCTTTAGTGCAAAATATTCTAGTGCAAACTTGTAGAGCATAAAATTCCCTACAACTTTTGTATCGAACTTTTTAGCGAATTCCCAATAGTTTTCACCCATGATTTTAGAAAATCCTAATTGTAGCAGTGTGCTATATAATGTGCGCATGCGCCCGCTTATATCATTATCAATATAGAAATATCAATTCGGTATATGTATTCCTATTCTCTATAGCCGAGCCGGGAAAGTTCTGGAGTGACACAGCCGATTTTTTTCCCACATGACAGTCCTTCTTCTTCTTTTTCTGATTAATTCGGTTGCTTGCGCCTGCTCCCAAAATTGATAATTTTTTTTTAATAAAAATTTTGTAATTCAAAAATTTTACTTTTCGCCGCGCTTCAGGCATTTATCTTTTCGATATGTTAATATAATTCTTATTGTATTTTTGAAACTCCCAACTTGTGATTAACAAAATAAATTATAATCGTCTTATATTTACTTTAAAGTTGCTCCTAATCATTTAAAAAAAAGTATATTATTACAAAATATTAGGAAGGTTTCTGTATTAGGCTTATTGAAACTTGGTACGCCATCTAACCTAATAAATTTCGACGTATGACAGATGACAGATTCCAACGTTGCTAAATCTATACTTGAAACTGTTTCCAATGTTGTCAAATCAACGCGCATCTATAGGTCCAAATACCCAACATTTCTCTTATCTCTATTGTGCATGGATAAGTTCAACTAACAGCAGTTTTATAAAATGTTGTTTTGGAAAAAAATTTGTAATGTTTAGATAAATATAAGCGAATCAAGATTTTAAACCATTCATAAGCATAGATCATATATTAATGCTCAAAATCTAATTCAACAAATTAATTAAATTTTCCAATGTGCCGACCAGGGGAAGTAATGGATTTCATGAAATTTTAAAACGATCCCAGAAAGAGCATTTTTAAATGTAGCAGATGAAAAATTTTGTATAAAGAAAAATTTTATTACTATTAGAGCCACACTAAATTAAATATTGTTTAAAGTTTAGCTTAATTTAATAACAACGAATAAGTTAATATTAAAAGACTCTTTTAATCAAAACTGGTTAAAAATATTATTTAACATTTTATAACTATAATATTTATGATATCGAATCTTCTGACCGTCTATCAATCATAGCATTTCATTTTCAACATATTTAGACACTATATTATTTGCTGCCCGTTGTTTTCCATTAATTTTGCTTAGAAGCTGTGACTGGGACTTTTGCAGCAGATTTAACCTTATTATGAGCACTGGTTAAATTATGTATATCTTCTAGATTTTCCACTGTAGAATTAATAACAATTCCTGTGTTATCATTTTTTATCTTCGTATTATTATCTCTTACCATTTCTAAAATATCAGACCTGTATGGGACCTCACCAGCTTTTTTATTGTTTGCAATTGATTGAAAACCACTAGCTATAAATTTAGCTGCTGCACCTTGCAGATTATCCACTATAGAATTAATAACATTTCCTGTGTTATAATTTGTATTATTATCGTTTTCGGTTGTTAAATTATCAGATCTGTATGGGATCTCTGCAGCTTTTTTCTTACGATTTGGAGTTTCATGTGAAGGATTTACTTTATCAGAATCGTTAAATAAATTGTTTGCCACTGATTGAATACCATTACTTAAGAAGTCAGCTGCTGCATGTTCCAAAATTTCCACAAAAGATATTCCTGCGGTGGTAGCCTCAGTTGTTGTAGTTTCAGTTATTCCAAAATCCAATTCTAAATTTGCTGATGCTGGCACAATATCAATGAGATTACCTGCTGCTTTTTTAACGGTATCAGTTATTTGTGGTACTATTGCATCTGCAACATTTCCTGCAGCTTCACTAACAGCGTTAACTACATTTGGTATTATATTAGTAGCTTTATTACCAACATTTTCAACTGACTTTGTAAATTTATTTATTATATCTTGTACCACTGTAGATGCTGCAACTCCTATATTATCAAATATATTTTTAGTTGCGGTTTCAAAACTATTAGTTATATGTGGTACTATTGCAGATGCAACATTTCCTGCCGATTCTGTTAATACATTCCCTACAGAATCGACACTGTTTAATACCTTGTTTGTCATAATATCTGCTGTATTTTTAGCTTTTTCTAATAAAGAGTGAGCAACTGCATTCACTCCATTAATAAGATGGGGTACTACCGAAGATGCTGCGTTTCCAGCACTATGAACAAAATTATTAGCTACTGTTTGAACACCGTTAGCTATATGTGGCACCATCGCAACTGCAACATTTCCTGCAGTATTTACTAATTGATTTCCTACCGTATTGAAACCGTTAATCATATCTGGTACCAAAGCAGCTGCTGTATTTTCAGCTTTTTGTACAAAAGAATTAGCCATCGCACTTACTCCATTAACTAAATGTGGCATAATTGAATTTGCTGCCTTTTCAGCACTTGCGTAGAAACTGGATGCTACTTTTTGGGCACCATTAGTTATGGCTGGCAACATTGCAGTTGCGATATTTTCAGCAGTATCTGATAAATAGTTTCGAACAGTACCATTAGCTTTAGCCATATTTGGATAACGTTTATATTTATCAATTGGAATGGCTCTGTAAGTTATACTTCTTGTAGTAGTAGCTGCAGAATTATTACCACTTATTGTTCTTTGTACAATATTTAAAATTGAATTTTTAGCACCTTCAATGAAATTATTTGCTACAGTTTGGATACTATTTGTTATACCTTCAAGTATCGATGGTACAACATTTTCAGCATTGTTTGCAATATTTTGTTCTAAATTATTGACATCAGTTAATTGAGGTGTCACATCTTCTAATACAGAATTTGTCGCTGTTCCAAAATTGTTATATATTAGACCTGTAACGTTATCTAGTACTCTATGACCAAATAATGCAATACCCTGAACTAATGATGGTATAACATATTTTGATACGTTATCTGCAGCATCTACTATTTGTTGTTTGTACGAGCCAATATTTACTAATGCTGCTGGTAGTTGAGTTACAAAATTGCCAGCATCATTAATTAAGTTATTAGTTCTAATTTTTTCTGCTATTTTTCCTATGGTGCTTATATCTGTCATTGATCCAAGCTCATGTAGTGCTTGATTGGCCATATCAGTTTTTATCTCAGATTGCATCGGATTTAATATTACATTCAGTATGCTATAAGGTACTGATGAAACTGTATTAGCAATATCTACAATTCCATCTTTTACAGAATAAGCAACTGAATATACTTTGGTTGGTAATACATTTTTACCTATATTTTTTATATATGTAGCAGTATTTTCTATTATTGGATTTATAGAATCACCTAATAACTGTTGACCGTAAATTGTATGAATGATTCTTTCTTGAATATTACCCCTTGCTATAGAATAACATAAATTGACTTTAACTATATCTTTACATCTTTTTATTTTTAAATATCTCAATGATCTTCTTAAACATAGTTTGAATTCGTTTAGTATGTCTGCATCATCGTGAAGTAGATGGTTGTAATATTTTTTTAATATTAATGAATTTATGTTAAGCACTCCTTTTTTATTTATTGTTCCTTCTTTCTCCCAGATACATTTTTGAAGGCAGTATTGAGCAGAATCCTGAGGTACATGAGAGATTTTCAGTTTTTTGCGGCATAATTTTAAATTGTGAGAATCCGTAGGAAATCCTGACGTTTGAGCTATAATCTGTAGAATAAAAATACGGCAATTATAATCCAGCAAAATTTTATTCAAATGTTACAATAATAAATAATGATAGCAGAAAAAATTGGTGCAGAAGATATTAGAAATGCTTCAATGGTTTGTATCTACCTCGTGGTTCAAGAAAATAACATATATAGCATCTTTATATTTAAGATATTCTAAACTAATAATCTTTTTTAATATTAATTATTATCAATAAAGTGCATTTGGTAAGTAGAAGAGCTATGTGTGTTCTAGCGTGTGTTCTGAATGGAAAATAACATGGGAAATCACTAAGGTCCATTCTGTTCATTTTTGGTACACGTCAAGGTTCCGATTCGCTCTAGACGAGTATTGATTTGCTTTTATCAGATCTCAAAAAGATCTTGAACAGCTTTTATAAGGTCTCGAACAGCTTTTAACAGGTTTCGATCACGTCCAATGCCCTATTAGTCCTATCCATACATTTATCATCACTACCTGATAATGTTACTGTTCTGTTAACTACTGATCAAGACCTGTTAAAAGCTGTATGTACAAGACCTGATAAAAGCCAATCGAGACTCGTCTAGCGCGGTTCGGAACAAAAATTAACAGAATCTACCTTAGCGATTTCCCATGTTATTTTCCATTTTCCAGAACACCCATAGCCCTTCTACTTTAGTATTCAATTTAAAATTGTAATGTGGAGAATTAAAATAAATATTTGTAATATTAGCTTATAATTTTCTTCCAATTTCGTCGAAAATAGCATGAAAATATGAAAAGTTAGTCCATTTAATGTTTCATTCACTGGAATGATCCCAATGAATTAGTTAATTGTTGAGTAGAATAAATAATAAAAGAAAAGTAATAACCAATATAGAAAAACTAAGATGAATGAAAGGAAAACGATAGAACATTAATCATTGTTAGAGAGAATTGAGGAAAAAATATCAAATCTGACAATAAAATGCTACAGAAAAAAATTTAAAACCTGATAAAGAAAATTGAAAATTTTAATAAACTTGTAGACCAATTACTAGAGGACGTCGATAAAAATAAAATACTGATAAGAAAAATTAATATAAAGGGGTCAGATGACATATTTAATCCTGGCTAAATAATTAAAAAAAAAATTAATCAAGTAAGAAAGAAAAAAATAAAAAAATTGAGAATTTTTGTCAATGTTGAAGTTGAATAATTTTTTTGAGAAATGTAAAGGGTAATTAATGAATAATTTATTGATTGTTAAATAAAACGGATTTTGTAAGAGATTTTTAAAATAATTAATGGAATACAAATAAATTTATTTAAAACAATATTTTCATAAAAAAAAACAAAGATAATTGGAAAAAAAGGTAAAGACATTTTATTTTTCCAAATATATGAAAGACTATTGGAGGGCAGACAGGTAAGACCAAAAGGCAACCATGAAAAGATTTAGAATGCATAAACAGGACAAGATCTAGTTGAGGCAAAGAAATAAATAGCAACTAAAGAGATACAGCACAAATAGGCGAGAAGGAAGAAAATTGAAATAGCCAGAGAGAAAAAATTAACCAGGTAAAAAGTAACAACCAGCATCGAAAAAGAGGAAACAATTAAATTTAATTAAATTGTTTTTTTTTATAAAGTCATTATAGATTGAAATCGTAGATAGAACATCTGGTCTACCGGGTGGTCCATATCAATATATAACATTCACTGGGATGATCCTAATGAGTTAATTGAGCGACAACTTTTATTTTTATAATAGATCTTAGTTGGTATCAAAATAAAAGTAATTTTATTATAGCAAAAATTAAAATTAATGAAAAATAGTGGGCAACATTATGGAACTACAAACGAATACAAATCTTACTTAGAGAGAATTAAGAAATAAGGAATAAAAAAGAAAAAATGTAAATAAAATTTTAGACAATAGAAACGAAAGGATACAGAAGAACAAAAATTATTTATCTTGGATTGTTTAATAAAAAATATATTATACTGGGTGGCGCAAATTTAATTGGGATTTCGTAAATCGTTATAGATACAAATTTGGTTCAATGGGAAAAAAGGTGCGTATTTTCAAGACGAATGGAATGGTTTTTTCAAAATTAAATTATAACCGGTTTCCGAGATATTTGGAATAAACCGAAATTTTACGATTTTCGTTTTATTTAATTAACACCTTAGATTTTAAAAGTAAAAAAAATTTTTTTTGGAATGCTATAGTATAACCAGTTTCAACTATTTTTAATAAGGACCTGTACTTTTGATTTCATTTTTGAAATCCCCATTTTTTCTCTATCCAACCATGTAAAATATTTAACTTTTTTATTAGGTCACCATCTAGTATTTTATTATAAAGAAAGACCATCTAAAATTCTACAGTTTAGTAAAGTAATTTACAAATTTAGTGGCTAAAATTTTTACTAATAGTGTAAACCTAACTTTAGCGTTTTTGAAGCATCATCAAGTAATGTTTTAGCTGCTCCTTCAATATTGGAAACTATATGCGGTGTAACTTTATCTATAACATGTATAAGTAATGAAGCTGTTAGTTCTTCAATACTATTAGTAATCATCGGTAATACTTTATTTGTTGCGTTTTGAGCTTCTTGTAATAGTTCGTGTCCAATTATTCCTATACCGTCTACTATAATTGGTAGATGATTATAAAAAAAATTCTCCGCGTACGGTTCTATGTCAGATAATATTTTCGGTACTGACTCCAATATGTTTTCAACATAATCAAATAAATGACTATTTTCTGCTACTGCTTCAATAGCTTGTGCACTCGCTATTGAAATGGCATCCGCCGCTGTTTTTACAATACTTGAATGTACTCCCTGTGCTATTCCAGATGGTACTGATGCAATGGTCCCAGCAACATTTCCTACAATACTTCCAACATGATTTGTGAGATTAGTAACAAATGTTTCAACACCGTTTGCTGCTGTCGCTATACCATTTGATACTTTTGTAGGTAAAATTTGTTGAGCAATATTCAATAATTTGGAAGAAGTAGCTCCAAGTATAGACTTGAAAGCATTTGTAGCTGTTTGTTGAAGATCAAAAAGCGAAAAAATACTTCTTGCTTTACCTCTAACTAAAATATAACATGATTTTACTTTAGCTATATCATTACATCGTCGTATCCGAAAATTTCTTAAACATTTCACGAACTTTCTTTTTTTTCGAATATCGTTATGCAATAGATTTTGGAATTTTGATGAATATATATTGAGTACTCCGTTTCGGATTATTCCTTCTTCTTCCCATATACACTTTTGTAGACAATTGCGATGGTTTCGTTTTAACACATCTATAGTTTTATATTTTTTAATACATGAGTTGATTTTTTGAGCTTCCACAGGAATTCCACTTGCTTTAGTTAAAATCTGCAGAATAAAAAATACGCCAATTATAATTATGTTAAAGGACTACACCACTTTTATTTTCAGAATTGGCAGTTTCTTTAAATAATATAAGAGATCATTTATTTTCAGATTTTTTTGAAACGTCGCATAACGTGTTATGTCAAAAAATTTAGGAAGTTACTATGTTTTATATAAGTACGCCTATAGTCGTAATATGATGCATTTGTTTGATACAACTTTTAATTCACAAATTTTAAAATTTCACACTTCTACATATAACTTTTTTTTAATATAGAGAATAAATCCTTGTTAGAGCGAATTGAGCAGATAGGGACCAGCAGAGGAAAGTATATAAAGACGGAATCAAATCTGACGTTGTAAAGCCAAATAATACAAAAGAAAAAATTATTTTATCTTAAATTGTTTACCAAAAGTAAAAAAAATAACCTACTATTGTTAGACAATGTAAAAATAATTATAAAAATTAAAAAAAAACAAATGCTTACATTAGCTAATATAAACCTGATAAAGAAATTAAGATTTTAATAAATATTGGTACTAATTACTAGAGTAGATTGATCAAAATAAAACATTATATTTACTGTGATGATCCTAATGAACTTGTTGACCGATTAATATTATTAGGTTTCTTGGATAAGTGGAATATGTCCTCGCCGATTTTTTTTATATGTAATAAGATAAGCTTAAATCCGGATTTTAGGATTTCCGGTCGCCATATTGGAAAACGCGAATAGCTCCATATCTCCGAAACTATTGATTTTTTAAGAAAAGTTCAAAGAATCAAGAATGTAGATAATGAAATTATCTATCATTTTTAATCACACTTTCAATTTGTCCGGGCATTATTTTTGGAGGTTATGTGCATTCAAATGTTTTATTATTTTTCCATTTTTTCTCGGTTTGGGTACTGTAATGTAGTTTCTTCATAAAAAAATATACATAATTTCTCACATTTTTCTTATACACACTACTTTAAAAGTTTTGTACATGCTAATATCAAATGATTCGATTAAAACCCATTTGTTTTTCTTACTGTGATAAAAAAAAATGTTGATAACGAGCCTTACTTTATATCAATATGTTTACAAATATTAGCAGTGATAGCATATCCAGCCAATTGACTAGACAGACTAAAACAGACCACGTAGTGGACGTTTTCGAGCGAAATGGAGGATCATTATTTAATGCAATATGCTAGCAGACACAGCATAGCTTCAGCTTCAACTCTCAGGAACTACTGTCAGGGTACGTTTTGCCGTGTTTATCGACACTTTTAAGATATCTTCATGATGCAAATTTACGTACTAGAAGAACATTACATATCCCCACTCTAGTTCCAAGACATCCAGTGGGCGCGACAGCATAGAAGTTGACTTTTGCAGCACTGGAGTTTCATGTTATTTACAGACCAAACCAGACTTGGACTAGTGAGTTATGATAATCGGCTAAGAATCTGAAGATAATTTTCCTCGCAAAGTTGCTCCCTATCAAGGGGGTAGCGTAATGTTTTGTAGAGAATAATGTTTAACTGAAGCACCCCATTAATTCGCATTCCACAGAATATGACTAGTCAAATTTACGTCGAATAAGTTATTACGCACATTATCTATCCCATACGTAACGAATTAGGCGAAAATTTTGTGTTTATGCACGACATCGTTCAAGAAGGCTTCAGTATACAATTGAAACAGGAAATATCAGTAGATTAAATTGGCCAGCCAACTTGCCTGATATGAATCAGATTGGGATTCATTACTAGAGCCATTCATAATCGAATCAGCCTACATCGGACTGCAGATGAGTTAGTCGTAGCCGTGGTAGAGGAATGGAACAATATTCCACAAGACATTATCAACACCTTGATTATTGTAATGCACAGACGTGTCAATATGTTATTGCAAAGTGGAGGTGGTCATACCTACTATTAGTCAGTGTACAACAAAATCACACATTTGATATGATTAAGCAATCGAACCACTTACGGTTATCTTTATTACCGGGTACTGGTTAATTATATTTTATTTTCGACTACCACCATATTGTATTACTTAATCCATAAGTGGATGTTGGACCTCTGTAGGCAACTTTCTGAACCTCAACGTTAAAAGAGCAAATAAAGTTTTTAAATTTCACACTTTGCTCAGCTACAGTCAACATAGAAGATTTGTCTGTACTCTTGACTAGTTGTGTTGCGATCCTCTTCTGACTTCAAAATCATCGAACTACATTTATTCTAACGCAAGGTGGACTACTGTGTGTTCTCAGTAGGCCCGGGAATGAGTTACCTGTCATCATGTTTATGATGCCGTTCAGTACGTAAATAGTCTCAAATAAGTCCTGCAGGCCACTCACACTTATAATGTTGTAACGCTCTTTGCGCCATCAAGCGGTATTTTGGCGATTTGATCCAGGTTCCGAATTGCATCAAGCTCCACATTCTGTTTAAAGTGTAAATGCCACTTACACGGTCCATCGACCAATCTTGTGTCGCCCGGTAGGGCAGACTTTACTTGTCCCCTCCCTGTGCCAAGTTCCGGAGTATCAGCTACTACGATGTTATAACTCACATACCAAATAAAATCACTAAGTAAATAAGAAACCATTTATTTATTTACCAAATCCGGAAGAAGAAAGGCTAGTTGGGTTGGGACGGCTGGATTTGCACTTAATCTTAATAAGGTCCTATACTCTACTGGTTCAATTGGATGGCGGCTTATTGTCAACCAAGCTAGGCTTTGCTCCCTTCAGCTCGACCTATTTCTAAAGGTCGTTGAAGTGAAGGAACTAGTGCTACCTCTACAATTTGGACTGCCACTGGAAATTGGATTGCCACTGGAATTCTCATCAACGAATTGAATCGTCCTACTCGATAATAACTTCGGCGTCTAAGAAGCACGAACACCAGTGTCTTCATTTGTTGGGCAGAGGTTCAACTGGTATGACTGATCTTATATTTGAAGTTAATTCTAATCCAGTTCCGGGCGCGATATAATGTATTTAATTCTTACGGAATTTAAAGTAACTTCATTACAATGTTGCCCATTGCTCCCATAAAGGACATTAGGAATATGAGGAACTATGGAACATAAGTCAGGGGCAGGAGGCGCATTGTAAGCTTTTGCAGAAGTTTTAGAAAAAAGAGGCTGATCAAACGTTTTGAAGCGAATTTTTTAAGAAGTTACCTTCATTTTTTCGTTAGCATAAAGAATTTCAGTCAGGACAGTATTAGGCTGTGATGGCAATGAGTTGATAGGAAGTTTTTGTCCGTGATTTCTTCCATGAATCAGTTCCAGCCTGGTATTGGATGTTCAGGGGTATCAGAAATCCACTTAGCGTACAACCCCAGTACATGACACAAAGAAGCACTTCACGTAAAATTGGATGAATAACTTTAATTCTAGAAATTTATGAGAATGTACGTAACCTCCAATAAATATTGCCCGTACAAAATGAAAGTTTAATTAAAAATGAAAGATAATTTTAGTATCTCCGTTTTTAGTCTGAATTTTTCTCCAACAATCAATAGTATCGGATATATGAAGCCATTCTTGTTTTCTAATATGACGACCGGAAGACACCACATAGCAATCCTAAAATCCGGATTTAAGCTTCCCCCACTTACGAATTTGGCTAATTTTATTGGACCTACAATAGCAGATGAAAACTATAAATAAGAACGAAAAGATATCCTGGTTAGAGAAAATTGAAGAAATAGGAACAAGGAAAGAAAAAATAAGGAAAGTTAAAAATTTAGTTAAAAATCTAAACCAATTTAAAAAATATGTTAAAGCAACATAAAAGGCGTAACCAAAAATAAAATAATATAGGAGTAAAATTATTTATCATAGATTGTGCTATAACAAATACATTATAAATCCCTCATAAGTAGTATTTTATTATAAAGAAAGACCGTCTAAAATGAGCAAATTTAGTCTCCAAAATTTGCTAACATTTTAAAAATATGAGGTACAAATCCAGATAATACGGTTCCATATTTCTGTATTACAGTATCGGCTGCTTTATCCAATGCGTCAGATAAATATGGTGTTAATGTAATTGTAGCGTTTTTAGCATCTTCAACTAATGTTGCTACTGCTAGTTGGATGTGGGAAATTACATGAGGTGTAACTTTATCCATAACACGTATAGCTAATGACGCCGCTAGTTCTTCAATACCATCAGTAATCATCGGTAATGCGTTATTTGTTGCATCTAGGGCGCCTTCTAGTAGTTTATGTCCCAACGTTCCTACACTATTTACTAGCAATGGTAGGTTAACAAATTCCTTCACGTACGGTTCTAAATCAGATAATGATTTCGGGAAAAACTCTATTATGTGTCCAAGAATGGCCAGAAAATTACTAGTTGATGGTCCCAAATTATCTTTAAAATTTTCTGCGATTGCTTCAATAGCTTGTGCACTTGCTGATGAAAGAGCATTCGCAGCTGTGTGTATAATACTTGATTTAATTGGATTGATAACATTTTTTTTTACGCCATGTGCTATTCCAGATGGTACTGATGCAATTTTTTTTACGCCATGTGCTATTCCAGACGGTACTGATGCAATTGTCCCAGCAAATGTTCCTACCATTGTTCCAACATTATTTATAGTTTTTTGAGCTGCTTGTTCAAGACCAGAAAGGGAAAAAATACTTCTTGTTTTACCTTTAACTGACATATAACATGAATTTACTTTAGCCATATCATTACATCGTCGTATCCGAAAATGTCGTAAACATCTCACGAATTTTCTTGTTTTTCTAACATCATTATGCAGTAGATTTTTGAATTTTGATGAATGTATATTGAGTACTCCATTTCGGATTAATCCTTCTTCTTCCCATAAACATTTTTGTAGACAATTGTGATAGTTTCGTTTTAATACATCTAAACTTTTATATTTTTTAATACATGACTTGATTTTTTGATTTTCCACAGGAGTTCCTCTTGCTTTAGTTATAATCTGCAGAATAAAAAATACGCCAATTATAATTATGCTAGAGAAGTACACCACTTTTTTTTTTAATTGGCTGTTCTTTAAATAATATTTATTTTTAGATTTTTTTTATTTTTTTAAAATATCAAAAAAAAAATTGTAATTTATTATATCTATTATATGAAAGTATGAAATACTATTTATATATTTTAGTACTCCTGTAGTCATTTTTATAATAACTGGCAATCTAATCTAAGTATAATGGATAATACGAAATTTTTGATTTTTAGAAACAGTGTTTATAAAAGAAATAAAACAAAATGCTTCTTTAACATTATTTATTTTAAATAAATAAACATTTTAAAATCTTAATTTTTAAATAACCAATATTGGAACAAAATTAAACATTGTTATAAAATAATTTAAAAAATAATACATACCATATACATTCTTCAGGTGTTTTTGCATCAGACTTGCCTACATCTTGATTAAGCATAAATATTTTTAATTTTTTGTTTAGAAACCTTTTGATTTTCGAATGAAGAAAATTTATGATGTCGTGAAGATTTGTGGCATTTTCTATCAGATTATCATCATTTAAAAGAATTACGTTCCTATTGTGTTTAAGACAGTATGAGATGAGTGACGTAAACTATAGCTTTTCTGGTAATGTTATATTAGTATACCTATTAATCATTGTAAAGTTTCTTTCTCATCTGTAGAGAAGAATAATATCAATAGATCTCCTGGAAAAGACCATCAGGTTGCATTCTGATATATGGTTCAAGTTGTAGAATGTTCTAGAATCACATAAGGCCAAATTTTAACATCATATCATACAGTTTTTTTGCAAATGCCAGATTAGATAAGTAACCCAAATAAGCTTTTATCTCTATTTCATTACTTGGTTGGCAGTCTCTTTAAAACAGATTATAAAAATGTTTGTGTATTTTACAATTTCTCTATCTTCAAATATAAATAAATTAAAACAGATTAACAATTTCTGGCAGCATTCTTTGGTCCGGACAAATGAGATATTATATATTGCATCTGTTTTGACTATGTTGAAAAATCTTACCAAAAAAAAGGTGATATATCCATTTTTAGGTAGATTTCCATATATGGAATCTCCTATTGTAATCGATTCAATGATGGGACCCAGAACCAGAAATATGGGCGCTACGCCGTTTATGACCTTCTGAATAAGAATCAGTAAAAAAAAAATTTATCGGTATATATTTATGTATGTGTAGACATTCCGTTCCGGCACGATAGAGGTCGCAATTTTTGTCCAATCGATACCAAATTTGGTATAAAAATTCTTTGGGGCAGTAATTCGTTACGTATTGCAAATGGGCATTCTACCTCTAAGGGGGTGAGAATTGGAGGGGGTTGAAAACTCAAAAAATTCAAATCTCCGCCATTTTTGGAAGTGGAGGGGGTTGAAATTTGGGGATTTGGGAAGTATATCTAATCTATAACAAATATATCAGTAACACTAAATATTTAAAATATAATAAATATAAAACAAAAATATACTTACTAAAAATAAATAAAAATGTCTGCCAAAAACTAAGTGGATAAATTTCACAATTTACAGTCATTCATATCCTTCCTAGAAACATCCAACATGCTTTTGTAATAATTCCTCCCTCTCGGTAGAGTGACTCATATCGACCGTTACATAAAATCACGCCACGAATTTTCATCCAATCATATTAGGTCAACTTCATTCGCCTGGCATATGCGTTGGGTAAAAAAGCTATCCCACCAAAGTATCACTGTTTTAGTAACTCTCATAGAGAGCAGTCGCAACGTTAAAAAAGCCGACTACGGCTGCACTTTTTTTATCACTGACTCAGAAAACATTTTCTTGCTATAATGATTGTTCATGTTTCTTCATTACGAATTTTTTATCGGTTTATTACAAACATTTTTTAAGATTTCAATTAGATTTTTTAAGATTTCAATTAGTTTTACATTTCAATATGTGTTTTTGTTTATATTAATTTAACAGCTTTAACGTTGTTTGGTCCAAAATATTTTTTCACTTTCCGGAAAATCTCACTTGACAAACTACATAGCTTTTTGGGTTAAATAGTGCACAAATCTCACTCAATAGCTTCAAAACAACTGAAGACATTAAAAGTTTAATTTTTGAATTTTCTGATGATAAAAATCAAGATATTTCTTATGCTCAACGAACATTTAAAAATAAAATCCTTAAAAAACGAAGCCATTTTCTGAAAGCAAATTATGCTTTCAGAAAGTGTTGCCGAAGCATTTATTTTTTTTTTTTGTAAAAGTATAAGAAGTAAATAATTGTTAAGTCTTGGGTATACCTATTTAATATAATAAATGTACTTTAAAATCTCAACTAGTGTGTTTTGTTGAATGTTATTTTGAATTTTTTTTTGCATGTTATTTACAAAAATTGTGCATATATATGCGCATATACTTCACGTTTGAATATGAATATTTGCCTAAGTCTGCTTATAAATTATTAATAGGCCGTACAATGTCATTACTTTTACTAATAGCTATTAAAAAAAAAAAAAAAAAAAAAAAAAAAAAAAAAAAAAAAAAAAAAAATTAATAAATATACATTTTACGAGCAACTTGCAAGGAATTTTTAAAAATATTTTTAAATAAATGTATTACAAAAAAGTATTGTGGTAAATCTACAGGGTGTAACAATAAAAAATTACAAAAATGTACCAAGAAGCATCTGATGATAAATGAGGGACCAACGGTTCTAGGGGCAGAAATCTTATATAAAACAGATAGATATTGTATCATGTTTTTTATTTAAATATTTTTCTTAATTTTTCCACTCATAATTTAATTATTTGTATGGTTAAATTTATGACTTTTTTTTTGTTACACCCTATATAAACATGAAATTATTTATTTATACTTACATAATAAACGGTAATAATTATTCCAATAGTATTCAAATAGTTTACCATTGTATGGACTTGTACGTATAAAAATTAATCGTTTCAATCATATCAGTTAACAGTAAAGAAAATAACTTATTTTAAATATAAATAAAACCATGACAATTACTTAACGAAATATTAATAAACAATTAAAAAAATAATCAATGCATAAATATATAATTAAAAAAATTAATTAACGTTTAACGATGTGGAAAATGTTTTAATAAAATATTTTAAAATATGCCAATATTAAAAAAAACGTGTATTCAATTATAATCACAATTGATTCAAAAAATAATATAAGATATATGTATACAGGGTGTTTCATATGGAATGGTCAATATTTAAATATAGGTTCAGGACTTCTAAATAATAATATTTTATTAAATAACTAGGATTGAAAACTAAATTCCATCTAAAGTATGTAACTTCAACACCCTGTATCTTAGTAGTGGATAACATTTGACCCAAAGTTATTTAATAAAATATTATTTTATCTAAAATTTGATATTTTTTTTAACTAATTTTGCCAATGTATTTTTGTCCAAAAAACTTAAAAAAACGTTTCTGATTTTTAATACAACTGATAGAAATATTAATTATTTATCGATTTTAAAATTTTCAAAAAATGGTTTTTTTTACTTTTTTTTTAATTTAATATTAATAATAAAATTTAAAAAAAACAATATATTTGTAGGAAAAAACTTTATAATCGTAATTTTTTTTCAAAATTTTATATCAAATTTAATGATTTTTAAAATAATTGAATATTAAATATTAAAAATATTAAATTATGATTAGTGCCATTCGAATTTAAAATTGAAATTGTTATTGCCAAAATAAATAATTTTTTTAAATTTTTTGTAATTTCGCTTTATCAAAAACTATGGAATAAATGAAAAAGGTAAATAAACTATCCGAAAGGGATCAAAAAGTACTCTAGGATTTTTTGACCTAAAATTTGATTTTTTTAACTTTATTAGTGTAATTTGATCCAGAAAATCTCATTTTGAATAAAATTGAATGAAAGGAGGTAATCCCACTCAATTTTCAGAACACTCCTAGAAAAGTAATTGTTTAAATAATTAATTTAATTTTTCTGCATCAAAATATATCAATAAAGTTACTTTAAAAAAAATCAAAAAACTAAATTTTATTTTAACTTTTTATAATTTTGACTATAACTTCTACAAGTATTATTTTAAAATTATAAAATAATTTACACGTATAGTACATTTGCTTCCCTTTTGGATACACTATTTCCTTTTTTCATTTGTTTTATACTTTTTGATTAAACGAAATTAAAAAAAAATATTTTGGCTTAATAATTACAATTCTAAATTCAAAGAAACTAAAATACATCGTAAATTTAGTTTTATATCATCTTTCGAATGGTGAAAATCCCATTTTATTATCATTAATATTTCAAAAGTTATTCAATTTAGTTTAAACTCGTAATAAAATTTTTTTGATCCATTTTTTTCAAAATTCCACAATTTTTTTAATAAAATTTTGAAAAAAAATTGCAATTATAAAGTTTTTATCGCACATTTAACAGTATTTTATTAATTTTGAATATTAAAATTTATCATAAAAAAAATTAATGAGATTAAAATAATTTAAAAATTAAAATTAAATCTAGCGGATTTCGAAAAAAAACGTAAAGACAAAATTTGTAGGAAATTTTGAGTTATATAATTTTGATTTCCTGTAATTTTTCATAAAAATCTAGAACGAATAAAAGGAAAGTATAGAGGCGCGAATACGCCGTCCGGTAAATCGCTTGCTAATCGTATTCGGCCCAAAATATGATGACACTTATCCGGTTTGCCAGTAGGTTTCCGAGTGAATAAGAATCGGCGAGCCATAAATGGACCACGGGCGACCCAAATTATGGTTATCTAGCCGTCGGAGTACCGTATGTGCCGGCAGGTGGCCGCCAGTTTGCCGACTGCATGTTTATTCAAGCCACCATCAGTCCCTGTTACTTACTGATCATTCCGCTTGAATAAGACACTCCCAAAATTGGGATTTTTATAAATATAACATAAAAAATGTCCGGATACGGCACTGACAAGGAACGGACATGGCACTGATATGTGTAAATCGACCTTAAAACAAACCGATTTAATTTATGTCTTGCGTATGAGAAAAATTCTTACTTAAAAACAATTAGTAGAGTAAAGGAGCATCACTGATTCTAGCCCCGTCTCTCATATTAATTCAAGGTCATTCGTCATTACTTAGAGATAACGCGGCTGACGATTTTGATAATGTCTGATCTAGTCTTCAGCTCCGCCAGTTCTGGTCTTCAGGTAATTCATCTCCATCTGGTACAATAGCAGACGTACCTGACAGAGCTGAAGGCTAGATCAGACGGAGCTGAAGTACCTGAAGACCAGAGCTGGCGGAGCTGAAGACTAGATCTGGCGTTATCAAAACCGCGAGCCGGAGTTATCTCTGAGCGATGATCAATGACCTTGAATTAACGCAATTTTGCCAGAATGGACCTTAGCGATTTGTTATGAGAAAAATATATTAAACCTCGTTGAGATGTATGAACTCCTGTCTCCATAATCCCAATATCAACTGTCTTAATGAACAATTACGTCCTAAGGAGAACCATGTTTTCTGATCAGGCCGTTTCAGATATTTCATTTCATTTTTTCCTTTTCATTATTACTCATTAACTCAGTCACCCTGCCATCTCTTTTCTGCTACTTTTTATACTGATTCCCCCATTTGGCTTTCATTGATAACCCCGGTTCCTTTTCATTTGATTTTTACTGCTCCTGTTTCTCCGGGCCCTCTTGTTATTTTTGTTATTTTGTCATATTTGATGTTTAACCTTACTTTTTCTTTCCACCAATCACTTGTCACTTCTTCTTTTTCCTTTTCTTTTAATATTTTAATTCTTCTTTTTCCTTTCCTTGCCTATACCGAATCTCAATCAAGTGTTTACATTATAATTAACTTCTTGCAGTTTTTCTAAATTCTATTTTTATATATTTTTTTTAATTTTATATGTTAACTTTGTTTCGGCATCATTTTTTTGCCATTATTAGTACTATGGTAGTTTTTGTATTAATTTATTATTACCTTCCACATTTCAACGTATAGGGTGATACTTTTTTTTCACTGTCACCTGTCACATGACATGTCACTTTCTCCTTTCGCCGGTGAAAGTGTGTTCTGGCACCTGCTAAGTTTCTACAAATAGAATCTATAATTAATTTTCGCAGTATAACTGTAAATGACCACCGAGTGGTCCAATTCTTTGAGCCACTTACATAGAATGACGATTTTTATGTACGTACATTTCTCCTTTTCCGGGATGCTGATCCCCCTGTAGGTGCTGTCCCTATGTGCAGGTAATTACTGCAACCCCCTAGGGAGCAACTTGCTTTTTGTTTAATAATTTTGTTTCGTTTTTCATAAATATTTTTCTCTTAGAAATCCGCAATCAACAAAACCAATCCCCACCCCCCATAAATATTTTTCAATTTTTATAATTATTTTAATACTTTTCAAGTACCATCATGTTTAATTTTATTTCATTTTTCTTCTACTGTTATGTTTTTTTGTGCCACCTTGTATTTTCATTATTCCTCTACTCAATATGTTTTAATTTCTCTCTATTCTCTTGGTATTCCTATAAAATGACTTTCCCATGTTCTTCTCTTTGCCTATTCAGTCAAAATAATTGTGCTTCTATATCGTTCGTGTCGCTTACTAAAAATTTCTTTCCCCCCCCCATTTTATAGGGATTTTTTCCTTTGGACCAAGTTCTTTTTCCTTTGAACCAATTTTTTTTTTCCTTGGACTTTCTTTTGGACCAATCTTGCATTTCTTTTACTACATTTTTTCCTGGACTACGTTTTCGTGGACTACGTTTTTGGACCAAGCTATCCAGTTTCCATTGGAGAAGGAAGATCCGAAAAAACCCCAAGGAAAGCGAAGTTTTTTTTTAAGAAAGAGAAAAAATCTCTGGAACTTTCGTTTATCGTAAAATAAACAAATATAACGTTTCATTTGAGTTTAATTTCCGTAAACCCACAAAAAGATAGAAAGGACGGATTTTTAAATATATCATAGTTTTTTTGTCAATTGTTTCTAAATACATGAAAATATTTTTTTATTTAATATTCTACTTCTGATATATTTCAAATTCTATTCGTGGAACGAAGCCATAATAAAAAGATTTGATCTTAATCACATTAATTATTTATTATCGTTTTACTACCCTTGTTAGTACCTAATATTTTTAAGTTTAATTATTAAATTTTTTTTTGTAGTTCATGACTAATTGCGAACGTTTTTATCTTTATACCTGATGATGGTCAGTGACCGAAACTAGTTGCCTGCTTTTTAATTAAATTTTGTGGTACCTGACTTTGAATTACATTTGAGATAAGGATAACCATTGGGAATTTCTTATGGGATTTAACATGGGAGTCGGAGCTAGAATCAGTGCTGCTCCTGACGATAATAATAATACCCCTAGAAAATGTCAAATTTTACCTGGGTACTATCCTGCAGATTTTAATGAAACCAATACATTATTCGTTTATCATAAAATTAGCTCTTAATTTAAGACTCCTACATTTTATTAATGATAAAAGTATAATTTTCATTTCAGTTATGTTATCAATAAAATTTAAATAAAATGGAAAACTTTTTAAGTTTTTTGGAAATAATATTTGCTATATTTTATGTAAGTCTAAATAATTTTTTTCAATCACAAAAAGTATATTTTTAATAAATGTTATCCATAATTATTAGTAAAGGGTTTTTCATTTTATATTCGCAGATTATAACTACGGCAATGTGTATCTCTACGGACCGGTCAGAGTTAAAAATATGTCTTAAAAGATTGAAAATCAAAGATGAACCAAAATACGACCAACAGAACTGTATCCAAAAATGTATTTGGGAGGAAAATGGATTGTTATCTTCAAATGGAGTACTTAATATAAAATCACAACGATTTAAACATAAGTACCATCATTTGTTACACTACGATACTAAAAAATTAAAAATCTTTAACCGTTGTTTAAAAAAAACCGTAAAAAATCATAGAATAAAAAAGTGCACAGACGTAAATTTAGTGAATTCATGTTACATATCTGCTTATGGTGGTATTCAAAAGAGAATTATTTTCACTCTTTATGCAATAAATAAACTAATTGACGCTAGTGTAAATCCAATAGTGGAAACAACTGCATCGAAGTTAGTTGAAATCGGAAGAAATGTGTTACCGGATTACTTAGTAAATACGCTGGAATCGTTTGCTGGTTCAGTTAAAAATAGCTTTGATAAAGTATACTACGGCGTTAATAATGTTGTAACAAAAATTGCGCATGTACCTTTGTCGCTGTTTGGCTCCGGTACATCACAAATTGATAATTCACGTCAAAATGATAAAAAATTACCCACTGCGAAAGGTAACATTGTTCCAGTATTTAATTCAGAGGGTGTTATCATTACTTGGAAATTGGAGGATTAATTTTGTTGTAAAAATCTATTGAAATAAATACAAATATTGTAATAAAAATTATTTTATTTTTAAACCTTATAAATCATAAAGAAATTATATAGTACGAACGTTAAGTGCTACCCTTCTGGTCTGGTAAAAAAGATACGAAGTTACAAAACCGCAGTAAATTTCAGTAATAAACTTCTGTATTTAAATGTATCAAAAAATATACCTGATCATCTAAAAATGTTTATTTTTACAATAAGAAAAAATCGGTTGTGTCGCCCCAAAACTTTCCCGTCGAGTTTCAAATTTTGACATTATTTTATTTTTGACAAGTGACAGTTGAAGAAACAATTTTGACTGTTCTAAATAGAGTTTTTCAAGAGCTTTCAAATGACATATTGCAAATCAAATTCCGTTACATATTGCATCTGTTATTTTTTGATAGTGACACTTTCGTTTGACAGATATCTTCCGACGGGTAATCCAAACCCATATACCAAATTTCAGCTTTAATCGGATTAAACGTGTGGCCTCTATCGTGGAAGAATACAGACAGACAGACAGATAGACAGACAGACAGACTTCCATCTGGAACTGGTCGAAATTTTTTTTTAGCTCGTTCACAATAATTTCCCCTTCTCGGATGTGGGTCGGGGAAGTAAAAATTAAAATAATTTTTAGTGTTGGATATCAAATGTTCCTTAAGGAAGAATCTGTTTTATTTTGTACTTATTTAGTTGTTATGTAAACTTTTAGAATTAATCAATTTGTGATTTAGTATTTGTCAAGATATATTTTTGATCTAATAGAATTGCTGTTCAATTTTATCAAAACAGATTATATTTGATTCTTCGAAATAATAAATAGTTTTTGTGGTTCATGAAAAAAACTTTCCTTTATACGCCGCATGGTCCTTCGAGCCGGATTTTTAATTTGTTGACAATTGGGCCATTCTGTGATTTACTCATTTTCTTCCTGCTCATTTGGAGCATCATAAATTAATTCATTTATAATTGAAATCTATCTGTGTTTGGTTCGAATACCAATTTATACCGATCCTCTGCGTTTTGCATTGATTTTTCTGCTTATACAGGGTGTTTCATAGGTAAACCGACCTACGTTATCTGCAAATAGAGGTCACTTGGGTGATTCCAAAAAACCCATATTTGATGGGTCTAACCCGCCTCATAACTGAGTTACAGGGTGTTTTGTCAAAATTACTTATTTCTTTTAACCGTCGTTTCTTCGGTGCCACACTGTATATTCATTACTGTAAAAACCTAAATTCAAATCCAGATCCGTTTTAAGGAAAATTTGTAGAATTTGGTAATTCCCAAAACAACGCCTTGTATATCTACTTTTTTTAAATTGTACCGGATATTTAAGAAATATGGAAACAGTCAAAATTAATTAAATGCATTAATGTCATTTTCCTGAGTCATGATATTAGAACCACCCTGTAGAATTCTTACATTTTTATATTGCTTTAAAAGCCCAATCGCCCTATGTAAGAGCTTAAGCTAAATTCCAGGGCTGTCTTAAGAAAAATTTGTAAAATTTGATAAATACCAAAAAACACCCTGTATACATATTAGATTTTTAAATATTGACCCGTCTTACCACATACATTAACTTAATTTTACTGATAGATATTTTGAACATCTACTAAAATGAGTTTCCCACTAAAAAAAATTCCTATATTGACCAAAAGTGCAGTTAGACGAAAACAATTTTTAAGTTTCAGTATCAAAAAATTTTTCCGGTCTTTTCGAATAGGAAAATCAATTTTAAAATTTCTGATATACAGGGTGTTGTTCATCGTGAAAATAATTTTGATAATTTTTTTTTGAAGCCGGACCTGCATTTTAATTTCGGTTACTATGTCAATTGAATGTTTCTTTAGACTAGAATAAGCTTACTAAATATGATATAAATATACCGTGTGGTTCCGAAAAAACGAGGGTTGGGAGAAATCAGGAATATTGACAGTAACTCATTTATGAGGCTCATCAAATATGGTTTTTTTGGAATCACCTAAATGCCCTCTATTTTCGGATAACGTATGTCGGTTTACCTATGAAACACCCTGTATACGCACACTATATTTTCTTTGTAAAATATGGAAACAATTAGGATTTAATAATAAAAAGAGGTCGCACAGAAGCAATTATAACGCGAAATATCAATTGGGTTAGTGGGGGCCACTGTTTTTCCTATTTTTTCTACTTCTTTTTTCCAATATTTTTCCCTTTTTTTATTTTTCTATTTTTCTCTATTTTTCGCTATTTTTTCACTTCTCCCAATTTTTCTATTTTCTCCTATTTTTTCCTAGTAATTACTATTTTTTCTACTTTTGCTTGTTTTTTTTCAAATGTTAATATTTTTCTCTATTTTTAGGGTTCCATTCCTCAAAGGGAACAAAAGAAATCTCAATCGGATCACTTGGTTATCAATTTTTCTCTATTTTCCCCTGTTTTTTTACGTTTTCCCAATTTTTCTTTTTTCTCCTATTTTTTCCCAGTATATTTTGGCCTTTTTTTCCTATTTTGCTTACTTTTTGTATTTGTGCTGTTTTTCTGATTGTTTCATATTTGTTTCATTTTCTCTGTTTTTTGTCGTTTTTTACTATTTTTTTGCTATTGTTTCCTTTTTTTTTATATTTTAGCCTGTTTTTTCCTATTTTGCTTACATTTTGTATTTGCATTGTTTTTCTGATTTTTTCATATTTGTTCCATTTTCTCTGTTTCTCGTTTTTTAGTATTTTTTTGCTATTTTTTACTGTTTTTTTTTTACTATTTTTTACTGTTTTTTTTTTATTCCCATTTTCCTATTGTTTCCTTTTTTTGTATTTTAGCCTGTTTTTTCCTTTTTTGCTTACTTATTGTATTTGTACTGTTTTTCTGATTTTTTCCATTTTCTCTGTTTTTTTCTCGTATTTTACTATTTATTGTTGTTTTTTGCAATTTTTTTACTATTTTTACTGTTTTTTTTTACCAATTTTAACTATTTTTTACTGTTTTTTTTTACCATTCCATTTTCCTATTGTGTTCTTTTTTATATATTGGCCTGTTTTTTATGTTGCTTAGTTTTTCTATTTTTACTATTTTTCTGATTGTTTCATATTTTTTCCATTTTTTCTCGTTTTATACTTTTTTTTTGCAATTTTTTACTATTTTTAATTATTTTTTACATTTTTACTAGTTTCTACTTTTTTTACTGTTTTTTACTTTCCCATTTTGCTATTGTTTCTTATTTTTTTATATATTTTATTCTGTTTCTTCCTATTTTGCTTACTTTTTCTATTATTACTGTTTTTCCGATTTTTTCATATTTATTCCATTTTCCCTGTTTTGTCAATTTTTTCTCTTTTTATTGCTATTTTTTCCTGTTTTTACCCTATATTTCCCTATTTTTTCCTGTTTTTGTTTCTATTTTTGCCTATTTTTTTCACAATTTACGTATTTTTCTATTTTTCCCTATTTTATTTACATTTTAGAATTTTTTTATTTTTCCCCATTTTTCCTATTTTTCCCTATTTTCCCCAGTATTCCCTATTTCTTTCCTTTATTTTTCTACTTTTGCCTGTTTCTAGCCATATTTCCTATTTTTCTTTATTTATTCTATTTTATTTTATTTTTTTCCTATTTTTCCTTATTTTTTCCTCATTTACATATTTTTTCATTTTTTTTCCTTTTTTCCCCTATTGTTTATGATTTTGTTCTATTTTCAACATTTTTTCTATTTTTTCCTATTTTTTACCTATCCAAAAATCATTCAACGCGCCTAGAGACATTTTCATTTAAAAAATAAAATTTCAATATACAAAAACTTGCTTCTAAAAAAAATAAAAAAAAGCTCGAGATACTGACATTTTAATATCGGCTCCTTACCCTTAGCAACTTTCCGATGTACTCAAGAGTGCGGTAAACGTTACTTTCCTGTGTGGTCGTGGGAAATAGTAATTTGTACAACAAGTGTGCAAAGTTTCAGTTTTCTCACGAGCTCAGAAGTTTGTGGTACGAGTGGGAAAAGTGCTTTTCGTACAAGTTGTACACAATATTTTTTCTACAACCACATTTATTAATGAAAGAAAAACAGTCACCTGTCAAAAAAAGTTGAAAGGTCATAAATTCCATAAATTATGAATTTTCCAACGGATATTAAAGAAATTAAGAAAATGCCTACTTTGCTTATAAAAATTTGTGTTCAAAAGCGTGTTTTGCATGTGGTTGAAGAAAAAATTATTATCGTAATAATCTGTAGCTTTTTAAATAATACAACAATATCAATTATTATTTTATGTTATATAATCTTAATGGAAAATTTCTTTTTTTCATTCTTCTTTTGTTCATTCTTCTTTTTATCTTTTCATCTTTTGATCTAGTTAGTAATGGTCGATAATGACCCACATCGTTGATTATTTTATCATAATGTAAGCCAAATTCATCTAAGGTACCATTAGATTTTGTGCCAGACCCACTAACTACAGCAATAGTATGGTTTGCCAGAGCAGTAACGCCGCCTACTACAGTATCAATGCCTTTTGCTAAATTATCATCAACAACACCAATGATATTTCCACCTAAATCAGTAATAAAATTTTTTATATGATTAGCACCATCTGCTACGTGACTAGCTGTTGAGGAAACACCATTAGCTAAACCGTCTGCGGTTATTAGTATGGTCTTTTTTATATCATAACCTGTATTAGCAAGATTATGAACCAATTTTTCAGCAGGATCTGTTAGTGAACTCGGTAATACATCTTTAGCTATTCCATATAATAGTCTAGCGCTACCTTCTACTAAAGGATCTACTACAGCTCCTACCATTTTATTTACACCATAAGCACTAACAAGTAGTATTACTCTTTTTATAGCATTCTTATGGACTGAATTATAACACGAATCTATTATAGCAATGTCTTCACACTTCTTGATTTTTAAGTGTATTAAAGATTTTTGTATACATTTCTTAAATTTTATTAGTTTCATGTAATCATAGTTAAATAGTGGTTTATACTGATTTTCAAATCGTGGTGAATTTATTTTAAGTACATCATGATGTAATATTCCAATTTTATTCCAGATGCATTTTTGAATACAATTAAATTGGGAATCTTTATTTGTAAATAGATTCTTTCCTTTCAAACATGGTGAAAATTTTAAAGTACCAACCGGTATGCCTGTTGACGTTGTTATAATCTGAAATAAGATATTTAAATTACATTGACAATAAAAATAAAATTAATAATAATAATATAGTAATTGTTCCATTTTTTAGTGGCCCTGGGATTAGTATTAATTGTTATTATTAAATAACAGCAGCATTAAGCCCTCTATAAACAAATTTTGATGGTCATAGAATATGAAGATCTGCATCATCAGATTTGTATTACAGATCTTTATCAATTTAACTTATTGTAGCACCAGATGAATTAAAAATTATTGCAAATTTATTAAACAAGGAACTTAATGATAAATAAAGAGGGGGTAATCCCACCTAACTTTCAGAATACTGCTAATAAAACAATTGTTTAATCAATTACTCTTGTGAATTTTTTTAATACAGCCTATTATTTCTTTTTTAAATGGTATTGTTAATTTTCTTTAAAAAATAGGAGTAGTCTATATCTATATTTCTTTCACGCCCTCTAGCGACGATACCATGCGGAATTCGAAAAATTAGTAGGGACTGAATTTGTAGGAAAATTTATGTTCTATACTTTTGATTCCTTGTAATTCTTCAGAAAAACCCATAATTTTGGCTCAATATCTGAAAAAAGGCCTAAAAGTCTATATATATATATTTCACGCCCTCTAGCGAAGAAATTATGCAATATTCGAAAATAGTAAATACAGAGTTTGTAGGAAATTTTATGTTCTACAAATTTAATATGCAGTAATTTTTCATAAAATCAATAATTTTTGCTCAAAATCTAAAAAATGGCCTAAAAGTCTATATATATTTATTTCACGCCCTCTAGCGGCGAAATTATGCAATATTCTAAAAAAGGTAAAGACAGAATTTGTAGGTATTTTTTTTTCGATTTCTTGTAATTATTCATAAAAACCTATAATTTTGGCAAAAAATCTAAAAAAGACGATAATGGGCGGAATTCTAAAAAAAATAACGACAGAATTTGTGGGAAATTTTAAGTTATAAAATTTTGATTCCTTGTAATTTTTCATAAAAATCCATAATTTTAGCTCAAAATCTAAAAAAAAGGCGCAGAAGTCTATATATATTTATTTCACGCCCTCTAGCGACAAAATTATACAAAATTTGAAAAAAGTAAAGACATAATTTGTAGGAAATTTTATGTCATAAAATTTTGATTTCTTGTAATTTTTCGTAAAAATCCATAATTTTAGCTAAAAATTTAAAAATAAGGCGCAGAAGTATAATATATTTATTTCACGCCCTCTAGCGGCGATATTATGCAAAATTCAAAAAAAAGTAAAGACAGAATTTTATACTTACTCCAAATACACCAAAAACTAATTTTATAAAATTTACATAATTATCCATTTTATTTAGAAAACATAAATACGATTAAATTTATTTTTACTAATAAATTTATTATAAAAAGTAATAAATATGTAGGAGTATAACAATCGGCTAATTTTATAGTATTTATATTTTTTTGCAGGGTAGGAATAGCTCATATATACATTTAATTAAAATATTAACCGAGGTACTTTTCGTGAGATTTTGAAATAGTTGAGGATTTATTAAAATCAATGAGCATAATAATTAATAAACCTGGGAAGAAAGAAATAAAGTTGATAAAATAGATCAAAAACTTCATCGTACATATTATTATTTAAAACATGCATATTAAAATCTTATTAATTTTTCCTTGAATATAAAAAAATATTATTTTTAGTAATTACATTTTCAAAATGTATGTTAACTCAGGCGTACGCCACTGAGGTTGAAATAGATCATGTCCAAATCAAGAATTAAACTGTCGTTGAAAGTGTGTTTTTTCGCATTGTTGCCAAATATTCTTTAAAATTTTCATGCCTTTTACTAAGATTGAGGTGTCGAATATGATTTTAGTATAGAAAATTCTCGTCAAGTAGAAATTCTTTAAGTTTAAATCAATATTTTTAATTTTGTGTAAATACCACCAAATATTTCCCATTTTTGATTTTTGATTAGGATTCAAGACTTTTTAACAAGAATAGTTATTCGTCTGAAATGATCCTGCATACAGCATGTTTTTGGGACATACTGTATGAAACTTAAAATTCGATCAAACAATAAAAATTTCAGAAATATAAATACAAGTTTCAAATTTTGACATTTTTTTATTTTGACAGGTGACAGTTGTAGAAATAATTTTGACAGTTCTGAATAGAGACTTTCAAGGGGTTTCAGTAACACTTCCGTTTGACAGATGTCGGGTAAATACTAACTGGTTCTTCAGAGGATTAACCGAAACTCATATACCAAATTTCAGCTTAATCGGATTAAGCGTGTGGCTTATATCGTGGAAGATTACAGACAGACAGACAGACTTAAATCTGAAAATGATCATACCATCTCACGGGACCTCAAAATGGATATTTCCATCTTCATCTCGAAAAAATTTTTTAATCGTTCACAATACTTTCCCTTCGCGGATGGTGGGTCGGAAAACTAAAATGATATAGACGAAAATCAAGAAAAAAATTAAGAGCAGACAGCAGGAAAATGGGCAAAATTTGTAAAATAGTTAAAAGAACGAAATACTAAATAAAAATGAAGAGAGTAATTTTAATCGAAAATAGCAGAAAAGAGGAAACTAGATCAGAAGATGATTCAGATAATAATGGAAAAGAAGCTGACAGAGGTAGAAAGATGGAATATTAAATTATAGTACCTAAAATAAAATACCAAATAACGGAGATGATAAAATTGAGCCGCTAATGCAAATGCTAAGAAAAATCAATCAAGTGGAAAATAATATAAAAAATCGGTTGTGTCGATCCAAAACTTTTCCGACGAATACTTTTTCAGATTGTTAAAGTTATAAATTTTGACATTTCTTTAATTTTGACAGGTGACAGTTGGATAAATTATTTTGACTGTTCTGAATAGAGATATTCAAGGGGTTTCAAATGGCATATTATAAGTCAAATTCTGTGACAAATTGCATCTGTCATTTTCTTGATAGTGACACTTCCGTTTGACATATTTTGGGAAAAAACTAACCGATTCTTCCGGAGATTAACCAAAACCCATTTTATCAAAATTGGTTCAAATCCATAAAGATATTTAATGTTAGTTTCAAACTTTGACAGTTTTTTATTTTTGACAGTTGTCAGTTGTTGAAATAAAACTAATGGGTTCTTCAGATATATAACCGAAACCCATATACCAAATTTTAGCTTAATCAAATGGAAGAATAGAGACAGACAGACAGACAGACTTTCATCTGGAAATGGTCTTAATCTTCTCAGGGAACCTCAAATTGGATATTTCCATCTTTATCTTGAACATTTTTCTAGCTCGTTCGCAATACTTTCCCTTCTCGAATAGTGAGTGGGGAAAGTAAAAATTAGATATTAAACAAATAATAAGACAAATACAAACTTACAAAAGTTAGAAGAAGCAAATAATCGATTAGAAATATCATGTGATAGAAATATGTAATGATATGATAGAAAGTAAATAAGAAATGATAAAAGAGTTAAAAGAAATTAAACAATCACAAAAAATTTAATAAAAAAATATCACGTTGAACGAAAATTTTTTTAAATTAGTTAGAGTTAAAGTTGGATGGTAAATATTTATTAAAAAAATTTGGGTTTTATCCAACATTACTATTTATGTATTGTATTCGCCACACAATTTTGAATATTTTGTTATTTCCCACCAAATTTATACAAATTTTTACATATTTTACAATTTTTGTACCAATTTTACAAATTTTAAAAATTTACAACTTTACAATTTTCGAATATTTTTTAATATTTTTTGAAACTTGACATTTTTGAAATATTCAAAATTCTTGAAATTTTTGAAATATTTTGAATTAGATTAATTATTTTATGTTTTTTGAAATGTTCCATATATTTTAGAAAGTTTTGAATGGTATTTTTACTATTTGAAATTTTCAAAAAAAAACTGCAGAATATGAAATTTTTCGATATATTTTCGATATATATATACTTTTGAAATTATCGAAATTTTTGAATTTCTCCACATTTTTATTTGTTTTTTTTTGAAATTTTGAAATTTTTTTATATATTTTCGAAATTTTTGAATTTTTTAAAACTCAGTTTTGTTTTTAAATTTTCGGAAATTATTACAATCAAGTTTATTGATGTTTTATTGAAATTGACTCAAAATTAAACTAATGCGAAAATGTTTTAATATATTTTTCAATATTTTTGTCAGCGCTGCAAAATTTTGCAATAAAATAATGTACAAAAATAAAATTTATTAAAATATTGTCAACACCAACTTTACTTGTAATTGCAGCATAATTTAAAACGTAAGTAGGCGGTCCACTGAAACCAAGTTCGATTTTAGGGTTCTGCGCAATATATAAGTGGCGAATACTGTATATTATTTTATACAGGGTGTCCCTCAAATAGTGTAAAAAAATTCAAGGGGTGATAGTACTCCTAAAATTAATAAAAAATGTTCCTATAAGTATAGGTCATTAAATGCATATTAAGGAAGTTAGGGGCTTTAAAAGAGTAAATTTTAAAAATGTTTTTTTGTTAATTATGAGTTTAAAAAACAAGATAAAATTTCGAAAAAAAACTAGGGGACATAAAATTTAACCTTAAATCCAACCGTAGTGGAGGGTTAATTTATACATAACTTTTTTGGTGTTGTTTTTTTTTACAACGCGGGTACATGTGTTAAAATCTACATGCTTTTATCTTTCAGAAAGGTATTCTTATTGCAAGTCGTTTAGAGTAACCGTTTTCGAGAAAATTGAAGGTAAACAGTTTGCTGAACCGTTATTTCCGATAGGGAATAGGGGCTTTAAAAGAGTAAATTTTAAAAATGTTTTTTTTTTAATTATAAGTTTAAAAAACAAGATAACACTTCGAAAAAAAAAATGGGGACATAAAATTTAACCCTAAATCCAACGGTGATATCGAAAAATTATTTTTATAATCGGAAATAAGGGTTCAGCAAACTGTTTACCTTCAATTATCTCGAAAACAGTTACTCTAAGCGACTTGGAACAAGAATACCAACCCCAAAAAAGTTATGTATAAATTAACCCTTGCAATAACTACTCTTTCCGATTATAAAAATAATTTTTCGATATCACCGTTAAATTTTATGACCCCTAGTTATTTTTCGAAATTTTACCTTGTATTTTAAACTTATAATTAACAAAAAACATTTTAAAAATTTACTCTTTTAAAGCCCCTAACTCCCTTAATATGCATTTAACGACCTATGCTTATAGGAACGTTTTTTATTAATTTTAGTAGTACTATCACCCCTTGAATTTTTTTACACTATTTGAGGGACACCCTGTATATGTTAAGAAATTACTGGTGTTTGTCACTCTCATATTGATTCAAAAACAAATTATTGCAACACTATCCTATTTCATCCACATACATTTTACCCTCGTTTTCAATTAACATTAAATATCAGTATTCTTTTTCTAAGTTACTAGTAGCCTTTTTTTTTACTTAACCAACTCTTGTAATTAAATACTTTTCATCAAACATTATTGGATATTCAAGAATAAAACTCAAATTAATATATAAAATGTTTATTTTTATTTCTGTAAACTTTTAGTAATTGTACATAGCCAATCCATTTAACATTTGGTCATTTAATATACCAGAACTACTTGTAACCCTTTCACCTACTGAACTATATTCATCGGGCACATTAAAGTAGTATTCATCAGAATCAATACCCTTTGCCAAAGTATCATCTACAAAGATAGGGATACTGCTTCCTATATTACCAAGACTATTTGCAACTTGATTTGCAGCATTTTTACCTACTGAAATAGATTCATCGGCCACATTTTTAATGTCGTCTGCTACAGTATCAATACCTTGTGCTAAAGTGTCATCTGCAGAGCCAAGGATACTACTTTCTATATTACCTATATTACCAAGTCCATCAGCAACTTGATTTGCGGCATTTTGATCTACTGAAATTGATCCATCGGCCACACTTTTAACTTCGTCTTTTGCACTATCAATACCTTTTGCTAAAGTGTCATCTGCAGAGCTAAGGGTACTACTTTCTATATTATCTATATTACCAAGTCCATCAGCAACTTGATTTGCGGCATTTTGACCTACTGAAATTGATCCATCGGCCACACTTTTAACTTCGTCTTTTGCACTATCAATACCTTTTGCTAAAGTGTCACCTGCAGAGCTAAGGATACTACTTTCTATATTATCTATATTACCAAGTTCATCAGCAACTTGGTTTGCGGCATTTTGACCTACTGAAATTGATCCATCGGCCACACTTTTAACTTCGTCTTCTGCAGTATCAATACCTTTTGCTAAAGTGTCATCTGCAGAGCTAAGGGTACTACTTTCTATATTATCTATATTACCAAGTCCATTAGCAACTTGATTTGCAGCATCTTTACCTTCTGAAATAGATTCATCGGCCACACTTTTAATGTCGTCTGCTACAGTATCAATACCTTTTGCTAAAGTGTCATCTGATAAGCCAATTATACTACTTCCTATATTATCTTTATTATCCGGACCATGTACAATTTCATCACCTGCTGAAATTGATCCATCTGCTACACTTTTAATATCGTCTACTGCACTATCAGTATCCTTTGCAAAGCCAATGACACTATTTTCTATACCTAGATCATCAGGAACATGTACAAATTGATCGCCTGTTGAAAGAAGAGAATTTGTCGTATTTTTACCTACCGATATAGATTCATCTACCACACTTTTAACGTCGTCTGCTGCAGTATCAATACCCTTTGCTAAATTATCATCTACAAAACCAAGGATATTTTGTCCTATATTACCCAAACCATGTACAAAGTCCTTGGCTGCTGAAAAAAGGGAATTTGCAGCATTTTTACCTACTGAAATTGATTTATCTGCTACATTTTTAACGTCGTCTAGTGTAACACCAATACCTGTTGATAACTTTTCATCTATAAAGCCAAGGATACTACTACCTAGATCACTCAGACCACGTTTAACTTGATTGCCTGTTGTGTTGCCATCTTTTATTGAGCCTACGCCGTGTTGTATGTCACCACCTAAAACGCCCATATCGTGTGCTATTAACTCATCTGTGTTTGTTAGTGAATTCGTTAAAGCTGCTTTACCAAAGTTGTATAGCATTTGATTATCACCTTCTACTCTAGGATCTAAGATAGCCTCTACAACTTTGTTCGTACTGTAAGAAGAAAGTAGGATTGCCCTTTTTTTTGCATTCCTACGTACTGAAGTATAACATGAGTCTATTGTAGCTATATCATCGCATTTTCTGATTCGTAGATGTTTTAAAGATTTTTTTAAACATTTTTTGAATGTTTTTACTTTTTTAGAATCGTATTTTAGTTGCTTTTTATACTGATTTTTAAATTGTGGTGAATTTATTTGAAGTACGTTATGATGTATTATCCCAATTTGATTCCAAATACATTTTTGAATGCAATTATATTTATGTTTTTTTAAACATGATGAATATTTCCAAGTATCCATTGATATACCACTTGCAGGAGTCTAAAATCAGATATAAATATTTTGTGAATATTTAAAAATATAAAATGCTTTGACACTTACATAGAAAACAGCTAAAAATATTTGTAAAATAATTACATAAATGATCATTTTATTTTTTATTATTATAATTTAAAACAAAATATTATTAAATTTAAATAATTTTTTTAAGTAATTTTTACTTATGTATGTCAACTAGTAAATAACATAATAAATATGTAATAAAAATAATTGGTCTGAAAGTTTATTACAGATGTAGGAGTATATTTAACAAAGAGGTAATTTTATAGTATGGTATTTTTTACAGAGATGGAATCGCTTAAATAAGCAGAAAGTGAAATAAATTGTAACGACATTATCATTTCTTCTTTTTTAGTGTTAATTCCAATATTCCTCTTCTTTTTTTTTGGTTTGCCTTCGGTTTTCTTTTGGCTTATTTTCATTTCTTACTTTTATTTCCATCACTTTCTTTTCACTAAATGTCCAAACCATCTCAGCTTTTGTTTGTGTATATCGTCTTTTATAAGTCGTTAATTTGGTATTTTGTTTTATTTCTACTAACACAACTATACCTCTAAATAATACTAAAAACGCTGCTGCTCTTATGAAAGAAGTGGATAAATCAATCACTCAAGAGGAACCTAACCAGAAAAAATGTTCTCTCATTAAACACGGAAGACTTATCTTTAATATCAGCGATACTCCATTGAAGATGAGAATCATCACCCTTTCAGGAAAATGTTACCTACGCTTTCATCACTATATTGAAGAAATTTTAGTACTACGCTCTGCTTCTCTTCTTCGCAAATATGAACGATCCAATTATTACACAAAGTTTAACCAGTCCTAAATACCTTATCTGTAGTGACCAACGCAAGTCGTCTACTGGTCATCAAAAAGAAACTTCCAAGTTTAATAAATTATGGATAAATTTAACTCAAATTTACATAGACATCATTCAATCATATTACTCTTTAATTTAACATTCAAAAATATATTTTCACATTTGGCGAAAACTTTTATCCTTATATCCAATACGCCATCTCTTCATATCAACCAATCAAATAAAGGCCTTTACGTGCCACGTCTCTCTACTTGACTCTACTTTGAGAGAAATAAAAAACAGTTAAAAAAAATCTGCTGTGTTACCCCAGAACTTTCCCGGATCAGCTGTAAAGAATAGGATTCTTTTAATTACAAAATACTAAACATTGCATTAATTTATGGAACAAATTTTAAATAGCAAGCTAATGGTGAATACGTCTACCGAATTGATATTTCAATGTTCATATGACATAAGCAGGCGCATGCGCAAAATATATATAGCACACTGCTACAGTTATAGGATCTCCTAAGATCATGGGTGAAAACTATTGGGAATTCTTAAAAAAGTTTACAACAAAAGATGTAGGCAATTTAATGCTCCAATTTTGAAAATTAAAAAAGGCAAAAAGCCTAAATGTGTATATTTTTTCCATCTAGCGGCGAAACTATGTGGAATTCGAAAAAATGTTAAAAACAAAAGTTAAAGGAAATTTGGTTCTCTGGAACTTTGCGTCAGAAAATTTTGTACTAAAAAGCATTTTTTGTCGTCAAAATTTGGAAAAACTCGGAAAACCTACATGAACATTTTTTGCGCGCCCTCTAGTGGCGCAACTTTTTGAAATTCCGGAAAAAGTGTAATATAAAAATTGTAGGAAATTTGATGATATAAAAACTTTACACTACAACATTTTGAACTCCTCAAGTGTATTGTTTGTAGCCAAAATTTAAAAAAGGAAAAAAATCTCACATCTGTGTCCAATCAATATCGGTCTTGAGGACCTTCTGCTCGGAAAATTTACACCAAAAACTAACGGTCCCATTCGAGGCACACATCGACCCTTCATACCAAATTTCAGCTTGATTGGTCAAACGGTTCGGCAATAATCGAGCAAGATTACACACAGACACACAGACAGATCATACCCTGGAAATGGTTTCAATCTGCTCCGGGGACCTCAAAATGGATATTTCCATCAATATCTCAATTTTTTTTAGCTCGTTCACTATACTTTCCCTTTGATGGGTCCGGGAAAGTAATATTTAGGTCAGTTGAATATTTGACTCCGAAGTACTAACTTATTACCTTTGTACCTTTGTACATAGACTTTTCTAACATTAACTAAAGCAAAAAAAGTTATAATAATAGATTTACAATGAATTTAAGTGAAAACTTTCGAAATTGCTATAATATGTGCCGGTTTTTAAGCTATAATATGTGTCAGTTGTTTAGCGATAGAGTAAGTAGCTCGATTCTTTATAAAAAAAAAGTATTGTACAAAATTTATAACCACATTTAATTCTCATCTGGAATAACAGCAATTAATTATTTTAATTAATGTTATTATTTTTGAACACGTTTAAAGATCGTGTTCCTTCTAGCTTAGAAATTAATGGTACGTCAATCTTAAATGTATACTTCAAATTTGAATAAATTCCTTTGAGTGACTAAAAACTCCATAAAAAGTAGAAGAAATCGCCCCAGCCTATCTCTAGGAACCACCTGCTACCATCGAGTTCAATTAAAAATTCAAAACCATCACAAAATACATTAAACGCACTCTCCATGCATAGAGAAATTAATAATCTCTTAATTTTTCTCAAACACGTTTCCTGTTCTATTTATTTTAAATAACATACAACCCCTATACACAAAACATTATCTAGATATGAATTATATCCTACAGATATTGTATTGAGTAGTGAATGTGATTTGGGAAGACTTGAATTGGTTTATTTTAGTTCTCCATTTGTTGTTTTTCCCAGACAATTCTTCCAAATAACAATTCTTATCCACGAATATCCTTCTCTATGACAATCCTTTCCGAATAATCCTTCCCCAATAACTCTTCTCCATTGTCACGGTACAGGATTGTCGTGAATAAGGATTATCCGGGAAGGATAATTTTGTCACACTTCATTGGTTCTACTAGCTGCTTTTTTTGAAGCTATTACTGGATTATGACTTATAGATAAATGTGCTACATCGTCATCGTCAACGAAAGATACAATTGTGGTATCAATTGTTTTAGGTATGTCTCCCCAATTGCTGATTTGGGAGAAACGTTTAAGTATCTTAATTATCATATATTGTCTTTAACAACCATCGTTTATTGGAGATTTAAGAAGAAAATGCAGTTGTCATATATTATCAAATTTATTTGTGAAATGTTTATCTTTATTTCTCCAAATTTTGAGTAATTGTAGACACGATTATAATCTAATTTGCACTTTGTATGGTGTTTAATTTTGCTTACAAATAGTGATTTTAAACTGCTATTATTATACGTACTCCACAGCATGGCCGAAATGAGCGCCATCTATTTAATAGATCCATCTGCCACACTTTTAACGTCGTCTACTGTAGTATCACTACCTTTTGTTAAAGTGTCATCTATATGGCTAGGGATACTTCTTCCTACATTACCTAGATGACCAAGACCATTTACAATTTGATTTTCCGCATTTTTACCTACTGGAATTGATCCATCAACACTTTTTACATAGTCAATACCTTTTGCTAAACTGTCATCTATATATCTAAGGATACTATTTCCTATATTACGTAGATGACTTGAACCATTTGCAATTTGAGTTACCACATTTCCACCTACTGGTATAGATCCATCTGCTGCAGTATCAATACCATTTATTAAATTTTTATCTATATAGTCAAGGATCCTACTTCCTATATTCTCTAGATGATCAAGACCATTTGCAATTTGATTTTCCGCATTTTTTCTTACTGGAATATATCCATCTGCAACACGTTTAACGTGATCTACTGCAGTATAAATACCCTTTGCTAAAGTGTCATCTGCATAGCCAAAGATTCTACTTCCTATATTACCTAGCTGACCAAAACCATTTGCAACTTGATTTTCCGCATTGTTATCTACTAAAATAGATCCATATCTCACCTTTTTAACTTTGTCTACTGCAGTATCTATAGCCTTTGCTAAAGTGTCCTCTGCTAAGCCAATTATACTAGTTCCTATATTACCTATATTACCAAGACCATGTACAATTTGATCGCCTGCTGAAAGAAGGGAATTTGCCGTATTTTTACCTACTGAAATTGATCCATCTGCCACACTTTTAATATCATCTACTGCAGTATCAATACCTTTAGCTAAATTGTGATCTACAAACCCAAGGAAACTACTTCCTATATTACCTAGACCATGTACAAATTGATCGCCTGCTGAAAGGATGGAATTTGCTGTATTTTTACCTACACTTGCCACACTTTTAACATCGTCTACTGCAGTATCAATACCTTTTGCTAAATGGTCATCTATATAACCTAAGATACTACTTCCTATATTACCTAGACCATGTACAAATTGATCCCCTGCTAAAAGAAGGGAATTTACGGTTTTTTTACCTACTGGAATTGAGCCATCTGCCACACTTTTAATATCGTTTACTGCAGTATCAGTACCCATTGAAAAGCCAATGACACTTTTTTCTATACCTTGATCACCAAGAACATGTACAAATTGATCCCCTGCTGAAAGAAGAAAATTTGACCTATTTTTACCTACCGATATAGATTCATCTACCACACTTTTAACGTCGTCTACTGCAGTATAAATACCCTTTGCTAAATTATCATCTACAACGCCAAGGATATTTTGTCCTATATTACCCAAACCATGTACAAATTCCTTGGCTACTGAAAGAAGGGAATTTGCCGCATTTTTACCTACTGAAATTGATTTTTCTGCTACACTTTTAACGTCGTCTAGTGTAATATCAATACCTTTTGCCAACTTTTCATCTATAAAGCCAAGGATACTACTACCTAGATAACTCAGACCACGTACAACTTGATTGCCTGCTGAATTACCAGCAGCTGTATTGCCATCATTTATTGAGCCTACACCATATTGTATATCACCACCTACTACGCCCATATCGTGTTCTATTAACTCAGCTGTATTTGTTAGTGAATTCGTTAAAGCGGCTTTCCCAAAATTATATAGCATCTGATTATCACCTTCTACTGTAGGATCTACTATAGCCCCTAAAACTTTATTCGTAGTGTAAGAAGAAAGTAGGATTGCCCCTTTTTTTGCATTCCGCCGTACTAAAGTATAACATGAGTCTATTGTAGCTATATCATCGCAATTTCTGATTCGTAGATGTTTTAAAGATTTTTTTAAACATTTTTTGAATGTTTTTACTTTTTTATAATCGTATTTTAGTAGTTGTTTATACTGATTTTTAAATTGTGGTGAATTTATTTGAAGTACGTTATGATGTATTATTCCAATTTGATTCCAAATACATTTTTGAATGCAATTATATTTATGTTTTTTTAAACATGATGAATATTTCCAAATATCCATTGATATACCACTTGCAGGAGTCTAAAATGAGATATAAATATTTTGTGAATATTTAAAAATATAAAATGATTTGACACTTACATAGAAAACAGCTAAAAATATTTGTAAAATAATTACATAAATGATCATTTTATTTTTTATTATTATAATTTAAAACAAAATATTATTAAATTTAAATAACATTTTTAAGTAATTTTTACTTATGTATATCAACTAGTAAATAACATAATAAATATGTAATAAAAATAATTAGTCTGAAAGTTTATTGCAGAGGTAGGAGTATATTTAACAAAGAGGTAATTTTATAGTAGTGTATTTTTTTACAGAGATGGAATCGCTTAGATAAGCAGAAAGTGAAATAAATTGTAACGACATTATCATTTCTTCTTTTTTAGTGTTAACTCCAATATTCGTCCTCTTTTTTTGGGTTTGCCTTCGGTTCTCTTTTGGTTTATTTTCGTTTCCTACTTTTAATTCCATCACTTTCTTTTCACTAAATGTCCAAACCATCTCAGCTTTTGTTTGTGTATATCGTCTTTTATAAGTCCTTAATTTGGTTTTTTGTTTTATTTCTATTAACACAACTATACATCTAAATAATACTAAAAACGCTGCTGCTCTTATGAAAGAAGTGGATAAATCAATCACTCAAGAGGAATTTTTCATTCCACTTAACCAGGAAAAATGTTCTCTCATTAAACACGGAAGACTTAACTTTAAGATCAGCGATGCACTATTGAAGATGAGAATCATCACCAAATCAGGAAAATATTACGTATACTTTATAATCGAGGGCCTCTCTTTCATCATCCTATTAAAAAAATTTTAGTACTATGTCGATGGTGTAAAAAATTTTTAAAAATCAAGTCATTTTAGCAATGCTTAAATTACAGTATATGGTAGTTTATATTATATATGCAAAAAAAACATTCAGCTGGCGGTTCATCAGTGGAAGGTGTTTGAGCTCACCTTGTGCTTTTGTAAAAAAAAATTTTTTTTCAAGCTGAATGTTTTTTTTGTGTAATGTACTAACATAAAACTTAATTTCAGCTTCGCTAAAATAACTTGAAAAAATTTTTTACACAGGCACAAGGTCAGCTGAAGGACTTTTCACAGATGCACCGCCGGCTGAATGGTTTTTTTGGTACATATACAATGTAAACTAGTATATACTTTAATTTGAGCTTTGCTAAAATGACTTGATTTTTAAATTTTTTTTACACACTGAATGCTCCGCCATCGATATATCCACCGCTACCTTATCAACTGAAGGTCATTTCGTTTACTACTGGAGTAATATATGTATATCACATATATGTAAACTAGCTTTGCTAAAATAACTCATCGAAAAGTGCAGCTAGCTCCCAATACGCCATCTATATCTATGTATATCAAACAATCAAATAAAGGCTTTAACGTGCCATCACTCTCTACTTGACTTTACTTTGAGCGAAATCAAAAACAACTAAAAAAATCGGCAGTGTCACCCCAGCACTTTCCCGGCTCGACGTAAAGAATATGTTATTTATTATTATTATTTTATTAATTACAAAATACTAAGCAATACATTAATTTATGGAACACATTAAAAATTGCGAGCCGATGGTGAATACATCTACCGAATTGATATTTCAATGTTGATAATGACATAAGCTGCGCATGCGCACGTTGTATATCACACTGTTAACAATTAGGATCTCCTATTATCATGTGCGAAAACTATTGGGAATTCGGGAAAAAATTTCATACAATAGTTGTAGGGAATTTTATGCTTTACAACTTTGCACTGAAACTTTTTGCACTAAAGAGCATAATTTAAAAAAAAATGGAAAATCCTAAATGTGTATTTTTCTCGTCATCTAGCGGCGAAACTATGAGGAATTCGATAAAAAGTTAACCACAAAAGTTAAAGAAAAATTGATGCTTTACAACTTTGCACAAGAAAAATCAAGAGAAACTAGAGAAAACCTACATGCACGTTTTTACGAGCACACTAGTGGCGAACTATTGGAAATTCTAGAAAAAGTTTAAGATAAGAGTTGTAGGGAATTTTATGCCCTAAAATTTTGTACTACAACATTTTGCACTAAAGTGTATTGTTTGTCCTTAAAATAAAAAAAAGTAAAAAACTGTTACATGGGTATTTAATCAATGTCGGTCTTGAGGGCCTTCTACTGTACCAATTTAAACCAAAATCTAATGGTCGCATTTCATGCACACACCGACCATCCATACAAAAGTTCAGCTTGATTGGTCAAACGGTTCGGCAGTTATCGTGAAAGATGACACACAGACAGACCATACTCTGGAAATGGTTTCAATCTTCTTGGGGGACCTCACAATGGATATTTCTGCCGATATCTCGATTTCTTTTTGCTCGTTCACCTTATTTTCCCTTTCATGGGTCCGGGAAAGTAAAATAATTAGGTCAGTTGAATATATGACTTCGAAGTACTAACTTATTAATTTTGTATTATGTATCCTAAATGTATTGAGAAATTATGGTATAATATGTGCCGGTTTTTAACTTATAATATGTGTCAGTTGTTTAATTCTAGTCTTGAATAATGGCACTTAATCATTTTACTTAGGCCCGGTACTTTGCGAGCTGATTAAGTTAATTTAACAGAAAATTAAATTTTAACAGAGAATTTCGGTACTTTATGCTATGATTATGCCTTAATCATGATTTTATATGGGCGTGTCTCTGTTAATTTTAACATCATCTTTTTTCTTGAATTTAAGTTTTAATCAGAATTATTGACTTTGCACTTTATAATTTCATGGTTTAGAATTCTGATTTGGCTTGACAATTTGTTATAAAACGAACTGATTCTTTTGAAAATCGAAACCTTTTATAAAATTTTATCGTCAAAAATCGAATGGAGTCGAAAAGAAATCGAATAAAACGAAAAAAAAAGAAAAAAGAAACAAATAGAAAATAAAATCGAATAAAACAAAAAAAACGGGAAATTTGAAAAGCAAAAATAGAAAAAATCGTTATAATACCAAAAAAACAGTAAAGATTTCGAAAAATGTCAAATAAAACCAAAAAAATGATAATAAATCTACAAAAATTGAAAAATCGAAAAAATTCGAAAAAGATGAAAGGAATCGAAACAATTTAAAAAACGTCAAATAACACCATGAATAAACCGGAACAAAATCGACAAATTTAAAATATAAAATGGAAAAAATCGAAATAAAAAACTCACGAAAATCGACAAAAATCGAAAAAATTACAAAAATGGAAATAATTGGAATAAAATGAAATAAACCCGTAAAATCGTGAAAGAAATAAAATAAAAATCGAAAAAAAACGAACAAAATTGAAATAAATCGAATAAAACTGAAAAAATAATGAAAAAAAAACGAAAAGTCGAGAAATTTGAATAAAAAAAAAACCAGCAAAAATGGAAAAAATCTCAAATAATAAAAAGATCATATGGTCTACACGTTCGTCCACGGTATAAGTTCGTTGATTACGAATATAAGTTCATCATCATCAAAAACATCGTTTATTTCGTGCAAATCCGTTAAAATAATATAAAAATTTAACAATATAAACCAAGCCAGGTGAACATTAAAAAAACTAATAATTTCCTAAAACCGGTAACTAACAATATATATTTAAAATTCGACATGATGTGTAAAACTTTTTCTTTTTAATACATGTCAACTATCTCAAAACGTATGTTTAACATTTTATATCAAATTTGAATAATTGCAATTTAATATATAAAAATAAGAAGAGACAGTGTTACCACTACTTAAATATTAAATCAAACATTGATTAACTAATCTTTGTCAAAGTTACTTATAAAGTACCAATTTACTACTTTTCTGTTAATTTGATCATGATTAGTTCAACAATGTAATTAACTAATCAAAAATTTAAAAAAGCACAAAGTACTGGCCCTTAGTATTATTATTATTTTTGATTAAGTATAATTTAATCTTTTAAATATCGTATTCCTTCTAGCTAAGAAATTAATTTAACGTAAATTGTAAATATTTTCTTCAAATTCGCAAATTCGAATAACTTCCAAATGCTCTGAATGACTAAAAACTCCAGAAAAAGTAGAAGAAATTGCTCCAGCCTATCTCTTGAATCCACATTCTACCATCGAGTTCAATGAAAAATTCAAAACCATCACAAAATGCATTAAACGCACTCTCCATGCATAGATAATTTAATAGTTTCTTAATATTTCTCAAACTCAATACTACCCGACAAGTATTGGATCAAAAGTTAAGATCCGAATAGTGAAACGAGAACTCGTGGTATCGTCTTGTAAATTGCATGGGCAAGAGACGAGAGACGTCGAACGGCTACTGTCGAGTCCGGGTGCTTATGGTAGCATCAATGAGCTCTTCCATCAAAGTGTGAGACAAACATGTGTATGTTGAGCCAATGACCATTTTCCAGCGTATGTACTTAATTAAGCATGGTATTGTTCACTGAGGAAGTCATGCGAAAAGGAACAAAATCTAATTTCTACTCAGCTTTTACTCCTCTATCCCAAAACATCTTGGTAGGAGCTAATACCTTTATTGTAATAGATGGTGGATACCTGATACATATGGTACCTTGGCATCACAATGACTCAGTGAACATGATTATCGTGGAGTACATCAGTTATATGTTCTATTTAATTCAAACAACCACTATACTAAAGACACCATCTAGATATGACTTCTACATCGCTATATCCTACAGATACTTTATCGGGTAGTGAATGTGATTTGTATAGATTTAAATTGGTTTTTTTTAGTTCTCCATTGGAAATTTATGACAATCCTTTCTCGAACAATCCTTCCCGCACAATCCTTCCCGCACAATCCTCCCCAGACAATTTTTCCTAGACAGTTCTTTCCCATAACAATAATTCTTATCCACGACTGTCGTTTTCTATGACAATCCTTTCTCAAACAATCCTTTCCGGATAATCCTTCCCCAACAACTCTTCTCCATGACAATTTATCAATTCGACATTCCTTCCCTGTGACAAATCTGCTCCATGACATACATTTATCACATATGCTCACTTGAGCAATGCAATGTAAACCAGTCACTATTTTTTAGGTATTTTTGGGTTTTTTTTTTTAAGGACTAGGCTGAGCAATGGAAAAAAGTTACTATTTTCATGTATTTTTAAAAATAAGGACTTGGGTATCTATTAAGTATAAAAATTAAGATGTATCTTGTGAAGTGGCAAACCAAAGTATCAACCATATTATGGGAATTATTGTAGTAAATAATAATTGTAGATAATTGTCTTCGAGATGGATCGTTTAGGCGAAGGATGTTCCAGGAAGTATTGTATAGGGAAGAATTGTCGTGGATAATGATTATTGTGCGAGAGGACCATCGTGGGAAAGTATTGCCGCGGTGCAGGATTGTCCAGGAAGGATAATTTTGTCAAGCTTCATTGGTTCTACCAGTTGCTTAGTAAATTCAAATACAGCTGAAAGTTTTGTGAATCCATTGCTGGATTATGACTTATAGATAAATATGTTACATCGTCATCATTAACAAAAGATACAGTTGTGGTGTCAATGGTTTTAGGTATGTCTGCAGTATAGATTAGGACGGGACTAATACCGCCTGATATGAGGTAAACGTTTGATTTATTCTTTTTTATAGAAGACCTGGAAGCCAGACTGTATCGAAGGCTTTTTTGATTTTGACTTTTACCAATTTCATTTAGAATTGTGTGAAACTAATTTATTATGGAGTGTAGTTCACGAAAACCAAATTGCTGATTTAGAAGAAAAGTTAAAGTACCTTAATCATCATATATTCTCTTTAACAACCATCGTTCTTGTTTATAATTGGCAACTCTGGTAATTAAATAATTTCCATCAAAATTTATTGGAGATTTAAGAATAAAACGCAGTTGTCATATGTTATCAAATTTATTTGTGAAATGTTTATCTTTATTTCTGCAATTTTTTTAGTAATTGTAGACACGATTATAATTTAATTTGTACTTCATATAGTGTTTAATTTGAGCGCCATCTATTTAAAATTTCGGTAGTTAATATTCTAGCACTATTTATGACGCTATTATCTACTGAATTGGAGCCACCTTTTAATGTTGTCTGCTGTAGTATCAATACCCTTTTAAAGTGTCATTTATATAGCCAAGGATATTTCTTCCTATATTACCGATATAACCAAGACTATTTACAATTAGATTTGCCGCACTTTTACCTACTGGAATTGATCCATCTGCAACACTTTTAACGTCGTCTGCTGCAGTATCAATATCCTTTACTAAACTGTCATCTATATATCTAAGGATACTATTTCCTATATTACTTAGATGACTAAAACCATTTGAAATTTGATTTACCGCATTTCTTTCTACTGGTATAGATCTATCTGCCATATTTTTAACGTCGTCTGCTGCAGTATCAATACCATTTGCTAAATTTTCATCTCTATAGCCAAGGATATTATTTCCTATATTCTCTAGATGATCAAGACCATTTGCAATTTGATTTTCGGGATTTTTCCTTACTGGAATATATCCATCTGCAATACGTTTAACAAGGTCTACTGCAGTATCAATACCCTTTGCTAAAGTGTCATCTGCATAGCCAAGGATATTACTTCCTATACTACCTAGATGATCAAAACCATTTGCAACTTGATTTGCCGCATTTTTACCTACTGAAATAGATCCATCTGCGACCTTTTTAACTTTGTCTACTGCTGTGTCAATCCCTTTTGCTAAATTGTTATCCACTAAACCTAGCACATCACTTCCTATAGCACCTATACCACTTGCTATTTCTTTACCGGATTGTGCTGCATTACTAAGACTACCAGCTGTTTTGCTATTTGATATGGTATTAGCTGCCATACTTATGCCATCTAATAATTTATTAGCTCCTGATAAAACGCGAGTTCCTAAATTACCCACACCAACTGCAACATTTTTAGCTAAATGGCCAGCAGTACTAATTAAATCATCTTTCATTGTGTCTACGCCGCGTTTTAACTTACTTCCTACTACGCCTATATTATGTGCTATTAATTCAGCTCTATCTGTTAATGCACTCGGTAAAGTGGCTTTACCAAACTTATATAGCATCTTAGCACCACCTTCTACTATAGGATCTACTATGGCTCCTACAACTTTATTTGCAGCGTAAGCAGTAAGTAGAATTACCCTTTTTCTTGCATCCTTACTTAATGAAGTATAACATGAGTCTATTGTAGCTATATCATCGCATTTGCTGATCCGTAGATGTTTTAAAGATTTTTTTAAACATTTTTTGAATTTTTTTAGTTTTCTAGAATCGTATTTTAGTTGTTTTTTATATTGATTTTTAAATTGTGGTGAATTTATTTGAAGTACGTTATGATGTATTATTCCAATTTGATTCCAAATGCATTTTTGAATGCAATTATATTTATGTTTTTTTAAACATGATGAATATTTCCAAGTATCCATTGATATGCCACTTGAAGGAGTCTAAAATCAAATAAAAATATTTTAAATTAGTATTTAGAAACAAAAATTATTAAATACATAACATTTATTTCGTTCTGTTATTGATACTTTTTTGAAAGACATTTCAATGTGAATATTTAAATGATTTTAACACTTACGTATAAAAGAGCAAAAACTAATTGTAAAATAATTATATAATTGAACATTTTATTTTTTATTACTATTATTTAAAACAAAATATTTTAAGATAATTTTTACTTATGTATATCAACTAGTAAACAACATAATAATAAATATGTAATAAAAATAATTAGTCTAAAATTTTATTACAGATGTAGGAGTATATTTAACAAAGAGGTAATTTTATAGTATGGTATTTTTTACAGAGACGGAATTGCTTAAATACGAAAAAAAAATTATGTACTTAACCAAAAGTGACAAAAAAGTTTGGTAAATTTTATTATCATTTCTTTTTTTTTAGTGCTAACTCTTTACCCTTTCTTCAGTTTTTGTTCCTCTTAGTTTTTTTATTTGCACCTGGTTCTCTTTTGGTTTGTTTCTGGTTCTTACATTTATTTCAATTTCATTATTTTCACTAAATGTCCAAAACATTTCGTTTGTTGTTTTTGTAGATTTCATTACTTATTCTCTTTCTTTTTATTGCGCCCTTTATTCCTTTTAAAAACTTATTTCTTTAATTTTTGGTTGTGTCTTATAAACCGTTAATTTGGTCTTTTGTGTTATTTTTACCATCAAAACTATACCTCTAAATAATACTGGAAAATCTGTTGCTCCAATAAAAAAATTGGACAAATCAACCACCCAAGCGGAATTTTCCATTCTATTTAACCAAGGAAATTTTACCCCTACTTACTGAATAAGATCGTGCCTTTCATTGGCTTATCAAAGAAATTTTACTATTAGGCTTTAAATAAAAGCATGGTTTAGAAATATGAACGATCCAGCTTTAATTCAGTACCTTTGAGTCCCAAAGTGCTCTTCCAATAGTCACGTGGTTATAATATGTCCAAATGACTCATTAGTAGTGACCAACACAAGTAACCAAAAGGAAACTCTGAAGTACCATAAGTGGCTAAAAGCTGCAGAAAACATAACTGGGAGTGACCAACACAAGTCATCAAAATGAAACTCTAAAGTGCCATAAGTGGTTAAAAGCTCCAGAAAACCCACCTTCCACCATAGAGTTCAATAAACAATTTCTTAATTTTCTTAAACGTGCCTGTTCTATTTAATAAAAATCATCTAGAACCCCTAGATAAAATGCCTCATCTCTATGAATTTTGCTCCTCTCTATCCTACGTTTAAAAGCATCGCCATTATTATTTTATATTCTCTTGCTGTTTTACCCCTTTTTAATATTTTCAAATCCTCTTTACCCGTTTGATTTCGGGTAGTGAATGTGATTTGTACAGACTTGGATTGGTTAGTTACTACTCTATTGGTTGTTCCAGTTTCTGAGTAAATTCAGATGGTGTTGAAGGTGTTTGCCAACGAAAGATGCAATTGTGGTGTTGGTCGTTTCGTTTAGGTAGCATAAATATCGAAATAATTTTATTATTGTTATAACACCACTGGCCTAGGGATTTGTCAATTATTCGTCGAAATTTTATCGCTAAAATTCTCGAAAAAATACAAACATGACAACAACAAATTTTCGATCCCCTGTGATTGTCCAAAGGCACTCTAACAGAGGGGTGGAGCATCCCCGTATAAGGGGATGACATTTTCAGATATTTGCTATTTTTTGTGTTTTTGTAATTACCAAGTTTTTTATTACAGATATATATTATTTGTAAATGCCGAAGGAAGCCAGAAAAAATGGCGACCCCGTCGCATCTCCGCCCTACCGCTCTCCGCCGCTCCATACTCGCGGAATTTTTAATAAAATCCTAGCTCCTCTAATGCCGCAATTATCAAATATTTTATTGCAGATATATATTTGTAAATATCTGAAGAAACCCCAGAAAAAATTGGCGATCCCGTCGCATCTCCGCACTGCTCCTCGCCGCCATCTAATACTCGCGGAATTTAAAAAAAAATGTATCTCCTCTGTTTTCGCAATTATCAAATATTTTATTGCAGATATATATTTGTAAATATCTGAAGAAACCCCAGAAAAAATTGGCGACCCCGTCGCATCTCCGCACTACCCCTCGCCGCCATCTACTACTCGCGGAATTAAAAAAAAAAAAATGTATCTCCTCTGTTTTCGCAATTATCAAATATTTTATTGCAGATATATATTTGTAAATATCTGAAGAAACTCCAGAAAAAATTGGCGATCCCGTCTCATCTCCGCACTACCCCTCGCCACCATCTACTACTCGCGGAATTTTAAAAAAAAATGTATCTCCTCTGTTTTCGCAATTATCAAATATTTTATTGCAGATATATATTTGTAAATATCTGAAGAAACCCCAGAAAAAATTGGTGATCCCGTCGCATCTCCGCACTACTCTTCGCCGCCATCTACTACTCGCGAAATTTTAAAAAAAAATGTATCTCCTCTGTTTTCGCAATTATCAAATATTTTATTGCAGATATATATTTGTAAATATCTGAAGAAACTCCAGAAAAAATTGGCGATCCCGTCGCATCTCCGCACTACTCTTCGCCGCCATCTACTACTCGCTAAATTTTTAAAAAAAAATGTATCTCCTCTGTTTTCGCAATTATCAAATATTTTATTGCAGATATATATTTGTAAATATCTGAAGAAACTCCAGAAAAAAATGGCGATCCCGTCTCATCTCCGCACTACCCCTCGCCACCATCTACTACTCGCGGAATTTTAAAAAAAAATGTATCTCCTCTGTTTTCGCAATTATCAAATATTTTATTGCAGATATATATTTGTAAATATCTGAAGAAACCCCAGAAAAAATTGGTGATCCCGTCGCATCTCCGCACTACCCCTCGCCACCATCTACTACTCGCGGAATTTTAAAAAAAATGTATCTCCTCTGTTTTCGCAATTATCAAATATTTTATTGCAGATATATATTTGTAAATATCTGAAGAAACTCCAGAAAAAAATGGCGATCCCGTCTCATCTCCGCACTACCCCTCGCCACCATCTACTACTCGCGGAATTTTAAAAAAAAAATGTATCTCCTCTGTTTTCGCAATTATCAAATATTTTATTGCAGATATATATTTGTAAATATCTGAAGAAACTCCAGAAAAAAATGGCGATCCCGTCTCATCTCCGCACTACCCCTCGCCACCATCTACTACTCGCGGAATTTTAAAAAAAAATGTATCTCCTCTGTTTTCGCAATTATCAAATATTTTATTGCAGATATATATTTGTAAATATCTGAAGAAACCCCAGAAAAAATTGGTGATCCCGTCGCATCTCCGCACTACTCCTCGTCGCCATCTAATACTCGCGGAATTTTTAAAAAAAAATGTATCTCCTCTGTTTTCGCAATTATCAAATATTTTATTGCAGATATATATTTGTAAATATCTGAAGAAACCCCAGAAAAAATTGGTGATCCCGTCGCATCTCCGCACTACTCCTCGTCGCCATCTAATCCTCGCGGAATTTTTAAAAAAAAATGTATCTCCTCTGTTGTCGCAATTATCAAATATTTTATTGCAGATATATATTTGTAAATATCTGAAGAAACCCCAGAAAAAATTGGCGACCCCGTCGCATCTCCGCACTACCCCTCGCCGCCATCTACTACTCGCGGAATTTTTAAAAAAAAATGTATCTCCTCTGTTGTCGCAATTATCAAATATTTTATTGCAGATATATATTTGTAAATATCTGAAGAAACCCCAGAAAAAATTGGCGATCCCGTCTCATCTCCGCACTACCCATCGCCGCCATCTACTACTCGCGGAATTTTTAAAAAAAAATGTATCTCCTCTGTTGTCGCAATTATCAAATATTTTATTGCAGATATATATTTGTAAATATCTGAAGAAACCCCAGAAAAAATTGGCGACCCCGTCGCATCTCCGCACTACCCCTCGCCGCCATCTACTACTCGCGGAATTTAAAAAAAAATGTATCTCCTCTGTTTTCGCAATTATCAAATATTTTATTGCAGATATATATTTGTAAATATCTGAAGAAACCCCAGAAAAAATTGGTGATCCCGTCGCATCTCCGCACTACTCCTCGTCGCCATCTAATACTCGCGGAATTTTTAAAAAAAAATGTATCTCCTCTGTTTTCGCAATTATCAAATATTTTATTGCAGATATATATTTGTAAATATCTGAAGAAACCCCAGAAAAAATTGGCGATCCCGTCGCATCTCCGCACTACCCATCGCCGCCATCTACTACTCGCGGAATTTTTAAAAAAAAATGTATCTCCTCTGTTTTCGCAATTATCAAATATTTTATTGCAGATATATATTTGTAAATATCTGAAGAAACTCCACAAAAAATTGGCGATCCCGTCGCATCTCCGCACTACCCCTCGCCGCCATCTACTACTCGCGGAATATAAAAAAAAATGTATCTCCTCTGTTGTCGCAATTATCAAATATTTTATTGCAGATATATATTTGTAAATATCTGAGAAACCCCAGAAAAAATTGGCGATCCCGACGCATCTCCGCACTACTCCTCCCCGGCCCCCATTACACAGAGAAAACGGGGCCAAGAACATTTTTTTTCTGACATTTATTTAATTATACCAACTACTTTTTATCTTACATCAGCATAATTTTTATGCTGTAGTAAAATCAATAATTTTCCTAATAATAACATTCTAGAATAGGTACTCCATTAAACTATTGTAAGCTAACTGTTATTCTAAAAGTTAATTTCAATAAAAAAAATATACCCCAGATAGCTAAAACAAGTGAACAAACTTGCTACACTTTTTTTTGACTCTTTTAAAATATTTTTACTTATTTTAACAAAACAGTTCACTTCTTTAAAGTTAATATTTTTACACACTTTTAAATTTAACGGTCGTCAGACCTATGAAAAAGATAATGACTGATTTGCATATAAAAAACGTTGCCAATTGTCATTAATAGTCGTTACTCTTGTTCTAACGAAAATTATCGAACGATAACCGAAATAGGCAAACAGATATTTCAGGCTCGTTTGTTCGTCCAGTTTCTTCGAATATTTAAATAGGTGTTTGTGTTCGTTTTGTGAGTGAAAGTGGGCATTGGGCAAACAGGTGCTGTGAGATGGAAGATTATAAAATTTTACTAGTACATTGGGTTTTACCGGATTTAATTGTTCAGTTTGAAGGTAAGTTAACAAAATAAGAAAATTTAATAGTATTGGTGATAAATGAACAAAAGTATTATATCAGCTGTTTTTAACCAGGATTTCAGAAAAACTAAAACTAAAAATATTAAAAGATATTAGCTAGGTTCTTATAGGTTATTTGCAGGATTTCTGAGTATTTATTATGTATACCGGATGTCCATTATTTATATTTTCCACAAGTGTACAAACTTATAACTTTTAAATGGAAGTATCTACATGAAAACATGCAGTTTTCATCGAAATGCTTTAAATTATTTCAAGTTTTATTTCACTCAATCAAAACTTTTATCGCTTCCTGCTTACTAAAAAATAAAATGGCGTTTTTTCAAATACGTCTTTGTTAACAAAAATACTCAGTATTAACCACAGTAATTATTTTTAGACCAGGGAATCACTGAAGTTAGTTTTAAACTCCTCGATAATGAGACCATTAACAGCCTAATTATAAAAACTGGACCCAAACTCATATTTAAAAACGAGTATTAGGAATACAGAAGTGATAGCTGAGGAAATAGTAATTACCAGGTAATTTTCAAAAGGGTTTTCACTTTTAACTATTGTATGTTGAATACCTGTAAAAATGCAATTAATATTTCAGTGAATAAATTTTTGTATTGAATACCTTTTGTATATTTAATGCCCTGTACATCCTTTAATCCAAAATAATTTTTATTTCTTTTTTTTTCAAAAGAGCAGCTAAAATAATCAAATGATTCAGGTTAAACCAAAGTGCTAAAGTAGAAAAAGTGTTTTTTGTGGTAGCTAAAGTGTTATATAGAACAAGAATATTTTTTAGCCTTAGGTAATGCTCTCTTAAAACAACTGAATTGTTTACTTAGTCTCGTCAAAACTTTCGCCAACTTTAAGGGAAAATCAATAAAAATCAAGCTGTTCTAAGTTAATTTTGTTGCTACGGTTAGTTGCGATATTTCCTGCTATAAGTTAGCAAAAACATTTACTTACCGTAAGTGATCTATAAATTCACTTACAGCAAGTTGCCAGTTTCAGGAACTTTTTTTTCTTGATTTAGGTATACTGTTCATTTGTCTCGTATTTAATACAGATTTTTTTACTTGAAGTAAGCGAATTTTCACTTACAGTAAGTGAATTTTTTTCTCCGTGTACTCGCGGAATTTTACAAAAAATTCCATCACCTCTGTTTCCGCAAATATCAAATATTTTATTACGGATATATATATTCTCACGGAATTTTTAAAAAAATTGTATCTCCTCTGTTTCTGTAATTATCAAATATTTTATTCCGGATATATATTTGTAAATATCAGAGAAAACCCAGAAAATATTGGCGACACCGTCGCATCTCCGTACTACCAATTTCCGCCTCCTCATACTCGCGGAATTTTTAAAAAAATTCTACCTTACCTGTTTCCGTAATTATCAACTTTTTTATTGCAGATATGTATTTCTAAATGTCAGACGGAGTCTAGAAAAAAATGGCGAACTTGTTGTATCTCCACACCACCCAACTCCGGCACCCCCTTCTTGCGGAATTTTGAAAATTCCAGACAACTCCTTGTGGCCAATTTTTGTTTTTTTTTGTTTAATTAAATAAAGGTACCTGCCCCAAGAAATAATACTTCAATATTTGGAGGGGACATTCTGGGGTTCATTTATAATCCTCATGCAGAAGATTGAAAATTCCAGACGACCAAATGTGGCCAAATAATTTTTTTGAAAATACTTACAATTGACTGTTTCCTTGTTTGTCACTGTTTTCGAGAATTTTAGTAAAATCGTTTCGTTATTGTAAATGGTCGAATTTTTTTATGTTTTCCTAAATATATCCGTTGTTACAAAAAGAGAAAAACATAAATTAATTGTAAATAAAACCATCAAAAAAGTCATTACTTACGTTTTGTGCAATACAATTAAAATTTGACAGTATTTTTTTCTTTAATTTCAATTCGCGAATATCTGTTGATGGTCTATGGTGAAACTCGATCTAATATTAGGGGACAGCGAAATGCACCAAGTTTTGTCAATTTTTCCCAAAGATGAATAAAAACTGGTTGTAAGTAATTTTTTTTTATTGTGCATTTATATCGCAGAATGTAGCTATTAAGCTTTTATTTCACATACGCGTTGTTGTCAACTTTGTAAAGTTGTCTAAATTTTAAATATAACGGTTAAAAATTTAATACAACTTATTTTTGATTTGTTTGAAAAATTGAATATAAGTTTGAAGTGATGTCTTTCACCTGTTTCTTTAATAAGAGCACTATTTTCGCGAATATATGAGACAAACTGTATATCTCAATATATTTTGTTGTTCTTTTTAATCAGAAAAAAAATTTCGACGAACAATTGACAAACTCACCTGGAAACCTGCTTGGAAACTTTATTCCAAAGATTCTGTAACATTTTACATCAAGTTGAATGTGATTTTTTTTCAAATTCGTTGCTTTTTATCTCACACAGCAACACAATTTTCTATATTAATAGTTATACTAATCTATTGACACTACAATATTATCTATGCTGTGATTAGGTCCATACTTACTGATTTATCAATGCTAAGTACTATATTATTAACGAATACAGAAAATTTGAATTAGGACTTTGTTTAATTGTAGTTTTGGATTTAAGGCAAATTATAAAAATTACGAATTGAAATTTTATTCAGATTACAAAAATACTATAAATTTATATTGTTTAATTGTTGCTTCTTAAAACAGGTCGGTAGGTAGATCAATAGTAAAATTTTATTTTTGCTCTAATTATCTGTGATGTTTTCAAGCTGAGTTATTACTACTTTTTTTCCTTCTATTAGATCTTCAGCTGATGGATCATCTTGCACCAAATCAGTAACTATTGAGCTAACGCTATTCGCTATATCGCGGCTTATTGATTTAGAACTGGATGCTATATTTTCAACATGTTCTGCTACGTTATCAAAAATTGAAGCTACAGATGTATCTAAAAACTTTATAAAATTATTACCATGTAAGTGAATACATTTTACGGGACCACTAAGGCAATTTAGCGCAGTAGAGTAAATTTTAGCAATGTATTGTCGGAATGAATCAATGAGTTCTGTAATTGCTGAAGGTATTAGCTTTTTAGTCAATTTATATAACTTAAATGTATCGTGTACTATCGGTTTTACTACAGAATGTACCGCTCTCGACAAACTTAGCAATATCAGTGATCTTTGTTTTCCTTTTCCCCTAGCTAAATTATAACATGAATTTATAACAGCCACATCTTTACAATGTTCAATTTTCATTTGTTTAAATGATTTCCTTAAACATTTCTTGAATTGTTTTAGTTTCCCTAAATTGTAATCAAATATTTGTATAAATTGATTGTTGAATTGTGGTAAGTTTATGCTTAGATTATAATGATGTATTAGTCCTTCTTTTATCCACAAACATTTTTGAAAACACAAATATTGGTTCTGCTGCTGTCCATATAAATTTGACGGTTTTATATGTCTCAAACACGACGTAATTTGAGACGATTTCGTTGGTATGCTTACAGAAATAGTTATCTAAAACCAAAATAATTAAAATATAGATAAATATTAAAAAATATTTTTTATGTTACTTAAAGAGTACAATTTTTTTTATACTTACAAAATAGGCTGCGATTACTACTAATACAGAATTCAAAACATACATTTTGTATTGAAATTAGGTTATCTAAAAAATAATTAATATATAAATGAAAATGTAGGAGTCTAGAACTAATTTTATAATATATATAGTACATATTTTATCAGGAGTGAACTTTCCCAAATATATTTTAGTTTTCATAATTTTAACTTTTTTTTATTTAAAAACAAAATTCAGTTGAATTTTTTTGTATTCCTAAATGAAAGAAAATTGTTTAAAATAATAAGAATATGAAACAAAGTATTAAAAAGAATTGATACAAAAAATGAAAAATATGGAGAGGAAATTCGGAAAAATAACAATAAATTTAAGATAAGGGGATGAAATTAATAAGAGAATTGTATAATGATACAAAAAATAATAAAGACAAAACAAACATAGCTGTAAAAATGATTGCTAGAATAAATGCAATAGAAAATTTAAGAGAAGAGAACGTAAAAATAGTAACTGAAAAATAATTTAAGGAATAAACGAAAATGGAGATAAAAATAAGGAAAACTTAATATTCTATGGGAGAAGGAAACATAAAAAATAAAAATACGGCCGAAAAAATCAGAATTATTTCGCAGATTAAAATACCAATTATAGATGAAAATATAGAAATAAAACAACAAGAAAGAGAACGAAATATTATTGAAAGAAATAGAAAATAATAAAATTTATACCCCAAATAATCCTTCCAGGACAATCATTCCCAAATAATCCTTCCCTAAATAAATTGCGAAGAATGAATAAAGGTACTAAGAGGATGTACTTTTTTTCCTTCCATTATAATAAAAATACCGAAAAATAATAAAATATATACAAGGTGTGTAAACATATATGGTAGTATAAAAATAAAACAAAAATTTAAAGAAAATATAAGGAAAATTTTGTGACACGACAAACCTTCCCGGATAATTATTTACTAGATAATTCTTTCCGGATAATTCTTCCTCATGACAATCCTCCCCAAGACATTCCCCATGAGAATCCTTACCCAGGACTATCCTTCTCCAAGATATTCCTTCCCCAAGATTTTCCTTCCCATGACAATCCTTCCCCACGACCATCCATTTCCACGACAGTCCTTCCCCGAGACAATCTTTACCCTAACAACCCTTCCCGGATTTCTTCCCAAAAACTTAATGAAAAATTAAAATGTAAAAAATATAAAAACAGGTTGTAATTACTAGCACCTACAGGGGGGATCAATGTCCCGGAAAAAATTGAGAAAGGAAAATGGCCACCCTATATGTAGACGGAAAAAAATGTCAAAAATTGTAACAATTTTAAAAATTTTATTAATATATCAAAAATATACCAAAAATATAAAAATATTTAAAAAATTCCAAAATACTAAAAATATTTCGGAAATTTCAAAAACCAATAAAAAATTATTCAAAAATATAAAATATCGTAAAAATTTCAAAAATTCCGTCAATTTTGAAAATTCTAAAAATTTTTAAATATCTAAAAAATGTCAAAAATTGAAACAATTTTAAAACTTTTATAGTTTTTAAATTTCATGAATATATCGAAAATTTCAATAACAGAAATTCTGGAAAATTGCAAAAATTTGAGAAATTTTTTTCGAAAAAATTGTAAAAATTCCAAAATAATTTTAAATATCTCAAAAATCTCAGGAATTTCAAAAATTTTAGTTTTTAAATTTCAAAATTATATCGAAAATTTCAAAAATATACCAAAAATTTTGAAATTCTGGAAAACTGCAAAAATTCCAAGATTTTTTTTGAAAATTTCAAAAAACATTTAAAAAATTACAAAATACCAAAAATATATCGAAAATTTCAAAAAACATTAAAAAATTATTCGAAAATTTCAATAATTGTAAAAATTCAGTAAATTTTAAAAATTTAAAAAGAATTTTAAATATCTAAAAAATGTCAAGAATTTCAAAACTTTTAGTTTTTAAATTTCAAAAATTAATCGAAAATTTCAAAAATATACCAAAAATTTTGAAATTCTGAAAATTGCAAAAATTCCAAGTTTCTTTTTTTGAAAATTTAAAAAAATGTAAAAATTTCAAGAGAATTTTAAGTGTCTAAAAAATCTCTGGAATTTCAAAAATTTTATAGTTTTTAAATTTCAAAAATATCGAAAATTTCAAAAATATACCAAATATTTTGAAATTCTGGAAATTCTGGATTTTTTTTCGAAAATTTCAAAAAATTTTTAAAAAATTGCAAAATACCAAAAATATATCGAACATTTCAAAAACATCAAAAAATTATTCGAAAATTTCAAAAATTCCGTAAATTTTAAAAATTCCGTAAATTTTAAAAATTACAAAAGAATTTTAAGTGTCTTAAAAATGTCAAGAATTTCAAAAATTCAAAAATATACCAAAAACTTTGAAATTCTGAAAATTGCAAAAGTTCCAAGAATCTTTTTTTGAAAATTTCAAAAAATATTTTAAAAATTCCAAAATACCAAAAATATATCGAAAATTTTAAAAACACATTAAAAAATTATTCGAAAATTTCAAAAATGCCGTAAATGTTAAATTTTCCAAAAGAATTTTAAAAATCTTCAAAAATTTTAGTTTTTAAATTTCAAAAATATATCGACAATTTGAAAAATCGGTTCTGACGCCCCAAAACTTTCCTGGCGAGTATCCACGAATACTTTTTCAGATATTTAATATTTAAGTTTCAAATTTTGATATTTTTTTTATTTTTGACAGGTGACATGAAGAAATAATTTTGACTTCTGAATAGAGTTTTTCAAGGGCTTTCAAATTCCGTGACACATTACATCTGTCATTTTTTGATAGTGACACTTCCGTTTGACAAAAGTCGTACAAAAACGAACCGATTCTTCCGACAAGTAACCCAAACCCATATACCAAATTTCAGTTCAATCGAATTAAACGTGTGGTCTATCGTAGGAGAATACACACAGACAGACAGACTTCCATCTGGAAATGGTCTTAATCATCTCAGGTGACCTCAAAATGGATATTTCCATCTTTATCTCGAAAATTTTTTTAGCTCGTACACAATACTTTCCCTTCTCGGAGGTGGGTCGGGAAAGTAAAAATGAGAGTATTGAGAAAAGTATGAACTATAACAAATTGGGGAGAAAGTCTCCACGTGACAATACCAAAATCTCACTGGCAATCAGTGAAAGTGACAAGACAGGTGACAGATGACAGTGAAGGTAACACCCTTCATGTTGAATTGTGGGGGTTACAATAAATTTGTAATATAATTAAACATAGTAAAAAATAATAATAGTAATGATGGTTCCGAAATATAAGTTAATTTCAATGCAAACGCTTGATGGAGATACGGTGCAGGCCAAGGGCGGATCCAGAGTCTCACTTTAGGGGGGGTCATAACTCGTAAAGAACTTCTGGGGGTCCTCTCCCGGAAAATTTTGGGCTATAGTATTTATTGTTATTCATAGGTGTCTATAAAAAAAACATCACAGGATAGGGAGGGTCATGACCCCATGACCCCCCCTGAATCCGCCCTTGGTGCAGGCAAGTTAACAAATAAGAAGAATAAAAATAAAAGATCTTCTTCTTCTCCTTTTAGGCCTCAGCTGTCTGGGCTATTCGGCCTAAAATAAAAGATGAGGTTGACAGGCGACAAGTGACAGGTGCTTATAATCTAGCATCATAATTGTATTGTTATTTAGTTTTTGATTAAATTTCACGTTTGAGGTGATGATTGTTAAGATTTTAAAACTAAGTTTTGTTTATGATAATTATTCATTAAAATTTAATGTGAAATGATTACTGAAAGGATTAAATATTAGTAAAAACAGATCATAAAAAAATGGAAAAGTTATATAAAGTAGGTAGAGTTTTATTTGAATAATATTGTAAAAAATTAAAAGTATAAAATCCAAAGAGAAAATAGGAGATAATAAAAGAAAAAATAAATATTACATAAAAATTCATAGAAACAAAAAATTCTCGTATAAAAGTATAGTAAAGTAATTCTAAAGGTTACATAAATATTTATGCATATTTTAATTTTTTATTCTGTATAATAATATTTATAATTAATTTTTTAATCCTATACTTAAAATTAGTACTAAATGAATAAAACACTAATCAAACGTGATTTTATCTTATTTCAATAAGCTATTAATTGGATAACTCCTACATTAAATTATTTTAATGATTTATGTAATTGCTTTATTAATTGTTATTTTCAACAAGTAGGTGAAATTAAATATATTTTATTGCGTTTAAGGTAGAAATAATACTTAGTATGTTTATAACTTTTATAACGTAACTACTATTTACTTAAATATGGTTAGTTTTATAACTTTTCTAGGAATAACCACAGTCATTTGTAATGTACGTGTAAATATATTTATTTTCTAATTAAGACAATATTAAAAGATAAAAAAAATGGCACAAAAACTATTTAATAGATTTTATTTATTTTTAGATTATTTCCTCTTCAACATCTGATACTGTCCAATTTTGTCTACGAAAGCTACAATCTGACGGGATCAACTTTGGTACCAATGAAAATCTATATCTGCTTATCAATAAATGCATTTGGGGAATAGAAGCTGAAAAAGAATTCGAAAAAAATAAAGCTCTAAGTCTAAAAACAACAACATTTAAAAAATATTATAAAGAATTATTTCAGCATGATTCCGCAAAGATACAAAAATTTGAACATTGCTTAAAACATTCATTGAAAAACTTTAAAGTAAAGAATTGGAATGACGTGGATAAAGTAAATACTTGCTTTAGGCTTACAAGAAGTAAAATCGACATGAGATTAGGTATACTAAGATCTGCAAAAAATAGATCATGGGCCGATATGGCAATATCATATTTAGATACTATAGCTCAAGGAGCACATGATGTATCGTCAGCTTTGCAAATAATTCAAACAATGACAAATGCAGCTTCTTCTTTTATACCTTCTTATTATACTGCTCCGAAACCAAGTACAGAATCTTCTGAGAAATTATCGATTGAATAAGATATTATATTATCTAAAATGTATTAAGTAGGTCAAATACATATTTGAAATTGCTTGACGTTTTAATAAAACTTTGGTAGCATTAAAAATCTTCCTTTTAATCTGAAAATAATAAATGAATAATAAAGGCAGGTAAAAATCTTGGTTGCGCCAGAATATTCTTGATTATAATTTTTTGTTATTTTTTTTAAACATTGCCTGTTTTATAGGTACAAACTGTAATTTGGATGATTTAGAAGCTTTAATGAATAATATTTTTTTTAATAAATAAGTAATAAAGGCAGGTAGATAAGAAAATAAAAATCTTGGTATGCCAGTGTATTCTTGATTATTCTTTTTGCTATTTTTAAAACGGTGTATGTTTTACCATTTTTTTTTTGGACAATAAAATTTTCTTGGTGCGCCAAAATATTCTTGATTTTTTTTTTACATTGCATGTTTTACAAGTGCGCAACTATAACTTAAATAATTTAGAAGCTTTTATGAAGAATAAAATGTTTTGATAAATTAATAATAAAGGCAGGTAGAAAGCAAAATAAAAATCTTCTTGATGCGCCAGTATATTCTTGATTTTTCTTTTCAAAAAACTGTAGTTTAAATAATTTAGAAGCCTTTAAGAAGAATATTTTTTTGATTAATTATTCATAACGGAAAGTTGAAAGCAAAATAAAAATTTTCTTGGTGCGCCAGTATATTCTTGATTATTATATTCAACATTGTATTTATTAATGGCGGAAACTGTAGTTTACATAATTTAGAAGCCTTTAAGAAGAATATATTTTTTTGATTACTTATTCATAAAGCCAGGTAGAAAGCAAAATAAAAATCTTCTTGGTGAGCCAGTATATTCTTGATTATTTTTTAACATTGTATTTATTAATAGCGGAAACTGTAGTTTAGATAATGTAGAAACTTTTATGAAGAATAATTTTTTTTATTAATTATGCATAAAGGTAAGTAGAAAGCAAAATAAAAATCTTCTTGATGCGCCAGTACATTCTTGATTATATGTTTCAACATTGTATTTATTAAGAGCGGAAACTGTAATTTAGATAATTTAAAAGCCTTTAAGAAGAATAATTTTTTTTGGATTAATTATTCATAAAGGAAAGTTTAAAGCAAAATAAAAATTTTCTTGGTGCGCCTGTATATTCTTGATTATATTTTTCAACATTGTGTTTATTAAGAGCGGAAACTATAATTTAGGTGATTTAGAAGCTTTTATAAATAATAATTTTTTTGAATAAATAAATAATAAAGCCGGTAGATAAGAAAATAAAAATACTAAAGGTAGGCAGAAAGGAAAACAAAATTTTCTTAGTGGCAATATACTTTTTTTGTTATTTTTTTAAACATTACAAGTTTAACTGGCCCAAACTGTAGCTTATATTAGGTTTATTTTTATGAGGAATAAAATTTTCTTGATGCATCGGCCGGTGCGCCAGAATATTCTTGATTTTATTTTTATTTTTTTAAACATTGCATGTTTTATAAGCGCATACTATAACTTGGATGATTTAGAAGATTTTATGAAGAATAAAATTTTTGACAAATTAATAATAAAGGTGGTAGACGGGAAAATACAAATCTCCTAGAGGCGCCTGTATATTCTTGATTATTTTTTATATTTTTAAACATTGTATGTTTTATCAGCGCAAACTCTAGCTTGGATGATTTAGCAGGTTTTTATTAAGAATAAAACTTTCTGTCAAAAAATACTAAAGGTAGATTGAAAGAAAAATAAAAGTTTTCTTGTTGCGCCAGTATATTCTTGATTAAATTTTTGTTATTTTTTAAACATACGTTTTACCGACGCAAACTGTAGATATTATATTAGGTTACTTGATTTTAAGTATTTATGAAGAATCAAATTTTCTTGGTGGTCCAGAATATTCTTGATTAATTTTAAATATTGCAATGTTAACTGGCGCTAACTATAGCTTATATTAAGTTTGTTTTTTTATATTTTTGTGAAGAATATATTTTTTCTTGCTGCGCCAATATATTCTTGATTTTTCTTACATTGCAGGTAGAAAGAAAAATAAAAATCTTCTTACTGCGCCAGTATATTCTTGATTGTTTTCTTGAACATTTTATTTATTAAGAGCGGAAACTGTAGTTTAGAGAATTTAGAAGCCTTTATAAAAATATTCTTGGTGCGCCAGTATATTCTTGATTGTTTTCTTGAACATTTTATTTATTAAGAGCGGAAACTGTAGTTTAGAGAATTTAGAAGCCTTTATAAAAATATTCTTGGTGCGCCAGTATATTTTTGATGATTTTTATTCTTGATTATTTAATTTTATTTTTTTGTATATTGCAAGGTTGACTAGCGCTAACTATAGCCTTTAGGTTTGTTTTTTTATGGTTTTGTGAAAAATAAAATTTTTTCTACAAGCGTGCGGAAAGTTGTACTTTTCCGTACTAGTGCGGAAAGTTGTAACTTTCCGCACGCTTGTAGAAAAAATACTTTTTGCTAAAATTTTCTTTTAATTCTAGGCGCTTGTAGAAAAATACTTTTTGCTAAATTTTTTTTATAATTCTAGGCGCTTGTAGAAAAAATATTGTTCCTAACACTTGCGTAAAGTATCTTTTCCCCACTTAATTACATGCCCGAACTCCGCTTCGCGTCGTTCGGGCAACTGCAATTGCGTGCGGAAAAGTATAACTTTCCGCACTTGTTAGGAAAATTACTATTCTTGGTGCGCAAACTATTCTTGATTTCTTTTGCATGTCTTACAAAAAAGGGGATACTTGATTTAATTGCTACGAACCAGATAGTGGAAAAAAATACAAAACAAAAAATATTGTAAAAAAGGGGGAATAAAAGTCGACAAAATTTAAAGAAATTAGTAAAATAGCAGAAAAATAACTTTCCCTCATCATTCAACCCGAGTTGAGCGCAGCGAGGTTCGGAGTAATCAAGTCAATTAAAAACTCTCCGAAACAAATAAATTAGTAAAACAAATAGAGGAAACAAAGAAGAAGTGGAAAAAAAGAACAAAAAAGGTTTGACATGTAAAGAATTTAGTAAAAAAGTTAATGGATAAAAAGAAGGATAAGTAAGAAAAATAAGTTTGAAAAAAAGAAATTAATAAAAAAAAAGTGAAAATGGGAAAAAACTGTTGGAAAAGTTTCAAACAAAAAAATTAAAAGCTTCTAAAAAAAATTCCTGTCGGTAGGGTCGACAGGGGAGGTAGATTTCTATTGTCTAAATTTGAGCATCCTTCCCCACTCCACGATATGGTCAGATCGAAAAAAGTATCAAAAAAAATAAATTTTATAATAATTAGGACATGAAAAAAGTCTAATGACCTGTTTCAATATCTTGGAAAATGGCGGAGATATGAATTTTTTGAAATTTCAACCCCCTCCAGTTCCATCCGCTTAAGTCCGATTAAAAAAAGTTTCAGACAAATTAATTTTATAATAATTGGTACATGAAGAAAGTTTCAATATTTTTGAAAATAGCGGAGATATAATTTTTTTGAAATTTCAACCATCTTCAGTTCCATCCCCGTGGGTCGGATGAAAAAAAGTTTCAGACAAATTAGTTTTATAATAATTAGAACACAAAAAAAGTCTGGTCTCCTGTTTCAATATTTTTGAAAATGGCGGAGATATAATTTTTTTGAAATTTCAACCCCCTCCAGGTCCATCCCCGTGGGTCAGATGAAAAAAAGTTTCAGATAAATTAATTACATAATAATCCGAGCATAAAAAAGGTTAATGGTCTTTTTTAATATTTTTAAAAATGGCGGAGATCTGATTTTTTTGAGATTTCAACCTATACAATTCTCACCCCCTTAGAGGTAGAATGCCCATTTGCAATACGCAACGAATTACTGCCCCAAAGAATTTTTGTAGCAAATTTGGTGTCGATTGGACAAAAATTGCGACCTCTATCGTGCCGGAACGGAATGTCTACACATATATAGGTATATACCGATAATTTTTTTTTTTACTGATTCTTATTCAGAAGGTCACAAACGGCGTAGCGCCCCTATTCCCGGTGCTGGGTCCCGTCACTGAATCGATTACAATAGGTAGATTCCATATATGGAAATCTACCTAACAATAGAAAAAAAGTAGGCAAAACTGTGATTTAGAAGCTACAAAATAATATTTCATTCATTATGTTATACTGTTTCGTTACCACTATGTATTTATTTTTTTTTGTCGTTCCCTACCAAAAAATTCTACTAATTTATTAGATAAAAATTACTTTCATTAATAATCTGAATCAAAGTAGTTTATAATTATCAAAAAAAAGTTTTAACATTAAAGTAAAATACATTCTTTACAATCTTCGATTAATATGCATGAAATTAAATTAGAATTTCACTATAAATTCTTATGTCTTCATTCTGTCGATACCTGAAAATAAATTGTTACCCGATATCTATTTGGTAAAATCCGTGGGAAAGTAGTTATCTATCGTTTACGAAATAACTACAATTCCAAGAAATAAAGGAATTAAATATTAAGGAAATGATATCAAATAAACAAATTAAGTAAATAGAATTTGTAAATAATTATTTTAATTTATCAGGTTAGTTAAATATTTAAACAAAATAAAACTAATATATTAGAAATAATACAATTATTAGCTCAAAATGAGTATAAAAGACGAACGAGGATAAACCAAGTAAAATAAATTATAAGCACTATTTTTTTCCTAAAAATGTTTAGCTTTTTACAATTCTATCACTTAATATTTTAATATGTATAATATACTAATTCTTCTTTTCTTTTTCAGGTAAGTTTCATCTAATTCAGTAAGTTGTTATTAATTTATTTATTTATTTTAAATTAATTGAATGGAAAAAATATTTTTTTACTACTTCTATGATTAACCAACCACTTGTCTGTTTTCTTTTACGTAGAAAAAAGTTAATTGACCAAACCGATTCTTTGAATGAAATTGTTAAAGCCAGTCATCATTATTTATCGTTTTTATGTTTAGTTCTAAAAATAAATTTGAACATTATTTTTATATATAGTGTGTCCCAAAAAGTTTATACCATATAATAACTTATATTTGCGAAAAAAATATTCTTTACTTGAAACGTGACTTTCTTAGTTGCTGGTTAGAAAGCTAACCAATGAAAATGTACTTTTATTCTAATAAAATGGGAATAAAAATTATTTTCTTAGTATTTTACGGTTAGAGAACAATGTAGAGCGCCACAAAACATAATTATTCGTTTTTGGACGAGATCTCGCCTAATATGCGGCTTTTTTATGATATTTAAAATATTTGTTAGAAACGCGTCACTAACTACTTTTTTTAAATTCATCTAGAGGAAAAAGTTGATAGTCGTATCGATATTAAAAAAAATTAAAAAAATCGATTGTGTCGCCACAAAACTTTCCCGACGAACATCCACGAATACTTTTTCAGGTATTTAATATTAGTTTAAAATTTTTACATTTTTTTATTTTTGACAGATGACAGTTGGAGAAATAATTTTGACTGTTTTGAGTTTTCAAGGGCTTTTAAATGACATATTGCAAATCAAATTCCGTGACATATTGCATCTGTCATTTTTTGATAGTGACACTTCCGTTTGACAAATGTCGTACAAAAACTAATGGGTTCTTCTGACGGGTAACCCAAACCCATATACCAAATTTCAGCTCAATCGGATTAAACGTGTGGCCTCTAACGTGGAAGAATACACACAGACAAACAGACAGACAGACTTCCATCTGGAAATGGTTTTAATCGTTTCAGGTGACCTCAAAATTGATATTTCCATCTTATAGTCTGGCTAATTGGTCTTTGCCAAAGTCCTAAACCTATTAAAAAAAAACATCTTTATCTCCGAAATTTTTTTTCAAAATAGTAAATATCTCAAAAACTCAAAAATTTGATCAAAAATTCAAAGAAGTCAAAAAATCTCAAAAACGCAAAATCCTTAAAAAAAATTCAAAAATAAAATCTGAAAAAATCAAACTCAAAAAATCTCAAAAATTCTTTAAAAACCTCAAAAAATATCAAAAAATCTTAAAAAAAATTTAAAATCCTCTAAAATCTCTAAAAATTCTCGAAGAATCTGAATAGATTCAAAGAGTCTCGAAACACTAAAATGAATTTCAAAAAATTTTAAAAATTTTCCGATTTTTTGCTTGTTTTGTGATATTTCTCGATTTTTTGCAATTTTTTTGGGTTTTTTTGCGATTTTTAGCGTTTTTTCTGTTTTTTTTTGTATTTTTTTGTTGTTTCCACATTTTACATTTTTATTTTTCTATTTTTTTCTGATTTTTTTGATTATTCTGATTTTTTCGATTCTGATAATTTTTGCTTGTTTTTATTTTTCATTTTTTCTTATTTTTTCTATTTTACTTGTCATTTTTCTGATTGTTTGTTTTTCTTTTGTTTTTATTTTTTTTCGATTTTTTCTAATTTTTCCTCATTGTTCTGTTTTTCTATTTTTTCTTTTGTTCTCTAATTTTTTTCTCATTTTTTCTTATTCCTCTCATTTTTTGCGATATTTTTGAGACCTATTTCGATTTTGAATTTCTTTATTTCTTTTATGGTTACATTTATTTCCAGTTATTTTTGTTGTTCTTTTCTTTTTTTTTATATACTCCTTTATTATACATTTTTGTAAGACGGAAAGGTAAAGTACAGCCCTGCTAAGCATCCACGTGCTTTTGTTTACATCAGGCGTAAATGAAATCTGAATATAGGTATATTTTTCAAAAATAGAAAATAAAAATTGGGAGGCAATAATTTTTTTCAAGTGATTAGTTTTTTTGAGAAAATGTTCCAAAGTGTTTTATTTTTGTCTAAATTTGATGTAAAATTTTTATGGATAAAAAAGTGGCTATCAAAGTTTTTGGGAATAAAAAAAAATTGAGTATAAAATTTTCTTACAATAAGTTTTTTGTTTCAACATATTTTTTTTGCGGAAAGTTTTACTTTTCCGCACTAGTGCGGAAAGTTGTAACTTTCCGCACGCTTGTAGAAAAAATACTTTTTGCTAATTTTTTTTTTTTAATTCTAGGCGCTTGTAGAAAAAATACTTTTTGCTAAATTTTTTTTTTAATTCTAGGCGCTTGTAGGAAAAATATTGTTCCTAACACTTGCGTAAAGTATCTTTTCCCCACTTAATTGCACGCCCGAACTCCGCTTCGCGTCGTTCGGGCAACTGCAATTGCGTGCGGGAAAGTATAACTTTCCGCACTTGTTAGGAAAATAACTATTAAAAGCAGAAAATTTTTTATTAAAAAAATTTGAATTTTGTTAAAATTTTTCCAGAATTTTTTTATAGAAAAAATTTTTTGAGGGCATCCTATTTTTTTTTAATGGGATTTTTATGTTAGTATTTATTTTCTAAGGAAATATTTTTAGTGAAATTTTTGTTGTGGTCTAAATTTGATGTCAAATTTTTATGGATAAAAAAGTTGATGTCAACGTTTTTGGGGAAAAAAAAAATTGAGTATAAAATTTTCTTACAATAAGTTTTTTGTTTAAACATATTTTAAAAGCACAAATTTTTTTATAAAAAAATTTGAATTTTGTTAAGATTTATCCAGAATATTTTATTTTTTGAGGGCATCCTATTTTTTTTTTAATGGGATTTTTATGTTAGAATTTATTTTCTAAGGATATTTTTTTGAGAAATATTTTTTGTGGTTCAAATTTGATGTCAAATTTTTATGGATAAAAAAGTTGATGTCAAAGTTATTTGGATAAAAAAAAAATTGATTATAAAATTTTCTTCCAGTAAGTTTTTTGTTTAAACATATTTTAAAAGCACAAATTTTTTTATAAAAAATTTGAATTTTGTTCAGACTTCCAGAATTTTTATATAGAAAATTTTTTTTGAGGGCATCCCATTTTTTTAATGGACTTTTTATATTAGAATTTATTTTCTAAGGATTTTGTTTTAGAGAAAAAATTTTTGTGGTCTAAATTTGATGTCAAATTTTTATGGATAAAAAAGTTGATGTCAAAATTTTTGGGATATAAAAAAATTGAGCTTGAAATTTTCTTAAGTTTTTTTTCTAAATATTTTAAAAGCGCAGTTTTTTATAAAAAATTTGAATTTTGTTAACATTTTTCGAGAATTTTTTTATAGAAAAAATTTTTTGAGGGCATCCTATTTTTATTTTAATGGGATTTTTACGTTAGAATTTATTTTCCAAGTTTATTTTGTTGAGAAAAATTTTTTGTGGTTCAAATTTGATGTCAAATTTTTATGGATAAAAAAAATCAAGTATAAAATTTTTTTTTCCAATTATTTTAAAAGCACAAAAATTTTTATAAAAAATTTGACTTTTGTTAAGATTTTTTCAGATTTTTTTAATTGAAAAAATTTTTTGAAGGCATTCAATTTTTTTTAATGAGATTTTTGATAATATTTTTTCAGAATTTTTTTATAGAAAAATTTTTTTGAGGGCATCCTATTTTTTTTTAATGGGATTTTTATGTTAAAATTTATTTTCTATGAATATTTTTATTAGAGAAAAATTTTTTGTGGCCAAATGTTTTTTCCAAGTTATTTATTTTTATTTTTGTTTTTCCAAAATGATTTTTTTATTGTCACAATTTTTTTAGGAATAAAAAAATTGTAATTACAAAACTTTTTTCTCAATAATCTCTATATGTCAGCATTATGTACTTGCCGGTTGAATTTCCTTCTTGGTCGATTTTAGAATAAAATACAGAGTGTTCCATTTAAAAAAAACTTAACTTTGATCTAGCACGGCATTATGAAGCACCCTGTACATTTTAAAATGTGTTGGTTATAGCTGGCTACAATCTTCCTAATTCTCTTATTGACGTCTCATAAAACAGAATATACTGAATTTTGTCGCTCTAATCAATCACTCTGTATTATTCAGGCTTTTTACCATCTATTTAAAAACGTATTTAATTAAATCTCAGAAATATCTAGTAGACCCACCACTGGTTAAGATGTAACGACAAGAAGAATTAAATATTTGCCACCAATAAGGAACATGATAATTACTTTCCCTTATAAGGAGTCGCTAAACTATTTACCTGTTTTAAATTTCTCCTAAGTGGTATATTGTTATTAATTGCCGAGTTGGCAAGTGGTAGGCAGCAGGTTGTTTAGCTTTAATAACAACCTGCTGCATATTTTACCATATAAAATATCTCGAGATATGAATATGAATGGGGAACATGTGAATGTTGTATAGATCACATTCTATTTGGAATAATTGAAATATTATGCAACTTTTGTTTTGTAGATTGCGCTAGAGCTTGTTTTTAGTACTGTTATTTATTGTAAAATATTTGTTTACATACCTTTCAACAAATGCTGCATTGATTAGGTCAAGAGTTTTAAAATCGATGTGATTTACTTAAATATTCTCGAATAAATACTAAACACTATCGATTTTAATTGGATTTAAGAACCACTTATTAAAATTTCAAATTCCAAGTCAGATTAATTTTTATATCCTACTTTTGATGTACTCGTTTCCTTTAAAAAATTAAAGTTTCGGCTTCCCAATCCGATTTGACTTGGAATTTATTTGAACTTATTTTACAGCATGTTAGAAAATTTTTCGCTTTCACACCGATAACTTTGGGCAATTTTTGGTAATTTTGCATTTAAGTTTTGTTTTTAGAAATAATTTGGGGTATTTTTGATAAATTTCTAATATTTATACAAAAGACAAGTTACTCAAAAGTCAAGTAAACAGTGATTACTTGGTTGTCGTTATCACATTATCAGTTGTTTAAAAAAATCCTGCAAAATGGTTATAATAGAGACATACAGGAAAATCCTTCCCCGAAAATTATTCCCCAATCGCTGGAAAGAATTATCATGAAGAAAAATTGCCTCGAAAGGATTATCAGGGAAGGAAATTCCTGGAGAGATTATCCGGGAAGAATTGTTTGGGAAGGAAATTCCGGGAAGGATTGTCCGAGAAGTATAATAAAGGAGGTATTGTTAGGGAAGGATTGTCCGGGAAGTTTTGTCCGGGAAGGAAATTCCGAGAATTATTGTCCGAAAAGGATAGTACGGAAGAGATAGTTAGACAAGGATTGTCCGGGATATTTTGTCTGGGAAGGAAATTACGGGAAGAATTGTCTGGTAAGGATTGTCCGAGGAGGATAGTACGAAAGAGATAGTTAGACAAGGATTGTCCGGGATATTTTGTCTGGGAAGGAAATTCCGGGAAGGATTGTGCGGGAAGGATTGTCCAAGAAGGATAGTACGGGAGAGATTGTTAGAGGTTGGGAAGGGAAGGGATTGTTTGTCTGGGAAGGAAATTCCGGGAAGAATTGTCCGGGAAGCATAGTACGGAAGAGATAGGTAGACAAGGATTGTCCGGAATGTTTTGTCTGGGAAGGAAATTCCGGGAAGGATTGTCCGAGAAGTATAATACGAGAGGTATTTTTAGGGAAAGATTGTCCGGGATGTTTTGTCTGGGAATGAAATTCCGGGAAGAATTGACCTGGAAGGATAGTACGGAAGAGATAGTTAGACAAGGATTGTCCGGGATGTTTTGTCTGGGAAGGAAATTCCGGGAAGGATTGTCCGAGAAGGATTGTCCGGGAAGGATTGTCCGGGAAGGATTGTCCGAGAAGGATAGTACGGAAGAGATAGTTAGACAAGGATTGTCCGGGATGTTTTGTCTGGGAAGAAAATTCCGGGAAGGATTGTCAGGGAAAGATTGTCCGAGAAGGATAGTACGGGAGAGATTGTTAGAGAAGGATTGTCCGGGGTGTTTTGTCTGGGAAGGAAATTCCGAGAAGGATTGTCAGGAAAGTGTTAAAATCTTAAAAAAAAATTTGAAAAATTTATTTTGATTAAAATGATGTTTCATGCCCTAATTTAGAAAATTAATTTTTTTCGATTTGACCTTCCTAGGTTGTTGAAATTTCAAAAAAATCGTATTCACATTTTTTGAAAACATTGTAACAGGTCTTTACACTTTTTTCATTTCCTAATTATTATTATAAAATTAATTTGTATAAAACTTGTTTTTATTCGACCTACAGGAATGAAACTGGAGGGGGTTGAAATATCAAAAAAAACTAAATCTCCGCCATAGATTTTTTTATGTTATAATTTTTATAAAATTAATTCGCTAATTTTTACGGTTTTTTACGATTTTTTATGATTTAAAAAGATCGGAAAAAATCTAAAAATCGTGAAAAATCGTAAAAAATTGTAAAAAATGTAAAATTTATTATAAAAATTTAATTTAAAAAATTGAGAAAGATAAAAAAAAATTAAGACAAAAAATCGTGAAAGATTTTTAAAAATCGTAAAAAAATGTAAAAAAAAATCGTAAAATAATCGTAAAAACCACGCAAAGGGACGTAAAATTTCGTAAATAATTTAAAAAATTAAAAAAGAGAAAAAACCGTTAAAAATCATGAAAAATCGTGAAGAATCTTAAAAAATCGTAAAAAAACATAAAAAAAAAACCATAAAAAACCGTAAAAAAGGAGCAAAAAGTAAAATTTCGTAAAATAATTAGAAAATTAAGAACGAGAGAAAGTGGAAAAATCGAAAAAAATCATGAAAAATGAAGAACCGTAAAAAAATCGAAAAAAAATCGTAAAAAAAAACGAAAAGAAACCATAAAAAACCGTAAACAAATGGCGAAATGTCGTAAAAGTTCGTAAATAATTTGAAAAATTTAGAAAGATAAAAAAAATGTAATAAATCATGAAAATCGTAAAAAATTGTAAAAAAAAACCTTAAAAAACCGTAAAAAAACAGTAAAAACCGTAAAAAAAAGTAAAAAACCGTAAAAATGGTAAAAATCAAATGGAATCGTAAAAAACTAGTAAAAACTCGTAAAATTTCGTAAATAATGCTAAATAATCGTAAAACATCATAAAAAATAGTGAACAATTTTAAAAAACCGTAATAAACCGAAAAAAAAACTGTAAAAATGTGGAACAAATGGAAAAAGGGATAATATCGAGAAAGATTGAAAAACGCGATTAAATTAGAAAAAATTGAAAAACGCGAGCAAATTAGAAAAAATCGAAAGGAATAAAAAAAAATAAAAAAAATCGAAACAAAATCATAAAAAATTGGAAAGATGGGAAAAGTTAAAAAAAAATAGGAAGAAAGACCCTAAAAAATTTAATTTCAATAAAAATGTATAATAAAACAAATTTTTTCTTAAAATTTGAATCTCGACTGACAGAAGCGAAACTTTTTGTCATAAACAGATTCTCGCAGCCCTGGGACTGCTTAAATTATTATATTTCATTTTTTATTTTTTTGCAGGTCACTTGTGTAATATTTCACAATACTTCTTCAGTAGCTAATGAAAAATGTCATTCTGATTACGTCAATATAATTTTAGCCAGCTGTTCTTTGAAAAATCCTTCAAAAAGGTTGTAATAGATACGTACACGAAAATCCTTTCCGGAAAATTCTTCCCCAGTATCCGGGAAGAATTGTCATGGAGAAAAATTGTCATTGAAGGAAATTCCAGTATGTATCGTCTGGGAAGGATTATCTGGAAAGGAAATTCCGTGAAGGATTGTCCGTAAAGGATTGTTCTGGAAAGATTGTCCGGTAAAAATTGTCCGGGAAGGATTGTGCAAGGAAGAATTGTCCAGGAGGGGTTGTTCGGGAAGGATTGTCTGGGAAAGATTATTCAGGAAGGACTATGATATTTTCACTACTAGTTTGTGCTCGTTAAAATATCGATACGTACATGAATATCCTTCCCGGAAAATTCTTCCCCAGTAGCTGGAAAGAATTATCATGAAGAAAAATTGTCTGGGGAGAAAATTCCGAGAAGTATTGTCTGGGAAGTATTGTCCAGAACGGGTTGTTCGGGAAAGATTGTCCGGGAAGCATTGTCCGAGGAAGGATTATCCAGGAGGGATTATTCGGGAAGGATTGTCTGGAAAAGATTATCCAAGAAGGATTGTCATGGATTCAAAATAGACAATACTCTGGCTATGATATTTTCACTACTATCTTCTGCTTGCTAAAATATTGATTTATGTGCTGTGATTGTTTTACCTTCGTAATATTTATTTTTAAATTCGATATAATTTTAGCCAGCTGTTCTTTGAGAAAATCCTTCAAAAAAGTTATAATAGGGGGAAAAATTATCAGGGAAGGAAATTCCAAGATGTATTGTCTGAGAAGGATTGTCTGGGAAGGAAATTCCGTGAAGGATTGTCCGGACAGGATTGTTCGGGAAAGATTGTCCGGTAAAAATTGTCTGGGAAGGATTGTGCAAGGAAGGATTGTCCAGGAGGAGTTGTTCGGGAAGGATTGTCTGGGAAAAATTATTCAGGAAGGATTGTCTGAGGAAGGACTCGTTAAAATATTGACTAATATACTGTCTTCCAATCAGCGATTGTTTTACCTTCGTAATATTTATTTTTAAATTCGATATAATTAATTTAAATTTGTAGTGTACACATAAATAATTTTATGGCCTAAAAATTAGATTTGAAATTGATGATTAACTCAATTCCCGTGATTATCCATACACAACGTATTTTGAGTTTGTACAAAGCTCTAGCGAAGTTTTGTATTTCTCTTTTATTTTCGAAGCTTTTAACCAACTTTTCAGGGACTGATAAAGCATGAGTACAACACAAGTTCGTTAATGAATAACCTGAACAAATGCGAAAGTTCCTGAAAACGTTGAAAGGCGAGATAAAGGAATAAAGGCTTCAGTACAGAAAATATAGTACAGGTCACATAATAGGGCTGTTTCTGCTGAAAATCTGTAGGGGAAAGTTGGAACGAATACAAATTTGTTATTATAATAAATTATTATTATATGATTTACAATAAAATATTTTATAAACTTTTATAAAGGTATCAAAAACTAAGAAAGAAATTATTTCATATTTTATTTTATTGTTTTAAAGGGTTTTCACTTTTTGTTAAGGTTGCAATGTAATTTTTCTTAAAAATTAATTATAATAAACTTAAAAATTTTAAGAAATTTCAAAGCAATATCTGTGTTGATTCTTGATTTTAATTAAGCTAGTTAATTAAACTTGAAGCGAATTAAAATGGGCAGAGGTAAACTTGCCACTAAACATGTCTGATCAGAAATGGGTACCGGTAAACATGCCACCAACTAAAAGGGTTCTATAAAAACACACAGGTATTTATGCCAATAAAAATTTTATTATTTATTTAAAGAAAAATTTTTTTTTTAATTCTTCACTGTACAAATGAAACCAGGGTTATTTAGGTATCACTTCTTGTCAATAATCTTTGCTTCTACCCTCTCAGGTAGATGCTCTTTTTCTGGTGGTATTCTAAATTCGTAGCAGGTACAATATTATTATTATTGGAGGCAAGTTTACCTGCAAAAGATTTAAACTAATAAAGGTTAAAAAAATGTGTCTAGTTTCTTGCAGATATTTCAAAAACTAAAATTAGAGAAAGTAAAAAAATCGGTTATGTTTCCCGACGAATATCCACGAATACAGATATTTAATGTTAAAGTTTCAACTTTTGACATTTTTTAATTTTTGACAGGTGACAGTTGGAGAAATAAATTTGACTGTTCTGAATAGAGTTTTTCAAGGGCTTTCAAACGACATATTGCATGTCCAATTCCGAGACATATTGCAGCTGTCATTTTTTGATAGTGATACTTCCGTTTGACAGATCTCGTACAAAAACTAATTGATTCTTCCGACAGATAGCCCAAACCCATATACCAAATTTCAGCTCAATCGGATTAATACTTCTTCAGATATTTAATGCTGAAGTTTCAAATTTTGACATTTTTTTATTTTTGACAGGTGACAGTTGGAGAAATAATTTTAACTGTTCTGAATAGAGTTTTTCTAGGGCTTTCAAATGACATATAGCATGTCTAATTCCGTGACATATTTCATCTGTCATTTTTTGATTGTGGTACTTTCGTTTGACAGATGTGATACAAAAACTAATGGTTTTTTCCGACGGGTAACCCAAACCCCTGTACCAAATTTCAGCTCAATCGGATTAAACGTGTGTTCTCTATCGTGGAAGAATACACACACAGACAGACAGACTTCCATCTGTAAATGGTCTTAATCGTCTCTGGGGACCCAAAAATTGGAAATTTCTATTTTATCTCGATTTTTTTTTTAGCTCGTTCACAATACTTCCCTTATAGGAGGTGGGTCGGGAAAGTAAAAATAGAGTAGTTGCAATAAAATTGTCAAAAATTGTTTACCAATACTTTAATCGCAATCGACACGGAGTAATAAATCAAAATTTTATGCGAGATTTACAGCACAGGCGGTTCAAACAAAATCTGTGATTTTAAAGAGCCCGCAGTTAAAAGATGTGGTGAATTTAAAAATTGTGTAACATAACAATAGGCTACCATTATTTTAATCCCTTTCAAGACTCTAATTATTTTCTTCGTCACTATTTTAAATTTAAATAATTGTAATTTAACCTTCGGGGTGCTTGTTTTAGGTGTGTCCCCTCGCTACTCACCTCTGAAAAAAATATATACCGAAATAATAATCAATAATACGTATTCAAAAAAATATATTTTTAAATAATGATTTTATGTACCCCGTAAATTATAATATAGGCACCCACACCTGAAATTTCCTGATCTGACAGATATATTACTTCGGCTCGTTCTCGATTCTAGTATAGTAGCTCTGTTAAATAGTAATTATTAATGAGGACAATTTCATGTGCAATATTTGTTTGTCCAATTGAGAAGCCACTGTAGCTATTGCCATATTAATCAACAATATAAATCTTACACATTGGAAATTTATAATAAAATGACCAATATGTACTTTCATAAGTTGATCACGTGGGATTGAAATTTTATTGTACCTACTATATCATTAATTATTCTAATAAATTAGTATTATCTATACACTTGAGGGGAAAAACTCCGCTGGGAAAATTTTTTTTCACCATTTTTTTATTATTTGTTAATTATTTATTATAATGTCAAAAAAAATTTTTTCTTGGTTAGTGAAATTCTTAATAATATGAACTGAATTTGTTGAATTTTCTTATAAATACGAATTTCGTTTTCTTTGTCCCACTCCTCCCTTCAGATCACATAATAGCGCTGTTTTCTGATGGATAGATTTAGCGCTCGATTCATATAGAGGCGACGGTGCTTTGAAAATTACCGAAGTAGCAAGATAAAGAGCACAGGCCATGTCGCATAATACAGAAACTAAAGCACATAGAAATTATTGTGCATTCACTGGATGACACACACTGCATGGCTCTCATAAATTTTTTATTCAGAACGTATTAACGAAATCACGTTTTGAAAAATCCATTTACAAATCGTTTTTAAATTTTTTTAATTTTTTTTAAAATAAGTATAATATCGGTCATTAGCATATTACTTTAGTATAACTCAATAAATAGTATTTGTCTTAAATTTAGAAAAAGAAAATACTATAATAAACGATTCTTAAAATATAATTTTCAACCTATATAGCCAAAAGTACCGGTTTGGTATATTCTTATATTTGTCTTTTATTTAATTTCTTTATACATCACTAATTTATTTATACCATACTTAGAGATCTATTCTGTAACGTTTTAGTTAATTTTAACCGCTAGGTTAAAAGTTATTTATAACTATGCGGTTAAAAATTTAACCCAATTTCAATTTTAACCAAATGTGCCATACAGAATATAAAATGGAAAATAACCTCCGGTTATTTTTATACCATAGGGTTAATTTTAACCCAATTTTTACTGAATAGACCCCTTAGTGTGTATGAAGTTAGCCCCTCATTTTTCGAATTTTTATATTTTGAAACTTGTTCTAGGTTTGTACCAGATTGTTCCAGAAACTTTTTTCTAAAACTTAACTACAAATACCGACAAACTCAAAAAAACCATTTTTAGAGCTAGCCCTCCATTATTTTTTTTCTATTTTTTTTTGTTGCACCAGATTGTTCTAGTTGTTCTGAACATTGTTCCAAATTTTCATGTCTTTGAAAAATTTATTTAAAGCTCAAAATCAATTAAAACCATTTATAGAGCCCCCATTATTTTTTTTAGAATTTTTTTTTGTTGTACTAGATTATTGTAGTTCTGCTTAGTATTATTTAAAAATTTTATGTCTTAAAAAATATTTCAAGTTCAAAATCAATTACAACCATTATTTTCTTTTCGGAATTTTTTTGTTGTATCAGATTCTTCTAGTTGTTCTTAACATTGTTTCAAATTTTCATGTCTTAAAAAAAATTATTTCAAGCTCTAAAAAAGTAAGGAAAGTACAAGGAAAAAAGTGTCATCGAAAATATTTTAATAAAACTAGTAATATATATTTATATTAAGCAAAAAGTTTTCTTTTGTTTTTTGAAATTTTGTCTCAAAATTTTTGACAATTTGATAAATTGATGAAATAAAAAAAAATCGTCAACAAAATCAAATAATGAGGATCGTGGTAAATTTTTTTTTACTTACGTACCTAATCTTTACTATAATATTTTTCTTAGGATTAAAACTATAAGTAACAATATTCAAAATATTGGAATAATCTGCTGTAAATGGAACAATGCTAAGAACAACTAGAACAATCTAGTACAACAAAAATTTGTAAAAAAAATGGGGGCCTAGAATTAACTAGAACAATCTAGTACAACAAAAATAATTGGAAAAACTAATAAAGGTTGCTGGACCCAAACGGGTTTTATTGATCTTGGCCTTGAAATATTTTTTTTAAGACATGAAAACTTGAAACAATGTTCAGATCAACTAGAACAATCTTGTGCATTTGTATTTAAGTTTAAGGAATAATTGTCTGGAACAATTTGGTACAAACCTAGAACAAATTAGAACAACTTTCAAAATATCAAAATTCAAAAAATGGGGACTAACTTCACACACATCTATACTTATACTATATTTCTCTTTTTTCCTATTTTCTATATTTATCATGTTATAAGTGAAAAATTTTACCTGGTGTATTGATTATTTCTAAGCTAAGTAATTTTGTTGACTTGTTGAATATTGCGTCTTGAAATGAGTAAAAAAGACACAAAAATAGAAGATGGTGGATGGTGTTTTTTACCAAATTATAAATAACTGTGATAAATAGATGTGGCTTTTTTCTGGATACACATCTCTGTAACGCTCTTTGGGTCGTCAAGCAGTCTTTTGGTGCTTTAGATCATTGTATAATCTTCCTATCTTCCTATCCATCTGTCAGGAAACTGATCATGAGGTTCACCTTGAACTAATGCATTATAATGAGCTGGAGCACCGTCATGCAGAAACTACATTTGTTGATGTATTTAAACAACTTCCAATAATATGGCTGAATGGTTTACCAATAAATCTAAATACATATTACTATTTAGATGTTCTTCAAAAAATAACGCCCTACGACATAGTCACCAATAATACTTCTCCACACATTTAACGACCGTCTTGTTTGGCTATGTCTGATTATATAGTAAACGCGACGATTTGAAGAGATAACCGAAGAGGCTTTCAGTAGGCAATATAATGTACATCCAATCAGTAAAAGAAGAAACATAGTGCAAGACAATATGACAACTTGTTTCTGAAAAAAAAATTATCCGGACAAAGTTTTTGACTATGTAGGTATAACGTTATATACTAGAAAAAGTGGCTAGAAATTTAACGAATAAACGAACAAGTTTTATACAACAACCAATAACATCAGAGGAAAGACTGGCTGTAATAATGACTTCATACTGGCGTGCCATTAAATACGCACAGTGGCTCTTTTTCCATATTTCTGCTCTAGGAGAAGTTTTTCTCCTTTTCAGTGATACAGTGGAAGCTGTTGATGTACTGCTTAGAGCAGCGTCCTCCAATAGATTTAGGAGCTCGTCCGGGAGATCTAGATCTTCTCTTGCTTCTCTATGGATCCTGGGGTTGTGTTGGGTAAATTTCTACTTTGGTTTCAGGGGGATTGTTCGTCTATTCCTATTAACTGTCCATTTCTTCCTTAGAGTTTCTTGGCCGTGAGTGTTGATGCTGTCCAGTTTTCTCCCGACGTATCCTTTTTAGATCTTCTTGAATCTGGAAATAATCATAGGGATATTAGTATGTTCATAGATTTGGTTGGAGGGGAAGCGCCAGGGACATATTTCTTAAGATCCTCCTCTCAGTTGCCGGGAAGGCGTGCAGGAGACGAGGAGAGAGTTAGGAAAAGTATAGAGCTCTATATTCCAATACAGGGCGAATGTAGGTTTTGTAAGTGTGTAGCAATGTCATTGGGTTACAGCTGCCAAATCGTCCACCGAGGGCTCCGAGGAGAGAGGTCTGTCTCTATCTAGAGTTTTTTGGACTTCGGTCCCCCAATTTGAGGATTCAGGGTTCAGGGTAACCCTCCAGTTGCTACACCACCGGGCGAATCGATTAAGGAGTTGTTGGGTTTTGGTATTAAGAGCTCTGGTAGAAGGATTTGTGTATCGTCAGCGTAGAATTGGATGTCTTGGCTAGGAGAAGGAAGTTGGAGTTGCTTTCACTTTAAATATAGTAGGATATTTGAATTGCCATCTGTGTATCTCTCCCCCCCCTTCCCCCGGCCAGTTAACTATATTTGTACCTTAATTTTTATAAAACGTAGCTTCATCTACAAATAGTACGTTATTAAAAAAGTCTGTCTGTTTATTAAGTTTTTGTTATTAACCACCAAATATACCTGACCAAAATTGGGTACCGGTAAATATGCCACCAACCAAAGAGGTCAGGCGGTCTTTTGGTGCTTTGGCCCAGGTTTCGAAATGCCTAGGGCGCCACCTTCAGTTTATAGTGTGAATGCCACTTACACGGGCAGCGACAGGGGTCGTTATTGTATCGATCAATGCCTTAGCGGCCAGAGGGGCGGGATTTACTTACCCTACTTTGTGAAGTACCTGGATAATAGCTTATAAATGTTAAAATAAAGTCTAGAAGTCCGTCTAGTCGGACCCGATGAAAACCCAATAAGTCCGTCCGAGCCATGGTCCGACTGCCTAATAGTTAACTTGAAAATTCCTGGTTTGATTCCTGAAGATATCTTTTTTTTTATTTTTTTTTTTACGAAATAAATGACAGTTATTTCTTTTTCTAAGAAAGCCTTCTTTTAATAAAAGAAATTAAATTAGCCCATTGACGGATCTTAAGAAGGACCCATTGGGTTTTCACTGGGTCCGACTAGACGGACCTCTAGACACTCTCTAAAACAAAATTCATTAAATCAAAAATAATTGCTTTTATTGATACTAAATAAACTCCGGCGAAGAAAGAGAGGTGTACAACAAGTTTTTTATTCTGTGACTTTCAGGCTGACGTGATGGTCGGATTGACAGTTCCTGATGGTACAATTAAAAAATGAACTTGGTTTCGCTCCTTCAGCTCGACCCATATCTAAAGGTCGCTGAACCGGTATTACAGCTGGATCTAGTTGTCGGCTGGAACTCCAACTCTAACTGGGACTGCCACTGGAACTAACTAGATCGACTCCAGTATTGTACCTGGATCGTTTTTTTTGTGTATTATTTATCGGTAAAATAGTGCATTTTAGATGTCAACAGTGCACATTTATTGTACTAGGTTTGTTCCAGTACGATGTTTCGAACTGTATGAGTATGCGCAGTGTGAACGTTCGCTTTTAACCTCGATTAATTTTCATATATTTGTAAATATCCTGTACTTTCGAAAAAGGGGAACATGTTTTGTTTAAGTTGGAATGTAAAGAAACCGATATAGATATATTTAACGTTCTAAATATTAATCATACATGGATCTTAGTAATGGCCGATCGTTCACACATTATCACGTATATCTGATGGTAAATGCTGCTAGTAGTATAGCTATGCCGGTTCTGCGCCACGTCCATCCAGTTCCATCATCAATCCGAAGAAGTAGCCACCCCTAAGCTACCCCTACCCGAAGAGAAGATACCCTTCGAAGAGAATAGCTTAGCTTAGCCTCGTTTAACCACCCCTAAACGGCCTTTTTGACCATGAACAACCCCTTGAGACCCCAGATAAGGCCTTTTTGGCCTAGAGACCGACGACAATGACCAGAAGCGGTAGTTGAATTGGGTACTTTTGATTCCCCCTGTATAGTGCAAAACTCATCGCTTATCGCTTGATCTCTTCTTCTTTAATGTAAATAAGGCCTTTTGGGTCCCTTTTTGACCATAAACAACCCCCTAGAGACCAACGACAATGACCAGAAGCGTTGGGTACTTGTATAATGTAAAACTCATCGCTTATCGCTTGATCTCTTCTTCTTTCCCGTATGTTACGAGTTATCGCAATTTAAATTTATGTTGTTTATGGCCAAAAAGGCGCCCAAAAGGCCTTATTTATAGGAAAAAAGAAGAGATCAAGCGATAAGCGATGATTTTTGCACTATACACGGGGATTCAAAAGTACCCAGTTCAACTACCATTTCTGGTCATTGTCGTCGGTCTCTAGGCCAAAAAGGCCTTATCTGGGGTCTCAAGGGGTTGTTCATGGTCAAAAAGGCCGTTTAGGGGTGGTTAAACGAGGCTAAGCTAAGCTATTCTCTTCGAAGGGTATCTTCTCTTCGGGTAGGGGTAGCTTAGGGGTGGGTACTTCTTCGGATTGATGATGGAACTGGATGGACGTGGCGCAGAACCGGCATAGCTATACTACTGCTGCTTCCTACTTACTGTACGAAAAATACAATAATGACAGCTGTCAACTCATCAACTGTCAATACTGACATTCGACACTGTGACACATTTTGAATTTCTTCTACTTCTCTATAGTAAATGACATTCGACAGATTTTATATTTCTTCTTATCAATTACTTTGATTGTAGCCAATTTAAATGAAAGTAAATAGTGCACTTTTTGGAGGAAATACGGAAAGTTGTGCACACTTACTTCAAAGAGGACGTTAAATTGCACAATCGTTCAGCCAGGAACAACACTGATCGACTCCGGCTGTGGTATACAATAAAGTTGGCTGGATATGCGAAACAAGTACGCGAGTGGCTCCGGGGTGACTACTGTTACCACTGACCATATTCGTAGGAAGGTTACCTTTACCATAATTTTAAGTTAATTCTAATATTTTAATTATCGTCCTAATTAAGTTACTCGGTTTAAAAGATTAAAATCTTGTTTTTTTTTTAATGTTAATATTATGTTGGCTAATAATTATTTTTTTGAACTCAATTTACTTTATCAATTTTGATAAATCCAATTAAATATTTAAATCTATTTTCAGGATAATAACGACATTGATAAGTGTCGTTAATTTTATATTTGATGTGTTAACCGGTAATTGACTTTCTCTAAATATAAAATAATCAAAAATAAAAATACTAATTGAACTCTTTAAGACCTTTGGCCCATTTTCTATTCCACTTACCTAAATTGATTTGCGATCGCGAATAAACAATAAAATGTAAGTGCGGGCGGTTATTACGTACTTAACCTCAGTTACCGCTATTCACGATTCCATATACGTATAAAAAAAATAATTAATTCTAACAATAATCCGACAAGAAATAATATGTGGAGGATTTTGACACATAGTGAAATATGAAACAAATGTGACGTGTAGTGTGTGGTTATTGTTAATTATTAATTTTTATTTAGAATCGGTTTCGGTTTTGATTAATAATGAAAGTTTGGAGGTGTTGACTTGTTTATATTAGACAGATACATGAAATTTATGTTATATTGTATCTGTGTGGTAACAAAATTTACTACTCATGATTTTTAATTTTTTTTTATTACTAAAGAAATATAGTCATAAATTTTATTAAAAATTAATATGGTGATGAGGAAATTTTTGTTGTAAAAATAGAGCAAATATTTAACAAAATTACAACAAAATGTTATTTTATGTATATTTTATATATTGCTAATTTTTAAATTGTTTTTTTTTTTCATATAACTAATCAAATCAGTAATTAAGGTTTATCTTGGAAAATGGAAAATTTTACTACGTCTAAAAAGATAGAAAAACATAATTAAAAATCTTTATTTTAGTTTAAAATTAAATGTTTTTTTTCTCATTTTATTTTGTAGTACAACTTGGAAACCTTGCGTGATTAATTTTAACTAATTAACGTTAAAATCTAGTGGTATATACAGTTTATTGTGATTAAAAAATTGTAAAATTATTATCGATAACAAAAGCAGATTATAACCCATAAAAAAGTTTGTATATTATTTTTCGACTCTAAATGTGTTTTAATATCTCTCCATCTCCCTCTTTTTTTATTTTCTGCTTTTTTTACTATTTCTTTGTATTTTTCCTGTTTTTCATAATTTTTTGCTATTTTCGCTATTAGTTCCTATTTTCTCTACTCTTTCCAATTTTTCCCTATTTTTTCGTTTATTGCTGATTTGCCCATATTTTTTCTATATTTTTTCATTTTTCCTATTTTTGCATACTTCTCTGTATTTCCCAATTTTTCATTATTTTTTCTTAGTTCCCTCTATTTGTCCCTATTTGTATCTATTTTTCACTGTTTTCCCTAGTTTTCACTACTTTTTTTTATTCCCCGTTTTTCTATATTTGTCACTATTTTTTCCTAAATTTCCCCATTTCCCAATATTTGCATATTTCTCTATTTTTCTCATTTTCATTATTTTTTCTTAGTTCCCTCTATTTTTCCCTATTTGTATCTATTTTTCACTATTCCCTATTTTTCTCTGTTTGTCACTATTTTTCATATATTTCTCCATTTCCCCTATTTTTGGATCTTTCTTTATTTTTCCATTTTTCATTATTTTTCTTAGTTCCCTCTCTTTTCCCTATTTGTATCTATTTTTCACTATATTCCCTACGTTCCCTATTTTTCCTATATCCTTATACCGTGTTTTCCCATTTTTGCCTATTTTCTCTATTTCTCCTGTTTTATTATATTTTTCCTTATTTTTTCCTATTTTTCCTTATTTATTCCTACATGTTTGTATTTATACCTGTTTGCTGTATTTTTCCCAATTTTTTTCTATTATTCCCAATTTTTTCTAATTTTTTTCAATTTTTTCTAGTTTTTTCAATTTTCCAGTATCTTTATTTATTTTTCTTTATTCTTCCCTGGTTTTCACTATTTTTTTTTATTTTTCCAATTTTTTTCTATAATTCCCTATTTGTCCCTATTTTTCCTATTATATTTTTTTTCCTTACTTTTGCTTCTTTTCTCTATGTTTCCTATTTTTCACTTCTATTTCCTATATTTCCCAATTTTTACCTATTTTCCCCATATTTCTTATTTTTGTCTATATTTTCCTATTTATTGCGTTTTCTTATTTACCTATTTTTCTCTATTTTCCCCTGTTATTCCTTTTTTTTTACTTTTGTCTATTTTTTTCAATTTTGCTATTTTTCTATATTTTTTTTATTTATTCCTATTTTTTTCCTTTTTTTTTGGCTATTTTTTCCATTATTTCCTGTTTTTCCAGTTTTTTTTAAATTTTTTCCTGTTTTTTTTTTCCTATTTTTCTTAGTTTTTCTGTTTTTACTATTTTTTTTATCTTTTTTTTCATGTTTTCCCATTTTTGCATATTTTTCTCTATTTCTTCCAAATTTTTTTTCGGTCATTTTTATTCTTTCAGATTTTCCTATTTTTCTCTATTTTTCCCTAATATTTCCTATTTTTCTTCTACTGTTGTCTTTTTTACCAATTTTTAATATTTTCCCCAATTTGTTCCATTTTTTCCCAACATTTTAAAAAACGCCAAAAAAAAATATTACACCGGGTAAAAACTTATGTTTTTGGTACTTCGACCCGAAAAGTCACTTTAACAATAAACACAAGAACTATACGCAACACGAAACTTATGAACCTAACGATTTTTTACGGTTTTTACGATTTTTTACTTTTTTTACGGATTTTTACGATTTCTTAGGATTATTTACGATTTTTTACGGTTTTTACGATTGCTTCCGGTTTTTTACGATTTTTTACCTTTTTTTTTACGTTTTTTACGTTTTTTTTACGATTGTTTACGATTCTTTACTATATGACCTGTTTCGATATTTTTAAAAATGGAGGAGATATATTTTTTTTTGATATTTTAACCCCCTCCAGTTTCATCCTCGTAGGATATAAAAAAAAGTTTTATACAAATTGTATTTGAAAAATAAATGTTAATTCATAATGGTTTTACTTTGTTGTAATTAATTGTTGGATTTTTTCTTGTTTTTGCATTAATTAAAGTTATTTATTTTGTGTAAATTTATTATTATTTATTTGTTTATTAAAGATAAATGTTTTTTGTGGATTTTTTATCGCAACTTAAAAAAAATACTTAAAATATTAAAATTTTACCAATTTAGGTTAACCAGTCTTCATGAAAACTAAATCACATAAAAAAAAAATGTTTTCTGCCAAAATCACTTAACTGATAAAAAAAAAAAAAATTTTGGGCTCTCCCAATTCACAATTCACACCAGTGTTGTTTTTGGGTCGGAATATTTTATAATATTTTTTTTAATCCGGACCTGGATTTCCTTCATTGAGCGATTGGGTACTTTAAACAAAATATGCCCGTCAAATATCATGAAAACATACAGTGTGGTTAGTAAGTTATGAACCATACAAGAAATTGGCAAAATAGATAAAACACCCTGTACCTTGGTTATTAAAGTAGTTAGACCCATTAAGTATGGAGTTTTTGAGATCGCCTAGGTGTTCCCTATCTGCAGTTAACGTATGTCACTTTCCCAATCAAACACCCTGTATATTTAATTTAGTTTTTAGTCACGGTGATAATAAGTTTATTGGAAAAACTAAATTTATATAACAAAGACTCTCATCTTCCTATTCAATGAACCTTTATACTGAATAATTATTTCTTGATCCAATTAGGAGCAAGCTGAGCCACAGAAGCCACAATCACGCTGCTTTATATTTATTGTGCCGTTCACAAGACTAAATGTTAAAATTAATGGGGATTTTATCTCATTAACAGTACCGTGTTTTTATTTGCATCTCCTATATAGCCGTTGATATCGATGAAAAAAAAAAATAAACAGAGCTAAATAAAGAAGCCAGTTTAGTAGCCGACTGAGATTGGGAATGTAAACGGGATAAAGGTTGCAGTTTGGAAAACAATTTAATTATTTTTTGACAAATATTTGTAAATTTTTAAATAATCAGGCATCAAAATTGCATATACTAACTTATGTAAAAATTGTGAAAATTAATTTACTCTGTTTATTTTATTAACGCCTATGAAAATTTTTCTAAAATGAAATTTTTTTCGAAAAAATCCTTATTAGTATATTTTAAATCAATATATTCAAATATTCCGGGTCAGTCCCAATTTTGTTGATAATAAATAATTAATGTGATTAAGCTCAAATATTTTTATTATGGTTTCGTTCCACGAATAAAATTTGAAATATGTCAGAAGTAAAATATTAAATAAAAAAAAGTTTTTGACGCCAGTCAAATTGGTTTTTTGATGTAATTAGAAGCAATTGACAAAAAAACTATGATATATTTCAAAACCCGTCCTTTCCTTTTTTTGGGGGTTAAGGAAATTAAACTCAAATTAAACATTATTTCACGAAAAAAAAGTTTTTCCTGTTTTTTAAAAAAAAAAAACAGCTTTTCTTGGGGTTCCTTTAATCTTCCTTCTTCAAAAAAACTGTAGTCCAAGAAACTTGGTCCAAAGAAAAACAAAATCCAAATGAAAACTGAAGTCCAGAGGAAAAAACAAAGTCCAAAGGAAAAACTTGGTCCAGAGAAAAAAAAGTAATTCCCAAATAATGCATCATGCTTGCAATTTTGTTTTCTCCAAAAATATCTCTGTTCGTCGCGCATTTTTTTAAGAAAAAATTTAAAAAATGCTTGCCAATAGTGCATTTTCCATGGAAAAAATGTTTTTCAATCTTGCATTTTTCGCCAATAAAATGCTTCACTTTCAAGCTTCTTTTTATTTCAAATGATGCATCATATTGGCAATTTTGTTTTCTCCATAAATATCTTTGTTCGTCGTGCATTTTTAAAAAAAAAAAATTAAAAAATGCTTGCCAATAGTGCATTTTCCATGGAAAAAATGTCGGTCAATCTTGCATTTTTCGCCAATAAAATGGTTCACTTTTAAGCTTCTTTTTATTTCAAATGATGCATCATGCTTGCGATTTTGTTTTCTTAAAAAATATCTCTGTTACTCGTGCATTTTTTTAAGAAAAAAATTTAAGAAAAAAATTTAAAAAATGCTTGCCAATAGTGCATTTTCCATGGAAAAAATATCTGTCAATCTTGCATTTTTCGCCAATAAAATACTTCACTTTTAAGCTTCAATTTATTTCAAATGATTCATCATGCTTGCAATTCTGTTTTCTCTAAACCGAGTAAGGCCGAACTCTTTTCCCAATTATTTTTTTTTTCTTTTTATAAAAAAGGAAATAAGAGGGGGAAAGAGATTTTGATAGAAATCATAAAAAAGTTAGATGATCGGATATTTCCCCGAACTTGGCTTCGAATAGTTTGATTGATTTGAGGATTCAAATTTTTAAATTTATTTTATTTTCTTACTAAAAAACCAAAAAACTCATCAATCCTGCTAAAGTGTATTCCAAAGTTTGATTGTTTTTTGTTGTGACCCATATTTATACCCAAAATATCCCTGTATAAGACAATTTTTTTTTTAACAACTTAATGCCACATACAATATTAACACGTTAACCGACATGTCGGTATCATATAACCCAGTGAAAATAAAATCAAGTAGTCTTCTCGTAACCACAGAGTTTGGACAGAAAATCAATTTTTAAGACACAGTATACTTTTTTCAACGCAAAATCATATTAGCAATTTTTTATTAAATAACTGAGTACACCACTAGATTTATAAGCATAAAAAATTTCCCAAAAAATGTTCGTTAATAAAAAAATTACAGCAAATTAAAAATTTTAATCTGTATTATGTTTTAGGAAAATTTTTAGACAAATAGTGAAATCTGGCAACAATGTTGGTAATTATTTTGGCCTTTACAGAAGTGGTGCCAATTAAAATGTGACACACTGTATATAATGTATATATGAGCACGTTAAATCCCTGTTCAAATTATTGCTTTCTCGTCTCGTCTTATCTCGTCTCGTAAAACCGAGACGAGAGCGAGACGAGACCTGTTTGAAAATTATTTAGGCAATACCGAGACCACATACGGCGAGACTCGAGAGTCTCGTTTCTATTTCTTCAGAATTTTGTTCTGAATTTCCAAGAAAAATAAACTAGCTAGCAGTGTAAACATTAAATTTTTTTATAATAAAAAAAAGGTCTGCATAGGTTATGATACATTTACGAAATCTAAAATCTGGTAATGATCTGTGAAATATTTTAATTTATAATTTTGGACTGCGGTTACAGCTAAAATGTAATGATGGGAAGAATCGAATACTTTTAAGAATTGAATCTTTGGTATTCGAATACATTTAAGAATCGAATACTGATTCGAGTCCGAGTAACGAGACGAGACCGAGACTGAAACGAGACTTATTTTTTTCTCAACTTAGGAGACCGAGAGGAGATTTTTGAAATTCTCGCTTTATCTCGTCTCGTGTGAAGCCCTAGTTCAAATAAAATTTGGTTAATAACTAAAAACTGAACAGAATAAATAAACCAATTTTTATAATTTCGTTATAACGATTTTTTTCTTGTTTTTTTTTCTTTAAAAATTTCCAAACAAAAAGCCAAAATGAATTTAAAGGGTAATTAAACCTGAGCCGTCAATCCAACAAAGAAAAGGGAGTTTAGTTTAGGAAAGTTTTACAGCAACACGGCGATGTCATTAAGAAGACGGATCACCCATTATGTCAGAACGCGCGACCCCATTGTCGGCAACACCGCAAATAAATGAAAACACAACCCACCTAATCTATCATTCTAATAATACGGATCAGGACGTAATTTCCCAACATCGCCTAATTTGTTATAATCCTCGAGAGTTATGGTCGATCTTGACAATTCTTTATGGATTAGATAGATGACAGAACGTATAAATAATTTAAGTTTTCTATTTAGACGGTTAATCCATTAATAGAAGACGTCACTCATATTTCTAGTTGGTACGATTAAAAATGTGAATAATAAATTTCACGTAAGATTTATATTATTACGTTTTAGTTTCATTTTGATTTGTTTCGTTGATTAAAATTACAGCTACAATATACAGAGTGTCCGCTAAAATAGTGCACTTCAAATCTTACATAATTGGCAACGCCGCACACGTAAAATAATGGTTTAATATCTACATTGGCAACACTGCACATGGAAAATAATGATTTAATATCTACATTTATTACATAAAATAGTTAAACTATTTACAGATCACTCTTACCACTTTTTTTTGTTGGTATAACACAACCAATTCTAGATATCGTTCAGTATAAAGTTTTATAACCCCCATTATTAGTAGCGCGAGTTTCACTATAAACCATCAATATATCATCATCATCATAACTGAAAATTAAGCCATTGCAATAAAAAATTTAACCGTACCGCAAACTGTAATTAATGACTAATTTATTTTATCATTTTTTTGGAATGTAACAAATAAAGCGATGTTGCCGGTTATTTTACCATTACATTTTATTATTAATTGTTTTATTTTTTTTTTCATCTTTAGAAAAAAAATGCATAAGAATTTTATGCACATCTAGAAATAGTAATGGTTACAAATTTTAAACTTTGGTGAAATTCATATTTGTCTCATAGAGTAATTAATGTTTTTTTTTTCAGTTTTTTTCAGGCCAAACTACTTGGAAAAATAAATATTTGAAAATAATTTGAATTTTGTACAAAATTTTGTTTTAATTTTGTAATTTACATCCAAAATTTCTTTATCATTTTGAATCTCAGATTAGCTCCCTTAGTTTTCAGTATTTTCATGAAAAAATTATTTTATAATTGGAAATTTCTTCTTCTTTCAATTAAAGAAAATCGCGTTTTTCTAAATAATTTTATTTTAATTTTAATTTAAGCGGGATTTATGCAGGTTACAGATTTCAAGCGTTAGTGAAGTAATTAATTGTATTATAAAGTAATTAATACTTTTTTCAGTTTTTTCAGGCCAAACTACTTGGAAAAATAAATATTTCTAGGAAATTTGAATTTTTGTACAAAATTTTGTTTTAATTTTGTAATTTGCATCCAAAATTTCCTTATCATTTTGAACCTCAGATTATCTCCCTTAGTTTTCAGTATTTTCATGAAAAAATCATTTTATAATTGGAAATTTCTTCTTCTTTCAATTAAAGAAAATCGCGTTTTCTAAATAATTTTATTTTAAGATTAATTTAAGAAGGATTTGTGCAGGTTACAGATTTCAAGCGTTAGTGAAGTAATTAATTGTCTTATAAAGTAATTAATGCTTTTTTTCAGTTGTTTCAAGTCAAACTATTTGGAAAAATAAATATTTCTAGGAAATTTGAATTTTGTACAAAATTTTGTTTTAATTTTGTAATTTACATCCAAAATTTCTTTATCATTTTGAATCTCAGATTAGCTCCCTTAGTTTTCAGTATTTTCATGAAAAAATTATTTTATAATTGGAAATTTCTTCTTCTTTCAATTAAAGAAAATCGCGTTTTCTAAATAATTTTTTATTTTCTAATTACTAAAGTTTAATTTAAGAGGGGTTTAGGCAGGTTACAAATTTTAAGCTTAAGGGAACCAATTAATTGTTTTATAAAGTAATTAATGCTTTTTTTTTCAGTTTTTTCAGGCCAAACTACTTGAAAAAATAAATATTTCTAGGAAATTTGAATTTTGTACAAAATTTTGTTTTAATTTTGTAATTTGCATCAAAAATTTCTTTATCATTTTGAATCTCAGATTAGCTGCATTAGTTTTCAGTATTTTAATCTAAAAAATGATTTCATAATAGGAAATTTCTTTTTCTTTCAATTAAAGAAAATCGCGTTTTTCTAAATAATTGTATTTTCTTTTTACTATTTTAAGCCTAAGTGAAGTAATTAATTCTCTTATAAAGTTTTTAACGCTTTTTTCAGTTTTTCAGACCAAATTACTTCGAAAAATTAATATTTGCGTGCATTTTGAATTTTATAGAAAATTATGTTTTAATTTGCATCCAAAATTTCATTATAATTTTGAACCTCAGATTAACTCCATTAGTTTTCAGTATTTTAGTGCAAAAAATTATATTATAATAGTAAATTTCTTATCATTTCAATTAAAGACTATCGCGTTTTTCTAAATAATTTTATTTTCTTTTTGCTAAAGTTTTATTCAAGGGAGGTTTATACAGATTACAGATTTCAAGCTTTAGTAAAATAATTAATTGTCTCTGAAGGTACATAAGACCAGACGTCTCTCTAGTCAGCTGATCTGTGAACTTTCTACACGGATCGCGTTCGAGTCTATATTCTGAGGAAGGTCGCGGTGTTTATTATATTTTTCGTATTCACGGTGCATATTTAATAACAAACGGAGTTATTATTATTAAGAAAAAGTAATAAAAACGGGAATTAGAGACTTTAAAAATATTGATAAATTAGTAACTTTGTTACATATTTTAAGGACAAATAATGTGAGACTGATTGGTTATAGGGATCAAGGATCAGTTCTATAGTGTTAAGGTAGCTAGAGAGATACTTTTTATCGATACGAACTAAAATAAGAATCGCGGAAAATTAAACCATCACAAAAAAACATGGTAGACAAAATCGAAGCGTTGAAAATGAGGTTTCTAAGGAAAATACAAATGATTATAAGAGATAAGATAACTGATTACAACAGGAACAGGAAATTAATATAGAAAATTAGTATTTATATACATCCTGAATTTGTTTTATATTACGACCAAAAAAATGTTTTTTTGACATTAAAATAAACGTTGTTCGGTAAATTACTAACATTGGAATATAAATGTCAAATTGAGAACACTTACTATGAATATTGATGCTAATATCTGAATTAACTACATATTGGAAAGACGGAATTATTGTCAAACAGTAAAATACTTCCTGATTAGTTCAATCCCCCGGTACCGCCCTTAATCTTACTGGTCTCTAACAAATAGGAAATTAGAGTGTTTTACTCAGTGAACTATGGGGGGCCATCACTTTTTTATTACAATTCTGAATTCCAGTAAGTGCTGCCCTTTAGTAAAATTTAATATAGTTTACTTGAATACGATATATAATTAGAATCCACACCATATAATTTTAAATCTAACTTTCATGAACAATCATGAACTTTAGACTTAACAGGGATGGAAAAACCATCATCAAAAGCAATGTCCTGCCTTCCAATTATTTTTACTAATATAAGTATCTGACTAAACTATATTCTTGAACGAGTAATTTAATTTATTGTTAGAAAAATATTATTTCTGTCTTAACATGCGTTAGTCATTGCAAATATATTGACAATTAACGTTTTTGAAAAATAATCAAACGGAGATGTTTCATAATTCCTTTACTAATATTTTTTTTCAGCAAAATCTATCTCCAACATTACACTGTGTTAGAACCTACTCGACCAGTTGTTGAACGTACATACCGGGGTTTCTAATCTTCCCATTCAAATTAAATATTCCATTATGCCTGTAGGGCAGTAAATTCTATTGTGTTCGCGGATTAAGACAAGAATAAAAGATTTTTTTTTAACGGGTATACAAAGCTAACACAATCAATGTCCGATTCGGGTTTAGGTCAACTTTAATAACTTCATAATAAGTTTAGTTATTGTTGTATAGAATAATAAAGATACAATCCTATTCAAACGGGCTTAGAATAGTCTTAATTAGATACTAATTTCGACTATTGTTCGATTAAAAAGTAACAATATTTTTTTATGTTAAACCAATGAATACACAAGACAGGTAGTTACTATCAATAGAAATTATGAAACTGTAAAATTACCAAGTCTTATGTTTAAAAAAAAACCTATTTATTCAATAATAAATTTAATACCGAATATATAACAAAAATATTTTTATATACAAGGTGGCTCAAAAAATAAGCTTCTTTTTTCCCACTTAACCTACTTTGTATATAGATTTTGTTTAACCATCCTCTGCTGTTACGTCATACATTGTCCAACTTGATCTCCGGATCATAAATTGGATGAGACGGAATTATGACGTCATTAGCGTATTTCTTAACTAATTGTCGACGTAAATGTTAATTACTTTTCAATACCGCTTTTACCATTAAATGCAGTCTGCAACGTTTGGGTTTACCCCAAAAAAATAATCTTATAATACATTTTTAATATATTGATATATATATTTCAGATGTCCAATTTACGAATCTCAGTCCGTGTTGGGTTCACACTGAAATAAATTTTAAAAATTATAAAAAAAAAATTCAATTTATTTAAATTTTGAATGCTTCTTCTACTTTCGTTCTTCCTTGTTTCGCTCAGTCTGTGTCTCTCTGTCTCACCTCCTAGTTCTATTCCTTGCTATAGCTTTTTCAGTTTCACCTTCTCAATTGTCCTTGTCTTGTTTTATATTGTCGATTCTAATTTTTTTTGCACTTATAAAATATTCTCACCTTAGTTAATAACTTCTTTTTTTATTATTATTTTATAAATTAAATATTATCGCCAAATTCCAAATAGTATCTACTATTATATAAAATTTTTCCTCTTGACAATTCAAATAAAAAATTCTCCTTCAAATTGACGAAACTTGATTATTTTTTTTTAAATTGCCAGATAATTAGTCAACCAGGACTGATCATCCTAGATATGACATCTGAAATGACCTGACATCATTATATTTTAAATTTTCATATCAATATATTATATAATTCGCCATTTAATCACGCTCAGGGACGTTAAACATCACCAAGGTAGAAATTTGAAACAAATCAGTTAAAAAAACGGAGGTTTCATTATGTAAAAAGGTACGTAACGCATAAATCACAATACAATTTCTGGCATTACCAATTTATTCATACAAACACACCTTAACATACCTCATTGGTTGTATTTTAATTTTGAGGTTAAGTGTAAAATAAAATTCATTTAATATATGACAAATGTAAGAGGCGCCTGCCTGCAGGTTCCCACTCCGCTGTTGCCACATCGTTCACTTGAGTGAAACGTGATTCGCTTAAATAATAAGTTTGCACATATTTAAACATGAGCTCTAGTAGCAGCGTGACATAGTGCCCGCTAATGGTGCAGTGGTCCCGGTGATCGAATTCCACATAGCCTTTTAATTTTTTTTAAACACAGGCTAGATTTAGATAGTCAAGACTTCTTTTAATAAAATAAATATTTTTTTAAATACACAGTCTGGATTTAGATAGTCAAGACTTCTTTTAATAAAATAAATATTTTAAGCGAATCACGTTTACGAAATTCCAATAGTGTTAGTGCCACCCTGTATATCAATATAAATTATTTTGCTGGGTTTCCGGGTTTGACTCCGTGTTATCAGCGAAAAGAACCATTAATCTGACAACGTTTCGGCACAATTTCATGTGCCATCTTCAGGTCTTCTTTACTTGGCCTGCTGTTCTGCTTCGGGTCAAATTGGACTGATTTCTGTAGACGCTGCACACAGGTCTGTTGTTGGTGTAATTCGGGCAGAATTTGAATTTGGCGGTAAAGCTGGTTTCCAAGTCTTTGTGTGTCATATCTGGTATTTAAATTGGCGGATCGTTTTTCAACGTCGATACTAGCTGTTATTATTCGATTGGTATTATGTTCAAGGCTGACTATTACTTTGGTGTTTTCAAAATGTATATGGTGCTAGGTTTCTTTGGTATCTCTTATATCGAACGTTTATTCTTCTGTTGGTTTGTCCTACATATCTTCAAACACAATCCTTGCATGGAATTTCATAGTACTTTGTGCTTCTAGTTGGATTTTGTTTTTACAATCAGAAGTATCTGACCAATCTTCTGTACTGAATGAAGTTTCGACGTTGTGTTTTTTGAAGAACTTTACCTATCTTTTCATTTGTTTCTTTTATGTATCGGAGATATGCTTTAGCTGTAGGTTACTGATTGTCCTATGTATTTGAGTACTCTTGATGACGTGGTCCTTTATGTCTCTTTTTAGGAATCCATTTTGCTGTAGTGTTGACTGAATCTTTTGTAGTTTTTGGTTACATGTGGACACTTAAATTTTAAATGGGGCTTTCTTTTTGGAATTTAGGGGTGGTACTAAAAAAGAGGGAAACATTATGTGAATTCATGTTAGTGTGAAGTCAACTTGGTAGACTTTAATTTAGGATAAAAAGATAAGTGAAATCTGATCGTTATGGGAAATAGGGCAGACCTACTCCCCGCCGGATACAATAAATTTTGGCAACCCTATGGGTGGTCAAAAATCAAAATCAAAAATTATAATTATTAGGCATATTGAGTAGAACAAATCGCAAGTTAATATTACGGCGTAAATCTGCAGAATGCAATATGTCATATATCAAATATGGAGTGCTTTCCATAAATCGCCTATACCAACCGGTGTCAACCGTTCTTTTTCAGCGTTGGTTAGTGTTGTTAAGTTTATTACGGAACACCCATGGTAACATGTCAAAGTTAAATGTCAGAGGAGACTGTGGAGAGGCATATTTACTCGGCGAATCCATGGTTATTTTTCACTTCGACTTTTCGCAAAACAAAATCTCGGATAACGATAAATACAGAGATAAATAAATTTTTCTGGTGTTGTTATTTTTTTTATATTTCACTTTTGACAGCATTGACATCTATATTGTCAATAAAAACCAGAATGACCAACAAAAATCAACGGTTGTTCTGGTTTTGTCAAATGTCATAAATTTTCAGTAACCGTGTTTCGCAAATATTCATTTTTCACGGAAAGCACTCATGATAATCTGACATATGACATTTGACAACTAAAATTTATAATAGTGCAATATACTTAAAAACAATCAATAGTAAAGCCTTAAGGGCTGTTAGATTATTCTGACAATTTATTTGGAACAAATCAAACAAAATCTCCAGAGTAAAGATGCAAAAAAAATATATATTTCTGCGATATCCCCGTACTAAAACCAATCGAGCAAAAATAAAATTGCCCCGATGATAATCCTGCGAGCAGTAGTATCGCCGCAGGAACAATGTCTGAGCTGCTAAATTATTCCGTTTGATTGTTCCCACACTGGTGTGCCGTAGGAGGGTTATCGCCTGTCTAGATTAATATCGAATTCGAAACGACAAATTGTCCTGAAGGTAACTGTAATTCTATTCATTATTGTCATTATTCATTTTGTCGACCCATAACCTAACGGAATGGGGAATTCGATTTTCTTCTCTTTTCTTTGCTGATATCTGGTAAACGCCAAAATTGAATTAAAAACACAGTGGAATAAGAAAATAAATATTGATATCTAATAAAAAAAGACTAAAATTTTTTTTAATACAAAGTTTAAATATAAAAACATCAAAATAAAATTTTTGTTAACAGTATAGAAAATAACACCCTGTACACAAATTACCCTACCTTAATGATAAACTGCCACCTTAATAATTTGGTTTAAATTAAATAATGTCAAAAATTGAAGTATCACAATTGGTGGTAATTAAAAATAAAAAAACTTACCTATTAATGGAGCATTTCGAATAAAAAATAGTTAAGAAATTTTAAAATAATTCCAGGAAGTAAATTCAATAATAAACTCATGAAGATAAATTTAATTTTATATTTAATAATTCAAATTTTCACACATTTTATAATAAAGCATTTTGATTGGTCCATTGAAATAATTTTTCATCAAAAAAATTTGTTTTTCTTGGTTGCTAGGAAGTAACTAAGGAATTGGTGATTTTGGAATTTCGGAAGAGAAAGATGTTAAATTTATCCTCCTAAAATAGAAAACTATAATTTAAAATAAATTTAAAATTTATTGAATGAAATGAAATAAATATAAACCAATATTCTTTAAACAAAAATGTAAAATTAAGTATAAAAAGGGCCAATAGTGAATTAAATATAAAACAGATACCCTGTATTAAATAGATTAAATCAATTTTATAAAAAACATTTATAAAAAAAATCTTAAAATTAAAAAAAAATTATTTAAATTTCGCCCAACAAAGTATAAATTACAGTGGAACAAATAGGAAAAAATAAGGAAAAATAAAGAAAATAGGAAAAAATAATGAAAAACACAAAAAAATAAAAGAAATGGGAAAAACAAATATAGGAAAAATAGTAAAAAGGGAAATTAAAGAGGGAAAAAAGTGGAAAAAAGGGAGCTTAAATGAAAAAACACAGGAAAAAAGTGAGTAAAAAAGTGGAAAGGGGAAAAAAATTAGGAGAAAAATAAAGTGGTAAAAACGGGGTAATAGGGGAATAAGGGGGAAATTGGGCAAAAAACACAAGTTTGAAAAAACGAGAAGCAAAAAATAAAACAGGAAAAAAAAGGGGGAAAATTAGGCAATAAAACAGATAAAAAAAATGGGCCCAAAAATAACAGTAAACAAAATGGGGGAAAAGGGCATAAAATAATAGTTTAAAAAAAGGAGTTATAATAGGGCATACAATAAAATAGTTGTAAAAAATTGAGGAATAAAACAATAGTTGTAAAAAAGTGGGAAAATGGGGCAAAAAGAAGCAAATTAAAAAAAATCGGGCCCCAAAAGTAACAGTTGCAAACAAAAAGGAGGAAAAAAGGCAAAAAATAATAGTTTAAAAAAAAAAGTTAAAATGGGGCAAAAATTAAGTTGTAAAAAAATGGGGGGACATATTGAGGTGGAAAAATGATTCAAACCATACAAATAGGAAAAAATGGGACATACAACAATAGTTGTATACAAAGAGAGGAAAAGTGATGGAAAAAATAATAATTGTAAAAAATGGAGGAAACACTTGGGCAAAAATTGGTTTGAAAAAAAAGTAAGAAAAAATGTATCAAAAAATAATAGTCGTAAAAACAGAGGGGAAAAATTGGAGCAACAAACAATAATTGTAAAAAAGAAAGGAAAATGAGGCAAAAAAATATAGGAAAAAATAGGGAAAGTGGGTAAAAATAGGGAAAAATTGAGAAAAAAGAGGAAAATGGTTAAAAATGTAGAAAAAGTAATGAAAATAGGGAAAAATGGGGAGAATAGAGCGAAATATGGAAAAATAAGTACAAAAAGGGAAAATTAAGGAAAAATAAAGAAAATAGTAAAATATAGAAAGAGTAAACAGGAAAAAATAGAAAGAAATAGGAAAATAGGAATAAATGAAAAATATTGGAAACTGGGGAAGGCAGGAAAAAATTCGTACAAATAGGGAAAAATAAAAAAAATATATGAAAAATAGGGAAGAATATGAAAAAATAATGGGAAATAGGAGAAAATAAGGAAAAAAGGTGAATTATGAAAAATAAAAAATAATAGCGACAAATGGGAAAAATAGGAAAAAATATGGCAAAATAGTTAAATTTTGGAAAAAAAGTGAATAATAAGAAAAAATGGTGAGATTTGGATAAATCAGGAAGAATAGAGCAATTAGAGAAAAATAGGGAAGCATATATGGGAAAATAGTAAAAAATAGTGAAAACTTTGGAAAAGTAAGAAAAGGGCAAATAGTGAAAAACAGGAAAATTTGGGAAAAATAGTGAAAAAATATTGAAAAACCGGGCAAAATAGCGAAAAATGGGGAAATTTTGGAAAAATAGTGAAAAATAGAAAATCAGGATAGGGAAAAATAGATGAATTAGAGAAAAATAGCATGTGGAAAATAGTGAGAAAACTGAGGAAAGACGTGAAAATAACAGTAAAAATATGAAGAAACAGGAAAAATAGGGAAAAATAGGAAAAAAATAGAAAACAACAGAAAAATATAGGGAAATTAGAGAAAAACAGCGAAAAATGGGCAAATAGTGAAAAATAGGAAAAAATGGGGGAAAATAAGAAAAAATTGTAAAAATAGGCAAAATAGTAAAAATAGGCAAAAATAGATAATAATAGGGACAAATAGTTAAACACAGGACAAAATAATGAAAAATATTAAAAATAGGAATAAACAAGGAAAAATAGAAAAAAATATAAAAAATTAGGAAAAAATAGGGAAATTGGAGAAAACAGCGAAACAAATGAAAAAATAATAAAAAATAGAGAAAAATAGTGGAAAATAGGGGAAAATAAGGAAAAATTGTCAAGATAGTAAAAACGCAAAAAGAGAAAAACAGACAGAAAGAGTAAAAACAGACAAAAATAAATAATAATAGGGACAAATATGGAAAACAGAACAAAATAATGAAAAACAAGAAAAATAGGAAAAAATAAGGAAAAATAGAAAAAAAATTGGAAAAATAGTAATATTGGGAAAATAGTGTAAAATAGGGAACAATAGTGAAGCATGTAGTAAATAGTGAAAAATAGGGAAAAATAGGAGAACATAAGGACAAAAGGAAAATAGGAAAAAATAGAAAATAATAGGGACAAATGGGAAAAAAACAGGGAAAATATGAAGAAATAGAAAAAATAGGAAATAGGAAAAATAAAAAAATTAGGAAAAAATAGAGAAATTATAGAAACAGCGAAACATATGGGAACATATTGAAAAATAGGGGAAAATAAGGAAAAGTAGCAAGAATAGGTTAAAATAGATAATAATAATAGGGACAACTATAGACAAATATTCTTCTATTAGGGTATTCGTATAGAACAAACTTTATTATGTTGAATGTTTCTGTGGAAATAAGAAATTGTGATAATAATTAACACTAAGACAGATTAGGAATTTCTAAATATAAAAAATTTATAAAATATATCTACAAGAACTAGATTTTTTGATGAGAATATTTTTTTTATACATGATAAGAGCAACACCAGGACTAATAACTCCGTCTCTATCGTATTATGGACATAACGCCCAAGTGAACCGTCGGACCTCAACGGACGTGATAGTGTAGTACAATGAATAATTCAGTGATTATTTATGTAAAAAGGGCACAGATAGACCAAGAATCGCTATCATCCCAAATGAGAAAGCGGCGAGATAGCGAGATAGGGCTGTCTGTCAAAGTGATTTATGCGAAAGCCATTTGGAAACACCGGGTTGCGATTCATCGACAGATATTCGTTTACTTCCGTTACTGAAGCCCAAAGCCTTTTTTGGTTATTAGCTTAACTTATTACACGAAAGTTAGAATTTCTCATACTTTTTTTAAATAATTACACTAAAGGGTTATTAGATTATAATATAAATTTTTATTTACTAAAAACCATTTATTCAATAATTAAAAATGAGGGGTGAATTCCACCCAACTTACGGAACACTACTAATAAAGTAATTGTTTAATAGATTATTTTAGGTTTTCTGCATCAAAATACATTAATAAAATTATTTTAAAAAAATTTAATTTTTTGTCAAAATTTTTTTTCATTTTTTATAATTTTGTATAACTTCTACAAGTATTATTTTAAAATTATGAAATATTGCACACATAATGTACTTTTTAATCCCGTTCTAATGTACTATTTTCTTTTTTCATTTGATTTTCCATTTTCGATAAAACAAAAGGGAAAAAAAATAATTTTTTTATTTATTTTGGTTATAATGATTACAATGTTAAATTGGAAAAGACTAAAATACATTCTAAATTTAGAGTTTTATATAATTTATCGAATGGTATAAATTCCATTTTAATATCTTTGATATTTTTTAGTCAATTTTTTTTAACTTATATTAAATTTCAAAAAAAAAAATTACGAATTCTACAATTTTTGGAATAAGATTTTTAAAAAAATCACAATTATAGAGTTTTTACTACAAATTTATTGGTATTTTTTTTTAATATTAATATTAACCTTGAAAAAAATTAAAACCGTTTTTGAGTTATTTTAAAATAAATAAATAATTAATATCTCATTCAATTTTATTCAAAATGTCAAACGGACCTTTTTTTAAGTTTTCTGGATTAAAATGCATTAATAAAGTTTAAAAAACTAAAAAAAATTGAATTTTTTGTCAAACCTTCATGGATTTTACATATTTTCCTTTAACTTTTACAAATACTATGTATGAAATAATTTACACACATAGTACTTTTGGATCCTTTTCGGATATGCTATTTACTTTTTTCATTTATTCTATACTTTTTGATAAAACGAAATTACAAAAATATTTAAAAAATTTTTATTTTGGCTTTAATAATTACAATTCTAAATTCTAAGAAACTAAAATACATTTTAAATTTAGAGTTTTATATTATATTTCGAATGCTGCAAATCCCATTTCAATACTTTTAATATTTTAGAAGTTATTCAATTTACCCAATAATTAAAACTCCAAGTCATACAACAAAATTTATTAAAATATTAAGATGTGATTAAAATTGCGACATGGAAAGAACTTTTCCATTAGTGATTGTATTTGTCTCAATGAACAACTTCATCCCACCCAAAATTATTTATTTCTAAATTAACGTTTCTAATTATTTCATTTATCTCCTTCGTCATTTTATACGTTATCTTCTTCTTTTACCAATTTCCTCCTCTTTTTAATTAATCTATAACTTTGACCTCTTACTTTTCGGTTTCTTCATGTCAAATCAGTTTTGTCTTTCTGTCAATTGTCATCTTATTAGCCACTTTTAATTTTTTTAAATTTAAAATTTTCTTTTCTAATTGCATCGTAGGATGCACTTTGATGTTGAATTTCACTATTTGTGACCTTATGGTTTAGGGGGCAATAGGTATTGGTTTTTAAAAGTTTTCAACAATAATTTTATAAAAATTTTTACTATGTTAGTGTTTAATTTTCATACCAAATTTTAACACCATATAAAATGTCTTCATTATGTTTGTAAGTAACCTCTTTTTGACCATGTTTTGTATTGTAATCCAATTTTTAATATTGTGTTGTAGGCCTGATGATGGCCATCGTTTGGCCGAAACATGTCGCCATTTTAATCACATCTTAAACTATTAATAAATTTTTTTGTATGACTTGGAGTTTTAATTATTCGTTGAAACGAGCTGCAAGCTCATTTCGTATATAACATGTGAGTGTATTCATGGCCATTACATGAGAGTTGCATACGCTATTTTTTCTACTCCCATTACTACTCCCATTAATAAACGAAATACATATTTATTTGTGAATATTTTCATATGTTAATTATCTTAACTGAAAAGGAACATTTTTATAACAATGAAAAGAAATACTTTTTACTTACTTAAATATTGCCCATCTACCATTACGTCCTAACCTAACCTAACCTAACACTTTTTTTCACAACATTTATTAACTAGTAACCATTTTAGAGTATATTAATAAGTTAATCTTTTTTCTTATCGATTTTAAACAATTTAAAATATTTTGACAACAGCTGTCAAAATAATAGTCAAAATCGCTAAAAAATAACTCGATTCTATTCGCTGAAAAATTTGTACTATCAAAATAACTGCCTACTTTGCTAAAAATAATTCATTCTATTGGCTGAAAAAGCTGTATTTTAATTAAAACTAGTTTCATAATGAATTTCATTATAGAACTGGTATTAGTCTTTTAATTAGCGTATTATAAAATAGGAGTAGAAAAATTTATTACTTAATAATATAAAATTAGTTAGGCAATCTTGTAAGTTCAAGTTTTATTTTAAATGAAATTTTTAAACATTAAAAAAACTAATTTTGTCTTGGTTTCAATCATCTTCAATGCTCCAATCTCGATTGAAACCAATGCAAAAAACCCAACATTCGATCGAAAAAAAAAAAAAACATCATTGTGGCTGGCTGAATGGGCACTTACCCTATGCCAAAAAAAAAAAAAAAATCCTTCCTTATTATATATTTTTGTTTAGTTTCGTTGTTTGTTTGATTGTTACGGTTGTAGCACTTTGTATGGTTGTTGGAAAAATTTGTTGGTTATGGTGTCTACATGTGCAGGAAACCAATTTTGAATTTTAAAAACAAGATGGCGACTCTAAGATGGCGGACGAGATTTATCATTATTAACCGATTCTATTAAAACTTGCATGAGTGGGTTTTTGGGGTCGGAAATTATGAATTTTTGTCAAAATTAATAAAATCAAGATGGCGACAACAAGATGGCCGAGGAGATTTATGATTATAAATCTATACTTTTTTGATTGTTTTTCATGGTTGCAGCGTTTTGTGTTGTTGCTGAGAACATTTGGAATCTTGAAAATTTTGTTCGTTATGGTGGCCAGATGTGCAGGAAACTCATTTCGATTTTTTTTTTAAATATACACAGGCCAGAACAGGCCCATCTAGCCGCCGTTTGAGCTAATTTAAAATATTCTTAGTCAACAGCAAATTGGTAGTAAAATTTACACAAATACCTACTTTTTTGTACAAAATTAAATATGTACAAGGTGGCGCACCCTATACGCGTCGATCTTTATATGGGAAATAGTAAGATTTTTTAAAAAATGTTTAATGCAGGTATATATATGGTGTATAGGAGTACACTTTAAAATTAGTTTAATTAATACAGGCTGCGTCTCAATTAAAATATCCACACCATAGTTATATTTTTTAATGAAACAACCTGTATTTCTTTTCAATTTTTAGATTCACACTGAGAAGCTGATTTCAGAAATCTATTACACTTATAATGTAAACTTAATAGTTTTGAAGTTATATAGACAATTGAAACTCGCATTTTTTCAAATTTTAGTGATTGCTCCGACCTAATGGCGTAAAATCGAACAAAACGGTTTTACATGTCCCTATCTTAACTTTTTAAGTCCTACTTGGTAGTATATGAAAAATATTTATACAAGGTTATTAAAAGCAAGCAAATTTTGATCACCCTGTATACATTTAGTTCTTATGCCAACAAATAAAACTCATAAAGTTGAAACAGGTATATGTAAACCGTTTTGTCCAATTTTATGTCGTTTGGCCAGAGCAATCACTAAGAGTTGAAAAAATACGATTTTCAATTGTCTATAACTTCAAAACTGTTAATTTTATAATATAAGTGTTATAGGTTTTTGAAATCAGTTTTTCATGAGGAACCTAAAAATGTCAAAAACTACAGAGTGTTTCATTTAAAATAACAAAGTTGATCGTTACTTTCGAATCACCCTGTATAAACCGAAAGTTGAAAATATTTTCATTAGATAGAAGCGTATTGACAAACCTGTGTAAATAAATTTTCAAATTTGAAATTCCATTCATTTTCCATATATGGCTAATGGGCCGTCTACGTGACACACCCTGTATATATATGTATGTATGTATGTGTAGACATTCCGTTCCGGCACGATAGAGGTCGCAAATTTTGTTCAATCGACACCAAATTTGGTAAAAAAATTCTTTGGGGTAGTAATTCGTTGCATATTGCAAATGGGAATTCTACCTCTAAGGGGGTGAGAATTGGAGAGGGTTGAAATCGCAAAAAATTCAGATCCCCGCCATTTTTGAAAATATTTAAAAAAGTCATGAGACTTTTCTTATGCTCTGATTATTATAAACTTAATTTGTCTGAAACTTTTTGTCATTCGATCCACGGGGGTGAAACTGGAGGGGGTTGAAATTTGAATAAATTTATATCTTCGCCATTTTCAAAAATATTGAAACAGGTCATAAGACTTTTTTATGTTCTAATTATTATAAAATTAATTTTTCTGTAACTTTTTTCCATCCGACCTAAAGGGATGGAACTGGAGGGGGTTGATATTTAAAAAAATCATACCTCCGCTATTTTAGCAAATATTGAAATTGGTCGTTAGACTTTTTTCATGTCCTTATTATTTATTCGTTTAATCGTGTGGTGGGGAAGGATGAAAGTCTCAAATTTAGACAACAGAAATCTACCTTCCCCAGTCGACCCTACCGACAGGATTTTTTTTAATGCTTATAGTTTTTGATATTTTTGCTTCTCGTTTCCAAATTCTATCTATGAATTTTCTTTATTTTCTTTCACCAATTCCGTGACCAGTTTTTTCTTTAATTTTGCCTTTCGACATTGCCGTTTCTTTTCGTGACGTATCGAAAAAGTAGTGGGATCTTTATTTTCAAAATATCAGCGATTAGCGCTAACAAAAAAATTAAACAATAGCTAATAATAGGGTGGATAAATATGAATATGAATAAATTTAATTGATTTAAAACAAAACCTAATAAAAATTAATACAAACATGTTTTACATGTTATATAGTCAGGGAAAAGCAACAAATCCATCTAACAGAATCATAAATAAATGTTCAAAAAAATAGATTCATATATATACAGTTCCTTATGACTCACCTTATATTAATGCTATCACTAAGTTAAAATAAAGATTGTCTTAAATGTCTACACAACAATGTTTAAAAATTCCACATTTGAGGCGCAATTATCTTGTTCCCGGTTGAGTACAGTGGCAATAGAACCGCACATACGGAAATAAGAACAAGTCGTGGCGTCAGTATATAGTGTAGCCAGACCTAACGGTGCACTCTAGTGCCTTTATGTTTGCGGCTAATGATCAATTAGATTGCTAATAAGGTTAGGATAATAAGATTTCGCTTGTAATTGAAAATTTGCACAAAGCTGCCTGTCTGTTTAGAAGTGGTCACTTCAACTTGGATTTTTATTTAGTTATATAAAATTTGACCGTATAAAGAGAACGTAATATTTAAATACTGTTTCACATATTTTTTTTTTTGTCCGGGACCGTTCTTTGCAACCGGATTCACTGCAGCCTCGTGGGCTTATTGCGCTATCTCCCGTCTTTTGTCTACTGCACCCAGTCCATCAACCTTGTTCCCTGTACTAGTTTGTACAGGTTCTTTAATGGCTGTTTGTAGTAGTCTTCTGGATCCATTTTTGGTTTTCTATAAATTCTTTGCCTTCTGTGATCCAGCGCCTCACAGTTGCATAGTATGTGGAGTGCATTCTCGGTCCCTTTATTGCATTGTCTGCATTTAAGGTCGCCGTTATATAGCCCCATTTTGTTTAGATGCTCTCTGGTGGGAAGGTGTCATGTGAGGAGCCCTATGGTAATTCGTAGTTGATTCCTACTCATTAAAAGCGCAGTTCTTCAGTTACGTTCTTTGTCGGTTCTTTTATAAACTTTTTCCCGTGTAGAAGTCCGGGTACATTGTCCCAGTATAATTGGTATTTTCGCTTGATCCAATCTTTTATATGGTTCCTAAACGTACGTTTTGGTACTCCCATCACTGGTTCTGGACCAATTAATGGGGTGGACGACCCACTTCTTGCGATCTCGTCAACCTTTTCGTTTCCAGCGATACCTTTGTGACGTGGTACCCACGATAAAGTTACTTTTTTGTGGGTCGCCAGTTCCCTAAGTTCTTCGCCATATTCCCATACCAGTCTAGATGTCACCTTTGGGCTTCTTATGGCCTTAAGGGCTGCCTGACTGTCTGAGTAGATTATGATTCTTTTACCCTCGTGGGCTCTCATAATACTATGTCTCGCACATTCGAGTATTGCATAGACCTCTGCCTGGAATACAGAAGTATATTTTCCAAGAGAGAAACTCTCTTGGTACTTATTCTGTTCGCAGTATATACCAGCTCCAGTTCCCCTTTCGATTTTTGACCCGTCTGTTTACCAGGTAATTCCGTTAGGGTTTGTCCTGAAATCTGTGCTTGTATTCAACTCATTCCGATTCTTAATTATTATTCTCAGATCTTTGTTGAAGCTGTATTTAGCAGTCATGTAGTCTGACCTCATGCCAAGCATGTTGCCTCCTACATGATCTAGCTTAGTGTGTCCCAGTCTATGATTTCCTTCATAGAATGGTAAGTCCTCTAGCCGTCGTTGAGCCATTCTAGCCTCCCCCATTATAACGTATTGTAATGGTGGGAGGTCAAGAAGAGTTTCCAAAGCAGCTGTGGGTGTTGTTTTTATGTTCCCCGCTATTCCCAAGAAGGCAAGTCTTTGTATCTTGCCCAATTTGGAGACAGCGGTCCGTTGTTTTATCTTTGGCCACCAGACCAGAGATGCATATGTTACCATGGGCAGCACTACCATATTGTACAACCAATGTACCATTTTTGGATTGAGCCCCCATGTTTTTCCATTCGTGCGTCTAGCTATCATTAGAGTAGCAACCGCTTTCGTATGTATTTTTTGAATCTGAAGGTTCCAGGTAAGTTTCGGGTCTAGCATTACCCCAAGATATTTTACCCCTCCCTTCAGATTTACTTCTTCACCACGAAGCCATAGTGGGCTAAGGCCCTCTAAATTCCTTCTGTTGGTGAATGCTATTATATTGGACTTGGAGGGGCTGATTTTCAAATCCTCATGCTCTGTCCAGAGTGTAACTGCGTTTAGGGCCATCTGAAGTCGTTCCCTAACCGTAGTGTTGAATTTACCCTGGGATAATATGACAAGGTCATCTGCGTATCCGAGTGTTTTGTGTCCTTCTTGTTGGAGAATTCTCAGCAGTCCATCCATTACCAAATTCCATAGCAGAGGAGAAAGTACTCCCCCCTGCGGACAACCTCTGGTCACATGTGCTGCCTTTTTCTCCCCCATCAGAGATGTACATATTAGCCTATTCCGTAGCATGCAGTCTATCCACCTGCAGCACGTTGCTTCAATACCCGAGTTTCTTGACGCTCTGGCTATTGAGTCTAATGGCGTGTTGTCAAAAGCTCATATGTCCAGAAAGGCCGCTAGTAGCACCTCTCTTGTTTCTATGGCATTTTCAGCTCTGCTTAGGAGTTGATGTAATGCAGTTTTTGTAGAAACGCCTGCTCTATAGGCATATTGGTCTTAGTGTAGAGGTCTTTCAGGCAGTGCGCCATCCCTAATATGTCTGTCTAGCAGTTTTTCTAGTATCTTTAATACAAAAGACATTAGACTTATTGGTCTTAGAGCTTTTGCCGTATCCTGTCCAGTTTTTCCAGGCTTGGGTATGAATGTAACTCTAGTGAGTCGCCAGGTCTTGGGTATATATCCTAGAGCCAAACTTGCTCTTAGAATACTGCACAGCCTGTGTTGTAGAGCGCTGCCTCCCTTTTGTAGGAGTATGGGATAAATGCCATCCGGTCCTGGCGATTTATATGGTTCGAATGAGTTTATTGCCCATTTGATTTTGTTCACGTCAATTGCCTTTTTTGCAACCTGCCAGTTCTCTCTGGAGGCCCACCTAGGTGTTTCCAGCTCTGAATTCTGCCAGTTCTCTTGTGATAGGTCTATTGATCGGGATTCTGGGAAGTGAACCCTTAACAGTTCTTTCATTGTCTCCTCACCAGTTTTAGTGTATTCTCCATTCTGTTTTTTGAGAGTGTTTATTGACCTCTGTGGATCTTTAGAAAGGATCTTTTGGAGCCTGGCACATTCGTGAGTTCCATTTATGTTTTTACAGTGCCTTCTCCAAGAGTTCCTTTTAGATTTCCTCAGTGTTTTATTGTATTCAGTTAGGGCCTTAATATATTCATCCCATTTACTTGAATCATTTCTTGCTGAATCATAGTTTTTTCTAACTTGCCTTCTTAATCCTGCAAATTCATTGTTCCACCAGGGCACATTCCTGTTGGAACTTTTCCTTACAGGGCGACAGTTATTTTCGTAGGCCGAGATAACAGCTTCCTGTAATTGGTCTGCTGTTAGCTCCAGGTCTGTTGAGATTCTTATCTCTCTTTTAAGTTACCAGTTTCTCATATTAATGGTATTTATAATTTTAAAATAAAATACAACACTGTATTAAGAACATATTCAATTACCTCGTCTTTACAAAAGGGGGACATGTTGTCGAATTGAGTTCTCGCATTATTGAACCTCAATCTCAAAATCCCAGGGATTGTTCCACACACCGGCATTTCAATCCCTCTTTCGCTTTTGTCTGTCTTCGCTGTATTAATGACATATTTTTAACACCCGATAAGGGTTCGGGGATTTACTACCGCTCACAAAATTTCATTTTACACTAAAATTGACACTATTATTAGACTGAAAAAAATAATGGATTGGCGGATTATAAATAAAAAAGTGAAAATCTGTTAGATCATCTGCTAACCAAATTTTTGGAAACGGTTGGTTGATAAAAATAATACAGGGTTGGTTTTAAATATTCGAAAAATAAACGAAAAGAAAATGTATAGTAATGGTCTCTTGAGTGATCTTTTCACACTTAGTTTTTTTATTAAAGATCAAAATATTATCGAAAAGCTATTGACATTTTTTTTAATTAAATAAAAAATAAAGAAAATTAAGAAATACAGGAAGTAAGATCAAATTTAATAGTTTAACTGCAGCTATCACATATAAATAAATCGTTAAAAATAAAAAAAAAATAAAATTGTTACAATTTTTGAAATTCTTAGATATAACTATAATTTTGAACCTAAATATTCAACCAAAAATCCTTTATAAATAATTTACAATTCAAGAACTGTACTAGAAAATAAACAAGTTTTGATAAATTAAACGCCTTGTAGAAAAATACGTATTATTTGTTCCCCACCATTTTTTGCAAAGTTTATTTTAGAATAAAATTTTTTAATAACAGTGAAAAAAAAGCCACTTTTCGGTAAATTCACCCTCTTATAATCACTGTAGAAGGTGAATGTGTTATACATTTTTGAAAATATAATTTTGTAGTTGATCCAACATTTTGACTTACCCTGTATAAACGCATTTTTTATATTTTTACTATACTCCTTAACAAATAGATTACAATCATAAAGTTTAGTTTCGTTTCGATTATTATTGTCTGATGTCTCGCAAATAAATAGTTTAAAAGTTATAAACAATTTAGTAGAAGAAAAAGAGGGGTTGGTTTTTTGCGGATATCTCAAAAATTATTACAGATATTGAAAATTGGTAAAAAGATCCATAAAGAGGAGAAAAATTTCTAAAAAAAAGTCCCAACTCCCGGAATTGTAGTACGAATATTTCTAATTTTAATTGAGCGGTAAAAATACGATTTCAGCTCAGATGATTAAACACAATTTTTTTTTAACTAATTAAATATGAATATTAAAGGAATGAAAATAATTTTATCCCAATTTGTTTATTAATTCTGCTATTGTTAATTAACAAATTTTTCGAAGTTTGAATTAAAACGAAAAATCCTGGATAATTTAAAAAACCGGAAGCCAGAATTTTTTTAAACTCTTTAGCTTTAGAAATGATCCTTGTTGGAAAAATTAAAAAAAATTTTTTGGAATTTTTAACATTTACGGAATTTTTGAAATTTTCTAATTTTTCAATGTTTTTTGAAATTTCCGATATATTTTTGATATTTTGGACTTTTTTATATATTTTTAGAAATATTCAAAAAAAATCTTGGAATTTTTGCAATTTCCGGAATTTCAACATTTTTGGTATATTTTTGAAATTTTCGATATATTTTTGAAATTTAAAAACTAAAATTTTTGAAATTCCTGAGATTTTTTGAATAGTTTAAATTATTTTGGAATTTTTGAAATATTTACAATTTTCGAAATTTTCGAAAGTTTTGAATAAATTTTTAATGTTTTTTGAAATTTTCGATTGATTTTTGGTATTTTGGAATTTTTTAAATAATTTTTGAAATTTTCAAAAAAAGACTTGCAATTTTCCAGAATTTCGAAAATGTTGGTATATTTTTGAAATTTTTGATATATTATTGAAATTAAAAACTATAAAATTTTTGAAATTCTTTACATTTTTTAGATTTTTAAAATTCTCAATAATGTTGGTATATTTTTGAAATTTTCATATATTTTTGAAATTTAAAAACAATATAAAATAAAATTTTGAAAACAAATTTTTTTAACAATTTTTGAAAATCTACATTTTTTAGATGGTTAAAATTCTTTTGGAATTTTGAAATTTTACGGAGTTTTTGAAATTTTTACAATATTTTAAAATTTTTGGAAGTTTTCGATATACTTTTTGGTATTTTGGAGTTTTTTAAATATTTTTTGAAATTTTCAAAAAAAATTCTTGGAATCTACAATTTTTGAAATTTTTACAGTTTTGAAACTTTAGAATATTTTAAAAATTTTCTATTTTTGGTATTTTGGAAATTTTTAAATATTTTTTGAAATTTTCGAAAACAATTCATTTTCCAGAATTTCAAAATTTTTCGTATATTTTTGAAATTTTCGATATATTTTTGAAATTCTTGACATTTTTGTATATTAGAAGCTCTTCGAGTTTTTAAAATTTACAGAATTTTTGAAATTTTTTAGTTTTTGAAAATTTAAAATAATATTTTAATATTTTTTGAAATCATCCACCCATGCTTTTATTTTGAAAATTTTTAAATAATTTTTGAAATTGTCAAAAAAATTCTTGGAATTTTTGCAATTTTCCAAAATTTCGAAATTTTTAATATATTTTGAAATTTCCAATATATTTTTGAAATTTAAAAAGTGAAATTTTTAAAATTGTTACAATTTTTAAAATTGTTAAATTTTTTAAATGGACATTTTTTAGATATTTAAAATTCTTTTAGATTTTTTTTAATTTACCGAATTTTTGAAATTTTTGAATAATTTTTTAATGCTTTGAAATTTTTGATATATTTTTGGTATTTTGGATTTTTTTAAATATTTTTTGAAATTTTCAAGAATTTCAAAATTTTTAGTATGTTTTTAAAATTTTCGATATATTTTTGAAATTTGTGCTTATATGGTCCGAAGTTTTAAAATTTGTAATTTTCTTTTTGAGTAAAATTTAAAATTCTGATTTTAGATTTGAATTCAGAATAAAGTAAACAAAAAATTGTATTAGAAAAAAATTTGCCTATTAAAAAAAGTTATAGGAGAGTGAGTTTGTGATTTTGTTTCTTTTTTATAAAATTATATAATTTTTCTTGGTTTACATTTTTTATATTTAAAATATTTACCCACTTTCCATTTTTCATAAAAAAAAATTTACGATAATAAATATTCAAATTAATACAATTGACACTTGATTTTACTTCCTGATTTTACCGATATTCAATTGTTCCTAACAATAAAACCCAGAGTAAATTATTATTTGCCAAACCCAGAGAGGTTCTTAAAAACCAGCAGGCCGATGCCGGTGGAGAGCTACTTCAGACCACTGGAAGTTGTTCTCTTGAATGCAAATAATGGGAAAAGGCAGAGGCGTGCACAAAGCGAAAATGAAAGTAAGAAATTTATAATCTATACGCCAGTATATAATATTAACTGTGAGTAAATTTAACAGTATCTAAAATAAATGACAAAAAAACTAATAAAAGAAAAAATGGATTACAAATTGTTTATTAGATTTATTGATACGTTGAGGTGGGATTTATAAACAAAAAAGTAGGATAAATATTCTAGAATCAATAAAAAAATGCGAAAATCAAATTTTTTATTAATTTTATTTTTCTTACGTTTACATTTTTAATACTCATTTTTAATACTCATATTTGCTTTAGTATTAAAACGCTCCTACTCTGGGTTACTCAATTTTTTATTAATTCCCATTTTTTTATTATTGTTTTCCTATATTTTTCTATTTTCATTACATATATATATATATATATATTGTAATTTTATTTCTCCCTGTATAACAGTTACACTACTAATATTTGTCTTAAAATTCGTAAAAAAGCCCAAAATAGTTAAAGTCGTCTTTTTGAATGCGGCTTACCTACGATTACATAAATGAATCGGCGATAACGGTTCGCAGGAGGATGGAATCTACGACGCAATTACACTGCTTACGTCACAAGATAGGGTAAATTGTTTGTATAGAAAGACCGTAACCTAAGAAATAACATCAGTCTTAAAAAATTTAACCCCCTAAGTTATCTACAGTAATCACGTTTCGAGAAAAAATAAATTAAAGCCAGCCAGAAAAAAAACAGTTCGAGCAAGATAAATTAAAGGAAATTATCCATCGACGTAAACTTCAATTATTTTGTAGACCTGTGACAGTCGCTAAACTACAATCACTGTAATAATTATTTTTTTATGCCTACATAGAAAAAACTTAACATAAAACAAAAGAGAAAATAAGTAGAGAAAAATGATTCATTGAAAAATAAAAAAATTCCTGCCGATAGGGTCGACAGGGGGAGGTACATTTCTATAGTCTAAATTTGAGACTTTTACCCTTCTCTACCCCACGATATGGTCAGATCGAAAACAGTTTCAAACGAATAAATTTTATAATCATTAGGACATAAAAAAAATCTAACTGTTTCCATATTTAAAAAAAAAGCGGAGATATGATTTTTTTTTGAATGTCTTATAGCCTGTTTCAATATTTTTGAAAATAACGAAGATATAATTTTTTTCAAATTTCAACCACCTCCAGTTCCGCCCCCGTAGGTCGGATGAAAAAAAGTTTCAGATCTGAATTTTTTGATATTTCAACCCCATGCAATTCTCACCCCCTTAGAGGTAGAATGCCCATTTACAATACGCAACGAATTACTGCCCCAAAGAATTTTTGTACCAAATTTGGTGTCGATTGGACAAAAATTGCGACCTCTATCGTTCCGGAACTGAATGTCTACATATACATACATATATATTTTTTAAATTGGTTTGTGGTGCCTTCAATGTTAGAAAGCCCCACGTTGTAAAGACATTTAAATTGGTATGTTCCTTTACACCAACAAAAAAAATAAAAGAAATTTAGTTATAAATATCAATTTTTTTAAAAAGAATTAAAAAAAATATATAATCAATATTAATTCTTTAATACAAAAAAATAAGCAATATTTAAATTACATTCAAATTCAATTTTGTACTATAATTTTGTTTTAATTAATTTTGATAAAAAAAATTCCAGATCTATAATTTTATTTTGTTTACAACAAAAAAATAACGATCAAAATAATAAAAAAATATAACTTATCTTATTCCAAAATCTTTTTCTGTTTCTTCTTTATAAACTTTAAATTTCTAATTTGTAGTAAAAAAAATTTTTTTCCTATTTCTCCCTGTCATACTCAAACCTCCACAGCCTGCTCCCTTCTCTGACTACTTCCCCTCCTCCATTTAAACCATTAAATATTCATTCCTCTCCATCTATTCTCATTATACTTTGGATTCCATATTTTATCCAATACTTGCTTATTTTATATGATTTATTTTTAAATTCAAGTTGGTTCTTTCAAAATTCTATTTATTTATCAAATACTTGCTAATTTTATATGATTTTTTTTCTGTTATGACTTTTTAAATTCAAATTTCTTCTTTCTTTCAAATTCTATTTATCTAACAAAAGAAGAATTGCCACCTATTTAATTTTTAATCTCCAAAACAAAATAAAATCTATCATGCATACAAACGTTACTTACATATGACAAGATTAAATAAATGTAAGAAAAAATTGGAAATGTAGGGACAAATAGGGAAAAATAAGGAATACCAGGAAAAGCAGGAAAAAATAGAAAAAATAGTGAAAATTAGGAAAATAGAGAAAAGAGGCGAAAGTAGGGAAAAATGGGCAATAGAGAATAATAGAAAAAATAGGGAAAAATAAAAAAAATGGGAAAACTAGGGACACACAGGGAAAAATTATGAAAACCACACCAGTTGAAAAAATAACGTAAGGAAGTTCGTTCCTGACGCGGGTTCCCTGGCCCCACAAACTTTTTTCTTAAAAACGGACCTGTACTTTCAATTTTAATTTTAAAATCAACAATTTTTCCCTATACAACATTTAATAATTGTATTATATTTTGCCAATGATTTGTATTTTAGGAATTTGTCTAAATACGGTTCTGTTCTATTTTCGCTGACAATATTTAACAAAAATTGTTTAAACTTTCAACTATAATATAATTTTTTTTAAATTGTTAAAAAAGTTTGAATTCAAAATATGCTCAAAAACTAAAAAAAGTAAGGTAAAAATGAACAGGACCATCCTAAACTACAGTAAATTGTCAAAATCTAATAAAAAAATTATGTGTTCTACAAGGTTCTACACATATGAATCTTACCACTTTCGTAAATAAAATGTCTTATAAACACCCCGAATTTATAATCCAGAAAATTCATATTTAGTTTGCACACGAACAAGTAAACAATTTGTTTAATTGGGCTTTCACAGAGGCTCGCCTTTGTGTAGGCGGAAGGCTTAAGTCAGGAGTCCCATTTAGCAATTACAATACATTAAACAATGAAAATTTTGTGATTTTATGAGTTGGTCAAGATTGTTACTATGTTTTTTACAGTACGGTCACTTTTTGAACCAAAAAAAAAAGAATTTAATATTTTTGGAATGGATAGGACCAAACGTGATCTCTCCTTATGAAATTTTCCTATTCAGGGATGTTGCAGACGGCTATAGACCCGCGGACATCTCATCTTCCTATCAGAACGATTAGGACATTGTTGACCAAGTTAAATACATGTGATTTAAAATCACACAAATAAAAAGGTTTTTAAAATGTGACCCAGTGGCGGATCTCTGTGAAGGGCACTCACAAACAACTAGAGGTTAAATTAAATAATGTTCCGTGGTTTTTTTTGTAGTCATTTACTTGAAATCATTTAATATACGATTTGAAGGTTTTTCTGTGTTTTACTTTTTTACTTGAAGCGAACTATTACTAAAACGAATAAAAATACATCATAGCTAGGTTTTTTAACAATTCAAGACGGTCAGTTGTATTTTATGATAAATTTGAGTATGGAAGTTTCTTACTGAAATTTATATCGGTTTGTTGCTTTGTATTCGTCTTTTTATGAGATAAACAGGGCCGCCAAAAGACTATGTCAGCCAATTCTGAAACTAGGAGCACGGGTTCAAGGATTTTTTTAGCGCCAGAATCATTCGTCTTATATATTGGTAATATTTACCCATAAAAAATTTATTAAGTCAAAAGTCCGCAATGTGCAAAATTCAGTCAAAGTAAGCCTAAATTGAAGTAGTCAACAGATTGAAAAAATAAAACTAATATTTCTATTAAAAGAACAAAAAAACTAACAAAAAACAAATATAGCTTATTAGCTTAAATAACGTTAGATAACATCTGATTTTCAGATGTTTAGTTTTCGAACATTTTATGGAGGGGGATACGATCCATGGTGAGGGGGCGGCCGTTCACAGACCAGGCGGCTGGGAGGTTACAGTAATTTATTTTAATAATTTTATATTCGGGTTCGGTGATCTTAAACACTCGGTATAACTATAACTAATTTATTTACAAAAAAAACACAACTCTTTATATTACACACAACTAACAATATTAATTTATAGTAGCTCGCGATCGTCTTCTATTTCCCTTGTCCGGCTCTTCCAAGTATATATACTTATAACGACCGATCTCGAGATATCTGGAAATGTGACGTCACGATTGCTCGAATATACTCTGTAATTCTAGTGCGCGATGTGTCTACAGGGCCGGCCTCGTTACATTATTGTTTTGTTTTTGCTTTCCTTTATGCTTGGGGCATAAAATATATCCTTGTATCATATTATATATGCGATATTGGATTCTGATATATATCCTATTGTATTATTTTGGAAAATCCACCATTTAATTCCAAATCTTGTTTAATACATTAAAATAAATAAATCTCGGCATATAGTTTAGAATGTAGTAGGCCGATACTTAGTGTCACATTGGAGAAACTACCGATAAAATAATATTTATTGTTCACAAATGTAATTGTTTTGTATACCTTCCGGCTATATTTGATATTTTGCAATAATACATCCTACAATATACTCTAAATTGAATATAAATGCGTTAAATAAGTACTAATATCCTGTTAAAATGTTTTACATCTATGTATATAGGTTACCGACAATTTGATTCAATCTATTGAATTAAATTTTACTACAAAATAATAAATATCTAATATAAATACTGTAGATGTATTTATACTCTAAGACAGGGTCGGACAAATGGAGGCCCGAGAAGCATATATATTACTATATCCCAGTGTCAAAGAAACTAATAGCTAAAAATATGTTAAAAAATTACCCACCCCTGTTCTATTTTATCAGTATAAATTTTCTTGAATAGTTCTTAAATTTAATAATTGTTAATAATAAAATTAAATATCTAATTTGATTTAAAAAAATGACAATTAGAATTAAATTTTTCACGACCTATAACCATGAATAATGTTTATTACAAACCGAATTTGATCCGCCAATGGATTCTGTTAAAATCGCGGTGAAAAATTTTAATAGGCTTCCTGATCAGTCAACACAATAGCATTGGCGAACATTTTTCTCTATCTCTCTCATTCAATTTCGCAAGCTTTTCAAGTATTACAAGTGTCTTTTATGTTTCTATCAAACAAACGAATGACGAATCATTAGAAAGAAAATAATTGCGCCAATGATGAAATCAGAAGTCAATTAATTAATTTTAATTAATTAATATTAAATATTAATGGTATGTTGATTTTGATAATGATCCTTTAAAATCAAAGACCGGACACTCATATAAAACCTTTGTAAAAACAGCACCATCCGCTTCATTGACCTTGGGTGCTATTTTTTTTTTCAATGTTGCTGTCATCGCAAAATAAATGTATTTATTATTTTATTGAACGAATACCACGTACCAATATTTGACCCAAACATGGGCGTACCATCCATAAATACGAAATTGTAAATAGTAAAAGGAATAAAAGGGCGAACGAATGTTCCACAAAACAAATAACGCATGTTTATATGTTTTGTGACGAAATAATTTTATCAAAAATCCCTCGATTTTGTTTACGTCAATATCAATATTTGATCTTTCTGTCAGGAAAGTTTTTTTTTAATGTTATTGAGAATTAGATTATTTAAGTCGCTTTTGCTTACTTTTTTTATTATAGTGGGGTTATACTATGTACTATGGCCTCTTAGCTTAGTTAGTGATAATGTAAATTTTCTGGCTCAAAATAAACTTTTTTCCTGTATTTCTTCTACTGTTTTATGAACTGCAAATATTTTCTTCTCGCATTACATAACCTAAATATTGCTGTTAAAATTATTTTTGTTCCTTCTCTTATTGCATCCCATAACTGTTATTCTTGCTTTATTGCCTTTCTAATAAAAAAACATATAGGGGAGACAGACCGGTATCAATTGTAACAAAATTTGGTTTTTATTTATATATTTTTTTTTTCGTTACAGTTAGGTTAGGTAAGGTTAGTTAAACTTCTAGAAAGGAATTCTTCCAAGCTTTTGGAATAACGACTTTTTCAGGTTTGTTATGGTTTAGCTAGTTTTAGCTAGAAAAAAGGGATAATTTTTGGAAAAAATATGCAAAAAAATGAGAAGTTTAAAACGAAAGAGGGGAAATTTTGGAAAAAAAAATTTAAAAAAAGTGAGAAATTTAATAGAGAACAGAGGTGGAATTTGAGACAAAAATGAGAAAAAAGGGATAATTGACAGAAACGGAGAGAGAGAAACTACAAAAAAGTGAGAAATTAAAGACAAGAAAGAAGGGAAATTTTGGAGATAAGAAAAAAATACAAAAGAAGTGATAAAGAGAGAGAAAAGAGGAGACATATTGACAGAAACGGAGAGAGAGAAACTACAAAAAAGTGAGAAATTAAAGACAAGAAAGAAGGGAAATTTTGGAGATAAGAAAAAAGTACAAAAGAAGTGATAAAGAGAGAGAAAAGAGGAGACATTTGTGACAAAAATGAAAAAAACGGGTAATTTACTCAAAAATGGTTAATTTTAGAAAAAAGGGGTAATTTTAAAAAAGAGAAAAACTGGAAAATTTTGGAGAGAAACAGTAAATAAAAAAGTGAAAAAATTAAGACAGAAGAGAAATTTTGAAGGGAAGAAAAAGTACCAAAAAGTAATACATTTGAGAGAGAAATGAGAAGAAATTTGAGACAAAAATGAGAAAAAAAGGAGTAACTTAAAAGTGGGGTAATTTTAGAAAAATCTGACAAATTTTACAGAAAAATGGTGAAATTTTGGAGAGAAAAATGTACAAAAAAATTTATTTTTGAAAAAGAGAGGTAACTTACGAGAGAAAAAAGTACAAAAAAGTGTCTTTTTGAGGGAAAAGTGGGAAAAAAGACAAATTTAAGAGAGAAATGAGGGGTAATTTTGGAGAGAGAAAAGGTGACAAAATAATAAGAGAAAAAGGGGATAGAAAAAAAGTTCAAAAAAGTATCTTTTTTAGAGAAAAGGGGAAAAAATACGAAAAAGTACTAATAAATTGACAAAATAAAGAGGGAAAAGAGGAGAAAAGGGGTAATTTACTCAAAAAATGGGTAATTTTAGAAAAAAGTGACAAATTTGAGAGAAAAGTGGTGAAATTGTGGAGAAACTTTGGAGAGAAAAAAATTACAAAAAAGTGCCTTTTTGAGAGAAAAGAGGGGAAAAAGTACTAAAAAAGACACAAATTTAGAAAAGAATTGGGGGCTAATTTTTAAGAGGAAAAAGTACAAAAAATTGACAAAATAATGAGAAAAAGGAGGGGACATTTGAGACGAAAAAGTGACAAATTTTAGAGACAAATGAGGGATGAGTTTGGAGAGAGAAAAGATGACAAAATAATAAGAGAAAAAAGGGGAAATTTCGGACAAAAAAAAGTACAAAAAAGTGACTTTCTGAGAGATAAAAGGGGAAAAATACGAAGAAGTTCTAATAAATTAACAAATTAATGAGGGAAAAGAGTGAAAAAAGGGATAATTTACTCAAAAATGGGTATTTTAGAAAAAAGTTAATTTACTAAAAAAAAATGGGTAATTTTAGAAAAAGCGACGAATTTGAGAGAAATTTTGGAGAAACTTTGGAGTACTAAAAAATAAACAAATATAAGAGAGAAATTAGAGGTAATTTTGGAGAGAAAAAAGTGCAAAAAGGTGATAAAATAATGAGAATAAAATTAAGACGAAAAAGTGACAAATTTAAGAGAGAAATGAGGGATAGTTTTGGCCAGAAAAAGTGACAAAATAATAAGAGAAAAAAGGGGAAATTTCGGACAGAAAAAAAGTACAAAAAAGTCACTTTTTTGACAAAAATAATGGTAAAAATACGATAAAAGTATTAAAAAATTGACAAAATAATGAGGGAAAAGAGGGAAAAAGGGGTAATTTACTCAAAAAATGGGTAATTTTTAAAAAAAGGGAATTTACTAAAAAAATGTAATTTTAGAAAAAAGTGAAAAATTTGAGATAAAAGTGGAGAAATTTTGAAGAGGAAAAAAGTACAAAAAAAGTAACTTTTTGAGAGAAAAAAGGGGAAAAAAGTAGTAAAAAGACACAAAAAGAGGGAAATGAGAAGTAATTTTGGATAGAAAAAAGTGCAAAAAGGTGACATAGTAATGAGAAAAAAAGAGGGGAAATTTAAGACTAGAAATTGATAAATTTAAGAGAGAAATGAGGGGTAATTTTGGAGAGAGAAAAAGTGACAAAATAATACGAGAAAAAAGGAGACATTTTTAACAGAAAAAAAATTACTTTTTTAGAGAAAAAAGGGTAAAAATACGAAAAAAGTGCAAAAAATTACATAATGAGAGAAACGAGGGAAAAAGCACTAAAAAACTGACAAAATAATGAGAAAATGACAAATTTAGACAAAAAAGATGGAAAATTTTTTAGAAAAAAATGGACAACAAATGTGACAAAATCGAAATTAAAAAAAGGTATAATTTATGAATAAAATTGAGAAAAAAGGGTAATTTTTGAATAAAATTGAGAAAAAGGGTTATTTAAGCTATAGTTACCAAAAATCAACTAAAAGAAGGGAATAAACATAAAAAAGAGTTATTAGTTACTAAAATAAAAATAAAAAAGGCCAAAATACGTAAAAATGTGATAGTTGTCTGTCTCTAAACAAATGTGGATTTTGGATGAAAAAAGTGCAATTTAGAAGGAATCGTCTCACTATAAAAGTGTCTTTTTCAGATAAAAGAGGGGAAAAACTACCTACTAAAAAAACAAGTACAAAAAAGTGCAAAAAAGTAACAAAATAATAAGAGAAAAGAGGGGAAATTTATGACGAAAGGGGTAGTTTTGGAGAGAGAAAAAAGTGTCAAAATAGTAAGAGAAAAAAAGGTAAATTTTTGTAGAGAAAAAAATACAAAAAACTTTTTTACAGAGAAAAGGGGAAAAAAGTACTAAAAAGGTGACAAAATAATGAGAGAACAGAGGGGAAAAAGTACTTAAAAAGTGATACCGTTAAGAGAGAAATGAGGGGTAATTTTGGAGAGAAAAGAAGTGCAAAAAAGTGACAAAATAATGAGAGAAAAGAGGAGAAAAGGGGTAATTTACTCAAAAAATGGGTAATTTTAGAAAAAAGTGACAAATTTGAGAGAAAAGTGGTGAAATTGTGGAGAAACTTTGGAGAGAAAAAAATTACAAAAAAGTGCCTTTTTGAGAGAAAAGAGGGTAAAAAGTACTAAAAAAGACACAAATTTAAGAAAGAAATGAGGGGTGTATTTGGAGAGAATAAAGTGCAAAAAAGTAACCAAATAATGACAAAAAAGAGGGGAAATTTTATTCGAAAAAGTGACAAATTTAGGAGAGAAATGAGTGATAATTTTGGAGAGAGAAAAAATAATAAGAGAAAAAAGGGGAAATTTCGGATGAAAAAAAAAGTACAAAAAAGTGACTTTCTGAGAGATAAAAGGGGAAAAATACGAAAAAGTACTAAAAAATTGACAGAATAATGATGGAAAAAGGGGTAATTTACTCAAAATGGTTAATTTTAGAAAAAATGGGTAATTTTAGAAAATTGTGACAAATTTGAGAGAAAGTGATGAAAGTTCGGAGAGGAAAAATGTACAAAAAAGTGACTTTTGAGAAAAAGAGAGATAACTTTAGAGAGAAAAAAGTACAAAAAAAGTATCTTTTTGAGCGAAAAGAGGGGGAAAAGTACTAAAAATACATAAATATAGGAGATAAATTAGACGTAATTTTGGAGAGAATAAAGTGCAAAAAGGTGACAAAATAATGAGAAAAAAAGAGGGGAAATTTAAGACTAGAAAGTGATAGATTTAAGAGAGAAATGAGGGGTAATTTTAGAGATAGAAAAAGTGACAAAATAATTCGAGAAAAAAGGGGAAATTTCGAACAGAAGAAAAAGTACAGTACAAAAAAGTGACTTTTTTAGAGAAAAAAGGATAAAAATACGAAAAAAGTACAAAAAAATTGACAAAGCAATGAGGGAAAAGAGGGAAAAAGGGGTAATTTACTCAAAAAATGGGTAATTTTTAAAAAAGGGTAGTTACTAAAAAAATGTGTAATTTAAGAAAAAAGTAACAAATTTGAGATAAAAGTGGGGAAATTTTGGAGAGGAAAAAAGTACAAAAAAAGTGACTTTTTGAGAGAAAAGAGGGGAAAAAAGTACTAAAAAGACACAAAAAGAGAGTAATGAGAGGTAATTTTGAATAGAAAAAAGTGCAAAAGGTGCCAAAGTAATGAGAAAAAAAGAGGGGAAATTTAAGACTAGAAAGTGATAGTTTTAAGAGAGAAATGAGGGATAGTTTTGGCCAGAATAAGTGACAAAATAATAAGAGAAAAAAGGGGAAATTTCGGACAGAAAAAAATTACGAAAAAGTGACTTTTTTGACAAAAATAGGGGTAAAAATACGATAAAAGCATTAAAAAATTGACAAAATAATGAGGGAAAAAGGGGTAATTTACTCAAAAAATGGGTAATTTTTAAAAAAAGGGAATTTACTAAAAAAATGTAATTGTAGAAAAAAGTGACAAATTTGAGATAAAAGTGGAGAAATTTTGGAGAGGAAAAAAGTACAAAAAAAGTAACTTTTTGAGAGAAAAGAGGGGAAAAAAGTACTAAAAAAGACACAAAAAGAGAGAAATGAGATGTAATTTTGGATAGAAAAAAGTGCAAAAAGGTGACAAAGTAATGAGAAGAAAAGAGAGGAAATTTAAGACTAGTAAGTGATAGATTTAAGAGAGAAATGAGGGGTAATTTTGGAGAGAGAAAAAGTGACAAAATAATACGAGAAAAAAGAGGACTTTTTAACAGAAAAAAAAAATACTTTTTTAGAGAAAAAAGGGTAAAAATACGAAAAAAGTACTAAAAAATTGGCAAAACAATGAGGGGAAAGAGGTAAAAAGTTCTCGAAAGTGATTAGAATGAAATGAGGGGTAATTTTGGAGAGAAAAAAATGCAAAAAATGACATAATGAGAGAAAAGAGGGAAAAAGCACTAAAAAACTGACAAAATAATGAGAAAATGACAAATTTAGAAAAAAATGGACAACAAATGTGACGAAATCGAAATTAAAAAAGGTATAATTTATGAATAAAATTGAGAAAAAGGGTTATTTAAGCTAGTTACTAAAAATCAACAAAAAGAAGGGAATAAACATAAAAAAAGAGTTACTAGTTACAAAAATAAAAATAAAAAAGGCCAAAATACGTAAAAATGTGATAGTTGTCTGTCTCTAAACAAATGTAAATTTTGGATGAAAAAAGTACAATTTAGAAGGAATCGTCTCACTATAAAAGTGTCTTTTTCAGATAAAAGAGGGGAAAAAGTACCTACTAAAAAAACAAGTCCAAAAAAATGCAAAAAAGTAACAAAATAATGAGAGAAAATAGGGGAAATTTGAGACGAAAGAGAGGAATAAGGGGTAGTTTTGCAGAGAGAAAAAAGTGTCAAAATAATAAGAGAAAAAAAGGTAAATTTTTGTAGAGAAAAAAATACAAAAAACTTTTTTACAGAGAAAAGGGGAAAAAAGTACTAAAAAGGTGACAAAATAATGAGAGAACAGAGGGGAAAAAGTACTTAAAAAGTGATACCGTTAAGAGAGAAATGAGGGGTAATTTTGGAGGGAAAAGAAGTGCAAAAAAGTGACAAAATAATGAGAGAAAAGAGGGGAAATTTGAGACGAAAAAGTGACAAATTTAGGAGAAAAGTGGGGTAATTTTGTAATAGTAACAGTAAAGCCCGGAAAGTTTATTAATAAAGCTTCATTATCTATTAACGAAGACACCAAGAATTTAGCTTGTGTCAAAATAAATGTTTCTCTGTTTTTTGAGTATCCAGTAAATTATTTCCAGGAACAATATTCATTTTTGGTATTAATAAATTGCACTAAAGGTAACCTAGGGCTCTGCTATGACTAGATATTTTGACCCAATAACATATTTTTATTCTAGTCATTAACCATGAAATATCGTCTTTGTTTTTTTTATTAATGTTGCAGTCATTCAGTTAAAGCAATAATTTTACTTAAGCTGACCTCATTACGTCATTTTTGTTGTAATCAATTCTATTGATGATTATTTTAACCAACAACATTATTTTAATAGCAGCTATTTAATGGTACTTTTGGTAGTCGCAATTATTGTTTCCAATGAGTTATAAAGAAATAAAGAACTGCCTTAATTTCTCTTTTTTTTTTCTTTCAAGCATACAATGGCGTAGTTATTTTATTAATTAAAAATTATTAAGTCATGTTGAAAAGGAATCTTACTTAATTAGTAGTTGATTTAATTATAGTTATTATGTAAATTAGAATGTGTTATTTTTATTAGAGTGATTTAAGTTTTATAGTTTTACTATAATAATAAGAGAAATCTCAATTTAAAACATTTATAAACCAATAAAATATATTGAAACATAAAACATTAATTCAATTAAAAGTTAACGAGGTTCAATATTAGTTATGCTATTTTATTAATGTTAATATTTATTAAAATTAATTTTTTATTTCTTGATATTTTCTTTTAAAAATTCAAATAGTCTCTGTTTTAAAACCTTTTGTGATGACGTTTCTAAAAATACCTAACCAAAATATATCAATCACGCTGCAAGCATTTCAGAGCGTTTAAGCCACAGGCAATATTTCATTTATGATAGGAACACGCGTCGCTCTTAGTTTTTATTCGGCGGGTATCATTTCCAGATGGGTCGTTAGCAAGAGGACCGATCGCTGTCATTGGTTTCTTTGCGGCTTCGGATACCAACTTTTTCGGCGGCTGCATGGACCGTTTTCAACACCGGAACAAACTAGAGATGGGATTATTAATTCTGACAATGTATGTATGACCCACTTTTCAAAATATTGATAAAGCAAAACAAGACATATCCATTCTCCCTGAATAATGTTAATAACGTCACACTTATACAGTGTGTCCGTAAAGTATGGAACAAATTCATTTTTAGCTAAACAGGCCATTTTAAGAAATAATCCTGAAACACGTCGATTTTTGATTTTTTTTAATTTACCGTATTTTAAAATAATAATGATTTCTGGCTAATTGGTCTCTGCCAAAGCCAATAAACTAGGAAAAAAAAAAAAAAAATCTAATTACTTTCGAGTAATGAAGTCACCGTCATTTTTTTTTAATGGAACACATCCATTTTGTTTCAATTTTCGTATTACTCTAGCTGAGCTGATTCCAAAAATGTATCACATGTTTATTCCAATTGGTACAGGGTGGACAAAAATACAATAGTTTTGTGTGTGCTCATAAAGTAACGCTTGTAACGAGAAATTATTTCTTATCAATTTAAAAAAAAAACATAGTCGTCTAGTTTTTTGTGAAATGTCATTATTTGTTTGGTAATTTATTGATGTTCAGTGACAGTTTAGTACTACAATATTTTTGGTATTCGTGAATGTTTTAATTATTGCTTAGATTTAATTTGAACTAGAAATGAAGTTAAGTGTAAAACAAAAAATTGAAATACTTATGATGATTGGGTATGGAGACAGATCGCGAACTCAGATGGAAGGGGCGGATGTAATTTCGACCTAAAAAAGTACAGGTACAAACGTGGACATGTAATTTCGACCGGCATTTTGAAGGTTATTTCCTATCTAATATGTATTTTCGACTACATCAAAGTGAAGTTCATAAAAGATAAAAGACTTTTATACATTTTTATTACTTAAGCATAAAATTTGCGCAAAAAAATCAAAACTTATTATACATAAACTTCAATATAGGAACTTATAAATACGTGAATAAGTTTATAAATTTGTATAAACTAAATTTTCTAAAAACTATGATGTGATACAGATTTAACAAATTCAGTCTAGAAATATTTAAGCATATTAATCGTCTTTTCAGTAAATTTTAATTTATTTCTTACTTATATTTAATTTTTGTTGGAATATTCAAACTTCATTTTTAAATATGCATCGATCTGAAATTCCTTCAATTTTTCGATAAATATAAATATTGAGGGATGACTATAATAAAATGAGGAATTGAATTTCGAATGGAATAATTTGCAAGCATTTGTAGTGCGTCTGGTTTTGTTTTATAATATTCTAATAAATAGTCTGTGTATTTATCCAATAATTAGAATATAAAACAATCTTCAGCTTCAGAAGATTTTAAATAAATTAATCCAAAAATTATGGGTCAGCCATTTACCTTCTTCAGAGTTTTTGTCTTTGTAGATTTGAGTTAATCCCAAAGACTGATTTTTTTGTACCACGCTTGATGTAAGTGAAACCGACAACCATTTATTTTTGTTTTCGGCATTACGCTTCTTATTGCGATATGAATCGCCATTTCAAAATCTGAGAATGCCTCCATTGGTTCAAAAACTATAGAATAAAATCCTTTAAAATCTTAGACAGTAAAAGTTATAATAATTTTGCATTTTTTTAATTTGTAAACAAAAATTTAAAAACAATTATCTCTCTAATATTATAACAACCATCGCTTGCAATTTTTGTCTCCGGTCGAAAATGTCTGTGACATTAGTTGATCCCTTTCTTTTTCCAGGTAGCTAAAGGATTATCAGTCGAAATTACACCCGCCAGATGGAAGTGTGCAATTTGTTTAATGATAAATATCCAGAAAGACCTATAACGCGTTCAACAGTCAGTAAGATAGAAAAGAAATTTGGAGAAACTGGTACGGTTTAAAATGCACGCAAATCAGGTCGTCCCTCTACAAATGCTGATACAGCATTAGATGTTTTACTTAGTTTTGAAGAAGATGCGCACAATTCTATGCGTAAAGTTAGTCGCTATATCGGTATTAGCAAAACAACGGTACACAAACTATTAAAGCTTGAAAAATGGCATCCGTATAAAATCAAACTTGTGCAGGAATTAAACGAAGATGATCCCTATAGAAGAATCCAATTTTGCGAAGAAATGATGGATAAATGTCACCGAGACCCTCTCTTGAGACAAAACATTATTTTTTCTGATCAGGCCACTTTCACGTTAAATGGCGAGGTCAACCGTCAGAATTGTAGATACTGGGCAAAAGAAAACCCCCACTGGATGCGTGAGCATCATACACAATACACGCAAAAGGTAAATGTATGGTCTGGAATTGTAAGAAATCGAATCATCGGACCCTACTTTATCGAAGGTAATTTAAACGGGGTAAAGTACCTTGAGTTTTTAAGGGGGTATCTTGTACCTACTTTACGTAATTTGTTTCGCAGCAGACGTAATCCTGGAGATTTTGATGAAAGCTTATGGTTTCAACAGGATGGTGCATCTCCACATTATGTTGTAGATGTTAAAAGGTACCTAGATGAAATTTTTCCGAACAGGTGGATTGGTAGACGTGGACCTATTGAATGGCCAGCGAAGTCACCAGATTTCAATCCTTTGGATTATTTTATGTGGGGCCATCTGAAGAATGTTGTATGTATCAAACCAAACCAGCAAATATTCAAGAATTAAAAGAGAGAATTCGGACAGCAATAAACAATATTTCTTAAGACACAATAAACAAGGTTCAACAAGAATTTGTACACCGTTTGGGTTACTGTCAAATACAGCAACGGCTGCAGTTCGAACATTTATAAAGTCATGTATTTCATCCTATTCTGTCCGCTAGACAATAAGTATTTTTGATAATATTGTTAATTTAACTAATAAAGAATGTTACGCGTTACTTTATGAGCACACACAAAACTATTGTATTTTTGTCCACCCTGTACCAATTGGAATCAACATGTGATATATTTTTGGAATCAGCTCAGCTAGGGTAATCCGAAAATTGAAACAAAATGGAGGAGCTCCATTTAAAAAAAAATGACGGTGACTTCATTACTCGAAAGTAATTCACCCTGTATATTAGATTATTATTTTAAAATACGGTAAATTAAAATCAAAAATCGACGTGTTTCAGGATTATTTCTTAAAATGGCCTGTTTAGCTAAAAATGAATTTGTTCCATACTTTACTGACACACTGTATAAATCAAACTGGTTATACCAGTCACTATTTTTATGTGGTTTTTAAGAAGTTGGTCATACTGGGAATTAAACTCCGGCCGTTTTACACCGAAACCATATACCGGGTGATTCATTTAACCTGGAATTTTGTAATATCTCGAAAAATACTCACCGTACAGAAAATGTGTTCAATCGAAACTTTAATATCTCAGAGGGGAGCATCCGGCAGTACTAAATTATGCCCACCTCCACATCTCCTATGGGCGAGGCGGGCGGCAAATTAGAAATCCTAAATAGGAACTCTGTATTTTTATCCCAGATTCGGAGTCTACGTCGCAAGCTACGTACTATTTCTCTGAAAAAATTATTTCGTTTTGCGACAGACGGCGGTATTTTTCGCTGGGCTATTCAATGATGTCACGATTGCCCCCCCCCCACTTCCTGTGAGTGGAGCGGTTGGTTAATAAACTACTTTTTATTCGTGAATCGAAATAATTTGTTCAGAGAAATCGTAAGTAGCTTTCGACGGAGAATCCGAATCTGCGATGAAAATAGGGTTTCATAGATAAGATTTCTAATTTGACGCCCACCCCGCCCATATAGGATGTGTAATTTAGTACTACAGGCTGTCCCCCTCTGAGATATTAAAGTCTCGTTTTGGCACATTTTTCTGTACGATGCATTTTTTCGAGATATTACAAAATTCCAGATTAAATGAATCACCCGGTACTTTCGCATTACGAAAAAAACAAAGTGGCAGAAATATTATATAAAACTTATCAAGCAGACTTTCATACGTTATAAACAAAACGTAGCGAACGGCCCACGTACAAAAAAATAAATGGATACTATGTATAATATAACCTATTATTTTAATGTTTATGTGCCGCCTATGGAGCGTATAGAAGGAGGGCAATCTCTATGGTCAAAATTTTATACGCAACTAAAAGTACATGAAATAACCGACGTGGCGCTGACGATCGTATGTTGAAAAACTGTTTGTAGATTAAATAGATCCATAATCTCAAATAACGTTTTTTATTTAATGAGCCACCCAATTTTTATAAAATACATATCTTTAAAAGTTTACGTAATGGATTAAAATTATTATTTCAAAAAGTCAAAGAAATGTCAAAACTCGCTTAAACTGTCATCAACAGCGCCACCAAGTGGCTTCCAAAATCGGGCCACTTTTTATGACCTTGAGATGTGCCTCCTTCTATACCCTCCATAGTGCCGCCTATGTGTTTTATTTTTTTCTTCTTTTTTTTTAAATAGTCTAATTCGCTATGGCCATTTGGTTTAGTAGTACCTACTTGACAGATAACTGTAAATTATACCTTGTCATGCCATCTACATTACTTTAAACAAATTAATGTAGCTGACGTCACTTGGAAATTTTGAAAATTTATTTCTTAGTAATCGTAATGTTTCAAAGTTAACCAAGCCTATTTTTATAAATAATTTTAAGTAGATTTTCATCTACTACAAATGAATTTGCTGTAGCTACCACATCACACGTTCCCATTGTACTATGAATGAGAACGGTTCTAATTTCCCATATTTAATCGCATAAGAAAACGCTCGGCTCGTGTTTTCGACAACAACAAAAAAGACTTGACACGGCATTCGGTAGATCAGTAAAATATCTGATAATTTAAAGAAAAGTATGCGCACTAGCACTGCCAAAAGAACACTTCCTAACTTTGTTATTATTGAACCGATTTGAAGAGACGAAACGTCATTAGATTTTTTTTATTATTTTATACTTTTAACCTTTTTACCACTTTTTTGCCCTTTTTTGCATTTTTAAAACTATATTAATTGTTTTTTTGACCATTTTGGAGTTTTTATTTTGCCTTTTTTTCTTTTTTTGGTTTTTTTTTTTTGTCGAGTTAGGCTTTTTTTGGACTTTTTGTTTATTTTTTTCACCACTTTTTTACTTTGTATTGTCCATTTTTTGCCTTTATTAAGCCTTCTTCACCTTTTTTTTGCTTTATTTTAATTTTTCTTTTTGTTAAATTTTTTGCTTTTTTTGCCTTTTTTGCCTTTTTTATCTCTTACCAATTTTTACAAATTGTATTGAGATTCTTATCCCATTTTTGATTTTTTCCCATTGTCACTCTTTTTTTATTATAGTTTTAATTTTTGCTTAAATTTAGTTTGTTTATTTATTTTTAACAATGTTTTTGTCTTTTTTGAAATAATTCGTTACCATATTGCTATTTATAATAAATTGTGGCCATTTTTTGTATCAACGTATATTTCTAGGCTTGAAGATGGCTTTTTAGCCGAAACTAATTGCCGATTTTCAAATTAATTATATTGTGTGGTACATATCTTTGTGTTTTATTTCAATTTATTAAAAAAATGTTTTATTCATATAGATATAAATGGCCAAATTTTTGTTTGCCAAATTTATTAAATGTATTATCTTAAAACAGAAAATTTCACCGAAATATTTTTGGTTTTTTTTTTTAATTAAATAAGTAGTAGTTCTAATTCTGTATTAGTTTGATTAATATATTTAATATTTATATCATTTAAATTATCAACGTTGGGTACCAAATACTGATAAAGTACCAAATAGTGATAAATTTCCAAATTCCGATAAACAGAAAATTAATGAAAATCTTAAATTTTTTGACACTTACCATTGCCAAAATAGTTGAGAACCAGTGAAGCTTAATTCTTCTGTAACGGTTACCAATAATTTAGAATTTCCATCTCTAAATGAAAATTTTCATGGACGGTGTTGACACTAGAGGCGACGGAGCTGCGGCATCATCGTCAGGCAGATAGATAACACACCAGACCGAAACGATGACGATTATCGGCAGATGCTCTCTCTCTCTCTCGGTTTGTCGCTGTGTCGCGCCCGGGTCTACAACAAACTTCGCTATCTTTGTATCTTTTGCCCGTTCCTCTTCTCCTCGTCGAGGTGTCAACGAGGTACAACATGATTAATGACATATTGCATTATCTATTGACAGGTTGCATTGTCATCATGTGAGAGTTTGATGCGTTGCGGAAGTAAAATCGTATTTAGAAAAGATTTGTTTATGCACGGTAACGCCATCTATATACTTATATCACAAGTCTCTCTTTTCCTTAATTTTTCAATTATTGGTCTCCCCAATTTATTTTTTCTTTAGATTTGCTTGGCTTGATTTATTATATTTCTCTAATATTTCAAAATGTATATAGATGAGAGGTTGATAATAACTAGTTCTAGTCATAGACATTACAATTATAAATTAGAAACTAAATTTTTTTATTACGATTTTATATTCCATTCTATCAATTTAATTCACAACTGTTACTAATGACTTTTTAAAGAGTTATTTTTGGGTTCTAAGACATCAATCAATGACTACCAACGTTTGACATAAAATTGACATTTGACGTTAATGACGTATTTACATGACTTGATTTTGGCAGCGTAAAGTTGTACTTTAGCGTCTTGAAGTTTAACAAATGACAAAACGTAATTAATCAATGACAACTGACGTTTGACATAAAGTTTAATTAATTTTTGTCAAAAAAAGGAGTTTGGTTTTTTTCTCAACGAAAATAATTGATTTTGAAGCATTTTGTCGAAAAAGCTTTTTCTACTTGATGAATACTTACATTTTGATCTTTTTTTTATCTTCATACGAAAACATGCCTTTTTTCTCACAAATAAAATTAGAAATTTTGATTTTCGTTTACGAACTTATTCATTTTACGTAATAAGCTTTTTGTTTATGAAGAAAATGACCGTTTTTTGGAGTTTTTTCATTTCTTCATATTAAGCTTTTGTCCATAATAAAATGACTAAGAAATGTGCCATTTTTAACGCATTTTTGTAAATAATTTGAGATTTTACTACTTAGTAAAAATTTGTCTTTAGAGCTTTTTCTTTTCTTTTTACTAAGTGCTTGTCTGCGGCAAAATGGTTTTTTACTCACTAAGAAAATGGCTAATTTTTGATTAATTTTTGTTAAAAAGTGAAGTTTGTACCACTTAGTAAAAACTTCTCTTTCGAGCTTTTTCTTTTTTTCATCAAGTTCTTTTTACTCACTAAGAAAATGGCCAATTTTCGATTCATTTTTCTTAAAAAGCGAAGTTTTTACCACTTAGTAAAAACTTCTCTTTCGAGCTTTTTCCTTTTTTTTGACTAACAATTTTTGATTCATTTTTACCACTTAGTGAAAACTTCACTTTCGAGCTTTTTCTTTTTTTTTTTGACTAAATTCTTTTTACTCACTAGAAAATGGCCAATTTTTGATTAATTTTTTGGAAAAACTTCTCTTTCAAGCTTTTTCTTTTTTTTTACTAAATTCTTTTTACTCACTAGAAAATGGCCAATTTTTGATTCATTTTTGTTCGAAAGTGAAGTTTTTTCCACTTTGGAAAAACTTCTCTTTCAAGGTTTTTCTTTTTTTTTTAACTGAGTTCTTTTTACTCACTAGGAAAATGGCCAATTTTTGATTCGTTTTTATTAAAAAGTAAAAACGTCTCTTTCGAGCTGTCTCTTTTTTTTATGAAGTTATTTTACTTACTTAGAAAATGGCCAATTTTTGTTAAAAAGCGAAGTTTTTACCACTTCAAACTTTTTCTTTTCTTTTTACCAAGTTTTGTCTATGACATAATGCCTTTTTTTCATTAAAAAAATGGCCAACTTATTTTTGAGTAATTTTTCTTAAAAGTGGAGCTTTTACCAATTAGTAAAAACTTCTCTTTTGAGCTTTTTCTTTTCTTCTAAGTTATTTTCTACGACAAAGCCTTTTTTCTCACTAAGAAAATGGCCAATTTATTTTTGAGGAATTTTTGTTAAAAGTGGAGCTTTGAGCAATTAGTAAAAACTTCTCTTTTGGGTTTTTTTCTTTCTTCTAACTAAATTATTGCCTACGACAAAGCCTTTTTACTCATGAAGAAAATGGCCAATTTTTTATTTATTTTTGTTAAAAAGTGAGCTTTTACCACTTAGTAACAACTTTTCTTTCGACCTTTTTTTTTCGCTTTACTAAGTTTTTGTCTACGACAAAATGCGTTTTTACTCACGAAGAAAACGGCCAATTTTTGAGGCATTTTTTAAAAGTGGAGCTTTTACCAATCAGTAAAAACTTCACTTTTGAGCTTTTTCTTTTCTTCTAACAAAGTTTTTGTCTACGACAAAGCCTTTTTTCTCATCAAGAAAATGGCTAATTTTTGAGGAAGCTTTTACCACTTAGTAAAAACTTCACCTTCAAATTTTTCTTTCTACCAAGTTTTGTCTACGACAAAATGCCTTTTTACTCACTAAGAAAATGGCCAATTTTTGAGGCATTTTTTTTAAAAATGGAGCTTTTACCGATTAGTAAGAACTTCTCTTTTGAACTTTTTCTTTTTTCTTCTTACCATGTTTTTGTCTACGACAGAGCCCTTTTGCTTCATCAGAAGCTTTTGTCTACCATAAAATGCCCTTTTTTCACAGAGAAAATTAGAGATTTTGATTCTTGTTTGAGCCTTTTCTTTTTCTATAATTTTCTATAATAAGCTTTTTGTTCATGAAGAGAATGACTAAAAAATGACCGATTTTGAAGTTTTTTCATTTCTTCATACTAAGATTTTGTTAATAATAAAATGGCTAAGAAAATAACCAATTTTTGTTCAAATATGGAGCTTTTCCACTTTTTTTTTCGACCCTTTTCTTTTCTTTTTACTCAGTTTTTGTCTACGACAAGGCCTTTTTACTCATGAAGAATATTGCTAATTTTTAGAAAGCTTTTATCACTTTGTAAAAACTTCTCTTTCTACATTTCTTTTTGTTTTATTAAGGTTTTGTCTACGACAAAATGATTTTTTTATCACTAAAAAAATGGCCAATTTTTGAGGCATTTTTTTTTAAAAAGTGGAGCTTTTACCACTTAGTAAAAACTTCTTTTTCAACCTTTTTCTTTTCTTCTTACCAAGTTCTTGTCTACCGCCATGTTGTCTTTGTTCTCAAAAAGAAAGTGACATATTTAGAAGTAATTTTGTCAAAAAAAGGAGCTTTTATCACGGTTCGTGTCGTAATTTTCGTACTCGTGTCTTAATTTTTAAAATTTGCAGTTTTCTATAAATTTTTCTTATTCTCATTTTTTTACCACTTGGCTAAAATATTATTAAACAGTCAATATTTTGGTGTCATTTTTATGAGAAAGTTAAACGCCTTATACAGGATGGCGCAAATTTAATTAAACACTATTCGGCTTTCGTTGTATTTACAAAGTTTATTTAATGGGAAAAATGTATATTTTCAAGACGAATTAATCGGTTTTTTCAAAATTGAAATATCAGGTCCGGTTTTCCAAATATTGTGGAAAAACGAAATTTTCGATTTATTTAATTTTTAAACCAAATATCGCTTGATAAGTGTATCCAATTTTTTGAAACAACGTTTCGTCTTTGAAGGGCCATCTTCAACTTTATTTATTATTTATAGAAATTTAACAAACTACTAAAAAAAATACTCGTTGCATATTTTAGTTTGTATTTAAAATTTATAGATGTGTCTTTATGACAGTCCGTCCAAAAAATTCATTGTGACTCCAATAAATTATTCCATACATTTTATATACCCGGACAAAATACCAACACTAAAGTTCTGTTTCCTTTATTGTCGATATATAACTTACAAGGGACCGAATTTATATAGAACCAGGGACGGAATTGAACACAAACAGAATAAATTTCAATACTTATTTTAAAAGAAATATATACAATAAACTTTAATATTGAGACTTTTTAAATGGAAAATTTACTAATTTCATCATTGTTTTTGAACTAACAAAAATAAATAAATAAATTAGCTATACAGTATGTAATAAAAGCAATGGTCAAAAATTTAATCATAGATAAAAGTAAATTAATTTAAGGTAACTGTGCCTCATTCAAAAAATAAACACCCAAAATAATTAGCTCTTTATTTAAAAAAAATAAAAATGATTTTTCGTAAATTTTTGGTAATAAATATTTTCTGTTTTTGTTTTTCGTTTTTTAGTTGTAATTATTAAATGTATGTTTATTTAAAAATAAAAAGGTTATTTTAATTTGTTTAAAAAAATATAGAGTGTAACACGTACAAAAAACAAATTTCAGAAACATTCAAAAACCTATCCAAAATTTCCAGAATTTCAATAATTTCGACATAACTTAACAAAATTTTAAAACGTCTATTTCGAAAATAAACGTCAAGTTTCCAAAATGTCAAAAATAAACATTAAATATTACCAAAAACTTAAAAGAATCGTCAAAAATTCCGCAATATAAAAAGAAAACAAAAAATTTTAAAATAGCATCAAAAACTTTAAAAAAATGTTTAAAAGTTCATAACAATTCAAAAAAACGTCAAAAATTTACAGAATTTCAAAAATTTCTAGATAGCTTAAAAAAAATGTACGTCAATTTCGAAAATAAACGTCAAAAGTTTCTAAAAAATGAAAAAAATTCGATGAAACGTCAAGAAGTTAAAAAAATGTCAAAAATTCCGAAAATTTCAAAAATAGTCTTTAAATGTTTCCAAAAACTTCAAGAATTTAAAAAATTTCACAAAAACGTCAACAATTCTGAATTACAAAAAAAAAACAAAGAATTTAAAAAAAAACATCTAAAATTTAGAATATTTCAAAAAACCTCAAAAATTTCAAATATTTCGACACAGCTTAAAAAAATGTACGTCAATTTCGAAAATACACGTCAAAAGTTTCTAAAAAATTAAGAAATTTCTATAAAACGTCAAAATTTTAAAAAACTGTCAAAAATTTCAAAAATAAACATTAAATATTTCCACAAACTTCAAGAATTTAAAAAATTTCACAAAAACTTCAAAAATTCCGAAATATAGGTAAAGATAAAACAAAAAACTTTAAAAAAGCATCGAATATTTAAAAAAACCTCAGAACTTCAGAGAATTTAAAAAAACTCTCAAAAATTTCCAGAATTTCAAAAATTTCGTAAAAACTCAAAAAAAATTAACGTCAATTTCAAAAATAAAAGTCAAAAGTTTCTGAAAGCTTTCAAAAGGATAAAACGTCAGAAATTTAAAAAAATGTCAAAAATTCCGAAAATTTTAAAAATTCCAAACATTAAATATTTCCAAAAACTTGAGAATTTAAAAAAAAATACAAAAATGTAAAAACTTCTAAATAAAAATTTTTTTTAAAAAGCATCAAACATATTAAAAAAATGTCAAAAATTTCCAGAATTTCGACAAAATTTAAAAAAAATTACGTCAATGTCGAAAAAAAACGTCAAAAGTTACTAAAAACTTAAAAAATTTCGATAAAACGTCATAAATTTAAAAAAAATGTAAAAAACTCTAAAACTACAAAATTTCAAAAATAAACATTAAGTATTTCCAGGATTTCAAAAATTTCGAGAAAACTTAAAAAAAATGTACGTCAATTTCGAAAATAATCGTCAAAAGTTTAAAAAAAAAAAATAAAAATCGATAAAACGTCAAAAATTTAAAAAAATGTCAAAAATTCAGAAAATTTCAAAAATAAACATTAAGTATTTCCAGGATATCAAAAATTTCGAGAAAACTTAAAAAAAATGTACGTCAATTTAGAAAATAATCGTCAAAAGTTTCTAAAAAATTAAAAAAATTCGATAAAACTTTAAAAAACCTCAAATATTCCGAAAATTTCAAAAATAAACTTTAAATATTTAAAAAAATTTCACAAAAACCTCAAAAATTCGGTTATATAAAAAAATAAAAAATTTTAAAAAAGCATCTGAAATTTAAAAAAATTTCGACGAAAACCCAAAATTTCCAAAACTTAAAAAAATGTCAACATTTCAGATAATTTCAAAAAACCATAAAGAATTTCCAGAACTTCAATAATTTTGACATAACTTAACAACATTTGAAAACGTCAATTTCTAAAATAAACTTCAAGTTTCCAAAATTTCAAAAATAAAAATGAAATATTTCCACAAACTACAAGAATTTTAAAAATTTCACAAGAACGTCAAAATTCCGAAATAAATAAAACAAAAAAATTTTAAAAAGCAACAATATAAAAAAAAAATGTCAAAAATTCAGAAAATTTCAAAAATTCCTCAAAAATTTCGACAAAACTTAAAAAAAATTTACGTCAATTTCAAAAAAGCATCAAAAATTTAAAAACATGTCAAAAACTCAAAAAATTTCCGGAATTTCAAAAATTTTGAAAATAAACGTCAAAAGTTTATAAAAAATTAAAAAATTTCGATAAAACGTCAAAAATTAAAATAAATGTCACAAATTCCGAAAATTTCAATAATAATCTTTAAATATTTCCAAAAACTTCAAGAATTTAGAAAATTTTACAAAAACGTCAAAAATTGCGAAATATAAAAAAAAACCATAGAAATTTATAAAAATTTCAATGAAAAGTCAAAATTTCCAAAACTTGAAAAATTTCACAACTGATTAAAGTTTTCAAAACCATTAATATTTATAAAATTTAAAAATAAATGTTAAAAATATACAGGATGATGTCAAGAATAGTAAATTATGTATAAAAAAAATCTTAATTTGCACGAAGAATTAAAAATTACATTGTAAAAAACAACACAGGTTTCTCCCTAGGGGCTGGCGCTTATTTTTTTTTAAGTACCATCATGTTTTTAATTTTATAAATTTTAAAGTATTTAATAATTACCTGATGATGGTCACTGACCGAAACTAGTTACCTATTTGTACGTATAATATTAAATTCTTGTGATACCTGACTTTGTGCCTTTTTTTCTTAATATAATTTTTAATTAACTATTTTTGGTGCAGATTATTTAAAGTTTCTATTTTATACTAAATCTTGAAGAGCTTTTTAAAATTAGATGCATTATATTTGTGTATAAAATAAATAAAAAAATCGTTTTTTCTCCAAAGAAACGTCATTAGAATAAAATTTAGTAACCGAATGAGATTGTAATAAGGCATTAAAATAATGATTCCAAAAGCCCATTTTTGAAAAAATTGAGTTAAAAGTAGTTTTCCGAAAACAAAACTTTTTAATTACAATTTTAATAAAAACGGATTAAAGCGAGGATAAAAAAATTCTTATCAATTTTTTCAGAATTTCAAAAATTCGTACATTAATACAAAATAAGTATTGAGGCGAAGGACTAAGATGTTTTATTTACAGTGAGGCGAAGGACAACGGTGATTCATTTATATTGAGGAGACAGACTAGGTGAAAAAAAATTAGCATCACATTAATTTATAATTATAGTTAAATCTGAGTCATCCTTTTGTTAAAAAAAAATAATTATCAAAAATTTGCTTCACTTAAACCTCAGGAAACCACCTGACATTTAATACACACTTATTTTTTATGGAATATGATTCTAAATAAAAAATATCTGTTTGAAAGTTTTATATGTTATAAATAAATATAATATACTGATATTGTTTCAAATTTCATAATTTTTGTGTAGATCCGACTCTGTGCAAAATGGCGCTTTCGTCTTCTCGTCCGCGAAATACGATAAAACGAGAATAAAATAAGAATATGACGGCTATAAAACGTACTCAGGTGTCTTTTGAAGAATGCTCCTCTCCGTCTCCGTGAAATTTTTCTGCAAATAATAAAAACAAAGATGTCCGATCTTTTATGTTTTGCAGTAAGTAATACGGCTGTTTATTTACGGCAATTTTAACTTTTATCTCTTTATGGTTTTTTAATCATCGTGAAATAATGCATAAATTTAATGGAAATGCTTTTGAACGGTTAAACGATAAAAAAATTTGTTAAATAGGTAGTTAAAAGATGATAATTTAGTTCAATTGGAAAAAAAGGTAAATATAATTTTAATTAATAATTTTTTGTTAATTAAGCAATAAATAAATATAACATAGACTCAATTAAAAACAATTTTTGTTGTAATATATTCCAAAAGAACGCAATATTGTCAGTATTAAAAAGTTTATAATAAAAAAAAGTTTTAAACAATGAAATTGGTGAAAAAGTAGGGAAAAATAGAGTTGGTGAAAAAGTGGAAAAAAAGAAAGTTTGAATAATAAAGAAATTAGTAACAAAGTAGAGAAAAAAAAATAATTGGGAAAAATGTGGCCAAAAAAGTGGGAAAAAAGTTAAAGATTGAAAAAGAAGTTAGTAAAAGAGTAGGGGAAAAATAGGGAGGGCAAAAAAAGTAGGAAAAATGGTAAAAAAAATTAAAGCAAAGAAATTAGTAAAAAAAGTTTAGGGGAAAAGGTGAAAAAAACAAGTTTAACAAAAAGAAATTCGTAAAAAAAGCTTCGGAGAAACCCGTACATTAATTTTTTTATGACTTCTCTCCCACTTTCTTTATCTCATTCGTTTCCCCTCTTTAAAAAAAATGAGAACAAAAGATACAATAATATCCTTTGTTAGGAGAAAAAAGTGGAAAAAATAAGTTTAAAACAAAAAAATTATTAAAAAAAAAGCTTCGGAGAAACCCGTACATTAATTTTTTTATGACTTCCCTCCCTCTATTTTCCCCTCATTCGTTTCCCCTCTAAAAAAAAGTTGAGAACAAAAAGATACAATAATATCCTTTGTTAGGAGAAAAAAGTGGAAAAAATTAGTTTAAAACAAAGAAATTATTAAAAAAAAGCTTCGGAGAAACCCATAGATTAATTTTTTTATGACTTCTCTCCCACTTTCTTCAGCTCATTCATTTCCCCTCTTAAAAAAAAATTGAGAACAAAAAGATACAATAATATCCTTTGTTAGGAGAAAAAAGTGGAAAAAATAAGTTTAAAACAAAGAAATTCGTAAAAAAAGCTTCGGAAAAACCCGTACATTAATTTATTTATGACTTCTCTCCCACTTTCTTCAGCTCATTCGTTTCCCCTCTTAAAAAAAAATTGAGAACAAAAAGATACAATAATATCCTTTGTTAGGAGAAAAGTGGAAAAAATAAGTTTAAAATAAAGATTTAAAACAAAGAGATTATTAAAAAAAAGCTTCGGAGAAATCCGTACATTAATTTTTTTATGACTTCCCTCCCACTAGCTCATTCGTTTCCCCTCTTAAAAAAAAATTGACAACAAAAAGATACCAATATATCCTTTGTTGGTAGTCTATGCCACCACCACCCACCCAAAAACAGTGCATGCTACTTGACTCCCACCACCCAAAATCTTCAAACTTATATAATGGGAGTAATAGAACCATGCCGGTACTGGACCACTTCGTAATACTCCGTAGATGAAGGCAAGCACCCCTTCAGCGAGAAAATACCCTTACCTGGACTAATGGCAAGATACTAGATTATCCTCACCACCCCAAAAGCAGCCCTAATCGACGTAATTATTTCCTTTTTGTCTTGAAATTGCCCCTAATGGACGTAACGATTGCCTTTTTGGTGACAATGACCAGAAGCAATACTAGAAGAGGACTTCTTGCCCCCCTCTATATTGCAAAAAGCATCGCTTATCGCTTGATCTATTCTTTTTTCCTACGAAAGAGCCTCGTATTAGCGGCCCCCGTAGAGTCCATCCTGTACGGAAGAGGCTCGTTTAGCCCATAGACAATGACCAAAACCATTAGTAATGGACACAATATACAAATTTAATCGCTTATCTCTTGATGTCTTGATCTCTTCCTAAAAATAATTAGAAGAGTACACTCTGTATAAAAAATTCAAAACTAATCGCTCATCACTTGATCTCTTCCTATATAAAAAGGTTAATAATTTATTTTTAATAGCAAATCAAAATCATTAAAATAGCTCTATTTATAATTGACCAAGATTTGGTTTAAATCTATTAACTAGCTTAAAAAAATCGGCTGTGTCACCCCAGTACTTTCCCGGCTCGACCACAGAGAATATGTTATTTATTATTATTATTTTAATTACAAAATACTAAGCATTACATTTAAAATAGCGAGCCGATAATGAATACGTCTACCGAATTGATATTTTAATGTTGATAATGACATAAGCTGCGCATGCGCACGTTGTATGTCACACTGCTACAATTAGGATCTCCTAAAATCATGTGTGAAAACTATTGGGAATTTGGGAGAAATTTGAAAAAGTTAAAGAAAATTTTATGCTTTACAACTTTGCACCAGAAAATTTTGCACTAAAATTCATTGTTTGTCCTCAAAATCAAGAAAAAGTAGAGAAAACTTACATACAGATTTTTTACGCGCCCTCTAGTGGCGCAACTATTGAAAATTCTAGAAAAAGTTTGTGACAAGAGTTGTACGGAATTCTATGGTCTAAAACTTTGTACTACAATATTTTGTACTAAAATGTATTATTTGTCCTCAAAGCAAGAAAAACTAGAGAAAACCTACATGCACATTTTTTGCGCGCCCTCTAGTGGTGCAACTATTGGAAATTCAGGAAAAAGTTTGAAACAAGAGTTATAGGGAATTTTATGCTCTAAAACTTTGTACTACAACATTTTGCAGTGAAATGTATTGTTTGTCCTTAAAATTTAAAAAAAGTAAAAATTGTTACATGTGTATTTAATCAATGTCGGTCCTGAGGACCTTCTACTGTACCAATTTAAACCAAAATCTAATGGTCGTATTCTAGGCATACATCGACCCTCCATACCAAATTTCAGCTTGATTGGTCAAACGGTTCACACAGACACACAGACGCACAGACCCACAGACACACAGACCCACAGACACACAGACCCACAGACACACAGACACACAGACACACAGACACACAGACACACAGACACACAGACACACAGACACACAGACACACAGACGCACAGACGCACAAACGCACAAACGCACAGACGCACAGACGCACAGACACACAGGCACACAGACACACAGACAGACCATGCGCTGGAAATAGTTTCAATCTTCTTGGGGGACCTCAAAATGGATATTTCCATCGATATCTCAAATTTTTTTTTTGCTCGTTCACCTTACTTTCCCTTTAATGGGTCCGGGAAAGTAAAAAGGGAAGTGTATGGGAAAATATTAGAAAATAGGGAAAAACAGCCGAACAATGGAAAAAGGGAAAACATGAAAAAAGAAAATAATAGAAATAAACAGGAAAAAATAATAAAAAACAGGAAAAATAGAGCAAAATAGGGAAAAACGGCAAAAATATGAAAGAAATCAGAAAAATATAAAGAAAATAGGGAAACCAGAAATAATGAGAGAAAAATAAAAAATTGATAAAAGTGAGACTTTGAGCAAATCATGACCACCTATGATTCATAAAAAAAAATGTGTATAAATATACCTGGTGTTTCATTTGAATTTCCAATTCTCATGGCATTTCCGGTCAAACCAGATGTCGGCCATATTGGATTTCTGTGTAAAAAAATCTTAAAATAGCTTTATTATAATCGACCAAAATTTGGTTAAAATCTATTAAACGGCTTAAAAGTTGTAGGGGTGGCCCATGACCCATTTACACCCGGTATATCCCATTTTTTTCCTATTTTCACCTATTTTTCCCTTTTTGTTCTTATAACTCTGCAAGTCCTCAATCCCAATATTTGTACCGATTTTTTCTTATTTCCTCTTATTTTTAACTAATTTCCCCATTTTTCACTGTTTCCCTATTTTCATCCTATTTTTTCTGATTTTACCCAATTTTTTTCTTTTCCCAATTTTTTACTATTTTTACTAAATTTCCCTATTTTTCCCTGTTTTGCTTTATTTTTCCCAATTTTCACTATTTTTCCTATTTCTTTCCTTATTTCTTACATTTTTTATCCTGGTTTTCTTTGTTTTGTTTTTTTTTTATTTGTTTTTCTCCATTTTTTCATGTTTTTTCATATGTTCCCCATTTTGCTCTATTTTTTTTTATTTTTCCCTATTTTTCAGTCGCTATTTTTTTTTTTAATTTTTCCAATTTTACTCTATTTTTTGCTATTTTATATTTTCTATTTATCTATTTTCCCTACTCTCTCCTATTTTTCCCTATTTTTTGCTTTTTCCCTTTTTCTTCTTACCACTCTGCAAGTCCTCATTCTTCGTCGCTAAACAATATTTGTACCGATTTTTTCCTATTTCCCCTACATTTTCTCTATTTTAAACTAATTTCCCCATTTTTAACTGTTTCAGTATTTTCCCCAATTTTCTCTATTTTTTTCCCATTTCTCCGTACTTTTCCTATTTCTTCATATTTTTCCCGTTTTTTATAATTTTCTTCTGGTTTTCCCCATTTAGCCCTATTCCATTTTCTCCCCTATTTTTCTCTATTTTTAATTATTTTGACATAATTTTCCTTATTTTTCTCTATTTTCCCTATTTTCATCCCAATTTTTCTTATTTTACCCAATTTTTTCCCATTCCCTGTTTTTTACTATTTTTACTAAATTTCCCTATTTTTCCCTGTTTTGCTTTATTTTTCCCGATTTTTACTATTTTTCCTATTTCTTTCCTTTTTTCTTGCATTTTTATCCTGGTTTTCATTGTTTTTTTCTTTTTTTAATTGTTTTTTTTCCATTTTTTCATATGTTTTTTCATATGTTCCCTATTTTGCTCTATTTTTTCTTATTTTTCCCTATTTTTCAGTCGCTATTTTTTTTTCCTAATTTTTCCAATTTTACTCTTTTTTTTTTGCAATTTTATATGTTTTTTCCTATTTTTTGCTTTTTCCCTTTTTCTTCTTACTTTTCCTATTTCTTCATATTTTTCCCGTTTTGCATAATTTTCTTCTGTTTTTCCCCATTTATCTCATTCCATATTCTCCCCTATTTTTTTCTATTTTTCATTATTTTGACATAATTTTCCCTATTTTTCTCTATTTTCACTATTTTCATCCTAATTTTTCTTATTTTACCCAATTTTTTCGTTTTCCCTGTTTTTACTATTTTTACTAAATTTCCCTATTTTTCCCTATTTTGCTTTATTTTTCCCGATTTTCACTATTTTTACTATTTCTTTCCTTATTTCTTGCATTTTTTATCCTGGTTTTCTTTGTTTTTTTTTATTTGTTTTTCTCCATTTTTTCGTGTTTTTTCATATGTTCCCTCCCCATTTTGCACTATTTTTTCTTTTTTTCCCCTATTTTTCAGTCGCTATTTTTTTTTTTAATTTTTCCAATTTTACTCTATTTTTTGCTGTTTTATATGTTATTTTCTATTTTCCCTACTCTCTCTTATTTTGCCCTATTTTTTCTTTTTCCCTTTTTCTTCTTACTTTTCCTATTTCTTCATATTTTTCCCGTTTTGCATAATTTTCTTCTGTTTTTCCCCATTTATCTCATTCCATATTCTCCCCTATTTTTTTCTATTTTTCATTATTTTGACATAATTTTCCCTATTTTTCTCTATTTTCCCTATTTTCATCATAATTTTTCTGATTTTACCCAATTTTTTCCTATTCCCTGTTTTTTACTATTTTTACTAAATTTCCCTATTTTTCCCTGTTTTGCTTTATTTTTCCAAATTTTCACTATTTTTCCCATTTCTTTCCTTTTTTCTTGCATTTTTATCCTGGTTTTCATTGTTTATTTCTTTTTTTAATTGTTTTTTTTCCATTTTTTCATGTTTTTTCATATGTTCCCCATTTTGCTCTATTTTTTCTTATTTTAAGTCGCTATTTTTTTCCTTATTTTTCCTCTATTTTCCGTATTTTTTATGGTTTTTCCTATTTACCCCTATTTTGCCCTACTTTCTAATATATTTTTGTTATTTGTTGTTTTTTTTCCCATTTTTCTATATGTCCCCATTTTGTTCATGTTCCCTTTTTCCCCTGTTTTTCCAATATTTCCTTGTTTTTCTCTGTTTTTCTCCATTTTCTATATTTTTTCATATTCTTTTCTATTTTTCGCAATTTTTCTATGTAACTACTAAAAAAATGACTTTAACAACAAATAAATTTACCGATACAGAAAATTTAAAAAATAAAATTTTATTTGTATTAAAATTATTGCGCTTATTTTAAATTGATATACGTCATTGAAAAAATCAGCACATTTATTCGACGCCCATGTCCGACGTCATCCAAAACTTCTGAAGATAACCACGAAATCGTATTAAGTGACTAAATGTACGACAACTGTACAACATCCGGTTGTAAATCTACAGCTGTCGTATGGACCTTATTATAGTTCAGCAAATTATATGTAACTAGTTCAAAAACACCAGAAATAAGTTTCAATTATGACAAGTGATACTCTTGTATTCATGTGATTGTTTTAATTAATATTTTTATTATATTAATAATTAAAATTTGGTTTTTTTATTTATATCAGTACCGTACAAATTTATAATATAATAGTTGTAAGCAAATAATTAGAGAAAAATATACGGTAATCCATATATTTTTTTAGGATGTAAACATATAAATAAGATACACAATTAACATATATTCATTTTTCTACCAGCTTGCGGAAAGTTGTATTTTTCCGCACTAGTGCGGAAAGTTGTAACTTTCCGCACGCTTGTAGAAAAAATACTTTTTGCTAAAAATTTTTTTTAATTCTAGGCGCTTGTAGAAAAAATATTGTTCCTAACACTCGCGTCGTTCGGGCAACTGCAATTGTTAGGAAAATAACTATTTTATAGAAAAAAATGGAGGAAAATAGAGAAAATCAAGGACAAATGGGAAAAAGGGAAAATGATAAAAAATAGGGAAAATGATAAAAAATAGGGAAAATGATAAAAAATAGGGAAAATGATAAAAAATAGGGAAAATGATAAAAAATAGGAAAATTGGGCGAAATAGAAATAAACAAGTACAAATAGGAAACTATAAATAAAATAGGAGAAATAATTGAAAACAGGAAAGAAATAGGAAATATTAAAAAAACAGAAAAAAATTGAAAAAATAGCGGTAAATATAGAAAATAGAAAAAACTAGGGAAAAATAGTGAAAAACTTGAAAAAATAAGGCAAAATATTGAAAAATAGGAAAACTTGGGAAAAATGGTGAGAAATATAGGAAAAAATTGGGAAATAATAGAGATAGTGGATAAAATAGTGAAAAATAGGAAAATTTGGGAAAAACAGTGAAAAATAGGGGAAAATAGGAAAAAATAGAGAAAACTGGGGTTATAGAAAAAATTTTGGAAAAATAGTAAAATTAGAAAAAAATAGAGCAGAACGGGGAAAATAGTCAAATTTAGTAAAAATAGTAAAAAACAGGGAAAATTGTAAAATATAATCATATTTAGCAAAAAATATTGAAAAATAGGGGAAAATAGGGAAAAAAGAAAAATCTGGAAAATACAGACGAATAGAGAACTTTTAGTAAAATATTGAAAAATGGGAGATATGGAAAAACTAAAGAATAACAGGGAAAATACTAGAAAAAAGAAAAAGATAAAAAAATCTGGAAAATAGTGACAAATAGAAAACTTTTAGTAAAATATTAAAAAATAGTTGATATAGAAAAATCGAGAAAAACTAAAGAATAACGGGGAAAATACTAGAAAATAGGAAACTGGGCAAAACAGTAAAAAATTTTGGAAAATAGGGAAATAAATGGGGAATATTGTGAAAATTTTGAAAAAATAAGAGAAGCAAGGAAAAAACAGTGCAAAACAGTAAAAAATGGGGAACAAAAGAAAAAATAAAAAAATCTGGAAAATAGTGATAAATAGAAAACTTTTAGTAAAATATTGAAAAATACTTGATATAGAAAAACTAAAGAATAACGGGGAAAATACTAGAAAATATGAAACTGGGCAAAACAGTGAAAAATGTTGAAAAATAGGTAAATAAATGGGGAATATAGTGAAAATTTTGAAGAAATAGGAGAAGTAGGGAAAAAACACGCCAAAACAGGAAAAAATGTGAAAAAAAATAAGAAATCTGGAAAATAGTGACAAATAGAAAACTTTTAGTAATATATTAAAAAATAGGGGATATGGAAAAATTAAAGAAAAACAGGGAAAATACTAGAAAATAGGAAACTGGGCAAAACAGTGAAAAATATTGGAAAATATGAAAAAATTATGAAAAATTAGAATAGGAAAAAATTAGGAAAACAGGTAAAAATAGAAAATAATAGGTATAAATAGGGAAAACAGAAAAATATAAAGATAAACAGGAAAAATATAAATAAATAGGGATAAATAGGAAAAAATATTAAAATTATAGAAAAATACCGAAACATGCAAAAATAGTGAAAAATAAGAGAAAATATAAAAATAAAGAAAATAGGAAAAAACAGAAAATAATAGGGATAAATGATGAAAAACAGAAAAGTTATGAAGACCAGGAAAAATATAAAAAATGAGTAATATAGGAAAAAATGGGGAAACCTATGGAAAGTTGGGGAAAAATGGGTAAACATAGGGGAAATAATTAAAAAGACATAAAAAGTTGGGGAAAATAATACAAGATAGAAAAAAAAATGAAAAATAGGGTAAAATAGGAAAAAATAAGTACAAATAGAGACAAATAGGAAAAATAGGGAAATTAGAGTAAAATAGGGAAGTGTATGGAAAAATAGGGAAAAATAGGCGAACATAATGGAAAAAGCTAAAATAAGAAAAAAGAAAATAATAGAAATAAGTAGGGAAAAACAGGAAAAAATAATGAAAAACAGGAAAAATATAAAAAATTGAGAAAAATAGAGCAAAATACAAAGAAAACGACAAAAATATGATAAAAATCAGAAAAACATTGAGAAAAAAGGGAAATTGGAGATAATTACAGAAAAATCTGGAAACATAGGGAAATATATGGGAAAATAGGGGAAAGTAAGGATAAATAGTAAAAATAGGGAATAATGGATAAAAAGAGGGACAAATAGGAAAAAACAGGAAAAAATAATGAAGAACGTGAAAAAGGGAGAAAAAATATAGAAATTAGAGAAAAATAAGGGAGAATATAAAAAAGAAAGTAAAGACAGGAAAATCAGGGAAAAATATGAAAAATAGTGAAAAATAAGGGAAAATGGGGATAAATTGGGAAAACGGGTAAAAATAGGGAGAAATGGTGAAATTACAATATAAACAAAAACGGTTTATATGTGATTTTTTTTTAATAATAAAATCTTAAACCACGCCTATGTTTATTTTAATGCAAACTTCAGTTCAATAGGAAAAGTGTACTTATTCTTCTGCTATATTCACGAAATTGTCGTTTATTTTATAGAAAGTTCAAAAGATTTTGTTTTTGGAGACAAATGTGGAAGGATATGGAAAAGATGGGAAGTTATATGTTTGACTTGACAGGAAATGAATAGCTATTAATTTTACCATTCATGTATACAATCATACTTGCATATCAGCAATATTTTTTTAACTGGATATTAATAATAATAGATATAACGAAATAAATAAATTGAAAACAAAAAGATTAAATAATTAACTTACTCGTAGTTCAAATTCCAAAATTTTAATGAAATTATTATTTACGTTGGAAATTTTAATAAAAATGTACAATTTTTACTAATAATGAAAAAACTCCCAAAAACTTTTGCAATTTTGATTAAATTAGTGTAACGATTGTAAAAACGATAAAAAAAATTGTTGCCATCAAAAAGTGCAAAAATGAAGTTGAAGAAGGAAAAGTTACGTTCAATTTTTTTTTATTTTTTTTCCTCTCTTTTTGACAATTTTTTTACAATTTTCTGACAATTTTTTGACAATTTTCCCGATTTCTGACGATTCATTGACAATTTTTGACATTTTTTGGGCAATTTTTTGACGGTTTTTCAGATTTTAAGAATGACACTTTTAATTATTCTTGGCCATTTTTTGACATTTTTTAATAATTTTTGACACTTTTTAACAATTTTTGACAATTTTCCCGATTTCTGACAATTCTTTGACAATTTTTGACATTTTTTGGGCAATTTTTTGACGATTTTTCAGATTTTAAGAATGTTTGACATTTTTTGACACTTTTAATTATTTTTGGCCATTTTTTTGACAATTTTTAACATTTTTTAACATTCCTGACAATTCTTTGGCATTTTCTAATAACTCTTAACACGTTTTAACAATTTTTGACAATTTTCCCGATTTCTGACAATTCTTTGACAATTTTTGACAATTTTTGACAATTTTTGACAATTTTTGACAATTTTTGACAATTTTTGACATTTTTTGGGCAATTTTTTGACGATTTTTCAGATTTTAAGAATGTTTGACATTTTTTGACACTTTTAATTATTTTTGGCCATTTTTTTGACAACTTTTAACATTTTTTAACATTCCTGACAATTCTTTGGCATTTTCTAATAATTCTTAACACGTTTTAACAATTTTTGACAATTTTTCCGATTTCTGAAAATTCTTTGACAATTTTTAACATTCTTTGGGCAATTTTTTGACGATTTTTCAGATTTTAAGAATGTCTGACATTTTTTGACACTTTTAATTATTCTTGACCATTTTTTGACAATTTTTAACATTTTTTTAACATTCCTGAGAATTTTTTGACATTTTTTAAGAATTCCTGACACTTTTTAACAATTTTTGACAATTTTCCAGATTTCTGACAATTTTTGACATTTTTTGGGCAATTTTTTGACGATTTTTCAGATTTTAAGAATTTTTGACGTTTTTTTACACTTTTAATTATTCTTGGCCATTTTTTGACAATTTTTAACATTCCTGACAATTCTTTGACATTTTTTAATAATTTTTGACACATTTTAACAATTTTCAACAATTTACTGACGCTTTTTTTTACATTTTTTATAATTTTTGACATTTTTTATCAATTTTTTGATACTTTTAGTGATTTTTTGACGTTTTTATCGATTTTTTGACATTTTAATGATTTTTTGACATTTTGGTTTTTTTTTGGAATTCTTGTCGGTTTTTTGACATCTTTTAGCGATTTTTTTTTGTAAAATCATTTGAAAGGAGAACGTTAAGTATTAAAAAAACGTGGGGAAACAAAAAATGGAAAAAAAGTAGGAAAAAAAAGTGGAAATTAAGTGGGAAAAAGAGTGTCAAAAAATGAAAAAATAATATAGGGAAAAAAGTAGGAAAAGTGGTGAAAAAAGTGGGAAATGTTTTTCAATTTTAAACGTGTTTTAATAGCTCTCTCTCTCTCTATCTCTCTATCCCTCTCGTTTCCTTTTTTTATTATTTCTTTCTATTTATCCTGTTTTACATAATTTTTTCTATTTGTTGCTAATTTTCCATATTTATCCCTACTTTTTCCTATTTTTTTTATTATTCACTATTTGTCCCCCATTTTTTCCTATTTTTCATAATTTTTTCGAATTTCCCTGTTTATATCTATTTTTCAGTATTTTCCCTATTTTGTCACACTTTTACCTATTATTTCCTATTTTTCAATATTTCCATATATTTCGCAATTTTCCCCTATTTTTCCCAATATTTTTCCATGTTTCCCACTATTTTTGCCTATTTTCTCTATTTCTCCTGTTTTTACTATTTTACCATGCAAAAATAACCACAGTAATCAAAGTAACTATTCACATTTTAAATTAATAATCGTTACTAAAGAACGAATAGTTACTTTTTCAACATCTCTATTTTTCGTTACGTTATAATTTCTGATTGTTAAATCCTATGGCAATCCGTGTTAAGAACTTAGTTCCAAAATAGTGGGAATAATAAAAATGATTTGTCTAAAATTAGGTTTATCATCAACTCCTGATGATGCTAACATAGTTAGCGAAACGTACGAAATCTGTTTTAAAAAGTGTAGTCTTGGTTAGTGGTGACGATATTCTTCAATAAAATTAGGACGTAATTTGTCTAAATTTAGAAACGATTTGTCTAAAATTGGGAATGATTTGTCTCAAATTAGGTATATAATTAATTCCTGATGATGATAACATGGTTAGCGAAACGTACGTAAAGTGTTTTTAAAAAACGTAGTTTTCGTTAGTGGTGACGATATTCATCAATAAAATTAGGTCGTGATTTGTCTAAATTTAGAAACGATTTGTCTAAAATTAGGAGTAATTTGTCTGATTTGTCTAAAATCAAATGGATTTGTTTAAAATCGAATAAATTTGTCTAAAATGAGGTAGTGATTTGTCTTAAATTAAGAATAATTTGTCTAAATTTGGGAATGATTTGTCTAAAATTAGGTTTATCATCAACTCCTGATAATGCTAACATAGTTAGCGAAACGTACAAAAAGTGTTTTAAAAAGTGTAGTCTTGGTTAGTGGTGACGATATTCTTCAATAAAATTAAGACGTGATTTGTCTAAATTTAGAAACGATTTGTCTAAAATTAGGAGTGATTTGTCTGGTTTGTCTAAAATGAAACAGATTTGTTTGAAATCGAATACATTTGTCTAAAATTAGGAAATGATTTGTCTAAAATTAGGAATAATTTGTCTAAATTTGGAAACGATTTGTCTAAAATTAGGTTTATCATCAACTCCTGCTGATGCTAACATAGTTAGCGAAACGTACGTAAAGTATTTTTAAAAAGCGTAGTTTTGGTTAGTGGTGACTATATTCTTCAATAAAATTAGGACGTGATTTGTCTAAATTTAGAAACGATTTGTCTAAAATTAGGAGTGATTTGTCTGATTTGTCTAAAACCAAATAGATTTGTTTAAAATCGAATAAATTTGTCTGAAATTAGGTAGTAATTAGTCTAAAATTAGGAATAATTTGTCTAAATTTGGGAATGATTTGACTAAAATTAGGTTTATCCTCAAGTTCTGATGATGCTAACATAGTTAGCGAAACGTACGTAAAGTGTTTTTAAAAAGTGTTGTTTTGGTTAGTGGTGACGATATTCTTCAATAAAATTAGAACATGATTTGTCTACATTTAGAAACGATTTGTCTAAAATTATAAGTGATTTGTCTGATTTGTCTAAAATGAAACAGATTTGCTTGAAATCGAATTCATTTGTCTAAAATTAGGAAATGATTTGTCTAAAATTAGGAATAATTTGTCTAAATTTGGGAATGATTTGTCTAAAATTCGGTTTATCATCAACTCCTGATGATGCTAACATAGTTAGCGAAACGTACGTAGAGTCTTGGTTAGTGGTGACGATATTCATCAATAAAATTAGGACGTGCTTTGTCTAAATTTAGAAAACATTTGTTTAAAATTAGGAGTGATTTGTCTAATTTGTCTAAAATCAAATAGATTTGTATAAAATCGATTAAATTTGTCTAAAATTTGGTAGGAATTAGTCTAAAATTAGGAATAATTTGTCTAAATTTGGGAATGATTTGTCTCAAATTAGGTAGGTATATCATTAATTCCTGATGTTGATAACATGGTTAGCGAAACGTACGTAGTGTTTTTAAAAAGTGTATTTTTGGTTAGTGCTCACGATATCATCAATAAAATTAGGACCTGATTTGTCTACATTTAGAAACGATTTATCTAAAATTAGCAGTGATTTGTCTGATTTGACTAAAAGAAAATAGATTTGTTTAATATCGAATAAATTTGTCCAAAATTGCGAAATGATTCGTCTAAAATTAGGAATAATTTGTCTAAATTTTGGAATGATTTGTCTAAAATTAGTTTTATCATCACCTCCTGATGATGCTAACATAGTTAGCGAAACGTACGTAGAGTGTTTTTAAAAATGTAGTTTTGCTTAGTGGTGATGAAATTTAGGAGAAAACTCTAAAAAGGCCTAGAAAAAATCACACATGAATACATTTTTCCACAGTTCAATTTGAATAAAAAGAAGCAAGAATGAATTTTTCTGCAGTTAAAATTTGAAAAAAAATGAGCAACAATGCATTTTTCCACACTCGAATTTGAAAAAAAAGCAGGAATGCATTTTTCCACAGTTAAATTTTAAAACAGAAGCTAGTATGCATTTTTTCACTGTTAATTTGAAAAAAAAGTAGCAAGCACGCATTTTTCTAGACTCAATTTGAAAAAAAGCAAGAATGCATTTTTCCATAATTAAATATGAAAAAAAAATAAAATTTAAAATTACTAATTTTTCGGTAAATTGTTGAGTTGCTATAATGCAGTTTTCAAATTTGAATCGAAGAAAATACAAAAAATTGGAAAAAACAGCGAAAATGCATTTTTCAGACACAAATTTAAAAACAAAACGAAAACAACAATGCATTTTTTCCCACAGAAATTTATAAAACCTTTAAAGCAAAAATGCATTTTCCCCACAGAAAACTGAAAAACTTTGAAATTCGAAGCAAAAGTGCATTTTTCCATAAAGAAAACTGAAAAACAAAGCAACAATGCATTTATTTATGTAAAAATATGAAATGCAAAGCGAGAATGCATTTTTCCACACAGAAAATTTGAAAAAAAAAAGAATGTATTTTTTTTTATACAAGAATTTGAAATTCAAAGCAAGAATGCATTTTTCCATGCATTAAATTGAAAAACAGTGCAACAATGTATTATTTCATACAAAAAATTAAGAAACAAAGCGAGAATGTATTTTTCCATGCAGGGAATTAAAAAAACAAAACAAGAATGGATTTTTTACACAAGAAATTGAAATACATAGCAAGAATGAATTTTTCCATACAGGATATTGAAAAACAAAGCAACAATACATTTTTTCATACAAAAAATTGAAAAACAAAGCAACAGTGCATTTTTCTACATCTTGGACAAAAAGAGAAAAGAAATCCCCCCTCCAGGATATCAAAAAATATCAAAAAATAGCACGAAAAGAAGGAATAAAATCTATGAAATGTAGAAACGTACAAACATATTTGTTTAAAAGTTTGATTACTCCCCCCAGGAATAAAGTACCCCCCCGAAAAAAAGTTATCTAAGCCCTTGAAAATTTTAACGTTTTCGTGTATAATACAAGTGTATATAAAAATGAAATAGTATATACATATTTGTTGTATATTTTATTTAAAATAAGAATCTCATCAACAGTATTTTTTTAATCCCTATTCCTCATTAATTCTGTAAGGACAATTATGGCCCTTCGTACTTGATTAATATTTAAAATGAGGTTGTCCAACGATTCAAGAATTCTAATTTTAAATTCTCAAATTTTCGACTAACTTGAAAAAGTTCGTTACTGAATTCTGTCTGTCTGTATGTGTCTTCTTAAGCTCTCCATAAATCAACGCGGTAAGAGGCAACGATAGTGCGGTTATTGATGTTCGATCTAAATCGATTATTCGATCTTTTTACCTGTGATTCTCGATCTTTTCATAACCTATTAATGGGTGTATCGATTCTTTTATTACAAAATTGTTCAACAAAGATGGGATGATCCCAAATTATATTTTTACTCTTCAACCCAATTCCCCCTAGGTCAACCCAATCCCAAATCAGATCCTATAAAAAAGCAAATTGCCCTCTTCTAAAGATCCAGAAAATCCTATCCTCGAAACCACCTAGGACAATGATAACCTTGCCAACTCCATCAGTAACGCCATCTCCCAAGCCATCTCCCAAGCCCTTGATGTTGCTATTCCCCAAATTACCAATAACACCCAACAAAAACCTCTTCCCCCAAATATCCTCCCCAATAACCGGCGCAAACGCCAACTTAACCGCCAGTTTGTAAGATACCCTGTCCTTAAAAACGAGCGGAACCGGCTTCATCTATTTCTTCAGATTCAGATTAACATTTATCGTCAAGATAAGTGGGTTGAGATCACTTCTGACCATGACCATATGGATGGGTCTAGGTTCTGGCACAAATTGGCATTACTATCAGGCCAAAAAACTAAAACCATCTCCTGGTCAAAGGCCAAATCCTCCATATTCCTGAGCAGAAGAAATCTCCATTCAATAAAATTAGGAGGTGATTTGTCTAAATTTAGAAATGTTTTGTCTAAAATCAAATAGATTAGTTTAAAATCGAATAAATTTGTATAAAATTAGGAAATTAAATAAACATAAGTTAAAATAGTAAATACGTACTAAAATTATTGCTATTGAACTTTTTTCTGAAGCAAAAATGAACACATAGAAAATATTTTCTTACGCTTGATTCCTTAACAAATTATTTTCCATTTTTTATTAAATGCTTTGTTTTATTCATTACAATTTTGCAAATGTAGAAAATTCGATTCTAATAATCCTTTCACAGATTTTAGAGATATTAAAAGGTAACTTCCGGTTAACTATTTCTGTAATGTATTATATAAATAGGCGCCTTTTACAACGACTAAGCTAATATTTATCTCGAGTAATTTTGCAGATTTTTGATCATTCACAAAAAGCTCAGCCAAGAAATAGATGAAATGCTCCAAATTGTCCGTATCTCCTCCATTAATAACGTCCCCCTCATTCATGAAAACGAAAACCATCGCATATGCCCCAGTTACTCAAATTTCCAACAATTTCACAGTAGATAGTCGACAGCACCGCATTGTAATGAATTTAGTATTCATAAAAGATTAGAATCATCTGCTAAGTGAGGATTGAGCTACAAGAATAGAATATCTATTCTGAGACCTCAAGTCGTTTTTCGTTGTTTCCAACCCGAAAACAAAAGCGACTATGGGGCACTGACCCAACATGTCCCCCCCGCGCCGCACCTATGCGACCCACAACGCACACAATGTTAGGCCATATCTATTAGTAAAGGAAAATCAGAAAACAAATTTGTTTTGAAAAAAAATTATTATTCTTGTTTTAAAGATAATTATTATAATAATAATCTCGAGATACATTTGTGTAAAATTATAATGTTCGATTAACGCCAAAATCTATTTATATATAGTAATCCAAATATGTGTGAAAAAGTTCAACTAAATCGGTTTAGTAATTTTTAAACATATTTCATAGTTATTTTCCTAACAAGTGCGGAAAGTTATACTTTTCCGCACGCAATTGCAATTGCCCGAACGACGCGAAACGGAGTTCGGGCATGCAATTAAGTGGGGAAAAGATACTTTACGCAAGTGTTAGGAACAATATTTTTTCTATAAGCGCCTAGAATTAAAAAAAAATTTAGCACAAAGTTTTTTTTCTACAAGCGTGCGGAAAGTTACAACTTTCTGCACTAGTGCGGAAAAGTACAACTTTCCGCACCACATTACAGACATACCAAAAAAATATTCGAAATTACGAAATATTTGTTGTACTTGTAATTTATATTAAAAATGTATTTATATTATTTTATTCACTTTTATTATTATTTTATTTGCCTATTTGCCAATTAAATTTTATTATAAACAAAAAATTGGATAAAAAATTAATTAAACCAATCATTAGAGCAAATTTTCATATTTGAAGTATGCCACAAACTATTAAAATGTTATTTTTTATTAATTAAAATTACACTGACTGATAATAAAAATTTAACCAATTTTTAATATTTTTTATTTAAAACAAAATTGAGAAAAATTAAATATTATCCCATAAATTGAAATAATTAAATTATTCAATACTCTTGAACCAAATAATTTTTTTTGTATTTTGTCGTTTAATAATTAGTGTCCTGTGTACTAAAATCCAAAAAATTCTAATTACAAATACGTATTTCTTTACTTACTTAAATTTAAAATTGACAACCTAACAGCCATTTTAATAATAATGCGTTTAAAGTCACTTTTGCTAAATTATTTTTCCAAGTATTTCCCTATTTTTCCTTGGTTTGTCCTATTTATCAATATTTTTTTCTTTTATTCGCAAATTTTCCTATTTTTCCCCTATTTTCTCTATTTTTTATCTTTCAGTTGTCCTATTTCTTTCTATTTTTTCCTGTTTTCCATTATTTTATCCTATTTGTATCTTTTTCCCCTATTTTTCACTATTTTCCCATTATTTTCCCTATTTATTCTCCAATTTCCATATTTTTCATATTTTTTTCCAATTTTTCTTAATTTTCCCAATTTTCCGTATTTTTAATTTTTTCTGTACTTTTCCTTATTTTGCCCTATATTTCCTTATTTTTCCCTATTTCGCTTTATTTTTTAACTGTTTTTCCCAAAAATGTGCCCTATTTGTTCCTATTTTTCCCTATTTTCTCCATTTTTTTTTCACATTTTCCCTTATTTTTCAGTATTTTCATCGTTCCTATTTTTTTCGTATTTTTCCTATATCTTTCTATTATTTTTGGTTTTCCATTAGTTTTTCCTAATTATTTTATTTTTTCTTATTTTTTATTATTCGTCCTTATTTGTACTTATTGTTCTATGTTTTTTATATTTTTTTCCATATTTTCCTCTATTTTTCACTATTTTCTTTATTTTTCTATTTTTTCCTATTTTTCCTGTTTTTCATTAGTTTTCATATTGTCTTTACTTTTCCTTGTTTTTTAGTATTTATCCTTATTTGTTTTTATTTTCCCTATTTTGTCCTATTTTCCCTACTGTTTCCCTATTTTTAACTATTTTTCCCAATTTATTCTCTAATCTCCCATTTTTATAGCTATTTCCTATTTTTTTTTTATTTACACAACTTCTCCATACTTTTTTCATAGTTTTCCAAAATTTCCCAATTTTTCTGATTTTTTACTGTTTTTTTCATATTCTTACCAAATTTCTCTATTTTCCCTATTTGTGCTGTTTTTTACTATTTTTCATAATTTTTCAGTATATTTCAAAAATATCCCTATTTTTCCCAAATTTTTCCTATTTTATCTATTTTTCTCTACTTCGCTATTTTCAGTATTTTTCACTATTTTTCCCAAATTTCTCTATTTTTCACTATTTTGTCCCACTTGTTCCTGTATTCAATATTTTTTCTCTATTTCCATATTTTCCCCTATTTTTCACTACTATGGCTGTTTCTCATATTTTTTTTATTTTTCCTACATTTTTCTATTTTTACTATTTCTATTTATATTTTCTTGTTTAAATTAGTTTTTCCTATTGTCTTCATTTTTTTGCCTTTTCCATATTTTTCTCTATTTTTACATATTTTACAATTTTTTACAAATTCTTACAATTTTTACATTTTTTATATTTTTAAAATTTTCTGATTTATGGATATTTCTGTAATTTTTGAAAATTTCTGATAATTTCTTAAACGATTTTTGAAATTTTTGATATATTTTCGAAAATTTATTAAAATTCAGTTTTTTTCTATTTTTACCATTTCTTTTTATATTTTATTGTTTTGATTAGTTTTTCTTATTTTCTTTATTTTTCCCTCTTTTTCCCTATTTTCTCTATTTTCACTTATTTTATAATTTTTTACAAATTCTTACAATTTTTGTATTTTTTATAATTCTGACATTTTTGAAATGTTTAAAATTTTCTGATTTATGGATATTTCTGTAATTTTTGAAAATTTCTGATAATTTCTTAAACGATTTTTGAAATTTTTGATAAATTTTCGAAAATTTATTAAAATTCAGTTTTTTCTATTTTTACTATTTCTTTTTATATTTTCTTGTTTTGATTAGTTTTTCCTATTTTCTTTATTTTTCCCTCTTTTTCAATATTTTCTCTATTTTTACATATTTTATAATTTTTTACAAATTCTTACAATTTTTGTATTTTTTGAATTTTTTATAATCCTGATATTTTTGAAATGTTTAAAATTTTCTGATTTATGGATATTTCTGTAATTTTTGAAAATTTCTTATAATTTCTTAAACGATTTTTGAAATTTTTGATATATTTTCGAAAATTTATTAAAATTCAGATTATCTATTTTTACTATTTCTTTTTATATTTTCTTGTTTTGATTAGTTTTTCCTATTTTCTTTATTTTTCCCTCTTTTTCCCTATTTTCTCTATTTTTACATATTTTATAATTTTTTACAAATTCTTACCATTTTTGTATTTTTTGAATTTTTTATAATCCTGACATTTTTGAAATGTTTAAAATTTTCTGATTTATGGATATTTCTGTAATTTTCGAAAATTTCTGAAAATTTCTTAAATTATTTTTGAAATTTTTGATATATTTTTGAAAATTTATTAAAATTCAATTTTTTATTGTTTTCGAAATTTTTTTGAAATGTTTGATTAAGTTATTAAAACAGTAAAAAATTTTTAAATTTCTAAAATTCTCGGAATATTTAAACTAAAATTCTCCGAATTTTTGAAATTTGACATTAATATATTTTGAACTTTCCGTCACATTATCAAAATTTTTAAATTTCTAGACATTTTAATTAATTTATTTTTAAAATTTTTCAAATTTTCGATTTTTTTCATATATTTTTTGAAATTATAAATTTTTTAAAATATAATTTTTTTTTCTTAATCTTTAAAAAAAATTATTAGAATCACGTTTATTAATGTTTAATTAAAATTAACTCAAAATTCATCTAATCCCAATGTAAAATTTCACCCGCACTTAAAGGATTAAAACCTTATTGGTTTAACTATTTTTTATGATTTAACCGGTCTATAATTCTATCTGCATCGAAAATAATTCCGAGGAATTCGAGCGAATTACATATATGTGAATCTGTGAATAAACTTTGGCAAGGTGTCCCTTCCGGGTAGGGTATAGCAGCGGCACTTGAGAAGATGATTATGAATGAACATCACGGGACAGATTTACTTTTGGAACATCACGGCTATTCACGCATCTTAGCATGCTGATGCATCGGACACACTTATCCGACCCTTGAAGTCAGGTCATATTACAGGACCGTTTTTTCACAATTTATCTATGAAAAAATATAGTATACAATTTGCAAAAAATTATTTACTTATATTCGTAATCATACAAAAATAATTACGTTTGTTCCAAAAAAACTTGTTCCAAAAACACTAAAAGTTCACATAAAGTAAATTTAAGTCAAAAATCTTATAAATTACCAGATTTCGTGGTCTCTGTTATTTAAAAATAGAATATAAAACAAGAATTAATATATTAATATGAAATACATGAATTTTATATTATTATCTTATACATAGGACATCCTATAGGTGAAAAATTTTTAAATTTTATTTTTGGCGAAAAATGTCATTATTATCTTATATATGGGACATCCCATAGGTGAAAAATTTTTAGATTTTAGTTTTAGCGATAAATGTCATTATTATCTTATATATGGGACATCCTATGAGTGAAAAATTTTTAAATTTTAGTTTTAGCGATAAATGTCATTATTATCTTATATATGGGACATCCTATAGGTGAACAATTTTTAGATTTTAGTTTTAGCGAAAAATGTCATTATTATCTTATATATGGGACATCCTATGGGTGAAAAATTTTTAAATTTTAGTTTTAGCGAAAAATGTCATTATTATCTTATATATGGGACATCCTATAGGTGAAAAATTTTTAGATTTTAGTTTTAGCGAAAAATGTCATTATTATCTTATATATGGGACATCCTATAGGTGAAAAATTTTTAAATTTTAGTTTTAGCGAAAAATGTCATTATTATCTTATATATGGGACATCCTATAGGTGAAAAATTTTTAAATTTTAGTTTTAGCGAAAAATGTCATTATTATCTTATATATGGGACATCCTATAGGTGAAAAATTTTTAAATTTTAGTTTTAGCGAAAAATGTCATTATTATCTTATATATGGGACATCCTATAGGTGAAAAATTTTTAAATTTTAGTTTTAGCGAAAAATGTCATTATTATCTTATATATGGGACATCCTATGGGTGAAAAATTTTTAAATTTTAGTTTTAGCGAAAAATGTCATTATTATCTTATATATGGGACATCCTATAGGTGAAAAATTTTTAGATTTTAGTTTTAGCGAAAAATGTCATTATTATCTTATATATGGGACATCCTATAGGTGAAAAATTTTTAAATTTTAGTTTTAGCGAAAAATGTCATTATTATCTTATATATGGGACATCCTATAGGTGAAAAATTTTTAAATTTTAGTTTTAGCGATAAATGTCATTATTATCTTATATATGGGACATCCTATAGGTGAACAATTTTTAGATTTTAGTTTTAGCGAAAAATGTCATTATTATCTTATATATGGGACATCCTATGGGTGAAAAATTTTTAAATTTTAGTTTTAGCGAAAAATGTCATTATTATCTTATATATGGGACATCCTATAGGTGAAAAATTTTTAAATTTTAGTTTTAGCGAAAAATGTCATTATTATCTTATATATGGGACATCCTATAGGTGAACAATTTTTAAATTTTAGTTTTAGCGAAAAATGTCATTATTATCTTATATATGGGACATCCTATAGGTGAAAAATTTTTAGATTTTAGTTTTAGCGAAAAATGTCATTATTATCTTATATATGGGACATCCTATAGGTGAAAAATTTTTAAATTTTAGTTTTAGCGAAAAATGTCATTATTATCTTATATATGGGACATCCTATAGGTGAACAATTTTTAAATTTTAGTTTTAGCGAAAAATGTCATTATTATCTTATATATGGGACATCCTATAGGTGAAAAATTTTTAAATTTTAGTTTTAGCGATAAATGTCATTATTATCTTATATATGGGACATCCTATAGGTGAACAATTTTTAGATTTTAGTTTTAGCGAAAAATGTCATTATTATCTTATATATGGGACATCCTATGGGTGAAAAATTTTTAAATTTTAGTTTTAGCGAAAAATGTCATTATTATCTTATATATGGGACATCCTATAGGTGAAAAATTTTTAAATTTTAGTTTTAGCGAAAAATGTCATTATTATCTTATATATGGGACATCCTATAGGTGAACAATTTTTAAATTTTAGTTTTAGCGAAAAATGTCATTATTATCTTATATATGGGACATCCTATAGGTGAAAAATTTTTAGATTTTAGTTTTAGCGAAAAATGTCATTATTATCTTATATATGGGACATCCTATAGGTGAAAAATTTTTAAATTTTAGTTTTAGCGAAAAATGTCATTATTATCTTATATATGGGACATCCTATAGGTGAACAATTTTTAAATTTTAGTTTTAGCGAAAAATGTCATTATTATCTTATATATTTGACATCCTATAGGTGAAAAATTTTTAAATTTTAGTTTTAGCGAAAAATGTCATTATTATCTTATATATGGGACATCCCATAGGTGAAAAATTTTTAAATTTTAGTTTTAGCGAAAAATGTCATTATTATCTTATATATTTGACATCCTATAGGTGAAAAATTTTTAAATTTTAGTTTTAGCGATAAATGTCATTATTATCTTATATATGGGACATCCTATAGGTGAACAATTTTTAGATTTTAGTTTTAGCGAAAAATGTCATTATTATCTTATATATGGGACATCCTATGGGTGAAAAATTTTTAAATTTTAGTTTTAGCGAAAAATGTCATTATTATCTTATATATGGGACATCCTATAGGTGAAAAATTTTTAGATTTTAGTTTTAGCGAAAAATGTCATTATTATCTTATATATGGGACATCCTATAGGTGAAAAATTTTTAAATTTTAGTTTTAGCGAAAAATGTCATTATTATCTTATATATGGGACATCCTATAGGTGAAAAATTTTTAAATTTTAGTTTTAGCGAAAAATGTCATTATTATCTTATATATGGGACATCCTATAGGTGAAAAATTTTTAAATTTTAGTTTTAGCGAAAAATGTCATTATTATCTTATATATGGGACATCCTATAGGTGAAAAATTTTTAAATTTTAGTTTTAGCGAAAAATGTCATTATTATCTTATATATGGGACATCCTATGGGTGAAAAATTTTTAAATTTTAGTTTTAGCGAAAAATGTCATTATTATCTTATATATGGGACATCCTATAGGTGAAAAATTTTTAGATTTTAGTTTTAGCGAAAAATGTCATTATTATCTTATATATGGGACATCCTATAGGTGAAAAATTTTTAAATTTTAGTTTTAGCGAAAAATGTCATTATTATCTTATATATGGGACATCCTATAGGTGAAAAATTTTTAAATTTTAGTTTTAGCGATAAATGTCATTATTATCTTATATATGGGACATCCTATAGGTGAACAATTTTTAGATTTTAGTTTTAGCGAAAAATGTCATTATTATCTTATATATGGGACATCCTATGGGTGAAAAATTTTTAAATTTTAGTTTTAGCGAAAAATGTCATTATTATCTTATATATGGGACATCCTATAGGTGAAAAATTTTTAAATTTTAGTTTTAGCGAAAAATGTCATTATTATCTTATATATGGGACATCCTATAGGTGAACAATTTTTAAATTTTAGTTTTAGCGAAAAATGTCATTATTATCTTATATATGGGACATCCTATAGGTGAAAAATTTTTAGATTTTAGTTTTAGCGAAAAATGTCATTATTATCTTATATATGGGACATCCTATAGGTGAAAAATTTTTAAATTTTAGTTTTAGCGAAAAATGTCATTATTATCTTATATATGGGACATCCTATAGGTGAACAATTTTTAAATTTTAGTTTTAGCGAAAAATGTCATTATTATCTTATATATTTGACATCCTATAGGTGAAAAATTTTTAAATTTTAGTTTTAGCGAAAAATGTCATTATTATCTTATATATGGGACATCCCATAGGTGAAAAATTTTTAAATTTTAGTTTTAGCGAAAAATGTCATTATTATCTTATATATTTGACATCCTATAGGTGAAAAATTTTTAAATTTTAGTTTTAGCGAAAAATGTCATTATTATCTTATATATGGGACATCCTATAGGTGAACAATTTTTAAATTTTAGTTTTAGCGAAAAATGTCATTATTATCTTATATATGGGACATCCTATAGGTGAAAAATTTTTAGATTTTAGTTTTAGCGAAAAATGTCATTATTATCTTATATATGGGACATCCTATAGGTGAAAAATTTTTAAATTTTAGTTTTAGCGAAAAATGTCATTATTATCTTATATATGGGACATCCTATAGGTGAACAATTTTTAAATTTTAGTTTTAGCGAAAAATGTCATTATTATCTTATATATGGGACATCCCATAGGTGAAAAATTTTTAAATTTTAGGTTTAGCGAAAAATGTCATTATTATCTTATATATGGGACATCCTATAGGTGAAAAATTTTTAAATTTTAGTTTTAGCGAAAAATGTCATTATTATCTTATATATGGGACATCCTATAGGTGAACAATTTTTAAATTTTAGTTTTAGCGAAAAATGTCATTATTATCTTATATATGGGACATCCTATAGATGAAAAATTTTTAAATTTTAGTTTTAGCGAAAAATGTCATTATTATCTTATATATGGGACATCCTATAGGTGAAAAATTTTTAAGTTTTAGTTTTAGCAAAAAATGTCATTATTATCTTATATATGGGACATCCTATAGGTGAAAAATTTTTAAATTTTAGTTTTAGCGAAAAATGTCATTATTATCTTATATATGGGACATCCTATAGGTGAAAAATTTTTAAATTTTAGTTTTAGCGAAAAATGTCATTATTATCTTATATATGGGACATCCCATAGGTGAAAAATTTTTAAATTTTAGTTTTAGCGAAAAATGTCATTATTATCTTATATATGGGACATCCCATAGGTGAAAAATTTTTAAATTTTTTAGTTTTAGCGAAAAATGTCATTATTATCTTATATATGGGACATCCTATAGGTGAAAAATTTTTAGATTTTAGTTTTAGCGATAAATGTCATTATTATCTTATATATGGGACATCCTATAGGTGAAAAATTTTTAAATTTTAGTTTTAGCGAAAAATGTCATTATTATCTTATATATGGGACATCCTATAGGTGAAAAATTTTTAAATTGTAGTTTTAGCGAAAAATGTCATTATTATCTTATATATGGGATATAATATCAAAATATAAAATAATCAAAGTAAATTAAATTCTAAGACAATCTGTAAAAACAAATTAAAAATAGATTATCTTTTTGTAATTGAGACTAAAAGAGCACCACAAACCTCAGATAATTTATATCATTATTATAAAAGATAAGATATGAACATTTAGTAAATATAAAAAATCGGTTGTGTCCCGACGTGTATCCACGAATACTTTTTCATATATTGAATGTTAATGTTTCAAATTTTGACATTTTTTTATTTTTGAGAGGTGATTTTTGGAGAAATAATCTTGACTGTTCTGAATAGAGTTTTTCAAGGGCTTTCAAATGATATATTGCAAGTCAAATTCCATGACATAATGCATCTGTCATGTTTTGTTAGAGGGTAACCAAATTTCAGCTCAATCGGATTAAACGTGTGGCCTCTATCGTGGAAGAATACACACAGACAGACAGACATACAAACTTCCATCTGGAAATGGTCTTAATTATCTCAGGTAACCTCGAAATGGATATTTCCAACTTTATGTCGAAATTTTTTTTATCCCATTCACAATACTTTCCCTTCTCGGAGGTGGCTCTGGAAAGTAAAAATCAGAAACAAATAGAAAAAAAATAAAAAATCAGAAGATGAGAAACAAACGAAAACCAAAAATTAGAAGGACCGAAAAAATCAGAAAAAATCGGAAAAAATGAAATAAGAGACAACATTGGAAAAAAATTAAAAAATCTAAGAATATTAGAAAAAATGAAAAATAAAATTGTAAAATACGGAAAAAACCAAAATATAAAAAAAACATTATAAAAAACGAAAAAAAAATGCAAAACAAAAGCTAATAGCGCTAAAAATCACAAAAATCTAAATAAGTCACAAAAAATCGGAAAAAACACGAAAAATTGCAAAAAAATGGCAAAATATCGGAAATATCGATAAAAAAGCAAAAAACAACCCAAAAAACCGGAAATTGTTCTCATCAAAAAAAAATTAGAAAATTCGAAAGAACTGAAATAAATCAGACGAATAAGAAAAAAAATGAGAAAAATAAAAAAATTATAAAATTCAGAAAACAAATGAACGAATTAAAAAAAACCAAAGTAAAAATGAGGAAAAATAGAATAAATCTAAAAAAAAAATTAAAAAAACAAAAAAAATGAGAAAAAAAACCAGAATAATGAGAAAACAATGAGGAAAAGTAAAAAAATCAAAAAAAATTAGAAAAATAAAACAAAAACGAGAAAAATAAGTAAAAATTAAAACAAAAAATAAACAAATCAGAAAAATGAGAATCAAATCGAAAAAATGAGAAAAAATTGGAAAATAAATTTAATAGAAAAAAAAACAGAAAAGCGAGAAAAAATTATAGAATATCGAAAAAAATTATAAAAAAAACATTAAAAACAAAAGAAAAAAATCGGTTGTGTCGTCCCATAACTTTCCGGACGAGTATCCACGAATACTTTTTCAGATATTTAATGTTAAAGTTTCAAAATTTGACATTCTTTTATTTTTGACAGGTGACAGTTGGAGAAATAATTTTGACTGTTCTGAATAGACTTTTTCAAGTGCTTTCAAATGTCATATTGGAAGTCAAATTCTGTGACATATTGTATCTGTCATTTTTTGATAGTGATACTTCCATTTGACAGATGTCGTACAGAGTCTAATGGATTCTTCCGACGGATAAACCAAATCCATGTACCAAATTTCAGCTCAATCGGATTAAATGTGTGGCCTTTATCGTGGAAGAATACACAAAGACAGGCAGACGGACAGACAGATAGACAGACAGATAAACAGACAGACATACAGACAGGCTTCCATCTGAAAATGGCCTTAATCATCTCAGGTGACCTCAAAATGGATATTTTCATCTTTATCTCAAAAAAATTTTTTAGCTCGTTCACAATACTTTCCCTTCTCGGAGGTGGGTCGGGAAAATAAAAAGAATATAAAACAAGAATGATACTAATATGAAATACATGAATTTTTATATCAAAATATGAAATATAAAATAATCAAAGTGAATTAAATTCTAAGACAATCTGTAAAAACAAATTAAAAATAGATTCTCTTTTTGTAATCGATACTGAAAGAGCACCACAAATATCAGATAATTTATATTAATATAAAAGATAAGATATGAACTTTTAAGTAAATATAATAATTAATATTGATAACAGGGGACATAAGTGAAAATATAATATCATACAAAAAAAACTTACCCTATATAACGAGGGGAAGAAAATAAATTTTCAGTAAGCGACACAGACGATATAGCAATTGTTTTGACTGAATAGGCAAAGAGAGAGAATTGTTAACATGGGAAAGACATTTTACAGTAATGCCTAGAAGAGACGGAGATCTTGAGAAGCGAGTCTGAAATTAAAATATACTGAGCAGAGGAATAATAAAAATACAGAGTGGCACAGGAAAAAAAACGTAACACGTCACCAAATTTATCCAATTTCTTCCTTTTAACCAACTCTTCCTGACGTACAATTTCCAAATTACATTTAACATCATTAATGATAGTTACCAATAATCGATCAAAAAAAAAACATGGCGGATTCGTTACTTTTTTTTAAAGCATGAAATAGTACTTTAGCGATTCTAATACTACATAACCGGTACTAATATTGATATTAGAAGTAAACACTTAGAGAATACATAAATTGTTCAGGTTCTTGTGACATAAAAAAATATTATCCCCTACCAGTACATTTGGTGGTACTATTTTTTTATGTTGGCAGAACTATAAATTTTACCGTCAAATCAAGTACTGTCTTGAATCATAACTGCATTGAATCTAAATCTTAAATATATCAAAATTGGTAACAAATTTAAACTTTTTAGTACTCGACTGACCTTTAGATATTTAAAATTAATTTTTGCAATAAAATTTATTATTATTTTATCACAGTAACAGCCAAATTGTCACCCCTCAACCAAACACTATATCATAATTATTATGTTATATTAATTTCGGTCTTTTATATTTTTACTACTAAGTATGATTTAGTGTCATTTTGTTATTTATTTTAGTTTTGTCATAATTCTGATGACATTATAGTTTTTGTTGTAAAAGACGGTCCTGATATCATCCCACAACTTTCCAGACACAGCTCAACGAAATCGAGTTGTTTTCTTTTCCTCAGAGAGAACGGATGTTGCTGTATACGGGGACTGTCCGTTGCTCATCTCTGTCATAAATAATTTCATTCAATTTTACATTTTGCTCTAGGATCGTCTAATGACTTTATTTCGGTTTGTTATGTACAAGATCTTTGTTTCTTAAAGGTTAGTTAATTTGCTCGTTTTATTTTTTTTTAAACGAATAATACGATACCAATTTTGTAAATAAAATGATTATTTTATATTTTTCTATAGTGATCAAATTAATTAATAACGTTTTGTTTTTTAATTAATTTATTTAGATATCTATATACTTTTCCATGGATTTCTCTCTTACATTCTACAACTCTCTTGATTATAGTAGGAAGTCGTGTGTGTGTTGTTCCAAATTGTTCTAAGTTTGTTCCAAATTGTTCCAAAAAATTATTCCTTAAACTGAAATACAAAGGCCGGAAAACTCAAAAAACCATTTTTAGAGCTATAGCCCCCCCATTATTTTTATTTAGATTTTTTTCTGTTGCTCCAGAAGGTTCTCTTCTGAACATTGTTCCAAATTAAAAAAATGATTTCAGTGCCAAAATCAATAAAAACCATTTGGGTCCAGCCCCCCATTATTTTTTTTCGAAGTTTTTTTTATTGTACTAGATTGTTCTAGTTATTATTAGCATTGTTCCAAATTTTCATGTCTTAAAAAAATTATTTTAAGCTCAAAATCAATTAAAACCATTTATAGCTAGCCCCCCATAATTTTTTTTTCGATTTTTTTTTGTTGTACCAGATTGTTTTAGTTGTTCTTAGCATTGTTCCAAATTTTCGTGTCTTAAAAAAATTATTTCAAGTCCAAAATCAAATAAAACCTTTTAGGACTTGCCCCCCATTTATTTATTTTTTTCGATTTTTTTTTTGTTGTACCAGATTGTTCTAATTGTTCTTAAATAATATTTTTAAGACATGAAAATTTGGAACAATGTTAAGAACAACTAGAACAATCTAGTACAATAAAAAAATTTAAAATAAAAAATAATGAGGGGCTGGCTATAAATAGATTTAATTGATTTTGAGCTTGAAATAATTTTTTTTAAGTCATGAAAATTTGGAACAATGTTAACAACAGCTAGAACAGTCTGGTACAATAAAAAAAACTTCGAAAAAAAAATAATGGGGGGCTGGACCCAAATGGTTTTTATTGATTTTGGGCTTGAAATATTTTTTTATTACATGAAAATTTGGAACAATATTCAGAACAACTAGAACAATTTGGTGCAACAGAAAAAAATCGAAATAAAAATAATGGGGGGGGCTAGCTCTAAAAATGGTTTTTTGAGTTTTCCGGCCTTTGTATTTAAGTTTAAGGAATAATTTTCTGGAAAAATTTGAATCAAACCTAGAACAATTTGCTACAACTTTTAAAATATTAAAATTCGAAAAATGGGGGGCTAACTTTAAGTCGTGCCATAGAGAAATTAAAAGGAGAGTGTTTCTCTATTGTCCTTTATTTTTATTTATATCTCCTATTTTTTCTGTTTTTCCAATTTTTTCGTCTTTTTTCCTCTTTTTACCGATTTTTTCCATCTTCTTTATTTTTCCCTATTATAGTTATGAAAAACATTTTCCCTATTTTACCTTATTTTTCATATTTTCGCATTTTTCCAGGGAAAATATTTTTCTTATTTTTTTCCTTTTTTACCCTTTTACTGTATTTTCCTGTTTTTCCTATTTTTCTCTATTTTCGCTTTTTACGGGAACAATTTTTATACCCTTTTATATAAAATAAAATTTCAATACAAAAATGTAAACGCATGTTATTAAAATTAATAACAAAATGGTTGACAGCTCGTCTAAATTACCGATAAAAAAAATAACGTGCGACTACAGAATTTTGAAGAGAAAAGAAGAGAAATTTGACACAGAAAAATGACAAGATTCAGGAAGAAAAGAGCATAAATTTGATAGAGAAAAGAAGGCAAATTTCCATGAGAAAAGAGGAGTATTTTTTGGGGAAAAGAGGGAATTTTCAAGAGAAAAGAGGGAAGTTTTCAAGATAAAAGAGGGGAAATTTTCAAGTGAAATGAGGGGAAATTTGAGACAGAAAAATGAAAAAATTAAGAGACAAAAGAGAGGAAATTTGATAAAAAAAGAGGGGAAATTTTGAAGAGAAAAGAGGGGAACATAATAAGAGAATTTTGAAGACAAAAGAGAAGAAATTTCAGACAGAAAAATGACAAATTTCAGGAAGAAAGGAGGGGACGTTTGATATAATAAGAGGTCAAATTTCCATGAGAAAAGAGGAGAATTTTTAGGGGAAAAGCGGAAATTTGATAAAGAAAAGGGAAATTTTGAAGAGAAAAGAGGGGAAATTTCAAGAGAAAAGAGGGCAAATTTGACAGAGAAAAGAGGAGAAACTTGAGACCGAAAAATGACAAAATTCAGGGAAAAAAGACGGAAAATTTGATAGAGAAAAGAGGGCGAATTTCCATGAGAAAAGAGGAGAATTTTAAAGGGAAGATACGAAATTTTTAAGAGAAAAGAGGGTAGTGTTCAAGATAAAAAAGGGGGGAAATTTTCAAGAGAAAAGAGGAGAAATTTTCAAGAGAAAAAAGGCGAAATTTTCAAGATAAGGAGGACAAATTTCCAGAAAATGACAATAATGGAGAAAATAGGGGAAATTTTATTGAGGAAGGAGGGAAAAATTTTCAAGAGAAAAGGAGAAATTTTCAAGAGACGTGGGGAATTTTTCAAGAGAAAAGAGGTGAAATTTCAGGCCGAAAGTGACAATTAGGGAGAAAATTGAGGAAATTTGATTGAGGAAAGAGGGGAAATTTTTCAAGCCGACAAATTTCAGGCAGAAAATGACAATAAAGGAGGAAATGGGGGAAATTTGATTGAGGAAAGGGGAAAAATTTTCAAGTGAACAGGGGAGAAATTTTCAAGAGACGTGGGGAATTTTTCAAGAGAAAAGAGGCGACATTTTCAAGATAAAGGAGGAAAAATTTCAGGCAGAAAATGACAATAAGTTAGAAAATAGTTAGAAATTTTCCAGAGAAAAGAATTGAAATTTTCAAGAGAAAAGAATTGAAATTTTCAAGAGAAAAGAGGAGAAATTTCAGGCAGAAAATGACAATGAGGGAGAATATAGGTGAAATTTGATTTAGGACACCAGGGGAAAATTTTGAAGAGAAAAGGGGAGAAATCTTCAAGAGACGTGGGGAAGCTTTCAAGAGAAAAGAGGAGAAAATTCAGGCAAAAACTGACAATAAGGAAAAAATAGGGGAAATTTGATTGAGAAAAGAGAGGAAAATTTTCAAGAGAAGAGGGGAGACATTTTCAAGAGACGTGGGGAAGTTTTCAAGAGAAAAGAGTTGAAATTTTCAAGATAAAAGAGGAGAAGTTTCAGGCAGAAAATGAAAATAAGGGAGAAAATAGGGGAAATTTGATTGAAGAGGGGAAAATTTTCAAGAGAAAATTGGAGAAATTTTCAAGAGACGTTGGGAAGTTTTCAAGTGAAAAGAGTTAAAATTTTCAAGAGAAGGGAGGCAAAATTTTCAAGGCAAAAGAGGAGAAATTTCAGGCAGAAAATGACAATAAGGGAGAGAATAGGTGAAATATGATTGAGGAAAGAGGGGAAAATTTTCAAGTGAACAGGGGAGAAATTTTCAAGAGACGTGGGGAATTTTTCAAGAGAAAAGAGGCGACATTTTCAAGATAAAGGAGGAAAAATTTCAGGCAGAAAATGACAATAAGTTAGAAAATAGAGGAAATTTCAATTAAATTTCAAGTGAAAAGGGGAGAAAGCTTCAAGAGACGTGGGGAAGTTTTCAAGAGAAAAGAATTGAAATTTTCCAGAGAAAAGAATTGAAATTTTCAAGAGAAAAGAATTGAAATTTTCAAGAGAAAAGAGGAGAAATTTCAGGCAGAAAATGACAATGAGGGAGAATATAGGTGAAATTTGATTTAGGACACCAGGGGAAAATTTTGAAGAGAAAAGGGGAGAAATCTTCAAGAGACGTGGGGAAGCTTTCAAGAGAAAAGAGGAGAAAATTCAGGCAAAAACTGACAATAAGGAAAAAATAGGGGAAATTTGATTGAGAAAAGAGAGGAAAATTTTCAAGAGAAGAGGGGAGACATTTTCAAGAGACGTGGGGAAGTTTTCAAGAGAAAAGAGTTGAAATTTTCAAGATAAAAGAGGAGAAATTTTAGGCAGAAAATGAGAATAAGGGAGAAAATTATGGAAATTTGATTGAGGGAAGAGGGGAAATTTTCAAGAGAAAATGGGAGAAATTTTCAAAAGACTTGTGGAAGTTTTCAAGAGAAAGGAGTTGAAATTTTCAAGAAAACAAGAGAAAAGAGGAGACATTTCCAAGATAAAAGAGGAGAAATTTCAGGCAGAAAATGACAATAAGGAAGACTATAGGGGAAATATGATTGAGGAAAGATAGGAAAATTTTGAAGAGAAAAGGGGAGAAATATTCAAGAGAAAAGGGGAGAAACTTTCAAGAGACGTGGGGAAGTTTTCAAGAGAAAAGAGTTGTAAATTCCAAGAGAAAAAAGGAGAAATGTTCAACATAAAAGAGGAGAAATTCCATGCAGAAAGGAAAGAGGGGAAAATTTTCAATAGGGGAGAAATGTTCAAGAGACGTGGGGAAGTTTTTAAGAGAAAATAATTGAAATTATCAAGAGAAAAGAGGAGAAATTTCAGGCAGAAAATGACAATGAGGTAGAAAATACTGGAAATTTGATTGAGGAAAAAGGGGGGAATTTTCAAGAGAAAAGATGAGAAATTTTTAAGAGACGTGGGGAAGTTTTCAAAAGAGTTAAAATTTTCAAGAGAAAAGATGGGAAATTTTCAAGATAAATGAAGGGATGTATTTTTTATTTCTAACTTCTTTGACATCTTTTTCCCTTTACTAAATCATATTTGAATATATCTTCATACGATAAAACTCATGCTCTTTTACCTACAATAAATGTATGTACATATAACTATTTCTTATATATTTTTATTCCCAAGTATGATTATTATAAAATCTTATCCTCAAAGTGAGAATAATATCAATTATCTAGTTACTTAAATAAATTACGTATGCAGTCATACTAACATAAAAACGATTCATCTAATTAACCCTCATAACATAATAAAAGTAGCAAAATGAAACCCAAACAACCAACAATTACTGTCTAAATTCAAATTGTTACGAAACATCTTGATGAAGTTGAAGTAAGCACCGTATTGTTGTCTTTTGATCCTCGAGCGCGTATTTCTAGGCACGAATCACGTGGGATTTCCATTGTCAATGTTGGCAACGCGCCTACCGGAAGTTCCGCGGGTGACGAGGAGGCACAGGAAAGGGGGGGCGGGTAAGTAAGAAAAGATGGTCTTTTCTATTTCTGTATGCACTTGCTGATTGTCAACGATCTTTGAAGTCAGACCTAATTAACTTTGAATCTTTTTATAAGATCTTCTTTATTGTCGACAAGTCGGATTTGCTGAAATAATAAAATTTTCATAATTAAACGGAAGTTCGTTTCATATGGAAATTTCTTTAAATCCGTAAAGTGCCGACGATGGGTTTTATTTAATTAAAAAATATAATATACTTAAATGCGATAAAGAAAGAATGTTTTAAATCACAATTGTAAAATAAAAAAAAAATCAAAATAATAAAAATTTAATAACAAGAAACATTATTTTACACTTTATCCATAAGCAAAAAAAAAAATTAAAGAATTTTTTTCGTAATTTCTCAGATTTCTATATAAGCGTCACCAATGTAGCTTTTAAATACCTCTCCGTACAAATTGGGTGGAACCACATAACATTTTTTTTTTTCGTCTTCTAACTAATAATCTTTTTACGCACAAAGCGGCAACAATGTGTTTTTTATCTCTCCCCAAATTCATTGCCATACGCTGCATGTGAAAATATCTGCAAACCATCAGCGCTAATTGTCAGCAGTGACCATCAGCACTGACCGTCATTCTCATGTGTAACAACACGAATACCCGGTACTCAATCCAGTAGGGCAAGTAAAGACCGCCGTTCTAGCCACCAATGATTTTAGTCCAGTGGCAGTCCCAGTTGGAGTTGGAGCTCGAGAAATCGAGAACCAGATCCAGTACAGTACCTGTTTAGAAACCTTTAGAGATAGATCAAAATGAAGGAAGTTCAATTGTACCGGATCCGTAAGTCCGATAAATAAAATTGGTTTATTCGAATTTATTGATTTATATTTTTTTCGCACTTTTAACATTCAACCAGCAGATACTCCGATCTGCAGCCCAGGAGAGGCAGGTAAAGTCTGTCTTACTGGTAGACAAGGTATGTTCGAGACCATATAACGAACCCTGGAATATTTTTTCTCCACTGACGCTGCCCGTGCAAGTGGCCTTCACACTTTAAACGGAAGGTATCGCCCGAGGCAATCCGAAACCTGGACTAAAGTGAAAAAAAACCTTTTGATGGCGCAAAGAGCGTTACACAGTTGAAATATAATAGAAGAAAGTAAAATGCAGTGAGTACTTTCAAGTGTGTAATAATAATACAAAAGGGGGAAATAAATATATATGTTTCCTAGTCAAAAATTAATTAGTCGAGCGCTTTCGGCAACAACATGCCATCATCAGGACAACTGTAAGGAATTTAACAAAATGAGAGAAATGAAATACAAAAGGTTAACACAATACTTACAAAATTAAAAATATTTCAAAACATGATTGAGGGATATTACCAACTTAGTAAAGATCAGATGAGTAGTGCATCTTCCGTACAATGGATTCTTCCATTCATCAAAGATGAACAAACACTTAATCTTGAAAAATAAATTTAAAGTTAAAGAAGGCCCAGGCCTATAAGTTGTCTTTCTCAAAGACAACATTTGCTTAAAAAGCATACAGAAAACGTAAAAGTTTGCAAGTTAAAAATCACTAGTGTTACCATGCGAGGTTGACAGTAAAGTGACAAGTTAAAGTTACAATTTTTTTGGAATAAGGTGAGGCGAATGGGTGAGAGATAGAAGAAAAGAAGAAATTATCAAAGTGATTGGACTACCAGAAGGATTTAGGGTAATTAGAGGAATAGAAGAAGAGGAATGACAGGTGACAAGTGGCTAAGAGGACAAGGGGTTTGTGACAAAGGGAGTGGCTACCTATCACAGACTCAGAGATTTGACTTTATTAATATTCAGATTGATTTGTGTGTGAACACAAGACGAAGAAGAGTTGTTTAATTCACGAAGGATAAGGTTAAAATTTAATATAATTTAGTTCATTTATTGTAAAATATAAAAAAAATTGACTGGCGATTTCGGCGAGTACAAGTACCTGACATGTGAATCGAAAGGTATGCAGTACTTTTATATTAGTTTATTCTGTAAGTCGGACAGACATGTAAATAATTCAGAGCTTAACGAGACTATATCCCCCACCAGTTTTTAGAAAATTCTGTACACGAGGACGGTGGTTTAAATTTTGGAGAGATCAAGAGCTCTCCAGCTAGGAAGGTTATACATAAGAAGAAAAATATCAAAAAATTAGTTGGATGTATTTTAAAATAAGTTTAAGTTAAATCTATTTTTTCTAAATAACGTTAAATAAAAGTTATACTTTTTCTGAGTCTAGTTGAAAGCGTCCTAAAGCTATAGCTGGTTTTTTTATTACAGTTGTTAAGTTAATAGGCGACCCCTCTATTCAAAATATAAACTCGCAATTTTTTCCGTATTCTGCACAAAATTTTAATTACTGGAAGTTCATGTTGCTCTTTCTATTGTTGAACAAATTACACAATTTTTAACGAGATAAAAGTCCATTTTGAAACGTTATTAAAAGCGGTTTACAAAGCAGCGAAGACTCGGTGTGTATCCGGCGATGTTCCTTTTATCGTTTTGGAATACAAAGTCTCAGAGCATCCGACGATTAGTTTTCGCATGGTAGAATCCATTTCCAAAGGGACATTTTAAATTTGTTTGTGAGATTCTCCTTGTCGACTGCTTTTTGCTACAGAAAAAAAATCAAAAAATATGTTCCAATCGCATGAGTGATAAGGGAAACGATTCTTTTTATAAACAAAATTTACCTAACCAATTTAATTATTGGTTAAGGGCTTTAATGAAATACATAATTATTATCAGGAATTTCCTACCCATTTTGAAAATATTCATAAAGAAAAAGGAATAATCTATTAATCGGTATCAAAAATTCGTCAGTAAATAAAACTGTTACGCCCTTTGTGTCATCACGTGGTCTTTTGGCGCCTTGGTCCAGGTTTCATATTGTCGCGGGCGCCGCTTTCCGTTAATACTGTAAAGGATACTTATACTGGGCAAAGTCAGTAGAGAAATAATACTCCAGGAATCGTTATGGCATAGACAAAATCACTAGCAACCAAAAGGGCGGGGCTTTACTTGCCCTAATATTTCTACTCGAACGGTAAATGCATTTCTTCCAGCCTGGCATGGCAATCAGATTGACGGTTCCGGTACAATTGAACTACCCGACTCAAGCTCCAACTCGAACTAAAACTGGAACTATAATCCGAACTGATGACAATAGATTGAATTGTGGTATACGGTAAGGATTTCTGCGCCTGCGAATGTCTGGCGGAGGTTTAAATGATCGCGCTTGACCCTAAGTTCGAAAGAAAGTTGCCTTTACTATTATTTTAAGTTAATTCTAATCCAGTGCCGTGCACCAGTAAATATATTTTAATTTTCACGGTAATTAAGTAACTTCGTTACAAAATAATAGAGCCATAAAAAATGTTGGTATATAAAGAAATCCCTACTATCGGACCACTTTAATATTTTCAAAATTGTATTGTTAATATCGAAATTTATAAAAATAGATTCTTTTGTAATATTCTACTACATATCTACCGCTTACACAAAAATAATGAATGGTTTTTCCAACACTAGTTGACATGATCAAAATAAGAAGAAAAAAACAGCTAAAAAGAGTATGAAGATTTGTTGAGGCCACCGCATAGAAAAATAATAGGCACTTTGCCAATACCTTCGACCACCTCTATAGAAGAACAAGTTATTTCACACTTGAAATAAGAATTAAAAAAATATCACCGTTCTCTTACTTATTGTGTTAATTAACAAGGATTTTATGGAATTTTATTCTAAGTATGCCAGAAATTTTGGTTTATATTTTATTGCAGATTTGAATCGCTGCCAAAATCGATATAGCCTTATATTTTATTTTATAACTAATTATACTGGATAATATACTATAGTCATTGAGTAGAAATTTGATTTCAATTAAGTTTCTTTACGCTTTAAGGTTCCCGAAATCCAAAAACAAAAATATTTTCTAAAAAATGTATGTATTTAAGTTTATTTTTGAATGGAAACAACCAAAAATAATAGCCAATTAAAGGACCCACTTTTCTTATACAAAGTGGATCTCGGTGAAATTTCCTAAATTTTCGATATATTGTACTTTTGACCATCGTCATCAAAACTGTCTATAATTCTTTATGAAGTGGCCTCAACTGTCACTGAAAATGTGTTAGGTTAGGTTATCGACATATACTAAGACGTGCCTTACCCTTATAGCATTAATATAATTTTACTCGAAAAGAGTGAGAAAAATGGCATTTAGTATACCATTCCGAAATACCTCAGTTCATGCCACTTTCTCTGGATTATCTCAGTATATATAAAAAACTATATCGTCGATAGATGGCATCCCTATGAAATGTCTCAGCTCAGTCTGCTTCTCCTCGATTATTCCGTTCTATATAATATATTGCCTATTATATGGTCTACAGATATCAGCCCTATGAAATGTCTCAGCTCAGTCCGCTTTCTCTCAATTATTCCATTGTATATAAAATATTGCCATAATATGGTCGACAGACGACAGCCCAGTGAAATACCTCAGCTCAGGCCGCTTTGTCTTGATTATTCCGTTATATATAAAATATTGCCGATATCCTGTCCACTTCCTCTTTAGTCCACTCTGACAAATCTCTTGTATTATTCTTCTTACTTCTAATTAGCTTCTTCTGTTTATTCTTACTTCATCAAATTTTCTCCCAAACTGCTTCCTTCTATTCCATTATAAACCATTTACATAATATCAATCAGCACCGTTCATCCTTTTCCAAAAAAAAATCTTCTTTCAAACTTTTGAAACCTTTTTTTTATTCTTCGCAAATTTAACAATAGTTTTTTTTTTTTTTTTTTTTTTTTTTTTTTTTTTTTTTTTTTTTTTTTTTTTTTTTTTTTTTTTTTTTTTTTTTTTTTTTGGATATAACTTTTTTATTATTTTACTTTATTAACAAATTTTGGCAAATTATTGAGATATTTTTTAAAAAAAATTTCTTTGACAATCTTTTTTTTTTAAATTAATCAAAAATTGACTTAGTTATTATTCTTTTTTTTATTACCCCCAAATTTTTGTTACCACTAGATTTTGTTTTTAATATATCCCAGCCTTCGTTTAGTTTATTAACCCTATATTCCCTGTTTACTATCTGACTTTGGCTACTTAAATTTCATATATGACACCTCCAAAATTTCAATTTTACTAGATTTCATTATTTTATTAAAATTTAAGATTCTTTCACTTTTAAATTTATTGCCTTCGTTTCCTTTTCTTTACTTACGTATCAACTATTCTATCCCATTTAATAAACATAACCTTTAACTATTAATAATCTTTAAATAAATTAAATATCAGCTCAAACAAACAAAAAATTTAATTTCTAAAATTCCCTATACAGGGTGAACCTTTTATAACAAAATAGACCTGTGAAATGCCTCAGCTCAATCTGCTTTTTGTCGATTATTCCGATATTTAACATATTGCCTATTTTATAGTCGACATATGTGATATACCTCAACTCAGTCCGCTTTCTCTCAACTATTCCAGGCGACAGCCCTGTAAAATAACTGATTTTAGGCCGCTTCAACAGAAATATCTTTTTTGAGGACAATTTTTTAACTTTACAAGATAGGAAAAGTATTCTTTTTGCCCAATTAGCTTGAAAAAACTTAATTTTGTTGTATTTTTTAATTTTGTATCGTTTTTGTTTATATATAACTAGTTATTTTCCATGCAAATAAAAAAATTGTATTTATCAATTTGGTTGACAAAGTTTTACACTCTTTAATCGTTTAAACAATTTACAAAATTTATTCCTGAAAAGTTGTCAAAATAAACAAAATTAATATTAGTTTCCAAAACGTCAATTTCATGAGTTTCGAGTATTGTTTACAAGTACGAAAACCAATCAGTCATTATTATTTTTTCAAGCTACCTTAGATTAAAAAAAAAATGAAGGTTCTACGTTTTTTAGAAGCTGAGATATTGTAAATTTTGTCCGTTCACGGTTTTGTCCATTCGCGGTTTGGCTATTTGCGATTTTGTCCGTTCGCGGTTTTGTCTGCGCGGTTTTGTCACTTCGCGATTTTGACCGGACACAGCCTTGACTTCTGGGATTCACTGTAAGGGGGTGAAAAATAGAGAGAAAATTATTATTACTATTATTTTACTATTTTTTTTTATATTTTCTTTTTATTTAGAACAAGAAGATAATTTCAACAACTCTTTATAATCTTCTCAAGCCAAAGAATTTAATAAAAACAAAACTAATAATAAAAAATAAAATTATGCTCGGGCGCTGTTGTCGATGCGTGATATAAATTCATGCAAGAATAAAAATTACAAATGCATTTTTCGTGTTTGCCTTATCAATCAATATTACTTTTTACCGCAATCTACGGCATTCGAAGGTTTGATATTTCAATAATGTGTAATCTATTTAATGGTAGTCATTCATTTTGTATCGGATTTACCTGGCTGTATTGCTTTGTGGTGACTAGTAATTAATTCTACATACTGCACGTGTTTTGATTGGAGTGCCTGTGGAACTCGCTAATGAAGTTCTTGAATTATTATTTCTATTTGTTTTGGGAGATGTATATCGGTTTTTATGGTAATAAATAAATATTTGTTTAGATTAATAAAAAAATTCTACAATGAAGAACCTTTTGTTGTTCCACCATTACTAAACCTTTTTATAAATTTTTTATAGTAACTATAGTAACTTCCTTTATAATATTAAATGAAATTTCAGTTTTACCGATATTAGAAACTTTTGTATAATTAGTATACTTTTCAAAATTAATGTTAAAGTAACTTGTAATAATTAATATATACGTATAGCAATAGATCTAATTTTCTCGTAATACCGACATACAAAGCAGTTCTCTCGAGTAAAATCCACTCGTGCCGTGCCTCTCGAACCTTCATGAGAATTTCATGATATTTAATGCACCACTATGTAATTGGGTTAGCTTCTGAGCAGAGCAGGGATCAGACTTGCCATGTCTCCTAGGAGCACGGGCTGTTAGAAAGCTTATTTCCCACTGTTTCTTATAGCCCAGTCGTTTTAAACACTGGAAAATTTAAAATTTTAAACCCAAGCAGTCATAAGAAAAAAAATACAGCAAATGCCAAAATGGTCAGCTGAACTAGTTATTACAAGATCGGTCATATAGAATTTGTGTGGAAAGTAGCCTTTTGGAAGGGTTTGAGATTATTGGTTGTGGTGGATTAAAAATTGGACAACTACTTCTATCACAAGTAGTACTGTTGGTGCCTTAAGTTTAAGGGCGGTTTACTAGATCCTAATAGATACTATTCTAGAAATTTGTGATGCTCAACTAACTTCAGCGATATTACATTAATGGTTAGTATATCTTCTGTAAAACTTGTTGAATTTTGGAGCTCAAAAATTAAATCATGTTATTACTTTCAAATTAGGCGAAAAAACGCCGATTAACCCAAAATTTTTCTTACAACTACGACACACGGGTAAAAATGAAGCTATTGGTCTAGTGAAAAATAATTTCATAACGCGCAATATTTCCAATTACGCTTAGTTTATAGCGCAAGATAAATATACATGTAGATTTTCAGTACGAATAATGCATTTTCTAAGAAAATATTATTCAGTAAAGTTTTGAGCAAAAAAACAGTTGTATATAACTTTTTTTTGAATTCCCCATAGTTTTTCCGCTAGAGGGCAAAAACAATATACATGTAAAGCTATAGAGCATAAAATTCTCTACAACTTTTGTTGAAAACAAATTACCAATTGTTTCGCTGCTAGAGGTCGTGAAAAAATGTGGATGTAGGTTTTCCAGAATTTTTTTAGATTTTGAGGATAAATAATCCACTTTAGTGCAAAATTGTAAATCATTAAATTCGCTACAACTTTTATATCAAACTTTTCCCAGAGTTTCTAGTAGTTTCACTGCCATTCGCGAAAAAATATGTATGTAGGTTTTCCCAACTTATTCAGATTTCAAGGACAAACAATGGAAAACATTTTAGTGTAAAGTTGTAGATTATCAAATTCCCTACAACTTTTGTGTTAAACTTTTTCCATATATTCTAATAGTTTCGCCGCTAGAGGATGCGAAAGTAATTAGCATTCGCAAAAAATATGCATGTAGGTTTTCCCGACCTTTTCCAGATTTTAAGGACAAACGATCCACTTTAGTTCAAAATATTCTAGATCGAAGTTGTAGATCATCAAATTCCCTACAACTTTTATGTTAATCTTTTTCCACAGTTTCTAGTAGTTTCGCCGCTAGAGAGCGAGAAAGAAATTAACATTCGGGAAAAATGTACAAGTAAGTTTTCCAGATTTTTTACAGATTTTGAGGACCAACAATGCACTTTAGTGAAAAATGTTTTAGTGCAAACTAAACTTATAGATCAACAAATTGCCTACAACTTTTATGTTAAACTTTTTCTACAGTTTCTAGTATTTTTGGAGAGAAAATTTAAATAAAAAAAGTGACAAAAATGAGAGAGAATGAAGTAATTTCAGTCAAAAAGTGACAAAATTTGAGAGAAAAAATAGGAAATTTGAGACCAAAAAGTGACAAAACTTTAAAGAAACGAGTGGAATTTTTTGAGGAAGAGAGAAAATTTAAAGCGAAAAAGTAGTAAAAATGAGAAAAAAGGGTAATTTTAGAAAAATTTGACAAAAACGTGAAAAAAAAGGATAATTTCAAAATAATTATTTACCTGTTAATTTTGTTATTATTTAAACGTAACAATTATTTTTCAGTTTCCTACTTCTGATTAGGTAATCATGTTTGATATTAAATTATGTATTTTTTTATAAAATACCATCTCTTAAAAAAGTTATAAAAAAATCAGGGTTCCCGATGGGGCTCGAACCAATTTCGATCAGTATTCAAATCAATAATGTTAGAAGATTGCAACTTGTCACATTTAAGATATTTTAGAATAAAATCGTAAAAAATATATAATAAAGCTTACTACGATCTCGCAAAATGGTGTTGGAGAAAAGAAAATTGAAGACCAAAAATTGTTTCCTATACTCCATTGTGGAAGTATTTGACAGTTCTGAATTAAATTAGAATGAACAAGATAGCTGGTTTCAATTGTTTTTTATTTGCGGGACTAAAAAATTTTAGTCCTAAGGGAGTAAAAGTGGCACTTTAGTCCCGCAAACGCGGGACTACAGTACTAGTTTAACTCCCCGCGGTGTAAAAAATATATAATGTCATGACAATTTTGATTATTAATCAAATTTTTGACATAAGCGCTCGGTAAAATTATGCTTATACCGAACAATTTTCCGGTCCAGACGCACTAAGAATTGATCGCGGAAAAACTTACTTCATGAAACTGATCAGTTCTGTGATTTCTTCCGGCCAATGGTTGATTATGAACGAAAGTGTTACTGTAAGTTTTAGCGTAACCTTCGTGAGTTCTTTCTAAAACCCAGGCTCTATCCTGTCGTTGAACTGGAGTGAATCTTCTGATATCGTAAGCGTAAACTGGTATCTCCGGTCGACCTTGAGCTATCCAACTAGCTATTGTTTCACCAGTTTCTAGACTTAACATTACACCAAGCGAATTAAATGCGTTACAATGGAAAAGTGCTAAAAATTATTCAAAATTAGAAGTAAATTTTACTAAAATCGGGAAAAAATGGGGCAATATGGAAAAAAAACAGGCAACAATTAGAGCAAAACAGGAAAAGTAGGATAAACTATAGAAAAGTAGGAAAATTACGACAAAATACGGAAAAAACAGGCAAAAAAATCAGCAAAAAGTATGAAGAAATAAGGCAAAATAGAGAAAATAGGCAAATGTAGAAAAATAGGGCGAAAAAGGGAAGAATATGAAAAAATAGAGCAAAATGGAGTAAAATAGTAAAAAGTAGGACAAACTAGGGCTAAACGAGGAAAAATGGGGAAAAAAAGGAAAAAATGGGAAAAAAACTAGATAAAACATGGTAGGAAATAGGGAAAAATTGGAAAAAGTTGGAAAATTAGGTTAAAATATGGAAAATAGGGCAAAATTGAGAACAATAGGGAAAAGTATGGCGAAATAGAAGTAAATGGGGAAAAATTAGGAAAGCAGGAAAAAATGGAGCAAAATAAGTAATAGAAAAAATAGCGAAAACTGTGGGAACAAATATAAAAAAATGGGAACAAATGTGTCAAAGTAGTGAAAAATAGGGAAACATAGAGTAAAACAGGGTAAAATAGGGGAAATGAAGACAAATTGGAAGAATAAAGAGAAACTTTGTGTAGAGGACGCGAAACTAATTAACATTCGCAAAAAAATATGTATGTAGGTTTTAACGGTTTTTTCCAGATTTTAAGGACAATCGATTGACTTTAGTGCAAAATATTTTATTTCAAAGTTATAGATTATCATTTCCTACAACTTTTGTATCAAACTTTTTACAGAATTTCTAACAGTTTCGTCGCTAGAGGGCGCGAAATAATTACCATTCGCAAAAGATATTCATATAGATTTTCCAGATTTTTTCCAGATTTTAAGGACAAACCATCCACTTTAGTGCAAAATATTCTGTTTCAAAGTTATAGATCATCAAATTCCCTACAACTTTCCTCAAATTTTTTCCAGAATTTTCCATAGTTTCGCTGCTAAAGGGCGCGAAATTAATTAACATTTGCGCCTTTTAGCGGCGAAACTACGGGGAATTCTAGAATAAGATTGACACAAAATTTGTGCGAAATTTGATGCTGTATAATTTTATATTTTGCACTAAAATCCTCAAAATTTAAAAAAGGCAAAAATTCCACATGTGTATTTTTTTCGCCCTCTAGCGGCTGAATTATGGGAAATACGAAAATAATCATTAAACACAAAAGTTGTAGAGAAATTTAATTAATAATATTTTTTTTCGAAAATACATTATTTGTGCTGAAAATTTACAAATATGCCAAATAGCCTACATGTATATTCTTTCGCACCCTCTAGCGGCTAAACTATGCGTAATTCGGAAAAATATTTAATGGAAAATTTGTAGAAAATTTTATTATCTAAAATTTCCCTCTATTAAGGTTTTCCCGGAAATGCATAGTTTTCCGAAAAATTGGAAAAACCGCGGGAAACCCCAAAATTTTATGTGTATGTTTTCTCTAAACGCCTGTTTTTACACCAATACCGATTTCGCTAAATTTGGAGGAATTACATGTTGACTTTACAGATTCAAATGATCAATATAACTATATTTAATAAGTCCACATAAACGAGAAAATTTTAGAAAAACAATTCCAAATTGATTGGACTACGATCACATTTCCTGGCATTTGTTTTAGAGGCTAACGGCTTCAAACAGAACCTCATTATAACTTGCCTGATGTTCATAAAATATACAGAAGCAAAGGGGTTAGCGGGAAAGGGGAACTTGGGAGACAAATGGGAATAATTCCATGTTGTTGCTCAGATTCGACGATAATGCGGTTAACCCGTTAAGCCTTTCAAGTACGCGCGGGGATGTTTATACAGGTCGAATGGTTTGATACTTTACAACAGTGAAGTACAGAATTTGTATAAAAATTGATGTGTCGATAGAGAAAGAAAAAGTACATTAATTAAATGGTGAAAAAAATTTTAACTAATATAAATTAAAATAAATAATTGGCGCAGTCAGTAGGATTCGTCAAACTTAAATGAAGCAAGTTTAAAGTTTGGTTTGGTAAGCTCGAGCAGTTTTCTAGCTACTTTATAGTTTTTACTACAGTAAGTATTATACACTTTCGGCCTTTTTCTATTTTCTTATTAACAGTTTCCTTTAGTAATAAATCCAGTTTTTATCAGTGTCCTTTAAGGTACCACCCTGGAAGTAATCGAAACAGTATTCGACATAAAAAAATAAATCTAAAGGTCTACAAATACAGCAGTAAATACATTTTTCGATAAAAAACTAGTAGCTTCATTTTACTTAAACTTAAAAACCAAAGATACATTTTCCATTAAAACATTAGATAAATTTTCCATAAAAGCAACATTGGAAACATTTTCTTTAAAATGAAAAGCACATGATACATTTTCATTCGTAAAAACTATGCTGTGATGTGGGCATCGTTAATAAAGAATTATGTATATTTCCCTACAAATTTTTACATATTCTTCAAATTTTCTCAAAATTTTGAATTTTCGAATAATTTCGAATGTTTTTTGAAACTTGACATTTTTTAAATATTTTTAATGTATCGATTAATTTTATGTTTTTTGAAATTTTTGATATATTTTAGAATTTTTGAATTTTTTGACATTTTTACTTTATGAAATTTTCGAAAAAAATTGAAAATTTCAAATTTGATATATTTTAGAAATTTGGAATATTTTTACACTTATTTTCTTGAAATTTGCGAAGTTTTCAAAAAAAAATTTTTGATATATTTTTGAAATTTTCAATGTACTTTTGAAATTATCGAATTTCTAGACAATTTTATTTATTCTTTTTGGAAATTTTGGAATTTTTTGATATATTTTTGAAATTTTCGAATAATTTTTTAATGTTTTTTGAATCATGTTTGAAATTGTTAAAATTGTTGTAATTTTTGAAATATTTTTAATTAATTGAATAATTATGTTTCTTTAAATTTTTGATATATTTTCGAAATTTTGAAAAATTTGACATTTTTAACCTTTTCAAATTTTCGAAATAAATTTGCAAAATTTCGAATTTTTGATACATTAAGAAATTTTGGATATTTTATCATTTTTACTTTTTGAAATTTTCGAAGTCTTCGAAAAAAAATGCAAAATTTCAAATTTTTGATATATTTTAGAAATTTTGAATATTTTTGACATTTTCATTTTTTGAAATTTTTGAAAGAAATTGAAAATTTCAAATTTTTTATATATTTTTGAAATTTTCAATGTACTTTTGAAATTATCGAATTTCTAGACATGTTTATTTATTCTTTGTAGAATTTTTTGATGTCAAATAAATTTGAATAAATAGTAACAGTAAATACAAAATCTGATTAAGGCGCAAATGGAAATTTACCAGTACGTCACTGGATGGAGTACATCTTTGACTCTTACCCTCGCATTAACGTTTCGTCATATTGTTTTTATTGGAATTAAGCGGTAAGCTGATATACAAAGGGAATATTGCCATGCCCATTAACAATATTTCTCTCAAATATTTATGAGGACATAATGAAGTTGCCTTTGTTTATCTGATTCGTAAATTAGGTGCATTACGAACTGGAAATTAAAAGGTGTAGCGATTTTATATAGCAGTGAACGACTTTATCTCTTTGAGTTTTGAATTGTATTTTACAAATGAAAGATAACTAGAAAGGGATATATACAGGGTAGCACAACTTTAGATACAAAGTTGACTAAATGAGACGAATTGATTGGTTTTTTTCAGAATTAAAATATTAAGTTCGGTTTCCGAGATATTTGGGAAAAACCGAAATTGACGATTTCCGTTTTATTTAATTTTTAAAGGTCTAAAGTGTCATTCGAAACCTACTAAAAAAATTGTTCCACTTGGTTGGTTAGAGAAACAAGTCAGAAGCGCCTGCGCGTTAGCAGGCAAGTAGATAAACTAAGAGAGCATGAGCGCAATGTACCTCCGCGGGTGTCGCGGGGACGGGGGAAAGTATGAAGTGCAATATAACCGTTATTAGTAGTCAGATTTAAACGGGACAAACGGCATTGTTTTATAAATGTGACATAGAATATATACGTAATCAAAAATCATGAGCAGAATCAAAGACTAAAGAGCCTTATGGTTAAAATTCGTTATTATGGGTTCAACTTGAACGCGGTAAAATATAGTATATTTGAAATGTGACACATAATAAAGAAGTTTTACCTTAAGGCCCTTTAGTCTTTGCTTCTGCGCATGATTTTTGGTTACGTAGAACATTTATATTACAATGCTGTGTGTCCCATTTAATTCTGACTACTAATAACGGAGATATTCCACTTCATACTTTCCTCCCCCGTCCCCGCGGGGAGATCAATTGCGCTCATTCTCTCTTAGTTTATCTACTGAGGCATGTGACGACTTGTAAACAAAAATGCGATTATCTCATGAATCATATCTCAAATCTGTTTAAAAAATTTCGATTCATCGTTAAATTTCACGTCGGAATGCTATTTTTGAAACCGGTAGAATCACTTCCGGTTCTGGTTTGTAAAACCAGTTTTGAAACCGGAAGTCATAAGAATCTGAAAATCTATTTAGGAGCTATTCAAGGCATGCTGAGTTTATTACTATTGACCATTTATCTATATCTCTTTTCGTTTTTGAATTATAAACGCGGACAGACAGATAGACGATCAAACAGACAGAGCCGTATTATAAGACTTCTCTATATTTTAGGGTTTAGAAATAGAGGATTTCAAAAATAGAAAAAAAGTATGGGTCCATATTAAAAACAAATAGTTGAAGGTGGCCCATCAGAGACGAAACGTTAAAATTGTATTTTGATAAAAAATTTCTATCTTTAGAGGTATCAATTTCGGTTTTTCGACCTGATATTTTAATTTTAAAAAACCAATCAATTCGTCTTGAAAATCCATGTTTTTCCCCATTTAGCCAACATTGTATGTATAACGGTTTACAAAATCCCAATATTGTTCAATTACATTTTCACCACCCTGTATATAATTAACATAACGATTTTTTTTTATTTAAGGAAAATACTCTATAAGAGTAATTTTTATAATTACAATCTGATCAATGAGACCACCTTATCCTAACTTACCTAAGGCTAAAAATTCTGAAAACTAAGGTTCTATTCCTTAGTGTACCTTAGGTTCTGATAATTCTACTACATCTAGCACAGAAACCACAATACTTTGCTTTTAACTAACATACTTTCTGAACTAACTCAAAAGACTTGGTCCTCTTGAGCCTTCTTACTAAATTGGTGTTATCGAGTAGCTGGATAACCTTAACGTTCCCATATCGGCTACTGGCAGATTTGGATTTGGTCTTTTGAACAATTTCCACATATGGGTCACTGTTTCGGCAGTAGCAGGATGCATCAACGATGTTTCTTAGTACTTCTTAGTGTTGAATAACTGGAATGTTGCTTTTACTGGAACAAACCCAGAACTGCATACCATACGTACAGATGGGTTTCAAGATCTGCTGGTAAACGAGCAGTTTATTATGTATAAATTACTTGGAGTTTTTTCCTAGCAGCCAATACATTTTTCTATGTTCGATATCAAGCTCTTTACGTTTTTTTTTAATGTGGACTTATCAGCGAAGTCTAGGACTTCACACGAAAACGATACTTTTCTCATCTCGTATTTAGCCGATACCGATACCACATCTGGCGAGACCCATCAGAGAAAAATAAACTGACAAGTAGTATAAACATTTAATTTTTTTATAATAAAAAAACTTCTGCATAGGTTACGATAAATTTACGAAATATAAAATTTGGTAACCATGTGTGAAATATTTTATTTTATAATTTTCAACTTCAGTTATAGCAAAAATGCCGTTGCGTTTCGAATTTTTTAGGGCAATATTTATAATTATAATTTGTATAGATAATGATTTTGTAACGTCCATAAAAACAAAAATCAATAAACAATCACGCATTTATTACAATATAATTAATAATCACCTCGTTTTGTACTTAGAAATAAATTCTAGCAATAACGAGATTTGACGAGAGAAACGGTTACGAGACGAGGCCGAGACTGAAACGAGACTTATTTTTTTCTCAACTAACGAGACCGAGATGAGATTTTTGAAATTCCGCCTGATATCGTCTCGTTTGAAGCCTTAGCGAAGTCGAACATCGAGTATCATTCCCAGATACTTTTCTGACTTAGCATAGGGAATCTGGAGTGTTATTTATTCTTATGATTATATTTATTTAGTTTATTAGTACAGTTGACATGGAATGATATGTTTTCGTCATTTTTTGATCCAGGTGTTAATCTGGTTTATAGTCGCTTGCAATTTTCTATTGGCTTCGTCATGGTCTTGTCCAACGCTGAAAATAGCAGTATTATCAGTAAACGTTACAATGGTGTCATGTTCAAGGCTAAGAATATATCACTGCTGTACATTAAATAGAGTATTGGAGCTAGTACACTACTTTCAGTGACTCCTACCTTATTTTCTCATATATTTGAATAACCTTGCTTTATTCTGACATATTTACCTGATGAATATGGTTTTAGTTGTTGTGAGTATTGCCAACGTGTACTTTAGACCCTCCTTTATAAAAAGCCTGGACCAAATCTAGGATGATAGTTAAGCAGACTATATTTTCTTCTAAAGACTTTTCAACATTCAGTGATTGTATGTACTTGGTCGATGGTTGATTGTTTTTTCTCTGAATCCAAATTGATGGGAGAGAATCAATTTATCTTCGTCTATTATTAGTTGAAGCAACTTTTGGTAGAGTTTTAAGATATCAAGCAGCAATGAGATGGACCGGTACGATGTAACTTCATAGGGAGGGAAGTTTACCTGGTTAAAATATCATTATACCTCGTTTTAATTGATGCATGTTGTTCATATTGACACTGGGAAGTTGTTTCAAAATTTCTCCGATGATGAGGTCAAATCTACTTTATATTTGTTTTAATTTCCATTTAGAGAAGTAGATCTAATGACTGTGTCTTCTGGCTGTAGTTCATTCCAGTCTTGGGCTTCTTTATCATCGTTGGGCTGGAAAGTCATTTCTAATTGTTCTGCGAATCTGTTTGCTTTTTGTATGTTATCTTATGACCAACTCCCAGTTTCATATCTTATTGGTTGCTTTCCAAAATGAATAATCTGTAGGACTAGTTAATTCGTCTGTGTAGTCTCCAATCGATTCATTTTTAATAGCATTTTAACTGCTGCGTTGAATTACTTAGAGCTGTTTATAACTATTGTTTTTACCTCACTTTTTCTCCCATTTTTTTCCTACACTTATTTTATGCCTCATTTGTCCTCCCTTCTTGTACAACTATTGTTTTTGTCCCAATTTTTTCTCTCATACATGTTTTTGGTCCACTTTTTTCATACTCTTGTTTTTTGCCCTATTCCCCCCTTTTTTACAAATATTATTTTTTGTTCCACTTTCTTTTCTACACATGTTTTGCACCCCTTTTTTTGCAACTTTTTTGCCTCAATTTGTTTCCCCTTCTTGTCTCACACTTGTTTCTTTTCCCATTTTTCCGCTTTATTACAACTAAGCATTGATTTCTGTCTCACTTTTTTATGTTGTTTTTACCCCACCTTTTTTTGCTCTATTTTTGTTTGTTTTGTCCTATTCTTCTTTCTGGTTCTTGTTTTTGATTCCTTCATTGTCTTCAATTACATATTGAAAATCTTTGTACTGTGCATAGCAATGTGTCGAGTAAGCAATTTGACAACAGGGCTTTCTTTTTACTGTAGTCGACGATCGAGAAATCCCCTCCAACAATCACATTTAGATACCAGCGAACACGCAAGGCTGCCATACTTCTATAAGGCATGTCTTTCCTGCTTAGAATAAATGACGTTACTATTCTCGATAAACATGACACCACACCATACAAAATCAATATTCAACTGTCATAATTTTCAGAAGACGCACTGTTCCTTTTATGAAAAAAAACATTGCCATTTCGTTTTTATTTTCTACTTAATTTCAGGAGTGTTCTCTCAATCTGCTTGCTGTATATTTTTGACAAAGCATTCGACTTCGTGATCTAAATGATCTTCCGTTCTTAGTGGAACCAAAAGGTCAATTATCTGTTCAAGGTTGATTTTGAAACTGTGCCAGTCCAGTCCGTTCATTTCTTGGATACTGTAAGTGAATTTTCTTTTTCAATGTAAGAAGTATTCATATACTTTGAAGAGATATTCCTGATTATAAGTCGATAAGCTCAGGAATTTTGTTACTATCTGTGGACTTTGGCTTTCCAGCTGACAAGATTTGACATTAAGTAGTTATCAGTCTAGATCCTCCAGTGGGTGTGTTTTGTATTGTAATCTCCTCTCATTATAAATATATATTCTTGGCTATCCAAATATTGATCTCTCTTTTTAGCATGTCTCGGTTGGCTATATAAACCTGTGACAGTATTAATTTTAATGGATGTGGCCTGTATTTCTTTCGTATGCTAACTGAATTCTTGGTGGTGTAATATGGATTACACAAGTTTACAAAAAAAGTCCGGACTATTTGACCGGACCATGGTATTCCTAGGTGTTTTGGCGCCCTAAATCCGATCCCGGGGTCACCTTTACCCCATCACGTCATTTAGAGGTTAAAATGTTGCTTTTTTTGGAACCGGCCCCGGGACAATTTCTCAAGTTGAGGGGTAACTGTCTAGGTCATGGATACCTTCCAAACATTGGACAGGGGCCATGAATCACGACCAGAAAAAGTGCAGGGACAACCCAGTGGATAAAATGTAACCATGATCGTTGTATCTCGCGAATTTCGATCTCCCTGCCAAGGTGTACAATTTCGGCGATTCATTTGCTGTGAGATAACGCCAGTGGATCCAGCACTGACCCAAATGGCCCTAGAACCTTACCAGAACATTGAAGTTATGCTTAGTGTCCTGCTCAGGTCTGGCCCAAGGTGCAAAACTGTCTCAGGGGGTTACTAACTGGTGACTTTCTATTCCCCTGCCAACTCTCTACAGCAGACTCTAAGTCATAGTCGCAAAGATTATATGATAGCCACAGCAATTCACTTGGTGTAATGTGACGTCTTATCAGAGGGATTGAATTCCAATGGTCTGCCTCAGCAGAAGAAAGGTGGCAAACTCTGAAGTTGCGGGTTGGGATCCTCGGGCCATTTTCTTCAACCTTAGTTTGGCCCGGACAGTATACTCAGCTTGACCCAATTTTTGGACGATGTTCTAGGAGCACTTTGAGAAGTGCTGACGATAACTCAATGGCCAAAATTCAACGTGTTGGTAAGAGAAGCAAAATCACGAGCTCGAATACCTCGAACCACTTGAGCATAACTCCAATGTTCTGGCAAGATTGTAGGGCTATTTGTGTCTGTGCTCGGTCCCCTGTCATTAATTCAGAGCGAACGGATCGCCGAAATTGAACGCCTTCGCAAGGAGATTTAAATTCGCGAGATAATGACAACATTTTATCCACTTGACTGGCCCTGCGCTGGTCCTGGTCGAGATTTTGGGACCGTTTCCAATGTTTGGAAGGTATTCAAGACCTGCACAGTTCCCTCAACTTATCAGATTGCTTGAGAAATTGTCCCGGGACCACTTCCAAAAAATCACCATTTTAACCTCTAAATGACCTAGAAATCTGGTTTTTCTGCAGTGAAGGGGTAAAACTGACCCTGGGATCCGATTCGGGATGCCAAAATACCTAGGAATACTATGGTCCGGTCAAATAGTCCGGACTTTTTGTTTTGTAAACCTGTGTTATTGACCATGACTGCGGTTTCGCCTTTGGAGACTTATCTGGATGGAACTAAATATAAAAAAGGTTAGAATTTGGGACAGAGTAGAAAAATCACTTAGCAAAATATATTTTGTATCTCTTGACATTTTTATGGAATAACAAAATCTTGGGAAAACATTATATTTTAAGTCCATTGGCGATACACGATTCTCAGCGGGGTTTGTCAGTTTTTTAGGCAGTTTTCTGATATAAACAATGATGCCTCGCCGAAAATCAAATGATTTACTTAGTCGCTCTTGTTGAAGAGGGTTTAAACAATATTCTGTCAGAAAGAAATTTAAGTTATATTCATTTTAATCAATGTTTATATTTTATGAAAAATTGTAAATTAAAACCTTTTGAAAATGGTTAGTTTGGTTACGATTAGAAAAAAGACAAATTAAATTGTGACAACTGTATTTCCATTACTTTATCAAAGATCTCTATAATGTTATACCATTTATGGAAAAAAGCACGGTTAAAAATAAATTTCCATCTTTATTATAATAATATGTGATAATAATAAATAAGCTTGAAAAACATGTGTTAAAGTATTAGTTAGTTAAAACCCGAGAAATAGTTAAATACGCTTGGTTTCCGCAATGTTGCACATTTTTATTACCAATTAGATATTACACAAGGTACCGTTGTATTGCACCAGACCATAATCTGTGTTACTCAAGTAAAACTGTCATAATTTTTAATTCGCTATGGTAAAATACGCGTAGACATAAAAAAAATCATGTCTTCTGTAATATGGCGACGTAAAAATGACGGCTAGTGTTTAATGAAGACATAAAAATTGTGGCGGCTGTAACTGGTATAAGTACTGTTAATACGTTCAATAAAATGTCTAGTCAGTCAGCGGTTTGTCGTCGATAGTAGATCAGTTGTAATTCGGTTTACTAGGTAGGTAATTAATAATTATTTGCGGTTAAGAAAATATCAATAGTCATCAATATAATATTGGCGCCATTCTTGGAATTAATACGAGGAAAAAAAAATTGGTACCGATATTACGATGAAAAGTTCTGCTTGTCGAAATAATGAGTTTACCATATAAAATTTTTAGATCAGATATACAGGGTGTTAATATACATAAAGTAACGTAATTTGCTAATATTTCGATTTCTGTTGGGTTTACAAAAAAAAATGTTTTTCGAATAATTGAGGCCATCTGCGCAAGTCAATTCGAAGTATACAGGGTGCATCGTTAATCCAAAACAACTTATTAACATATTTTTTTAAATACTACACACTGTATCAGTTTTTCATAATCTATTAAATTACATATACAATCGTCAATACCGCATAATTCTAACCTTATTATTCTACCGTAATAGGAAAATAGTATATTACATACCAAGGTAGAAAAATCTTCTCTACCGTGGTTTATATACTGTTTTTTCCATTACTAAAACATTTAATCATTTTTACAATGATATTTTTTGATTTTTTTGGGTATATATTTGAAAAGAATTTACTTGAAAAAAGCAGCTTGTGAAAACAATTGAATGAGAATATTCAATAAATTAAATTGACATTTCATTATGTTAATTGCACTGTGAATTTTAAAACTTTCAAATAGCGATGAAGACACGAAGAATTTGTTTCATGTTTGACACTTAGATTCTAAAAACTAATAAATTGATTTTTAGGTTACTTTTAGAATAGGTATTATTGAATAAATAGCACGAATCTATATCAAAATATTTATTACATAAATTACTTAAATTTTTTCAAACGAAAATATATTTGATAAAGAATTACTTACCTCTATTTCATTTGGTTAGGTCGAAAATTCACTTTAAATTATAGGGATTCAATAGAAAGTGCTTATTTGCTGTCGTTTTTTTATGATAATTTTTAAAAAAACTCTTTTGACAAACGCAATAATTAATTTAAAAGATTTCAATTGTTATCATTATCTACTACTAGTAGATAATCAAAAATTATCTACTTGTAGGAGAGAAATTTAACTTCTCGACTCGAACATAGCATAAATAATGACATCTTCTAATACTAGTAGTGCAAAAAATAATTTATAACTTATTAATTTTAATTAATTAGATATGGTATTACGCAAACCTGCTTTTTTTTGACAAAAACTTTTTTTTATACTTTTAGTTTCAAACAACTGTAACTTTGGAACTATTAAAGTTAGAATTATGCGGTCTTGACGGTTGTATTTGTAATTTAATAGATTATGAAATACTTAAAATATATACAGGGTGTACTATTTAAAAAAATATGTTAATAAGTTGTTTTGGATTAACGGTTCACCCTATATACTTCTAATTGACTTGCGCAGATGGCCTCAATTATTTGAAAAAAATTTAATTCAACATTTTTTTTTGTAAACCTAGCCGAAACCGAAATATTAGCAAGTTACATTACTTTATGTACACTCTGTATAAAGCATTATGTGAAGTCCTGGAATTTTTATTTTTAAATTTGTATTTAGTCTTTTTTATGTGTTAAGTTTTGTATTATAAAAAATTTCTCTAAAATAAGTTATCCCCTCAACTAAGCTATTTTTATGGAAGGTTTGCTTAAAATTGACCAATTGACCAATATTTTTCTGGTATTAAAGAGGAAGGTATGAAGGCCTAACGTCTCTCCATTATTATTGGTCCGATTATAATGAAACCAGCTGACCAGTGACCCGTAAGTAGTATAAACGGATCCTTAAATAAAAAAATCGGCTGTGTCACCCCAGAACTTTCCTGGCTCGACCATAGGGAATAGGTTATTTATTATTATTATTTTAATTACAAAATACTAAGCATTACATTAATTTATGGAACACATTAAAAATAGCGAGCCGAATTGAAATTGATAATGACATAAGCTGCGCATGCGCACGTTGTATATCACACTGCTACAATTATGATCTAATAAAATCATGTGTGAAAACTATTGGGAATTAGGGAAAAAATTTCATACAATAGTTGTAGGGAATTTTATGCATTACAACTTTTCACTGAAACATTTTGCACTAAAAAGTATAATTTACCTCCAATTTTCAAAAAATGGAAAATCCTAAATGTGTATTTTTCTCGCCATCTAGCGGCGAAACTATGAGGAATTCGATAAAAAGTTAAACACATAAGTTAAAGAAAATTTGATGCTTTACAACTTTGCACCGGAAAATTTTGCACTAAAATGCATTGTTTGTCCTCAAAATCAAGAAAGACTAGAGAAAACCTACATGCACATTTTTTACGAGCCCTCTAGTGGCGCAACTATTGGAAATTCTAGAAAAAGTTTTAAACAAACGTTGTACGGAATTTTATGCTCTAAAACTTTGTACTACAACATTTTACACTAAAGTGTATTGTTTGTCCTCCAAATCAAGAAAAACTAGAGAAAACATAGATGCACATTTTTTACGCGCCCTCTAGTGGCATAACTATTGGAAATTCGGGAAAAAGCTTGAGACAAAAGTTGTAGGGAATTTTATGCCAAAGTGTATTCCTGTTTATTTTTACAAAAAATGTTACTGTTTTCTCGCAAAAATTTTCTTAGACAAAATGATTCCTGTTTTTATACAAAATTGTTCCTGTTTTTTTACCAAAATTGTTCCTGTTTTTTTACCAAAATTGTTCCTACTTTTGTACAGACATTGTTTCTGTTTTTTTTTGTTCCCATTTTTGTATAAAAATTGTTCGTGTTTTTGTACAACAATTGTTCCTGTTATCTTCACAAAATTGTTTTTGTTTCGTTACACAAAATTTTTCCTACTCTTGTATAAAAATTTTACCTGTTTTTTTATACTGTTCCTGTTTTTAACAAAATTATTTCCGTTTTTGTACAAAAATTTTTTCTGTGTTTTGTACAAAAATTGTTCCTATTTTCTAATAAAAATTGTTCCTCAAAATGATCCCTGTCTTTTTTCAAAATTGTTACGGTTTTTGTTTATAAAATTGTTCCTGTTTTTTTAACAAAATTATTCCCGTTTTTGTACAAAAATTGTTCCTTTTTTGTTTTACAAAAATAATTCCTAGTTTCTAATAAAAATTGTTATTGTTTTCTTACACAAAATGATCCCTGTTTTTTTGCAAAATTGTTACGGTTTTTATTTACAAAATAATTCCTGTTTTTTTTTACAAAAATTGTTCCTGTTTTCTCATAAAAATTGATCCTGTTTTCCTACACAAAATGATCCCTGTGTTTTTGCAAAATTGTTCCTGTTTTCTTAGACAAAATGATTCCTGTTTTTCTATAAAATTGTTCTTGGTTTGGTACAACAATTGTTCCTGTTATCTTCACAAAATTGTTCCTGTTTTCTCACAAAAATTGTTCCTGTTTTCCTACACAAAATTGTTCCTGTTTCGTTACACAAAATTGTTCCTACTCTTGTACAAAAATTGTACCTGTTTTTTTATACTCTTCCTGTTTTTTAACAAAATTATTCCCGTTTTTGTACAAAAATTGTTCCTGTTTTCTGACACAAAATGATTACTGTGTTCTTGCAAAAATTGTTACGGCTTTTTTTTACAAAATTGTTCCTGTTTTTTAATAAAATTGTTCCTGTTTTTTTAACAAAATTATTCCCGTTTTTGTACAAAAATTGCTCCTGTTTTTTTTTAACTGTTTTCTAATAAAAATTGTTCCTGTTTTCTTACACAAAATGATCCCTGTTTTTGTGCAAAATTGTTACGGTTTTTGTTTACAAAATTGTTCCTGTTATTTTTTACAAAAATTATTCCTGTTTTCTCACAAACATTGTTCCTGTTTTCTTACACAAAATTGTTTTTGTTTCGTTACACAAAATTTTTCCTACTCTTGTATAAAAATATTACCTGCTTTTTTTATACTGTTCCTGTTTTTAACAAAATTATTCCCATTTTTGTACAAAAATTGTTTCTGTGTTTTGTACAAAAATTGTTCCTATTTTCTAATAAAAATTGTGTTTTCTTACACAAAATGATCCCTGTCTTTTTGCAAAATTGTTACTGTTTTTTTTTTAAAGATTGTTCATGTTTGTTCATAAAATTGTTCCTGTTTTTTTAATAAAATTATTCCCGTTTTTGTACAAAAATTGTTCCTGGTTTTTTTTACAAAAATTTTTCCTCTTTTCTAATAAAAATTGTTCCTGTTTTCTTACACAAAATGATCCCTGTTTTTTTACAAAATTGTTACGGTTTTTGTTTACAAAATTGTTCCTGTTTTTTTTTACAAACATTGTTCCTGTTTTCTCACAAACATTGTTCCTGTTTTCTGACACAAAATTGTTCCTGTTTCGTTACACAAAATTTTTCCTACTCTTGTATAAAAATTTTACCTTTTTTTTATACTGTTCCTGTTTTTAGTAAAATTATTTCCGTTTTTGTACAAAAATGTTTTCTGTGTTTTGTACAAAAATTGTTCCTATTTTCTAATAAAAATTGTGTTTTCTTACACAAAATGATCCCTGTCTTTTTGCAAAATTGTTACTGTTTTTTTTTTAAAGATTGTTCATGTTTGTTCATAAAATTGTTCCTGTTTTTTTAATAAAATTATTCCCGTTTTTGTACAAAAATTGTTCCTGGTTTTTTTTACAAAAATTTTTCCTCTTTTCTAATAAAAATTGTTCCTGTTTTCTTACACAAAATGATCCCTGTCTTTTTGCAAAATTGTTAGGGTTTTTTTTTAAAGATTGTTCCTGTTTGTTCCTAAAATTGTTCCTGTTTTTTAATAAAATTATTCCTGTTTTTGTACAAAAATTGTTCCTGTTTTTTATACAAAAATTGTTCCTATTTTTTAATAAAAATTGTTCCTGTTTTCTGACACAAAATGATTACTGTGTTCTTGCAAAAATTGTTACGGCTTTTTTTTACAAAATTGTTCCTGTTTTTTTTATAAAATTGTTCCTGTTTTTTAACAAAATTATTCCCGTTTTTGTACAAAAATTGTTCCTGTTTATTAACTATTTTCTAATAAAAATTGTTCCTGTTTTCTTACACAAAATGATCCCTGTCTTTTTGCAAAATTGTTAGGGTTTTTTTTTAAAGATTGTTCCTGTTTGTTCCTAAAATTGTTCCTGTTTTTTTAATAAAATTATTCCCGTTTTTGTACAAAAATTGTTCCTGGTTTTTTTTACAAAAATTTTTCCTCTTTTCTAATAAAAATTGTTCCTGTTTTCTTACACAAAATGATCCCTGTTTTTTACCTCTCGCCCTTCAGATAAGAGAGGTATAGGAATCATGCTAAAAATTGGGTAGTGAGTTTTCAATGGATAAATACGTTTTAGGGTCCCTAGAATACGATTTTAATATTTTCGCGATGATGTCTGTGTGTGTGTGTGTTAGTGTGTGTGTGTTAGTGTGTGTGTGTGTGTGTTTGGATGGATGTTGTAGTAACGATAACTCAAAAACTACTGAATAAAAAAATTTGAAATTTTGCATACAGGATTGTGATACCCTAGATTAGATCTGATTAGATTTTGGAGCCAATCGCACAACCGGAAGTGGCGGTTGTTATGGGTGATGACGCCATTATTATACAAAACGGCAATAAAGTTTTACACATATATTTTGTATACCCTACAGTTTATTTTCATCTCATTAAAATTTTCGAAACTTTTGCCATTGTTGCCAGATTTACAAAAAAATATTTTTTTTTCATACTTTTTTGTGTCAACCTGTAAAATTTTGATTCTAAAATGGCGAGAGGTCATGTGCTGGCCACATCAGATTTTTTACAAAATTGTTACGGTTTTTGTTTACAAAATTGTTCCCGTTTTTTTTTTACAAACATTGTTCCTGTTTTCTCACAAAAATTGTTCCTGTTTTCTGACACAAAATTGTTCCTATTTCGTTACACAAAATTTTTCCTACTCTTGTATAAAAATTTGACCTGTTTTTTTATACTGTTCCTGTTTTTAACAAAATTATTTCCGTTTTTGTACAAAAAGTTTTTCTGTGATTTGTACAAAAATTGTTCCTATTTTCTAATAAAAATTGTTCCTGTTTTCTTACACAAAATGATCCCTGTTTTTTTACAAAATTGTTACGGTTTTTGTTTACAAAATTGTTCCTGTTTTTTTTACAAACATTGTTCCTGTTTTCTCACAAAAATTGTTCCTGTTTTCTCACAAAAATTGTTCCTGTTTTCTGACACAAAATTTTTCCTGTTTCGTTACACAAAATTTTTCCTACTCTTGTATAAAAATTTTACCTTTTTTTTATACTGTTCCTGTTTTTAACAAAATTATTTCCGTTTTTGTACAAAAATTGTTTCTGTGTTTTGTACAAAAATTGTTCCTATTTTCTAATAAAAATTGTGTTTTCTTACACAAAATGATCCCTGTCTTTTTGTAAAATTGTTACTGTTTTTTTTTAAAAGATTGTTCCTATTTGTTCATAAAATTGTTCCTGTTTTTTTAATAAAATTATTCCCGTTTTTGTACAAAAATTGTTCCTGGTTTTTTTACAAAAATTTTTCCTCTTTTCTAATAAAAATTGTTCCTGTTTTCTTACACAAAATGATCCCTGTTTTTTTACAAAATTGTTACGGTTTTTGTTTACAAAATTTTTCCTGTTTTGTACAAAAATTGTTCCTGTCTTCTAACGTATTTTTTTCTGGTTGGGCAAAAGTTGTTCTCTTTTAACAAAAAATTTTTCTGTTTTCTTACAAAAATTGTGCCAGGTTTATAAAAAAATATTCCTCTGCTCTCTTATAATATTTTTTCCAAATTAAATTGTTTCTGATTTCTTACAAAAACTGTTCCTTTTTATTTACAAAAATTGATCCATTTAAAAAAAAATCTGGCTCAGATGTTTCTTTTTCGAACTCTACAAAATTTTTATTTACCTTCTGTGATACTAATATGAGTTGGAATACATTTCTCTTCTACATTTTACAGTGTAAAATATCCAAAATTTTCCATTTTCCTTAAATTTAGATTTGATTCAAGAATAAAAATTTCCCTTATTGATAGACCGTCTATAAATTTAAAACAAACGATACCATTCCCGAAGAAGACTTAAAACATGTGAGCACAACTTAAGTTATAGCTGTCACTCGGAGGTGTTATTGACGAGAAGGAAACAGAGAGATCAAGTCGAGTAGTCGCGGACAACAGCCGCCTAAGATTTGTCGAGTGTTTTGTTTTTGGGTCGCATTCCACACTGATTGATGGACACCGAGTTCAACACTATTCAAACTGACAACCACATTGGCTTTGGCAGTACGTCAACGGCCTTGTTGTTGTATAGTTTGTTTTGTTTAAGGTTTATTTCTGTTTTTTTATATAGAAGTCCAATGCCGAATTTATTAGGGTATACGAAGTATTGACGTAATAGTTTTAAACGAAAATTAAATAATAGAGACCTATTTGTAAGGATCGTTTACCAAAAATACTCGATTCATTAAAAACTTTATTTCAAGGCTGATTCTATCTGAATGTCTCTTCCTGCTTCCCTCTTGCCTCTCAATGGTGTCTCATATTTATAAACATTCAATAACTATTAATTTATGACACCATTTAAGTGCCCAAAAGCCCTTGACACGTCATAATAATTCCACATATTGCAAAGTGAAAAAAGGTGACTTATTATTAAAAGAAATTTTATTTTTTTTTCTTAATATAATACTTTATATTGACAAGTACCTACGCAATTTTACGTTATAAAATAGTGCAAGACATTTAAATATACTCCCACCCCCCCCTCGGCCATTTATCTCATGAAAAAGGCGAGTACAAAGTTACAAAGAGCTGGCCATTTCGGTAAGAAACTTCCATACTCAAATTTGATGTATTTGTATGTGAGGACCCTTCACAGATACCCGCCACTGGGTGAACATCAGAGAAGACATTTATCACATTTTACCAATTTGTATTTTTTGTTTGTGTATTTATTTTTAGATTTCTTGTTTACTTTTATTTTACAACCTTTTTTATTTGGGTTATTTGAAATCACGTGTATTTACTAGTGTCAATAATGTCCAATCATTCTGGTAAGAAGATGGGATGCCCGCGAGTCTATTGTCGTCTGCGACATCTCTTATTGGAAAAATTTCACGGGGACCGGAGCAAGGGCGTATATAACTTTTTTCCCGGGGGGGGGGACATATGTGATTGTCCGTTTCTACATTTCATATATTTTATTTCTTCTTTTCGTGCTATTTTTTGATATGCTTGGGAGGGGTAATTACCCCCTTTACCCCCATATATACGCCCTTGCGTGTAAACGATCCAGATGGAATTGGTTGCGGATGATCCGGGACGTGATTTATTTTCTCATTTTGTCCAAGATGTAGAAAAATGCATTGTTGCTTTGAATTTCAACTTTTTATATAAATAAATGCATTGTTGCTTTGTTTTTCAATTTTCTTTGTGGAAAAAAGCACTTTTGATTTAAATTCCAAATTTTTTATGGGAAAAAATGGTGTTTGTTTTGTTTTTCAGTTTCCTATGCGGGGAGAAATGCATTGTTGCTTTGTTTTATAAATTTCTATAGGAAAAAATGCATTGTTGCTTCAGTTTTTTTTTCAAATTTGTGTATGAAAAATGCATATTTGCTGTTATTTCGAAATTTTTGTAGGGAAAAATACTCTTGTTTTTTTTTCAATTCATACTGCAAACTGCATTTTAATTTGTGAAATTTAACTGTGAAAATGTATTCTTGCTTCTTTTTCAAATTTAACTACGGAGTGTGAAAAGATGCATTCTTACTCATTTTTTTCAATTTTAACTATGGAAAATGCATTCTTACTTCTTTTTTTAAATTCGAGTGTAAAAAATGCGTTCTTGCTTTATTTTTGTCAAATTAACAGTAGAAAAATGCATTCTTGTTTCTTTTTAAAATTTAACTGTGAAAAAATTCATGCTTTTTCCCAATTCATGTGTGATTTCTTCTAGGCCTTTTTAGAGTTTTCTCCTAACTTTCGTGAAGAAAATTATCTATTTTTGTAAAAATTTGCACTTTAAATATGTACTTTCGTTTTCATTGCAAGAATTTTAGGAACAAACTACCCCATTGGAAACTGTAGAAATTTCTATATCATTTTTCTCTGATTTTCTGCAGAAAAATACTTTTCGGTGTTTCTTTCTTTGATTTACTGGAGTTTTTCGTGAATTTTCCTTCACTATTTTCTATAATCTAAACTTTCATTTGCGCGAGTGATTATCTAATTGATTATTTTCTCTTAACCTTCGCAATGAAACCCTCTTATGAAACACACTTTATACAGGGGCATAAATAACTTTTTTTCTAAGGGCGGTGGTAATTTTTTCCTTGGGGGAGGTAATCAAACTTTTGAACAAATATATGTTTGTACGATTTCTATATTTCATATATTTTATTTCTTCTTTTCGTGCTATCTTTTTTTGTATTCTGGGGGGAGTAATTACCCCCTTTACGCTCTTGGAGGGAGATCACATTGCCTCCTACCATCCCAAAATAATTACTTCTTTTTTTAATTAACGGGTTACAGAAGGTTCTTTTTTTCATTGTTTAAAAGGGACCGTACTTAATAGACATAGTAACAATCTTGACCAACTCATAAAATCAAAAGAACTTCATTGTGTAATGTATTGTGTATTATTGTAATTAGTAAATGACACTCCTGACTTAACCCCTCCGCCCACACAATGGCCGGCCGCTGTCAAAATGGTTTACTTTGTTCGGGCTCAAATTAAATATGAATTTTCGTCCCCGGATATTGAATTGGTGGTGTTGTTGAGATATTTTATTTAGACAAATATTTTATTGTGTAAAAAATTTTGGATTATTTTTCTCTGCTTATTTTGTCTTTGGTTTTATGGGCAGTTGGCGGTAGACACAGGTCTACAAAATAATTGAGGTTTTCGTCGATGGATAATTTTACAGAAACCGATTTTTTCTTTCTATTTGGTTTTAATTTATTTTCTCGATCTCGAAGCGAAGCGTAGGTATTGCTAGATAGCTTAGGCGACGGTAAAAATTTTTAAACTGATTTTACTTCTTGGACGTCAGTGGTGGGGACCATCTCATCTGATGCCTAGAGGGGCATCCTCGAGGAGATCTTGGAGCTCGTCCGGAAGATTCTTCTCTTCGTTCAGAATCCTAAGATTCGGCTATGGGAATTTCTTTTGTTCGTAGGGGTGGCCTGGGCGTAGGCGTAAGAGCTGTAAAGTCTTCTTCTGATGTATTTTTCCTGCAGCGTTTTTAACCTGGAAATAATTTTTGGCATATTAGTTAGGTTATAGATTTAGTCTGAGGGGAATCGCCAGGGAAGGTAGAAGTATTTCCTGAGGATCCTTCTCTCGGTTGCCGTGACGGCGTGCAATAGAGGAGAGGGAACGGTGGAGAAGTTGAGGACTCTGTAGTCGATTATGGGACGGATGTAGGTCTTGTATGTATGTAGCAACGTTCGAGGATTACATCTGAAAATTTGACCCCCCTGTGCTCTGATGAGAGAGGTTCGCTTCCTCACTCTGTTCAGAGTTTTTTGGACTTCAGTCGCCCAATTGAGGGTGCACGTAAAGCACACTCCCAGGTAGGTGAATTTTTCATAGGGAACGAGTATCTCTCCCCTGGTTAATTTCATTGAGGGATTGGTTAGCTTTTTGGGAGTAACTAGGATATTTCAAGATGATCAGTTGGGTTCTTTCTGGGTTGAGTGTAATCCTCCAGTTGTTACATCATTGGGAGAAAAGGTTAAGGAGTTGCTAGGTTTTGATGTTCAAGGCCCTCGTGTGTCATCAGCGTAAAGCTGGAATTTTTGGGTAGGAGAGCGAGGGTGAGTGATGTCGTATATGTAGATGACATATAGCACGGAAGCCAGCACTGAGCCTTGGGGAACTACTGCGAGAGAATCTGATAGGGAGTTTCCAACTTTGACCCGGATGGAGCGGTTTCTGAGGTAGCAGTGGATGAGTTTTATGAGAGGGATAGGGAGTCCGATGTTAAAAAGCTTCCGAACAAGTCCGGAGTGCCAGACCTGGTCGAAAGCCTTCTGGACATTAAGCAGGACAGCAGATGCACAGTGACCGAGGTTAAGGGATTTGGTGGCTAGAGTCTCACAATCTCACAAGTGCATCTTGGGTGGAGTATTCAGGTCTAAACCCATGTTGGAATTGGAGGATCGTTCCCCTTTCATACAGAAAGTTCCAGAAACGATCCTTGAGTGAGAGTTTCAAAGAGCTTACCTAGAACATCCGTCAAAGATATAGGCCTTTAGGATTTTGGGTAAGTAGGGTATTTGTGGAGTTTGGTTATAAGGATGGTGTGGGTGGATTTCTAGCAAGTTGGAAAGTAGGACTGCTGAAGGCACGCATTCATGGCGATGGTAAGGATGGGGAGAATCGTAGCTATGTCCTCGGGGGTGAAATTATCGAGGATAGGGTATTGGATAGATGGGTTTGGGGAGAGGAGGATATTTTGGAGGAGGATATAGGTATCGTTTTGGAATCTGGGATTAGGTGGATTTATTAGGGAGTTTTGGAGGTGGCCTTTGAATGCAGTGTCCTTCTGCTCGGGAGTATAGAGGAATTGTCAGTTCACCGGAAGGTGGGAGTGGGACTTTGTCCAGTAAGAATGGCGAGCTAGTTCCAGAACCTGGAGCCGTTCCTGTGGTCGAGGTTAGATATTGTCTCGAGCTATTTTTCTTGCCGATGGCTGTTGATTTTTAGGCGATTTTACTTCTTATTTTATGCCCTTTTTACTAAGAAATTATCTCATTTAGTGACGTAAGCGTTGTAACTGCGTAGTGAGAATCTACCCTCTTGCGATTCGTTATCGAAAATTTGTTTATGTTATCGTAGATAAAACCGCATTCCAGAGGAAGACTTTTAGCTAATTTGGGCCTTTTTAAGAATTTTAAGAGAAATTTTAGTCGAGTAAATTTTATACAGTTAAAAATAAAACAAGAATATATACGTAAAGTAGAAAAATATGGAAAAAATAATTATAAATGGGAATTAATAAGAGATTAAGTAACCTAGGGTAGTAACGTTTCAATACTATTTTTAATTTTTTCCAAAACTACAAATCCATTTGTAAAGTCTCTGAGAAGAATAACATCACATTTATAATGACGTTTTTATCTTTTTCGGTCATGGTGAACGGTATTTATGATTATTTACCGATTTTATTTAAAATTGGAATGTGAGGGTATTTGGGGTCGGAGGTTATGAATTTTTTATCAAACTTAATAAAATCAAGATGGCGATTCCAAGATGGTGACCGATATTTATGATTATTTACCTTTTCTATTCAAAATTGTTATGTGGGGGTTTTTGAGACCGATATTATGAATATTTTGTTAAAATTAATCAGTTGTGATATATCCTAATTATAAAAAAATTAATTTTCTTCAAACTTTTGTCGATCCGACCATATTGTGAGGTGGGGATTAATGAAAAATTCAAATTTAAACAACAGAAATCTACCTTCACCTGTCGATCTCTGTCCACAGGAATTTTTCTTTTATATTTGATATATTTGTGACAAATGACGCATTAAGGAAAGACCAGTTATTAAAAAAAAAATATGTTTAAATTTAATAAAAAATAATAGTGCGTGACTCAGATTCAAGTTATGGAAAATATTACATAAACCATGCAGATAAAAATATTTCTAAAATTGGAATTTATGATCCTTCTATGCTCCATATTTAACAATGTTGAATATCAATAGTGATAATTAAATACCATTTTTTCTTTTCATTTAATGGTTATTTTCCCATAATTTTTGCAAATAATGTGGTTTATTATTTATATATTTCTATAGTATTTACTATTTATAATCATATATTGCAACGCTACTGCAAATTGATTTTGCATGCTAATTATTTTTTTTATTCTGTTTGTTTTTCATAATGTCAAGTTTTTTATAATGAAAAATAAATAATGGGCTATTATGCTTCATTTGTATAAAAATTTATTTTTTTTTTACTGTAAATTATATATAATGTACAAATAGAAAAATAAACGTATTTTTCTATATTACGTCTTCATTATTATTAATAATTAATTGATCTTTATCTATTTATTATAATTTATTTAAAAAAAATGAGATAATGGTAAAAATTATTATTACAAAAATAAAAGATTCTAACAAAAATATTCAATATAGGAACTTTTTATTTTTAGTTTTTTTCTACATAAATTTAAAAAAAGTAACACAAATCTCCAAATCGCTTTTAGTATAATTTTGTACAGTAATAATTTATTTTCTAATGACAGCTGAGATCTGTAAGGTGCGTTTAGTAATGCCACATAGTCACAAAAGCGGACTAGTCCCATCATCCTGTAACTTGATAATGAAAAATTCTGAATTGTTAAAATATAAAGCAATAACTGGTTTTTTCTTTTTGTTATTCTAAACTGGTTGTCATTAATAAATAATAATTTGTGTCAATTAATAACTAGCAAATTATCTTTAATTGTGTTTTTTAATTACTATCAATTGTACAAGAAAAAAATAGTGCCTTAATTAGAGCATGTTATTTTAAAATTTTACACGTACCAATACGTATTGACTGATAAAAAATATACTTATATGATTTTTTAGGAAATGTGCAAATTACTATTTTTTTTATTAAGTAATGGAACGTTATAATCGTTTTTATAAACTTGCAATGATAAAAATAATAGAATGACGTATATGAGTGATCAATTATTATTTTTAATCAGATCATATTTGAATTTTAATTAAATGTACTTTTTCGAATTTCGTTGACAAAAGTCCACTTTTCAACAGAAATAAGAGATCTAAATACATCTTTTAATCACTAGTGATTAAAAGGTGTTTACGCGCATGCGTACACATACATTGACAGTCACACAGACGTACAACTAATTACTTTTTTTGACGTTACGTCATTTTTTTACATCGTTTTGTTTAAACTAAAAGCCATTATAAGAATTATTATACTCACTCACCTGCGGCTCAGGCGCTCAACATTCAAGTTCGTGATTAAATGATGCACTTTGCTCACTTGTACTAAAAATAACTATTTTTCGTCAATTTCAATACTTATTTGCAATAAAAAATTTAAAATTCTCAAGATTGACTGAAAAATCGATTTTGGTTTTTTTCATTTTTGATGATATTTTCCATACGAACAATATATTTTTTTCATACCATCTTAAATCAAAGTTTCAAAGACGAAAATGAGCCTCGATAAAGTTAAAAGATATAAAATTTATAAAACAACTTTTCTATTGAAAAATAGGCTTTTTTTAATTAAATTCGTATAAAATCGGAAAAATAAATATTTTACCTTGAAAAAATTACAGCTTATTTAAAATACAAAAATAAAACGTATAGACTGGATATTTTCAATACATTGTATATACAATTTTACCACCGGTCAGTGTATGGGACCGTGTGGGGTTTGCGAACACTACAGGTAATTTTATTTATTAAGTTAAATTTGTGTATTCTTTATTTTTATACTTTAATAAAGCAGCAAAATATTTAACAGATAAATACAATAACTAATGACACAAACACAGATCAATTTCTTATGAAGGTAATTTTGACTTAATGTACATTTTGCGCCTCAGGTAACTGGGAAATCTCATAATTGATGATTGTTTAGCATCTGATTTTTTTTTAAGAAGTTATCAAAAAAACAAAAAATTATAAAACTCTTGTGATTATTTAGTATAAAACTATATAAGTGATGATGCTTTTTTTAACTTTTTACTCCTTTATAGACTGAAACAAGTGAATCGGTTTTAAGAACAACCAATTTATCTGAATCCAATTTAAAATCGCATTTTTACAAGCCTCATCCCAATCTAATTAATTATAGATGTGTTAAAAGGATTTCAAATTGAAATGTATGCACAAATTCAAAGTACCAATATATGTGTTAAACATAACATAAAATAAAAAAAAACAAGAGAGTATAAAATAATTAATAATTCAATATAAAATAATGTTATAAGACATGAATGAAAAATCAATTATAAGAACTGATGCGATTATTTTTATGTCCCTCGTAAAGTATAACAGATAGTATTTTATTTTCATTCATAAAACTCGATTTTGTTAATATTTCGTGAGGGAGCCACTTCCTAAACAGAAATGAGACTCATTATATTAGAAATCGTAAGGGTTTCGTAGTATCCCAATTTTTTTTATTAATTTTTATTTGAAAAAAAATTAAAAAAATATTTATGTTTAGAAAAAATTTAAATCTATGCTTCTAATCTCCCATATTAAATTTAAAAAAAATATCTGCTTTTTATGAAAAAAAAAAAATACAAACTTATTGAACATTTTTGCTTTTTTTATGATTATCACCATTTTTTTTTATTCAGAAAAAACTAAAACAGATTTTTAAATATTTCGACAGTAGGAACCTAGATTTAACCTTTAACTATTTATATTTTTTGCTTTGTTAAAAATTAAAATTAAAAAAAAAATCGGGGCACTACGAAACTACTGCTTCCAGTTATAGCTTTCTGTTCTTAAAGTAAATCATGCTCTTAAGGGAAAAACTACCCAAAGTAAAATATAATTTGATGGGGGCCGTTAAAACATGAAACGTCTTATCAAAGATTTATAGTTTCGTAGAAAATTTGAGATGCAATAAAACTTTTCTTTTCTATTTGTTCATATTTTTTTAAATAAAAGTTATAATCGTAAAAAACCGAAAAGAGTATTTTTAGTTTTCCTGTATATCTGGAGAAGGGCGAAAGTTCCTGTAGATTTTTTTTAAACAATTTTTATATCAATTATTTATCTCTTACAGTTTTATATAGCAATGTCATCCCTTTCAATTTTAGACATCCTGTATATCATAAGAAACGCTTTTAGTATGTTTACAATGTCTCTATTTTAACAATTTTCTAAATATAGTTTTTGAATAATAATTTTTTTAATTTTTTCTAGTATACTTTCTTGCGCTGATTGCAACGCCACCTACTTCGGTAAAACCATTAGGAAACTTGACACTCGTATTAAAGAACACATCAGATACCCAGATAAGTCCACCTTTGGCCATCATTTAAAATTTAATAATCATAATTTCACCCTTAATGAAAATGTTAAAATTCTTCACAATATCTTCAATTGCAACTTTAAACTTGATTTATTAGAGGACCTCGAGATTCTTCGCGAATTAAACAACCCCTCTTCTTCTTGTGTTAATACTCAAATTAATTTAAATATTAATAAACTCAATCCTTCATTCAAGAACCTTTAAGTTTATGATAGGTACTCCCTTATGTCACCTTTTCTTGTCCTCATAGCCACTTGTCACCTGTCATTCCTCTTCTTCTCTTCCTCTAACCACCCTATGCTTTTTCCGGTAGTCCAGTCACTTTGATAATTTCTTCTTTTTCCTACCTCCTTTGCATCTCACCTTTTTTCTAAATCTTATGCTTAATGAGCTAATGTTAAGATGAATTCCTCTTTGTTACGCGAACCTTCCATAGATAGGAAGATGCTTCGCATTCGTATTTTTAGTCTTAATTAAAAATTGTTGTAACCCCTTCATATTATCTTAAGTCAGCTGTTTTTTAAAAATTTGTAAGTATGACAATAACATTTTATTTCTTACTCTCTCAAATTTGTTACAGTTGTCCTGATGATGGCACTGTATTGCCGAAAGCTCTAGACAATTACAATTTGACAAGGAAATATATATATATATATATATATAGATTAGGAATTATTTGCTGAGTAGAACAGAAGTAGCATAGAGTATTGGGAAGCAGCAAAAAAAGAACAAAGTGTACTCTTTCAAGGCTTTATTACCAAGCTTTCGAGCGTGGTTACGCTCATCATCAGGGTAGCTGTAAGTGATGAGTGACAAATATAGTTCAATTAATGAGACTTTTTTTAAAAAACATACCCTTATTGAGATTGTCGTTCACAAGTTTTACAGATTAAAAAAGTTAAAATACAGATAAAAATCATGATCACATTGTAAAACATTTTTTAAAATTGTAAATAAGTTAGTAATAAAAGTTAAAAATTTAAAATTTGTATTATTACACGTTAAAAAGTTAAAAAAGTTAAAAAATCACACTAACACACAGCCAAGTCGGTATAAAACCATTGCACATTAAAATTGAGTTTTTTTAAATAAGTTTTTTTGTTTAAAATTTAATAGTTTGCGCCAAATTTAGGTTGAAATCCGACAGAGTGTCTCGTCCATAACCGCCACACAGACACAAAAGGAAAAAACAAGAGGGAAAGAAAACACAATAGGGCAACAGCTAATGAGACTGTAAACCCTATTTAGGACAGGGGATAAGGAATACAGCTAATGGGACTGTACAGCCTTTATGGGAGGAGGCCATGTTATGTGACAGATAAAGAAGAGACACAATGTCAAATTCTTAACCCCAAACCCCGCATGTCAAATAAAAAATATACTGAAACAAAAAAATTATTATGAAAAAATACCCGATCTGCAATAAACGAAGGGCTATATGCACAAACTTATTGTCAGACCTTAATAATTTAAGCACTTCTTTTGCTTACTTACTAGATATTGACAAACATAAAAGAAATGTGCATGACTTGTCCGATGTGTCCATTTAAGAATAATGTTTCCCCAAATAATAAGTTTGTGCATATAGCCCTTCGTTTATTGCAGATCGGGTATTTTTTCATAATAATTTTTTTGTTTCAGTATATTTTTTATTTGACATGCGGGGTTTGGGGTTAAGAATTTGACATTGTGTCTCTTCTTTATCTGTCACATAACATGGCCTCCTCCCATAAAGGCTGTACAGTCCCATTAGCTGTATTCCTTATCCCCTGTCCTAAATAGGGTTTACAGTCTCATTAGCTGTTGCCCTATTGTGTTTTCTTTCCCTCTTGTTTTTTCCTTTTGTGTCTGTGTGGCGGTTATGGACGAGACACTCTGTCGGATTTCAACCTAAATTTGGCGCAAACTATTAAATTTTAAACAAAAAAACTTATTTAAAAAAACTCAATTTTAATGTGCAATGGTTTTATACCGACTTGGCTGTGTGTTAGTGTGATTTTTTAACTTTTTTAACTTTTTAACGTGTAATAATACAAATTTTAAATTTTTAACTTTTATTACTAACTTATTTACAATTTTAAAAAATGTTTTACAATGTGATCATGATTTTTATCTGTATTTTAACTTTTTTAATCTGTAAAACTTGTGAACGACAATCTCAATAAGGGTATGTTTTTTAAAAAAAGTCTCATTAATTGAACTATATTTGTCACTCATCACTTACAGCTACCCTGATGATGAGCGTAACCACGCTCGAAAGCTTGGTAATAAAGCCTTGAAAGAGTACACTTTGTTCTTTTTTTGCTGCTTCCCAATACTCTATGCTACTATATATATATATATATATATATATATATATATATATATATATATATTTCCCTCTAATTATTCGTATCATTACACACTTGAAAGTACGCTCATCCTTTTCTTTCTTCATTAATAAGTGTGTACGCACCAACTCGTAACCTTCTGTCACCTTTATTAATTTTAAAATTGCCTTTTTACTGTATATTTACAATGTAAAATTATAGTTTTACAGTGTACACTGAAAAAAATTTGGTTCGTAATATTGACAAACGCCGTTGGTCAACTGTTTTTGCGTTGACTCAATGAATAATTCGTTGTTATTACAAAAAAAAACGTTAAATCATTTTCGTTAACTTACGTAACAGTTCGTTAATAAGATGTATAACTATTCATTAATTTTTAAATGTATTATTTTCGTTAATTAACGTACACGTAGATTGTAAAAACTTTTTTTTATCGTCAAATAACGAAATATTTGGTAAGGACGACAAACTGCGTACGTCGATTCTTAAATTACAACCTAACGAACTCTATACATTTAGGCAACGAATAGTAAGTTCGTAAATAAGATTCAAATATATTTGACAGTTAACAACTATCTTCGTTAATTCAACGTATATCTAATTCCTCTAATTAATTACAAAAATATAATGTGTTTTTTCGTTGTAATAACGTTTTGTACGTAGTTTTACGATTCGTGTTGGTTGTTTTAACCACCAAAATCATCGGTAGAAGAATACCCTAACTTGTCCAAACCTACGATTTTCTAGATTAGTCGAGCTTTCAAAAATTTCAAATATATTCGCTTTCTTGTGTGTTCTAAGTAATATATATACAAATATCTATTATTCGTGAATTTTGTACAAAATATTACATTGGTGAGTATTTCAATTTGTTTACAAATTCTGATTAAGTGTACAACTACATCAAAACCCTAAGGCTGCTAGAGTCCAGATGAAGGCAGTAATATAATTATCAATGTTCCTGAATCCAAAAGGGCAAATGTTGGCAGAGTACAACAAATTTTTAAAATTTAACGAAGAACAAAGAGCAAACCTAGTAAACAGCATTGCTCAGTTTTTTTAAAAAAAAGACGATTCAATGACCTTAGGATGTAGTTATCGGCTAGAAAAAGAAATTTTAGAAACTATTGAAAAATTAATAGTCTGCTATTTTAGGAATATTACAGAATTAAATAATGAGGAAAACTTTATAATATTGTAATTTAAAAAAGACTTCCAAGGCTGCCACTCAAAAGACTGCAAATCCGCAAAAGACTGTCACCAAAAACATTTTTTCGAGATTGAATAACGACTGAGGTAAGAACAAATATATTTTATAACTTAAGATTTAACTTATGATTTTTTTAAGAAATATTCGTTTCCTTCATGCTAAAAAAATTATGTTTAGTTGCAGAAACAGACGCAGAAAGTTGTCTTCAAAGTTTAAAATTTGACAATTTAACTGCAGAACAATTTGATAGTTGCTGGAAAGCCTGTAGTAATTATAGGTTATTAGGGATAAAGAATAGTGCAAACTTGTTTAAAAAATGGCCAATGTATACAACGTATACAACTCCAATAAGATTTCGACTGCGGTAACACTTTAAGTAGATATATTTAATTTACTTTCAAATTTGAATTTTACAGATTGATATGGATTTTAATACTGCCTTTGAGAGGAGGAATGGCTTATTAGACAATTGGGAGTCGCATGTATTCCAAAAATTATATAATTTCTAAAATCAAACAACAGTGTTAAAGATAAATTAATTAAAGGCCTCTTAGAAAATTTGAACGACTCATATTCAGACAGTAAGTAAAATAACCAACTTATTTTATTAAAGCATTACATTTAATATTTTGGGTTTTTGGGTAATCGGTATGTTTGTAAGAAAATATTTTATCAATTATTATCGGATATGTGCAATAATTTCTACAATAAATTTATATGTATACATTGTATTTTAATTTTTAGGTGGTCGAGATGCAACAATAATGTCTTGTCTTCATGGATACTTTGTCTTCGTACCTACCGATAAAATATATAAAAAGGACAAGGATGGCAAAATTTGCAATAAAAGATTCCCAAGACTCCTTTATATTTTTGGAAGAAATACACAGGAAGTGGAGAATTATTTATCTTTTCTGAAAAAAAAAGAAAGCATCCAACCCTATATCATATGTATAGGTGAAAACCTTGTAGATATTAAGGAAATTTATTTATATTTTGATGATATAAAATACGAATTGTTTAATTTTTTAAGAGCAGTGGATTTCAAAAGGTTTTTTCTATTTGGGCAATTATTTTGTAAATTGCTACTTTTATAGCTATTATTTGTTTATATTTATTTTTTTTGAATAAATCTGTTATTTTTACTTTTGTATTGTTTCTATCTAACACGCATACCTTCACCTGTTGAATAATGTAATAAAAATGGACAGCCTGTATATTTATTATTTAACGAAATAATTTCGTAAATTGACGAACAGATATTAATTATATTAACAAAAACAAATCATTGAATTGACAATTTAAAGTTCATAATATTAACGATTTTATTATTTATTTAACGAACAGACGTTCATGTTATTAACGACTATAGATCGTTATTTAACGAAAAAATTTGAAATATTAACGAACCCAAATCGTAAATTGATAATGTTAATTCGTAATATCAATAAATCCCATTCGTTAACTAACGACCACAGTTTAGTAATATTAACGAAAACCATTATACGTTGATCAATGAACGAAATAGGTTATAACGAAACGATTGTTGATTAACAAACGTTTCGTTATTCAACAAATAATATTTCGTTGTAATATAACAACTCTCGACGTTGGACCAAAATTAATGTACTTTTTTGTTATTTACACGAACTATTTCGTTATATTTACGTACCTTTTTGGCTCAGTGTATTACTGTAACATTACGATGTAAAGTTACAATGTAAAATTACAATGTAAACTTCCAATGTATTTCTTATTTTTTATTGGAATTACACTGATAAAAATACCCGATCGGAGGGAAAAGAATGATGCTTTTAGATTTTTTTATCTTCTAGCAAAGGAAATTTCTTTTTTTTAAGTACTTAGCTCTTAACTGAGAATCATTGTTGTTTTTATGATGAGTTTTATATTCTTTTGGTCCTAAACGCTTTTGATATCAAATTAATGACTTTGTCTGAAGTCTTGATTGGTTGACTCTTTTTTCATAATCCTAAATCTTTGACACAAGGTCTCAAAGTTTTTGTTTAGTCTTATAGGCATTTTGTTCAAGACGCGAATAATCTCGAGTATACCTGAATATGAACGAAATCGCGTTTCCCTCCATCTATTGCGCAAGTCGTCCTTCATAGTGTTTTTATTGCTGTGGCGTTGAGGCTGTGTTCGTTCTGAATCTGATGCGATATTATATTTTAATAGTTAAGAATGAATGAACTAAGAGAGTTTGAGATTCTACTTGAAACCTGGCGTTTAAGCCACATGAAAGAAACATTTCGCAGTAAGTATTCAATCTAGATTCTTAGCTATACCGTAGATTTAATTTAGTAGATTTGATTGGTTTCGTTGTGGTGATATACGGCAGACAAGACAACACATACACACATACAAAAACGCCGGCAAATGATTTATATTCCTGTATATCATATACTAGGTACTTATACATATAGTAGACAAGTAATCAAATACCATGTTATTTTTTTGTGGTGTTAGCGACGCCATCATGGCGTATACCATGGCCATCTTTCCTTTTTCATCAAGAAGCTCATATACATTCGCATGGCAAAACCGATTCTTTTGTGTGAATATCGTGAGAGTTTCATCAAAACATTTTGTCTTTTATCAATGTCTCTACTGTTTAAAGGTAAAAATGTATTCATTTAGCTGAAATCCACCAAGAATTTGCTCATTGATACTTATATTTTGTTTCAAAGTCTATAATTTTTTAACCATTAACACACACATACAAAGATATGGAAGACAAGTAGGTATTTCATATTATAAGTTGTCAATGTAGGTCTAATTTGATTTGTTGTTGGTTAAGTTATGTACTGATTATTTTTTTGCTGTGATTTTTTGTACCTTTTTCCACCAGCAAACCCGATTTTGTGTGAATTCTGCTTTTAATAAATGAGTTATTATTTGTTTCTTTAGGATCCTGCAAGTACCTGTTCTAGAATGTACTTACAGACAAAACCACGCATCTGTGAATACAAAAAGTGGCGCTTACCATTGGCAAGTTCGCTTGTATAAAAGCATGTATTACACAGATAAAAAGGATTCCTTCCTTTAAGGGTATTTGACTCTGCCTCAAGGGCGCTTAGCATTTGATATGGGCGAAATGGATGGACATTTTGATCCAACATTCAAAAAACTTTGAGACAAAAGCCTTACTTTCTTTTTTACAAATCTATACGAATTTAAGGCAAGAAACTTTGATTTTGTCATAATAAACAATGATTTTAGTTCAAACTGTTAGAGTTTGTTTTAAAATAGTGCGATTTAAAATGAAAGACAAGGTAATTTTGTCTTAATATATAGGATTTTTGTTATAAAACCAGCAGATATTCGATCCAAAATCTCATGATTATATAGTTAATTCTTATTTAGGAATTCAAAAAGGTCTGAAACGGCCTTGGAACAAAATTCATGTGGTTTTGGTTAATATTCATTTTACACGGTGTAATACATGCTTTTATACAAGCGAACTTGCCAATGGTAAGCGCCACTTTTTGTATTCACAGATGCGTGGTTTTGTCTGTAAGTACATTCTAGAACAGGTACTTGCAGGATCCTAAAGAAACAAATAATAACTCATTTATTAAAAGCAGAATTCACACAAAATCGGGTTTGCTGGTGAAAAAGGTACAAAAAATCACAGCTAAAAAATAATCAGTACATAACTTAACCAACAACAAATCAAATTAGACCTACATTGACAACTTATAATATGTAATACCTACTTGTCTTCCATAAATACCCACTTGTCTCCCATAAATACCTACTTTTCTCCCATATATTTGTATGTGTGTGTTAATGGTTAAAAAATTATAGACTTTGAAACAAAATATAAGTATCAATGAGCAAATTGTTGGTGGATTTCAGCTAAATGAATACATTTTTACGTTTAAACAGTAGCGACATTGATAAAAGACAAAATGTTTTGATGAAACTCTCACGATATTCACACAAAAGAATCGGTTTTGCCATGCGAATGTATATGAGCTTCTTGATGAAAAAGGGAAGATGGCCATGGTATACGCCATGATGGCGTCGCTAACACCACAAAAAAACAACATGGTATTTGATTACTTATCTACTATATGTATAAGTACCTAGTATATGATATACAGGAATAGAAATCATTTGCCGGCGTTTTTGTATGTGTGTATGTGTTGTCTTGTCTGCCGTATATCACCACAACGAAACCAATCAAATCTACTAAATTAAATCTACGGTATAGCTAAGAATCTAGATTGAATACTTACTGCGAAATGTTTCTTTCATGTGGCTTAAACGCCAGGTTTCAAGTAGAATCTCAAACTCTCTTAGTTCATTCATTCTTAACTATTAAAATATAATATCGCATCAGATTCAGAACGAACACAGCCTCAACGCCACAGCAATAAAAACACTATGAAGGACGACTTGCGCAATAGATGGAGGGAAACGCGATTTCGTTCATATTCAGGTATACTCGAGATTATTCGCGTCTTGAACAAAATGCCTATAAGACTAAACAAAAACTTTGAGACCTTGTGTCAAAGATTTAGGATTATGAAAAAAGAGTCAACCAATCAAGACTTCAGACAAAGTCATTAATTTGATATCAAAAGCGTTTAGGACCAAAAGAATATAAAACTCATCATAAAAACAACAATGAGCTAAGTACTTAAAAAAAAGAAATTTCTTTTGCTAGAAGATAAAAAAATCTAAAAGCATCATTCTTTTCCCTCCGATCGGGTATTTTTATCAGTGTATAATGTAAGATGGCCTTAATATTTTACTATTAAACTTACAAATCTGTCATTTTGATTGAAACCCTAGTGCGAGCAGTTGCCAAATGGCAAATTAAATTATATATGGATTGAGAAACTAAACTATATATAGTAATGTATTACTGTTATGGATTAATAAATTTCTCACTGTTATAGCATCGATTTAAAAATTAAACTTTTATAAATTTAAAACAATCATTTAAGCGACTTAAAGAGTCTTTCTGGTCCTTTATTGAAATATATTTTAGTAAATACTGAAAATTAAAAATAAGTTTGGCAACAATGAACGATCATTGTGACTTTACCTCTTGGTGGTTTAGACTATGAGGTGTTGTTGGCGTCCAGAATTTTGTAAACAATGATATCTCTATTTTTATTTATCTATGGTATTTACTTACATATTTGCCTATCTGTAAAATGTTTTTCCACTTGCTCATAATTTATTCTAGGGTATCAAAGCTCAAAACACACTAACATTAAAGCAAAAGCAAAAGACTGATACATTGAGATGGTCGAAGCGCTATATGTTGCCATATCGCCATAAAAAATCGTGATGTGTTTTTTTAATTTATTTTGTAGATGACTTTTGGTGCGTGTTTTAATGATATTTCGACAACAAATGTGCAAATGTACAAGTTAAATAAAAATGGTTACCTATTGGACAATATTAATTGTTTTTACTAATTTATTAATTCCATTTCATTTACAAATATTATTTCTATAAAATATCTTATAAGTAATATGGCAACATGTCTAGACTAACGACAAGTTGTCAGAGAAAGGCTCCATTTTATGCGCGTCTGTATTTCTACACAATTGTGTATCAAACATACTCAGTATATATTATAATTTGTGTGGAAAAAATGTTTATTTGCTGTTGAATTTTATTACCAGATTTCTAAAGATTTTCTTACAGTAAATGTTAATAAATATACACAGTTTCTATTTAAAAAGAATCCAGACTTTCTGTGTATTAAAGATGAACAACTTTCTTATGAAAATTACACATTATCCCGTACACAAAACATATGAAAATTTTTACACACAGCTGTAATATATATTCGAACAATTCTGTAGTGTAATTAAACAATTTTTTTACACAGCAAAATGAGAAAAAATACATAGGTATTTTTCTGGGTGTACAAATATAAATAGACAGTTTAGTTTTTATTTTAAATTTTGTTATTGTCATAAGTAACGAAAAATCGGTATTTTATGCTCTAGTAACAGTTTTATAATTCATTCAGCCACAATAAATTTTATAGGTATCTTATTTTTATATAAGTTTGATGTAATATCAATATAATTCAGTGTATAAAACCCAGTGACGTAAATTGATATTTTTAATACAATGCCGACCGTTGTATCGGTCCATTTAAAATCTGTTTTGGCATCTGGTTGGAAAGACACACAAAGACAATTAAATTAATAGCGGCTCGTAGTCTCTTATGTAAGTGAACCTATTATCGTCACTGTCTTGGGGGAGTAGCACAGTACGGCCCGCCTCCATCCAGAACAATAGAAATTCGCGAGCCTTCTTGACTCTCAACTCATCCACAGTATACGCGCTACGGCTAACCGAACAATTCGCAAGGAGGCGTTCTGCACACGTGGGCAGAAAGGTGGGGCGAAGGCGGGGTAAACCGAAGTGGGGAGAGATGCTGGTGAGTGCTGAAGCCCGAACACAGACGCATCTAGGCACGCAGTGCATACGCACATAGATCGCGAACGACTCTCGTAAAATATTTTTGGTGCAGTGCAGTGTTAAAAGAGCAAGTGTTGACAATAGCTCGCGGCGAGGTCGAGTGTCCGCTCTCTCTTATTATAGGTGACAGGTGTAAAATCGGACGTCGAAGAGCGATCCAATCGAACAAGGGTAAACAATAGGTTGTGAGGGGTTGCGCATAGGGGCAATAAAGAGGCGCGCATCTATTGGATGCAGGTTCTGTTTTTGCTATAGTGAGAACAGTAGTTGACGGACAACGACAAAGTGGCTACTGCACATTTACCAGAGGTTCGCTCAACGGCGAATCTACAAACATGTGTTGATCTTTCGTTACTCACACATTTGAGGTGAGTATCCAAACACTTCTTTTTTATATGTATAAGTGACTAAAAAAAAATCTAACCGGAGATTCGTTTTCAATATAAAATAACATTTGCAAAAAATTTAAATAAACATTTATAACCCCTCAACACGACTATATTAAATAATAGATTATATACCATTTGACATGTCCAATTATAAATAAAATATTCACCTTTTTGAATTATTTTACAGTTTTTAGTTTTTAATTTTAGGTTCATTTTTTAAATAATAATTATGTTTTTCGTATTATTATTTTTCCATGTGAGTAACTTATATTAAATTTTGTTTCTATTTATTCTTAGTCTCTGTTTCTAATTTTTCAATCAGTTTATCAAATTTTTTGACCGAATTTCGTTTCCGATTATTTCGAGATACATTTTTACAATTTAATTGATTTCGAAACATCTGCAATGGGAAATGTTAAAAGGGGTCACAAGGAATATAAGAAAAAATGACGCTCTGAATGATGGTTTAATTTATTTGGGGTTAAAGGGGGAACAAATTTACAGTAAAACTTGATGTATCAAAAAACATTTAATAACAAAGTTGTAGCTTATGAAGAAAATTACAACTTTTATAGAAGTCACTTTTGCCCCTAACCTCTATAATTTCCGGGAAAAATGAGGTAATTCTTAATTATTTTTTTTCGTTTTACATTTTTCACGTTTGCAAAAATCATTCTATTTTAATGAATCTTTCTGAAAGTATATTCACTTTTATGCCTTAAATTTCCAAAAAAAATTTAAGATAAATAACTTAAAATTTTTTATATATTCATTTTTTCGGTTTATTCAAATTAAAACTTCCCGCATTTAACAACATACTCAAAAATTGATGTTGAAAAATCATTCATAAAAAATTTCGGTTAACGGACTTTTAAAATTCTTAAAAATTCTGGTATGATAAATCTATAAATAGTTGTAAAAAAGTCCTTAAACGGTCATTAACAAAAAATCCTTTAAAAACACATGCTTAAAAATTCTTCTAAGATTCTTTTAAAATTCTTAAAAAACTTTAAATTATACTAAGAAATCATTAAAATTATTGAAACATCCCTCAAAAATCCTTGTAAAATAATTGAAACATCCTTAAAAAAATAAAATACTAAGAAATCATTAAAATTATTGAAACATCCCTCAAAAATCCTTGTAAATTAATTGAAACATCCTTAAAAAAATAAAATACTAAGAAATCATTAAAATTATTGAAACATCCCTCAAAATCCTTGTAAATTAATTGAAACATCCTTAAAAAAATAAAATACTAAGAAATCATTAAAATTATTGAAACGTCCCTCAAAAATCCTTATAAAATAATTGAAACATCCTTAAAAAAATAAAATACTAAGAAATCATTAAAATTATTGAAACATCCCTCAAAAATCCTTGTAAATTAATTGAAACATCCTTAAAAAAATAAAATACTAAGAAATCATTAAAATTATTGAAACATCCCTCAAAATCCTTGTAAATTAATTGAAACATCCTTAAAAAAATAAAATACTAAGAAATCATTAAAATTATTGAAACATCCCTCAAAAATCCTTGTAAATTAATTGAAACATCCTTAAAAAAATAAAATACTAAGAAATCATTAAAATTATTGAAACATCCCTCAAAATCCTTGTAAATTAATTGAAACATCCTTAAAAAAATAAAATACTAAGAAATCATTAAAATTATTGAAACGTCCCTCAAAAATCCTTATAAAATAATTGAATCATCCTTAAAAAAATAAAATACTAAGAAATCATTAAAATTATTGAAACATCCCTCAAAAATCCTTGTAAAATAATTGAAATATCCTTAAAAAAATAAAATACTAAGCAATCATTAAAATTATTGAAACATCCCTCAAAAATCCTTGTAAAATAATTGAAATATCCTTAAAAAAATAAAATACTAAGAAATCATTAAAATTATTGAAACATCCCTCAAAAATCCTTGTAAAATAATTGAAATATCCTTAAAAAAATAAAATACTAAGCAATCATTAAAATTATTGAAACATCCCTCAAAAATCCTTGTAAAATAATTGAAACATCCTTAAAAAAATAAAATACTAAGATATCATTAAAATTATTGAAACGTCCCTCAAAAATCCTTATAAAATAATTGAAACGTCCCTCAAAAATCCTTATAAAATAATTGAATCATCCTTAAAAAAATAAAATACTAAGAAATCATTAAAATTATTGAAACATCCCTCAAAAATCCTTGTAAAATAATTGAAACATCCTTAAAAAAATAAAATACTAAGAAATCATTAAAATTATTGAAACATCCCTCAAAAATCCTTATAAAATAATTGAAACGTCCCTCAAAAATCCTTATAAAATAATTGAATCATCCTTAAAAAAATAAAATACTAAGAAATCATTAAAATTATTGAAACATCCCTCAAAAATCCTTGTAAAATAATTGAAACATCCTTAAAAAAATAAAATACTAAGAAATCATTAAAATTATTGAAACGTCCCTCAAAAATCCTTATAAAATAATTGAAACGTCCCTCAAAAATCCTTATAAAATAATTGAATCATCCTTAAAAAAATAAAATACTAAGAAATCATTAAAATTATTGAAACATCCCTCAAAAATCCTTGTAAAATAATTGAAACATCCTTAAAAAAATAAAATACTAAGAAATCATTAAAATTATTGAAACATCCCTCAAAAATCCTTATAAAATAATTGAAACATCCTTAAAAATTTTTTGAAAATCTTTGAAAACTCCTCGAAAAATACAAGTAAAAATCCTTATTTTTTTTTAAATCCCTTAAAAAACATGAATAATCTTTGACTTAAGAATCCTTAAAAAATGCTTGAAAAATCCTTAAAAAATTCTTGTACAATCTTTAAAAAAAAAAATCTTGAAACTATCTTTTTAATATTCTTAGGAATCCTTTAAAAAATCGCTAAAAAATCGTTGAATAATCTTCACAAAAATCAATAAAATATTGTTTATAAATCCTTAAAAAAATTTGGAAAAAAACTGCAGAAATTCCTAAAAAATCATTGAAAATCCTTAAAACACCGTTAAATAATCCTTGAAAAATCCTTAAAAAATTCTTGTACAATCTTTAAAAAAATCTTGAAACTATCCTTTTAAAATTCTTAGGAATTCTTTAAAAAATTGCTAAAAAATCGTTGAATAATCTTCACAAAAATCAATAAAAATATTGATTATAAATCTTCAAAAAAAATTGGAAAAAATTTACAGAAATTAGTAAAAAGTCATTGAAAATCCTTGATTAAATAATCTATAAAAAATCCTGAAAAATCCTTGTAAAATAGAATCAAATCATACTAAATCATGAAAAAAATTCTTAAAAAGTCCTTGAAATATCACAACCAATATGATCGAAGAAAATTTTTTTTTATATTTTTGAAAACATTTTAAATTTTCTTGTTCACACCACGTGACTTTTGTGGTTGTCGGTTGGAGAAGTACCCAAGGAAAATGTGCTTGTATTCTAATAAATTGGGTGTAAAAATTGTTTTATTTTCCGATTATTGTTATAAGTAATTCTACCCTCTAGTTCAATTTTTTTCTGCGCAGAACAGGGTAGAGCGCCATAAAACATAATTTTTTGGACGAGATCTCGCCTAATATATCAACTAAAAATACGCGGTTTTTGTTCATGATATTTAAAATATTATCAGAAGAACGCGTTTGTGCTATTTTTTCAACTTTGAGCACTCGTCCATAAACGATTTCAGACAAGCTTAATGTAACGTTTTACGAAAAATTTTTATAAAAATATGGTCACAATTTTTTTCGATAATATAACTTATAAAAAAATAAAATTGTGGCAATATAGCACAACTCAGCACTACACGTTTTTTTTATATTCGAAAAAATGGCGGGGCTAACTTAACTATCAGAAAATTTAAAAAATCCGAGAAAATTGAAAATAAATTTTCAAAAATATTAAAAATTTTTTCGTCAAAACCGTTTGTTGTGTGTTATATTTTAGGGGAAAATTTTTGTATTTTATATATGAAGAACGTATATCACTTTTAACATAAACAAATTGAATGTTTTCCCTGTAATATACAGACTGTTACTTTTATCATGGTATTCTAAACTAAAAGAGTGACGAATGAGCAAAAAGTTAACTATTTTAGAAAACATTAAATGAGTCGAAAAAAATCAAAAGGGACTGCCGCCCTTCTTGAGTTATATAGGGAGAACTAAAAATACTATTTTTGTTCTTTTGCAAAAAATGAAAAAGGAAAATTTTACTGTATCTCAAATTTGCTATAAAATAAATCTGCTTGTTTGTAGCTATTGCTACAAAAATCATCAAATTTGCTTTTAAAAAAATTCAAGATGGCCACATGCAGCAAAAACAAATGAATGTTTTTGAATTTTATGCGCATACAAATCTGAAAAAGGACATGTCATTACCAAATCTCGAATTTGGACAATTTATCTTTTAGTAGTTTATGAATTCCAGGACCTTTTCCAGACTTTTGAAAGATCTTGTATACAAATCAGAGCATTTATAAACAAAAAATCCCAAATTCTAAAACCCAAAACTATCATTAATAATAGCTTACAGTAAATTTCTACAGGTGACAAAAATCTCAAAACACCCCGAAAAATATAAAAATATAGAGTTACAAACAAACTTGGATTATTCTTCTAGATTTTCATCAAAGGGCGACTTCAATGTACTTGTTCTTACTGACCAAACGATCAGAATTTCTTCTATATTAACTCTTAAGATATACTGAATATTTATAATAAACTTTGCTATTGCCCCAATGAAAAAAAATTTTTTAATAAGTTTCCAATATATATCAAGAATTAAAAAAAAAATTCTAAAAATGTGAGAACCCTAACTTTAAACAAATTTAATTTTTGCTAAATGTTTGTAATACAAATTGTAGAAGTATGTATTATTTAAAAAATAAAAAAAGAAAATTTTAAATTCATTGAACAATAAGTACCTAGCGTTAAAAATAAGAACCCCTAAATCATCATATTTAAAACCAACAAATTTTTTTTTCTGGACCATGATTATTTGTTCATATTTAAATATTGTCAGGTAGTACTTAAAACACAATTTTAGTATAAAAAAATCAAAGACCTAATTTAAAAATTGTGTATTTTATATTTAAAAATATTGCAGGGCACTTTTTTCGGTATTTTTACTTGACTCACCCGGGCAATAGCTCTTAATTAATTTGGGTATGAGACAATTGAGCACCAAGCTTTAGATGTAATAAATGTAGACCGGCCAACTGAGCACCAGGCAGGCAGGTACCTTTTCAAAGCGACCCTTTTGAGACAGGCCAATTGCACTTTGACCTGGATCCACTTTGTAATAATAATCCCTTAATAGTCCAAAATTCTTTAAAAAAACGATAAATTGAAAAATCCTTGAACAATCCTTAAAAAATCATTAAAAATTCTCGAAAAACCCTTGAAAAGTTCGTGAAAAATCCTACAAGAATTTTTGAAAAATACTCCAAATTCCTTAAAAAAAACATTAAATTGAAAAATCCTTAAACAATCCTTGAAAAGTCATTGAAAAATCATTAAAAAATCCTGGACAAATCCTTCAAAAGTACTTGAAAAATCATACAAGAATCTTTGAAAATAGTCCAAAATTCTTTAAAAAATCGATAAATTAAAAAATCCATGAAAAAATTGTTGAAAAATCCTTGAAGAATCCTTAAAAAATCATTAAAAATTCTCGAAAAGCCCTTGAAAAGTACGTGAAAAATCCTACAAGAATTTTTGAAAAATACTCCAAATTCCTTAAAAAAAACATTAAATTGAAAAATCATTGAAAAATCCTTAAACAATCCTTGAAAAGTCATTGAAAAGTCATTAAAAAATCCTGGAAAAATCCTTTGAAAGTACTTGAAAAATCCTACAAGAATCATTGAAAATAGTCCAAAATTCTTTAAAAAATCAATAAATTAAAAAATCCATGAAAAAATTGTTGAAAAATCCTTGAACAATCCTTAAAAATCATTAAAAATTCTCGAAAAGCCCTTGAAAAGTACGTGAAAAATCCTAGAAGAATTTTTGAAAAATACTCCAAATTCCTTAAAAAAAAACATTAAATTGAAAAATCCTTAAACAATCCTTGAAAAATCATTAAAAAATTTTGGAAAAATCTCTCAAGGATTTTTCGAGAATTTTTCAAGCATTTTTCAATGATTTTTCAACGTTTTTTCAATCCTTGAAAAATTCATGAAACGTCCTTAAAAATCCTTCAAAAATCCATGAAAAATCATTAAAAACTTTTTTAAAAAATCTTAAAAAATACTTGTACCTATCTACTAAAAAAGAATTAAAAAAATCCTTGAAACCCCGTTAAATAATCTTTGAAACATTGTTGAAAAATGCATGAAAAGTTCTTGAAAAATACTACAAGAATCATTGAACAATCTTTGAAAAATACTCCAAAATTCCTCGAAAAACCAATAAAAAATCCTTGAATAATCCTTGAAAAATCCCTAAAATCAAAGATTTTTCAAAAAATTTTCAATTTAACGATTTTTTAAGGGTTTTTGAGAGTTTTAAAAAAAATACTTCTTAAAAATTGTTTTGACCCCATGATTTTTTTTTTAATAAATAAATGCCAACTACCATATTCTGATTTTTATTTAACCGAGAAAAATAACTGTTTTGCATTAATTCAGTAGGTACCTGATAATTCGTTAATGAACAAACTAGTAATAAAGTGCGCAATTGGCTAGTCATAAAGTGCTCAATTGGCCGGTCTATGTTTGGTCCTTGGTGCTCAATTGGCGTGTCCGGCTACGGTATCAATTTTACCTGAGGGTAATAAAGTGCTCAATTGGCGTCCGTCCATTAATTTAAATGCTACAGCTATACTGGGTGTCTCAGTTGGTTAATATATATTAAAATTTATTATTAACTAACTAATCCGACAAACGCTGTCTTGTCCAAATTTCAATATTTTTTTTATCGTCTTGTGAATTTTTTCGGTTTTGTAGTTTTTTTTTCCCAAAACATTATTGGGACTATTACGAATATTTAAAAAAATATAGCTAAATCAATCCAACTGGCCTTGTTTTGGCATACGAGACCGAGATAATAACATCTAACAGCTCTTATATTTACCAATATCCTTTTGGCAAGAGCAAATTATTTAATAAAAAAAAATTTTAATTAGATAAGATGTTAAATTTTATCAAAAAATAGGGTTGGTTTAGTAAATTCATTTTGTTTAAAAAATATTTAGTTAGAAATAGATTTTTTTGGCATGGAGAAATTAATTACAAAAATCACTTGCTATAAAAAAATATTTTGACAATTAGTAGAATCAAAAAATTGAAAAACCTAATCTTCGTTTTAGTTCAAAATAAAGGGATTTTTATTAATTTTGATTCCAAAGAAAATCTGAAAAACTTAAAATTTGCTACAAAGGAATATTTTAGTATTTAAAAACCGTTGGAAAAGTCGTAAATATAGTGAAAAATAGTATATTGTGTCATGAGCTTTAAGGCAGTCATTTTCGCATTATATTTATATTTGTTAATAAACATGAAATTTTTAATAAAAACCCATTAAAATACCTTTTGAATTTTTCGTATCGCAGATATAATGACTAAGCTAGAAGTCACGCAGCCTTGCGAACTTTATGATTTTTCCCGGAATTTAATAAATGTACAATAGGATATTTTCCACGTATAAAAATTAATTTTAAAATTCTATTATATTAATATTTGATAATAATGATAATACTATTTAAATATACCTACAAAATAAAATAATTTAATAATTGACTGATATTATTTTAATAATAAAAAGATCAATATATTTTATATAGAAATATAACAATTTTTTCTCAATTATATAAACACAAATATTATTTATAAAATAATTATTATCATTTTGGTTTTATAATTTTGTTACATTTATTGGTGATAAATTTATGATACTTCACGCGAATTCGCCATAATTTAAATTAAAACTAGTACTACCACCCAAAACAATATTTATTCACTACATCCTACAGGGCGATTCCATGTTATAGTCCAACGCGTTAAATACACTCAAGCAAAAATGTACGTAAATACAATAAAAAAAATACATCGTGCCAATTATTACTGATCATTGAATAATGAATAAATTGATTGACCAATGAAAAGTTCATTAAGCTAACGAATCAAATTCATTGGTATCGTTCACGTGGACAATAAATTTGGTCTAGGTTTCGGATTTCCTTGAGCGCCACCTACCGTTTATAGTGTGAAGGAAATTTGCACGGGCAGCGTCAGTGGAGAAAAAATACTCCGGGGGTCGTTATGGTATCGAACAATGCCTTGGCGGCCAGAAGGGCTTGCGTTACTTGCACTACTGGTTTAAGTATCTGTATATTCGCTACTGGGAATGTTGGGATAAAGTAAAATTGATTAAATAAAAAATAACTAATTTTTGTTTATACTCAAAGCGAGCAAGAAAGAAAAGTATGTAAATGTACCGGATTTCGCTACTAACATCGGTGGTCGGTCCTCTCTATAAACGATAGTGTGAGCGATTGTGTATAGCGAATAGTTTAAACAATCGAAATAATTCATTCGATTACTTAAGATTATCGATTGTCATGGTGTGCGCATGCGTACGCAGAAACGATAACGAAACTTGAAATCAAAACTATTCGTCGAAACATAAAATATAACGATTTATTCATTCAATAAAACTTCGATTATTTAAATTACAATCGAAACATCTTAACAATCGATAAGAAACTTTCATAATCGCGCATCTGTAATTAGCGGCTTGTTGGGTTAGGATGGTTGGACTTGAACCTGTATACGTCACGTTTTACTGTGCTGTTTGGCTGGTTTACCAGTGTTGGCAAAGACTCTCTGTTCGATTGGACTAAATAGCTTATCTGAAGATTTGAAAAATAAAGAAGAAAATTTTTCGAAACGTAGAAGAAACTCTTATTTTTATATGTAACTACTTCACATTGGAGGCTAACTCTATTGAGAATTCTTCTTTTTTTTTAAAGAATAAATAGTTTAACTATATAGTGCACAGCATTTGTTTTATGTCATTTTCCTTGACAGATGACATGTTTATATTGACAAATATCAACAAATTAACTCAAATCTTCTTTTTCTTTTTAAAACTGTTACTATGAAGATCATGATTATTCTTCTTTCCCCAAAGTGACAAATAGATAAATATTAGAACTGTCATATCAGATCAAAACGACAAAAGAAAAGAAGAAAAGAAAAAAACATTTTATTAGACGGACTAGGGGACTAAAATTTTATCAGGCGGACTAGGGGACTAAAGCAGTGTTAAAAGGGGTTGATCTAGTCCCATCAGACTATAATGTCTGTCACTGTCTCTTACGGTCAACTAAACTCGGCTTCTCTCCCTTCTAAAGGTCGCTGATTTTCGGCTCGAACTCGAACTCTAACTGGAACTCGGACTGCCACTGAAACTGACTAGTTCGACTTGAACCGCGATATACCATAAGGTTGGTTGAGTATGCGAAACCCGTACGCGACTGACTTACATCTTTCATTTACGGTTTACGTTCAAAGTTAGATAATTGCTAAACAAATGCTACTTAAAATTTGTCGCTTTCTAGAGACCTTAAGACAACTATACTTAATGAGATTATATAGCATTTTGATATTTTTAATTATTATAATCTACTTGTTAATAATTATGTAAATTAACCATTTTGGATTTTGGATTATTATTCAGTATAGTTGTTTCCATAAAAATTTTTTTAGTAAATAAACGACATGGAATAAACCAAAACTCCCAAAAAGTTAATCTCATTTTTGTCGAAAATTAATGAAAATATTTTTCTTTCAATGTAAATTTTTTTTCGAAGTATATGGAAAATACCATATTTTTTCAATTTTTTTAATTGGTTATAAGTAACATAAAAAAAAATTGACGTATCACGTATTTATTATTAATAATTAAGATTCAGAAATTTAGACTTTTTTATAGTAGATTACTTCCAGTATTATAATTTTTTTTTTCAAATTTATAGTTTTTGAATTATTGACAAAAAAAAACTAAACCTTTCTTTTTCATCTTATTATATTTTTATTTCCGAATAACGGGTCTTCATCATCATTATATATGCTTTATTAATTTCACAGCAACACTGTAATCCTTGTTTGTTCGATTAAAATATTTGTTTATCTGATAATGTATACGCAAAAGTAATAGACCCTATAATTATTCATAAGTTTGTTTATCTATCTGGGTGGTAGCAGTAAATTGAAGGTATCTTTTTGTTTTTTAATGGTTAACGGGCATACATTCTAAGATATTAAATTAGTCTGCTTGATACGTTGATCGAAGACGGTTTGTTTATGGTTCTTTATGATAATATAAATAAAATACAATTGTTATTAGTCTTCTATTAAAAGTTGTCGGTTTTCTTTACAATAATTTGTATTAGCTTCATGATGCCTCTATTATCAAAGATTTTGAAAAGGGTTTCTGACAATATCAACTTTATTAGAAAAAATTGTGACTAGTGATCGGCCGATTCTAATTTTTTTTGCCGATACGAATAATATAGTTGCCGATGCCGTAATATGATCACTATCGGCACCACATGTTCAAAAGATCTGTATAACTAAGCAATATGTTTTGTATTTGTGTATTGTGACCAACCAACCCCCGGTATATCATATTATTATTTTTTCAGAAATTTACTGGTATTTTGTTTCCTTTTATTGAATTATTTTTTTAAGTAATTTTAGAGAGATAGCCAAAACCCATTATATTTAATGTGTTTTGTTTCCTCTTAGACTTTGTTGATTTCTCAAGCCACTTGATCTGTCTGGGTTAACGTTGTCATCAGCATTTTTCCCAAGATACTTTGGATGTCTGTGTTTACACAAAAACAAATAGTACACGGTACCACAGAACATTATGACGAGGAATGTTGAGTTAAATTCGGCATAAAAACGTGGGCGAAAGCGGGAGAAAAGATCGGTCAAAAATCAAATTTCAAACTACCAACATCGTCATCGAAAATCTTGTATCTAGCGTCTAGACGCCGACGCCAATAGTTTCGACAAACAGTTGGGTTTTACTTCTTCGTCCTGACGCTAAATATATATTAAACGCAACGTGGGTTTTGACTAAACAAAAGACAACCAAAGCTGTTGGGGTAAAAAGGCCACAAGTAAAAGGGTGTAAAATAATAAGGGTAACGAATTTCTTGCAAATAGTGAAACTTTACACATAATGGGGTGGGAGGTCACAGTATAGGTTTATCTTTTTTTTTTAATATATCCAGTATTTTTCATGTTTTGTATTTTTCAAATTTTCAATTATTTTTTATTTTATTGATTTTTTATATTTTTCAATATTTCCCATAGTTGTTACATATTCACTTTTTTCTGGGTTTTATAAATTTTATATTATTCACATTTTCGTAGCTTTTCCTGTATGTTTCATATTTTAAGATTTCTATTTTTTATTAAAGAATATTAAGGTTTTTCCATGTTTTATCAAAATTTTTAGAAATTTTAATATTTTCCAGGTTTTCTCAAAATTTTACAGCTTTCCTATTTTCTTCAAATTTTTCTCACAATCGGTGATATTTTCCCATAATTTTTAATTATTTCTAGGTCGTATATGATTTTTAATTTTTTTAGAATTTTATGTCTGTAAATAGTAATTTTATGTTACATAATTTTCTTCTTGTATTTTTATTAAATTTCTTCTGTATATTTCATAATTTTGTGATTTTTTTACATATTTTTTTATAATTTCCATATTTTTATGTATTTATACATTTCTTCTAGATTTTTCATGATTTTTTTAATTTTTGGACATTTATCCCATATTTTCTATATTTTTGTATTTTTTTATACATTCCTCCTCTATTTTTCATATTTTTGTGTTTATTTATATATTTTTTACGGATTTTCAAATTTTTTAATTTTTTTGAACATATCTCTCTTATTTTGCATTTTTCAGCTTTAACATTAAATATCTAAAAAAGTACTTTACAGATATGAATTTCGGTAAAATGCGTTTCGATTAATCGTCGAAAAAAACCGTTGGTGTTTATCCGACATTTGTCAAACCGAAGTGTCACTGTCAAAAAATGACAGAAGCAATATGTCATTTAAAAGCTGTGATGCCTTTTGGGCCACACAAAATAACCTTAAATAATAATATATCGTAGTTCATTAAACTAGTTATAATTTAAACAATATAAAGGTTGAGACGTGACGTAACGTGATATAGCAAGATAACGCCGACAGGTTGAGTCCGGCCGTTGCCCAGGTCAGGAAATGTTTATTGTTGGATTTACATATATAGGTGTTATCTCTTTGAGAGGGGTCATCTCTTGATTTTTTATTCATTCTCGATTCTTGATTCATTATCAATGATTTATAGATTTATTATATTGTAGTAAACATGTACCAGTAAATAAAATTGTTGTTGAAAGTATCTACTGTTTATCTTCCTAACATTGCTATACTGGCTACCTTACTATCTCACATCGCAAAGCCCTTGAAAAATTTATTCAGGGCAGTCCAACTGTAACCTATCAAAAATAAAAAAATGTCATCGATTAAAACTTTTAACAGTAATAATCGGAAACAATATTGACTGTAAATAGTATTTCAGTAAATAGCAAGGCAATTATAAAATCGATATGTATGGGTTGAAATTTATTTTTCCTCCAATTTTGAGGTTAAAAAACCAAAACTTTGTCATTTTTTAACCAAGGCTTTTTCGTGGAGGCGGGAATCTTGTATAGACACCTCACGCTAGTTTCTATGCTAGAGGTAGTGCAGGACTCGCCTCTGATCACTCTGCAGGCAGAGTCAGCGGTATTCCTGCTAATCCCTCCTCGGTCATTTATCCTGGTATATTATTTTTTCCTTGTACCCTGCGGTAGAAGTAGAATTACTCCTTTTTAGGGATACAGTATTGGTCTGAAAAGGAATTTTATAAGGCTAACCATTTTTCTGAATTCAAAATTATACTATTCGTCTCTAGATATTTGTTTTCGGGTGATACAACCGATTTTTGTCTTAATTGCACAAATTTGTCATATACAATTTTTTCTTTATGCTGAATCAAAATATAAATTTTAAAATTCCATATGTATAGAATTCAGTAAAGAATTCTTAAGTCCATCAACAATATTCAATTAATGAAATGTAACTCAAAATCATACTTTAATCAAGTTGAACGGCACTAGTTTCGGCTACTTGGCCATCTTCAGGTAATAAATAAAAGAAGGTTTAACAGTAAATATATCATTAATAATGAAGGGAGCATAACGCTGTTATAAAATTACTTGTGGGTAATGGAAGACTATAGGGGGGAAAGCAGAATATGAGCTTATGAACTTAATAATGTTATTATAATTAAGTTCATGTGCCCATATTCTCCTTTCCCGTTCCCTATAGAAAGATTATAGGGGGGAAAGCAGAATATGGGCTCATGAACTTAATTATGTTATTATAATTAAGTTCATGTACCCATATTCTCCGTCCCCCTTCCTTATAGGAAGACTATATGGGGGAAAGCAGAATATGGGCTCATGAACTTAATTATGTTATTATAATTAAGTTTATGTACCCAAATTCTCCTTCCCCCTTCTCTATAGGAAGACTATAGAGGGATAAGCAGAATATTGGCTCAAAAACTTAATTATGTTATTATAATTAAGTTCATGTACCCATATTCTCCTTCCCCCTTCCTTATAGGAAGAATATAGTGGAAAAAGCAGAATATGGGCTCACTTGATTATGTTATTATAATTAAGTTCATGTACCCATATTCTTCTTCCCCCTTCTCTATAGGAAGACTATAGAGGGATAAGCAGAATATTGGCTCATGAACTTAATTATGTTATTATAATTAAGTTCATGTACCCATATTCTCCTTCCCCCTTCCTTATAGGAAGAATATAGTGGAAAAAGCAGAATATTGGCTCATGAACTTAATTGTGTTATTATAATTAAGTTCATGTACCCATATTCTCCTTCCTTCTTCCTTATAGGAAGACTATAGGGGGGAAAGCAGAATATGGTCTCATGAACTTAATTATGTTATTATAATTAAGTTCATATACCCATATTCTCCTTAAGCCTTCCTTATAGGAAGAATATAGTGGAAAAAGCAGAATATTGGCTCATGAACTTAATTATGTTATTATAATTAAGTTCATGTACCCATATTCTCCTTCCCCCTTCCTTATAGGAAGAATATAGTGGAAAAAGCAGAATATGGGCTCACTTGATTAGTTATTATAATTAAGTTCATGTACCCATATTCTCCTTCCCCTTTCCCTATAGGAAGACTATAGGGGGGAAAGCAGAATATGGGCTCATGAACTTAATTATGTTATTATGATTAAGTTCATGTACCCATATTCGCCTTCTCCCTTTCCTATAGTCTTCTATTAACCCACTAGAAATTTTATAACAGCGTTAATGCTCCCGTCCCTATTAATGATATCGTTACTGTTGTAAACCTATTTTTATGGCCTGAAGATGGCTTAAGTAACCGAAACTAGTACCGTTCATTACAACTGGATTAAAGTCTCTGTGGTACATGATTTTGAGTGTCATTTAATGTATTGAACATTGGATCACATGTATTTAATATTCAATTGTTCATTTTGCAAAATAATATTTTTCAAACAAATTACATCTGTAAAAAAAATATAAAGATTATAACCAATTGAATACGTCCATGAATAAGTAGCAAAATAAAACGAAAAAGGAATTCACACAATCAATAATGGATTTATAACAGGTAGTCTAAAGCTTTAAAAAAAAAATCAATGAATCGGCATTTCTTTATTGATAAATTATGTAATTATATAGTTGGTGGGTTCTTCTTTTTTTAATCTTTTTAAAAAGAGATATTTAGGTTGTTGGCGGATAGTTCAATGAACTAGGTTGGTGTATTTTGTAATTTAACTAAAAAATAAAAAAGATTAATTTGCATAAACTTAATCGGTATTGATATATTTTTTATTTAGTTTAGTTTAATAAAATACTAATCAAAGAATATGTTGGATAGAGAACATTAATGACAGATGGCAGTAATAAAAATATAATTTTAAAACTGTAACCTACAATATAAAATTAATTATGCCAAAAACACTTAATGTAGCGCCAAATTATTATTACGTAATATTAAAATTTAGTCCGCAATACCGTGGAATAAAATTGAATTTAGAAACGTTTAAATATATAAATAGTAACAGAATAAATTATAAACAATTATATTTACATGTGTAAGACATAAAGTCATAAATTATGACATTAATGTTTAATATTTAATTTAATTTTATTGTATCGGTGTAAGGATATATTCACAACGCAATTTCAAAATTATTTATTGACCTTTTAATGACGAAAAATTAAATGTCATTAAATTAATTAACAATTGTTATAATTTAAAAATTGGTCATTTTTCTTATTTATAGTTTTATTTAAATAAATTGTTTGTCAAAAGCTTTTAATAATATATATTGAAATAAAAATTGATATTGAAACGTGAATTCCATTTCCTCACCCTGTAAACGGATTCTCCAAAATTAATAATTTTCTTTTTTATTTTCGATCTCTTGATATATATTTTTATTATATTACTTCTGCTTCTCTCCTTCTTACTTTTTTAACTGTACCTTACAAAATTCCATTTTATTTACAATTATTTTTTTTACAAAATTTTATTTTATTTTTTTTTATTGACATTTCTTCTAGCTGTTAATCAATAATCTTCATGAAATTGTCGTTGAAATATTGAGCGTCGTGATGGTGATCGTAGTTTTAATTTGTGAAAATAGACCGGGTTTTGAACAAGTAAAACCCAACTGTTTGTCGAAATTATAGGCGTCGGCGTCTCGGCGCTGGATGGATACAAGTTCTTCGGTGACTGGCCTTTTCTCCTGCTTTCAATCACGTTTTTATGCCGAGTTTGACTAAATATAATTTTCTGTGTACTATTTGTTTTTCTATAAATACATACATCTAAAGTATCTTGAGAAAATTGAAAATGAAGGCGAAACAAAATATAATTAAAAATATAAACAAATATAGATCAAGTGCCTTGAGAAAATCAACAAGGTCTAAGACGAAACAAAACACATTAAATATAATGTGTTTAGGCTATCTAAAATTCCTTGAAAAAATAATATGATATAGGGTAGGTTGGTCACATAATTAAAATTTTGTATGAACAAAAATTGTAAATAAATAACATGTTATAGAAGAGGAAGATATAATTGTATGAATAATCCACAACTTTATGACTTTCTTTCTTTATATTTTATAATTAAAATTATGTACTCTTTTTTTTTAATTGATCATTACTGTAAATATCCTGACGTCGATACCTTTCTAATGTTCTTCGCCGTATAAATAATTATTAGTTCATTAATTTTCGAACAGTAAATCACACTATTACTATAATTTGGATAATTTAAAGGAAGTGCGGCGTCGAAAATCTAGGATTCGTTTTATTAAACTCGCCGTTAAAACTTAAACTATAGTTCCGTGATAGTGGCTATTAATTTTCACCAATTATTTACTACCTATAAATAATATTAGCAATCATCCATTTCTTTATTTATTTGCTTCATTAGGATTTTAATAAATTATTGAGTGGAGTACATTAATTATAGATTAATGTGTAATTTCTTGTGGCTGTAGAACAAATTGAACCTGATGAATATTGATAGTAGCTGACGATTACGTTTAAGAATTATAATGTTGAAATTATATAAAATAGTAACAGTAAGGAAGATATCGCACTTTATTACTCTAAGGTAACGTTTCATTCCGTTCTTTTATTATCGTTTCATGTTGCAAAAGTAAGTGATTACTATAAAAATGTTTTTTTTTTTATTATATAATCATGATAATTAACCACGCGAGTTGGAGAATGCTATATACTTTCAAAAACAACATAATAAGATTAATAGATTTATTATAATTTTTTTAAACTGAATCTTATTTATTTTTCAAGATTTGACAAATAATTAAGTGTGTATGACAAAATCATTAAACACACCGGTTATTATTTTCTAATTTTATTATCTGATTAAAAATTTTTCAAAATTTACGAAATAGCCAAATATCGGAACTCGCTCGAATTTTAGTTACAAGAAAGAAATTAGTGTGTGGTCTGCTTTGTTTTAAAATCTAACTCAACTACAACCTTTACACCTTTACAATTATTTTTGCAGGCAAATCATAAATAATTTTTTTCATTTTTATTCGTTAACATAAAATAAGTAAATCAATGTATAAAAATTAAAAAAAAAAATTAATTGTCATTTGTTTAACATTTTATTTTAAATAAACTTTTTTTATAAAGATAAAGATAAAGTAATGTTAGTTAAAATCTAATATACAAAATTTTTTGCAAAAATTATTTTTTTATTTTTTTTTAATCGCATTTCACTTTTAGTCAAATTAAAATCAAATCATAAAAATAAACATAAAAAATTAATAATCTCTGTCTTAAATATAATTTTTTATGAAGATAAAAATTAGTGTACGGTTTCCTTTAGTTAAAAACAGCAGTCCAAATACTATTTATTTTCATTTTTTTTTTCATTAAATTTTTCATTTATTTTCATTTTTCATTTATTTCTATTTATTTTCATTTATTTCCATTTATTTTCATTTTTTTTATTTATTTTCATTTTTTTTTTTCATTTATTTTCATTTATTTTCATAAAAAATTAATAATCTCTGTCAAATATTATTATTTCTGTTTTAATAAATATAATTTTTTTTTAAGAAAAAAGTAGTGTATGGTCTCCTTTAAATAAAATCTAAAGCAATCCCAACACGATAACTTTTAAAATTAACAGTTTTCACATAAAAATGCCGTAAATAATTTGTTTTTTATTCGTATTTGGCCAATTTTGCCAAAAAAATAAAATCAAACACTAAAAATAAAAAATTGATAATTTGATTAAAATTGTTATTATTTTTTTAAAATATAAATTAATGGTCTGCGTCAATTATAATCTGAAGTATACTCAAAATTATTTTTGTAAAAAATCATTTTTTATTCTTATTTAGCTACTTTCAAAAAAAAAAAAAAATGAAGTCAAACAAAAAAAATGGTAATTTTTCTGAAAATGTTATTGTTTTTTTTAATAAATCATTTTTAAATATAATTTTTTATGAAGGAAAAAATTAGTGTATGGTTTACTTTGGTTAAAATCTAAAGCAGTCCAAACACTATAACTTTTAAAATTAATATTTTTCACTAAACAAAAAAAAACATAAATAGTTTTTTTATTCGTATTTAGATAATTTTATTAAAATAAACATAAAACCAAACACTAAAAATAAAAAATTGATAATTTGATTAAAATTGTCATTATTTTTTTTAATAAACTTTTTAAAAGACAAAATAATGTATGGTCAGTTATAAACTGAAGCATATTCAAAGTTATTATTTGTGCAAAAAATCATTTTTTATTTTTATTTAAATATAATTTTTTATGAAGAAAAAAATTAGTGTATGGTCTCCTTTAGTTAAAATCGGCAGTTCAAACACCATTTATTTTCATCTTTTTTTTCATTTATTTTCATGTATTTTCATGTATTTTCATTTATTTTCATTTATTTTCATTTATTTTCATTTATTTTCATTTATTTTCATTTATTTTCATTTATTTTCATTTATTTTCATTTATTTTCATTTATTTTCATTTATTTTCATTTATTTTCATTTATTTTCATTTATTTTCATTTATTTTCATTTATTTTCATTATTTCCATTTATTTTCATTATTTCGATTTATTTTCATTTTTTTCATATTTTTTCATTTTTTTTTTTTCATTTATTTTTATTTTTTTCATAAAAAATTAATAATCTCTGTCAAATATTATTATTTCTGTTTTAATATATCATTTTAAATATAATTTTTTATGAAGAAAAAAATTTGTGTATGGTCTACTTTAGTTAAAATCTAAAGCAGTCCAAACACTATAACTTTCAAAATTAATATTTTTCACAAAAAAAAACGTAGATTATCTTTAGTCAATTTTGCCAAAATAAAAATAAAATCAAACACTAAAAATAAAAACTGAATATTTAAGTGAAATTGTCATTATTTTTTTAAGTAACCTTTTGAATAAAGTTTTTTTTAAATATAAAATAATGTATCTGCGTGTCAGTTTTAATCTGAAGTATATTATTTTTGTAAAAAATCATTTTTTGTTTTTATTTAGAGACTTTCAAATAAATTAAAATCAAGTCAAACAATAAAAATAAAAAAATGATAATCTCTGTGAAAATGTTATTTCTTTTTTTAATATATCGTTTTAAATATAATTTTATGAAAAAAAAATAGTGTTTAGTCTGCTTTAGTTAAAATCTAAAGCTATCCGTACACTATATATTTGAAAATTATTATTTTGCAAAAAAATCGTAAATTTTTATTTTTATTCGCATTTAGCCAATTTTAGTAAAATTAAAATAAAATCAAGCACTAAAAATAATAAAATTGTTTTTTTAATGTATTTTCAATAAACTTTTTATGATGATAAATAAAATAATGTATGGTCTGCTTCATTTAAAATCTTAAGCAGTTCATACACTATAACCTATTAAATTAATATAATTTCTTTTTTTATTTTTTTCGGATTAACCACTTTCAGTCAAATTAAAATCAAATCAAACAATAAAAATAAAAAATTGATAGTCTCTATTAAGATAATATATTTTTTTTAAAGTTATTAAATACAATTTTACAATTTTTTAAAGTAGTGTATGGTCTCCTTTAGAATCAATTATAAAGCAATCCATGCACTACAACATTTAAAGTTAATATTTCGCAAAAAAACCATATTGAAATTGTCATTTGAAATAAAATTTTTGACAAACATAAAGCAATATGTGATCTGCTTTAGTTAAAATCTAAAGCGATCCGTACACTATGACTTATTTTTTAAATTAAAATTCATTCTTTTTTTTGCACTTTTAACTTTTCCCAAAGAATAAATTTAACTAACAATTAAAAAAATGTAAAAAAAATATAACCACACCATATAAAAATTAGAAAGTAAATAAATAAAATTAATTATAATTTTTGAAATCTTTTTTAAATAAATTTTCCCCTATAAAAAGTCTTCAAAAAAATGTATGATCCTACTTTAGTTAAATTTAAAGTAGTCCATAAACTACAAACCATAAATTTGTTTTAGCTTTTTAATACGATTTTGTCAAAGTTTCAAAAAAGTATGAACTGCTGTAATAATAATAGTAATAATAATTATTTGAATTTAATTATCGCTTGGTAAACCCTATAAAATTATAAAATATTGATGAATTCAGAAAATGTCCAGCCGATGTTATTTTTTTAAATAGTGTACGATGTACTTTAATGAAAATTTAAAGCAGTACGTACACTATTATCTTTATAAGTACTATTTTTGTAAGAAATCATAAATATTTTACTCACCCTGTGTAAAGACTGGAAAGAAAATAATCAGATATAAAAAATTTCTCAAAATATTCAGAAAAATCTTTTTAGAAGTAGATGTTAATTTTAAAGCAGTCCATACACTAGAATTTATATTTTTTTTGTTTGTAATTTAAAATCTATTTGGTTTTAAATAAAAAGTACGTAGTTTAAAAAAATATAAAAATGATTTTTATTATCAATATTTTCTACATTTCTACATACATATATTAATATTACTATTTGTTTATTGCTGTAAATCTTTATTACATGTTTAAATTTACATTTTAGGTAACAAATTTCTAAGTACTGTTAGAAAGTAACAAGATTCTTTTATAGTTGAATAAATATTTAGAAATACCTGTATAGAGCCGTTATGTACGTTACTTAATATATTCTTATAAAAATATATATTTGTTACTCAATACTTATTTATAATTTCAAGTTTAATAAATTTTGAAAGTATCATATAAATCTTTTAGGTAATTTTAATACTGATATATATTGTATTATTATTATTCAATGAATACAAAAAAAAAAAATTAGGTCATTTTTTTTATTATTATTATTTTTAAAATTCGTTTTTATATTAACTAATATATTTTTTCTTTACAGGTAAGTGTCGTTTTCTTCACATATTACTTGTAAGTATATAGCGAAATAATTAAAAGGGAACATCGTTTATAAATGTAATAAATTTTCTTTAGAACAGGAAGGAAGACCTGTCTACACATTTAATATTTTTAGCAAATTATTAAATATTCTGCTGAAATAGTTATAGGCAGTTTTGAAAAATTTAACAAATTATTATGATGAATTATTTATTTTTAATTTAAAAAGGTTGAAATTTGTTATTTTAGCCAGTGGTGGCTCGCTACTTTTCTGACACCAGAGTTTAAAATTTTACACAAATAAGAAAAAAAATAATCCCAAAATTTAAAAAAATTTCAGCCCCATAATAGGTAGAAATTTTTTGTAAAACAATTTTTTGTTTAGTTTTTTATGTTAAATCCATAACTGTAATCAAGATTTAAAGTTTTACACAAATAAGACAAAAAAAATATTCACAAATCTTGAAATTTCAGATCCCTATAACTTTTTTGACCTAATTTTTTAAATAAGGTCCTCACAACCAACGCAATAACGCGGCTGCGGTACGGTAGCTATGCGGTCCGGTAGCGATACACCGGTAGGCTACTCAAACCACTCAGCATAGTGTTATTTAGGCAGTATCGTGAGTTAGTTGTTGGCAGTATTGTCAAATGTAGCAGAATTGTGCCAAAAGTGGTATTTTCAGCTCTGGAGTGGCACTAGAGCACGTCACTATTAAAAAATAGACAAAAACTGGCACTATTTCATTATATCTACAAAAATACACGTCACTACTTCAATCAAATGGAATCTGCTATTTTATGACGTCACAAACCACGTAGTGATAAAGTTGAAACCATCAAACGAATCGAGAAGCACCATTGGGCACTATTTTGTGACCAACTTCAGCACAGTCAAAAGTTCCTCTATAACAACTAGGGAGAGGAAGGGATGTCATGGGTGTATATGACGTAGAGGACGGGAGCAAGCACAGAACCTTGGGGAACTCCTGCTAGATGAGTGAAGAGGTCAGAGAGGGAGGTTCCTACTACAAGGATTGATTTGTTTTGGAGATAGGAGTGGACCAGTTTGATGAATAGGGAGTTCGATGTTCGAGAGCTTACGAACAAGTCCGGCCTGCCAGATTTGTTCAAAAAGCTTTTTGGAGATCAAACAGGACTGATCTAGGTTTATAGATTTGGAGGCTATGGCGTGGAGTCTCACTAGTGCATCTTGGGTAGAGTGATCAGGCCCAAATCCGTGTTGGAATTTGGGGATCGTTCCCCTTTCATCCAGAAAGTTCCAGATACGATCCTTAAGGAGAGTTGCAAAGATATTACCTAGAACGTCCGTAGGAGTTGGGGATGCTTGGTCTTTAGGGATAAGGATGGTGTGTTTATTAAGGTGGTAAGAACTATGAAGATGGTGGCAGGGAGGTTTTTCAGGGCTTGGCGTTTTATGTGATCAGGACCAGGGGCGGAGTTTTTCTGCCGTTGGCAAGCCGAGGCCTTGTCATCGGGGGTAAAAGTTTCAAGGATAGAGTTTTGTATGGGGGTTTGGGAGTTTGGAGTAAGTCTTGGAGAAGGAATTATATATCTTCTGGGAACTGTGGATTGAAATTTGGAGGAATAACAAGGGATTCTTGGAGATTCCTGCTGCTTAGGAGTATGGAGGATTTGGCCGTTAACCAGGAGATGGGATTGGGTTTTAGTTTTTTGGCCTGATAGTATCGCCAATTTGTGCCATAACCTAGACCCGTCCCTATGATCAAGGTCAGAAGTGATCTCAATCTACTTATTTTGATGATAAATGTTAATCTGAAGCCTGATTAGGGCATTCAGCCGGTTCCGCTCGGTTTTAAGGACAGGGTCTCTGTATCTTACAAACTGGCGGTTAAGTTGGCGTTTCCGCCGGTCATTGGGGAGGATATTTGGGGGAAGAGGTTTTTGTTGGGTGTAATTATTAATTTAGGGAATAGCAACATCAAGGGCTTGGGATATGGTGTTTACTGATGGATTTGGCAAGGTTATCATTGCCCTAGGTGGTTTCGAGGATAGGATTTTCTGGATCTTTGGAAGATGGCAATTTGCTTTTTTATAGGATCTGATTTGGAATTGGGTTGACCTAGGGGGAATTGGGTTGAAGAGTAAAAATATAATTTGGGAACATCCCATCTTTGTTGAACAATTTTGTAATAAAAGAATCGATACACCGTTTAATCGGTTATGAAAAGATCGAGAATCACAGGTAAAAAGATCGATCTTGTGAATAATCGATTTAGATCGAACATCAATAAGAAGACACATACAGACAGACAGACAGAATTCAGTAACAAACTTTTTTTAAGTCGAAAATTTGACTTCATTTAAAATTAGAATTTTTGAATCGTCGGACAACCTCATTTTAAATATTAATTAAATTCTTTGACTGTACGAAGGGCCATAATTGTCCTTATAGAATTAATGAGGAATATGGATTTAAAAACTATTGTTGATGAGATTCTTATTTTAAATAAAGTTTATAAAAAATATGTATATACTATTTCATTTTTATATACACTTGTATTATACACGAAAACGTTAAAATTTTCAAGGGCTTAGATAACTTTTTCCGGGGGGTACTTTATTCCTGGGGGGGAGTAATCAAACTTTTAAACAAATATGTTTGTACGTTTCTACATTTCATAGATTTTATTTCTTCTTTTCGTGCTATTTTTTGATATCCTGGGCCGGGGGATTTCTTTTCTCTTTTTGTCCAAGATGTAGAAAAATGCACTGTTGCTTTGTTTTTAAATTTTTTGTATGAAAAAATGTATTGTTGCTTTGTTTTTCAATATCCTGTATGGAAAAATTCATTCTTGATGTATTTCAATTTCTTGTTTTGTTTTTTTAATTCCCTGTGTGAAAAAATGCGTTCTCGCTTTGTTTCTTAATTTTTTGTATGAAATAATGCATTATTGCATTGTTTTTCAATTTAATGCATGGAAAAATGCATTCTTGCTTTGAATTTCAAATTCTTGTATAAAAAAATACATTCTTTTTTTTTTCAAATTTTCTGTGTGGAAAAATGCATTCTCGCTTTGAATATCATATTTTTAGATAAATAAATGCATTGTTGCTTTGTTTTTCAGTTTTCTTTATGGAAAAATGCACTTTTGCTTTGGATTTAAAATTTTTATGTGACAAAAATGTTTTTTGTTTTGTTTTTCTGTTTTAAAAATTTCTATGGGAAAAAATGCATTGTTGCTTCCGTTTTTTTTTTCAAATTTGTATGTGAAAACTGCATGGAAATATGTATTCTTGCTTTTTTTTCATATTCGAGTGTAGAAAAATGCGTTCTTGCTACATTTGTTTCAAATTAACAGTGGAAAAATGCATTCTTTCTTCGATTTTAAATTTAATTGTGGAAAAATGCATTCCACCTTTTTTTTCAAATTCGAGTGTATAAAAATGCATTCTTCTTCATTGTTTTCAAATTTAACTATGGAAAATCTTGCTTCTTTTTTCAAATTCGAGCGTAGAAAAATGCGTTATTGCTCCTTTTTTTTTCAAATTAACAGTGGAAAAATACATTCCTTTTTTTTCAAATTCGAATGTGGAAAAATGCATTCATGCTCATTTTTTTTCAAATTTTAACTGCAGAAAAATTCATTCTTGCTTCTTTTTATTCAAATTGAACTGTGGGAAAATGTATTCAAGATTTTTTCCCAATTAATGTGTGATTTTTTCTAGGCCTTTTTAGAGTTTTCTACTAACTTTCGTGAAAAAATTTATTTATTTTTGTAAAAATTTGCACTTTATATGTGTTTTTTCCATAATTTCGTTTTCCTTGAAGAATTTTAGCAAAAAACTCCCCCATTGGAAACTGTGGGCTTTTCTATATCATTGTTCTCTGATTTTCTGCAGAAAAATACTTTTCGGCGTTGATTTCTTTGATTTTCTGGAGTTTTCGGTAAATTTTCCTTCACTTTTTTCCGGATCTGTTCTAACAGTGATTCTATAATTGTATCTAATCTTTCATTTGCGCTAGTGACTATCTGATTATTTTCTCCTAACTTTCGCGATGAAACAGCCTGTAAACAAGGGCGTAGATAACTTTTTTTCCTGGGGGCGGTAGTAATTTTTTCCTGCGGGGGGTAATCAAACTTTTAAACAAATAGCATATATTTCTACATTTCACATATTTTATTTCTTCCTTTCGTGCTATTTTTTGTTATCCTGGAGGGGTAATTACCCCCTTTATCCTCCCCATATATACGCCCTTGGAAATTTTACTGATATTTTGATTTTCATAAGAGAATAAATTTATTATTTAAATATGACATTTTACAAATCTCTTTATAAGACTCATATTTATGGTGATGCAAATTTTGTTTTTGTTTCTGGTCTGGAACTGAACATTTTTAAAACCATATTGACATTTTAATAAAAGATAGATAAGATAAGAAAATAACTGATGAAGTAATAATAACTTTGACATGATCATTTTCCCGCGCAAATGTTTTAATATATCGAGGACTTATTCAATTAGGTAAAAGCTCATATTTATTAAAAGCTTTAACTCTAGGCGGTCTTTCTTGTTTCTATCTCTCTCACACGTACACAACACAATTAAGTAAATGTAATTTTTGGTTGAGAAACGAACCGGAATGTTATAGTAAAAGCTTAATTGATAGCTTAGATGTATTTGGATCGTTCCGAAATAAACGAGGTAATTCGATTACATAATAGCAACTAAAAACCAGCATTTGCATATAATTATGAAAGGATTCTTCGATTATTTCCCATCATCGCTATTTCAAAAAGTGAATAACCTTTTCAAAATTTCAAACCGGTTTGACGATTAACATAACAATTGTCCTCTCTTCTTCGGAGGATGCGACTCGCCACAAAAACAACCTGTTAATTGTACCTATACAGGGAGAGGAATTGTTGATGAACGGGATTTCAGAAGCGATACGACTTTTGTTGGGTTCTAATTAAACGGATTTTTAATATCGTTTATATGCAAATTGTTATTTAAAAAATTTTAATTTTTTGAAAATTTTTACATTATTTTTGTTAGTGTGAAATTATTATAATTATTAATCGTCATCTAACCTTAAGCTTTAAGGACAGTTAGAAAAATAAAAATAGTATAAATTAAGTAACAAATTCGACTGTTGAGTTTTTAATTTTTCATTTTAACATGGTTTGGAATCACCTGAAAGACATGAAAAAGTAAAATACGTTTTATCAAGAATTTAAATTGAAAAAAATCAAAAATTGGAAATTTATTTTTGAAATTTGAAATTTATTCAATTTTACATAAAAAAATCCAATTTCAAACATCAAGATTTTGAAAAATCCAAATTTAGAATTTTAAAGTCAAATTTTGAATTTTAAAGAAGTCAAATTTTTCAATTTCAAAAAGCCAAATTTTGAAATAATACCTAAAAAATCAAATTATAGAATAATACCAAAAATTAGCTCAAACAAAACTTTTAAGGATGACAAACCCAAAATTTTAAATTAAGATCTAATTCTAAGAAATACTAAATAGTCTATTTCATGGAATTTAAAAAAAATATGAACAAAGTTAATTGATATTTAAATTTTTTTCAAAATTTTTAAATTAAAGAAAACGAATTTTTGGATAATTTGAGATTTAATATATAAAGAATAAAACATTAAAATGGGAAATTTATTGCTGAAATTGAAAATTTATCCAATTTTACATAAAAAACCTAAATTTCAAAAAATAAGATTTTGAAAAATCCAAATTTTGAATTTTTAGGATAAAATTTTTCAATTTCAAAAAGTTAAATAATACCTAAAAATCAAATTATAAAATAACAAATTATAAAAATAAAAATTAAGACAAATTTGAAACATGACAAATTTTGAGATTTATTTTTTTTCATTTACATTTTGAAAAACCCAAAATTTGAGTTTGGACTAATTCTAAGAAATTTTAAATGGTCTTTTTATAGATGGAATTTAAAAAAAAATATTATGAATAAAATTAACTCAAATTTAGATTAAAAAAAAATTAAATTAAAGAAAATCTACCTTTGGAAAATGAAAGTTTGATATTTATATATAAAATAAAAGACTACAATTGATATAAAAAAAATGGGAAATTTAAATAAAAAATCTTATCCAAAAAACGAGATTTTGAAAAATCCAAATATTGAATTTTTAAGATCAAATTTTTCAATTTCAAAAAGTAAATTTTTGAAATAATACATAAAAAATCAAATTATGGAATAATAACAAATTAACTCAACAAAAATTTAGAAAAATTTGAAGGATGACAAACTGAGAAATTTTTTTATTTTAAATTTTAAAAACCCCAAAATTTGAAATTTAGATCTAATTCTAAGAAATGAATAGTCATTTTAATAGAATTAAAAAAATATATTATGAACAAAATTGTTAATTGAAATTCAGATTTTTTTCAAAATTTTAAAAGTAAAGATAACGAACCTAGAAAAATCAAATTTGATATTTATTATATAAAAATTAAAACATTACAAATAATATAAAAAATGGGAAATTTTACATAAAAAACCGAAATTCCAAAAAATAAGATTTTGAAAAAATCTAAATTTTGATTTTTTTATGATAAAATATTTGCAATTTTATAAAGCTAAATTTAAAAAAAAAAGACTTAATTTTACAATTTAGCGCAACAAAAATTAAGAAAAATTTGAAGAATGACAAATTTTGAGAATTTTTTTTTAAATTTTGAAAAACCCAAAATTTGAGTTAGATCGAATTCTAAGAAATGTTGAATAAATAGTCTTATTATGAATAGAATTTAAAAAAATATTATGAAAAAAATTGTTAATTCAAATTTAGACATTTTTTTTTCAAAATTTTTAAATTAAAGAAAATGTACTTTTGGACAAATCAAATTTGAGATTTATATAAAAAAAAAACATTGCAGTTATTAAAAAGTAATGGGAAATTTAATACTGAAATTGGAAATTTATTCAATTTTACATAAAAAAACTTTATCCAAAAACTAAGATTTTGAAAAATCCAAATTTTGAATTTTTAAGATCAAATTTTTCAATTTCAAAAACCCAAATTTTGAAATAATAGCTAAAAATCAAATTATAAAATAATAACAAATAAGCTTAACAAAAATTAAGACAAATTTGAAAAATGGCAAATTTTTGAGAATTATTTTTCTTTATACCAATTTTGAAAAAACCCAAAATTTGAAATTTAGATTGAATTCCAAGAATTACTGAATAGTCTTTAAAATAGAATTAAAAAAATATATTATGAACAAAATTGTTAATTGAAATTTATATTTTTAAATTAAAGAAAACGAATTTTTGGAAAAATTAAAATTTGAAATTTATTTAAAAAATAAAACACTACAATTAATATAAGAAAATGGGAAATTTATTGTTGAAATTGGAAATTTATCCAATTTTAAATAAAAAATCTTATCCAAAAAAATAAGATTTTGAAAAAATCTAAATTTTGAATTTTTATGATCAAATATTTGCAATTTTATAAAACTAAATTTTGAAAATATAGAATAACTTTACAATTTAACATAAGAAAAATTTGAAGAATGACGAATTTTGAGAATTATTTTATTTCAATTTAAATTTTGAATAAACCAAAAATTGGAGATTAATGTCGAATTTTAAGATATTTTAAATAGTCTTATTAATTTGAATTAATATTATGAATGAAATTGTTATTGAAATTTAGATTTCTTTTCAAAATTTTTAAATTAAAGAAAACGTACTTTTTAAAAAACCAAATTTGAGATTTAGATAAAAAAATAAAAACTACAATTAATTTAAAAAATTAAAAAAAATTAAAAGATGACAAATTTTGAGAATTTTTTTAATTTAAATTTTGAAAACCTCAAATTTTGAAATTTAGATCTAATTCTAAGAAATACTGAATAGTCTTATTGATAGAATTAAAAAAATTTTAAATTAAAGAAAATGAATTTTTGGAAAAATCAAATTTGTGATTTATTATATAAAAAATAAAACATTACATACAATATAAAAAAAATGAGAAATTTATTGTTGAAATTGGAAATTTATTCAATTTTAAATAAACACCTTATCCAAAAAATAAGGTTTTAAAAAAAACCAAATTTTGAATTTTTAAGATCAAATTTTTGAAATTTAAAAAGCCAAATTTTGAAATATCATATATAAAAATAACTAATTAGATCAACAAAAATTAAGAAAAATTTGAAAAATGACAAATTTTGAGAATTTTATTTTTAAATTTTGAAAAACCCAAAATTTGAGAATTAGATGGAATTCCAAGATAGTTTGAATAAATAGAAAATGGGAAATTTATTGTTGAACTTGTAAATGAATCCAATTTTACAAAAAAAAAAAATTTGATTTTGAAAAAATCTAAATTTTGAATTTTTAAGATCAAATTTTTGAAATTCAAAAAGCCAAATTTTGTAATAATACCCAAATATCAAATTATAGAATAATAAATTATCTCAACAAAAATTAAGAAAAATTTGAAGGATGACAAATTTTGAGAATTTTTTTAATTTAATTTTTAAAAATCCAAAAAAAATTTGACATATCAAGATCGAATTCTAAGAAATACTGAGAATAGTCTTTTTAATAGAATTAAAAAATGTATTATAAACAACATTGTTAATTGAAATTTATATTTTTTTTCCCAAAATTTTTAAATTAAAGGAAACGAATTTTTGGAAAAATCAAATTTGAGATTTATATAAAAAATAAAACGCTACAATTATTATCAAAAAATGTGAAATTTATTGTTGAAATTGGGAATTTATCCAATTTTACATAAAATACTTAACCGAAAAATAAGATTTTGAAAAAATTCATATTTTGAATTTTTCAATTTCAAAAACCCAAATTTTGAAATAATACCTAAAAATCAAATTAAAGAATATTAACTAATTAGCTCAACAAAAATTAAGAAAAATTTGATAAATGATGAATTTTGATATTTTTTTTATTTTAAATTTTGAAAAACCCAAAATTTGAAATTTAGATCGAATTCTAAGAAATACTGAATAGTTTTATTAATAAAATTAAAAAAAATTGTTAATTGAAATTTGGATTTTTTTTTTAATTTTTAAATTTATTGTTGAAATTGGAAAATATCCAATTTTAGATAAAAAATTTTATCCAAAAAATTAGATTTTAAAATACTGAATTTTGAATTTTTATAAAACTAAATTTTGTAAATATAAAAGAAAATATAGAATAATTTTACATTCATTTAGTACAACAAAAATTTAGAAAAATTTGTTGTAGAATGACAATTTTTTCTTCTCAAAAACCCAAAATTTGAGTTAATCGAATACTAAGAAATTTTGAATAAATATATAGATTGAAATGACAAAAATATTATGAACAAAATTATCAATTGAAATTTAGATCTTTTTTTTCAAAATTTTTTAATTACTATAAAAAATAGAACACGACAATTAATATAAAAAAAGGAAATTTGTTGTTGAAATTGGAAATTTATACAATTTTAAATAAAAAATCTTCCAAAAAATTAGGTTTTGAAAAAAATCCAAATTTTCAATTTTTAACAAATTTTTCAATTTTTTAATTTTGAGAATTATTTATTTTTTGATTTAAATTTTTAAAAAACCCAAAATTGGAGATTACCTAATGTCGAATTTTAAGAAATTTTAAATAGTCTTATTAAATTAAAAAAAATATTATGAATTGAAATTTAGATTTCTTTTCAAAATTTTTAAATTAAAAAACCAAATTTGAGATTTAGATAAAAAAAATAAAAACTACAATTAATTTAAAAAAAATTAAAAAAAATTGAAGGATGACAAATTTTGAGAATTTTTTTAATTTAAATTTTGAAAACCTCAAAATTTGAAATTTAGATCTAATTCAAAGAAATACTAAATAGTCTTTTTAATAGAATTAAAAAAAATATGAACAAAATTGTTAATTGAAATTTAGATTTTTTTCAAAATGTTTAAATTAAAGAAAATGAATTTTTGGAAAAATCAAATTTGTGATTTATTAAATAAAAAGTAAAACATTACATACAATATAAAAAAAATGAGAAATTTATTGTTGAAATTGGAAATTTATCAAATTTTAAATAAAAAATCCAAAAAATGAGGTTTTGAAAAATCCAAATTTTGAATTTTTAAGAACAAATATTTCAATTTAATAATTATTTTTTTTTTAATTTAAATTTTGAAAAACCCAAAATTTGATATTTAGGTCGAATTAGTTCATCAAAAATTAAGAAAAACGTGAAGGATGACAAATTTTGAAAATTTTTTTTAATTTAAATTTTGAAAATCCCAAAATTTGAAATTTAGATCGAATTCTAATAAATACTGAGAATAATCTTTTTAATAGAATTAAAAAAATATATTATGTACAAAATTGTTAATTAAAATTTATGTTTTTTCAAAATTTTTAAATTAAAGAAAACTAATTTTTGGAAAAATCAAATTTGAGATTTATACAAAAAATAAAACGCTACAATTATTATAAAAAATTGGAAAATTATTGTTGAAATTGGGAATTTATCCAATTTTAACTAAAAAACCTTTTCCAAAAAATAAGGTTTTAAAAAATCCAAATTTTGAATTATTTTTTAATTTAAATTTTGAAAAATCCCAAAATTTGAGATTTATTATAGATAGAATTGAAAAAAATATTATAAATAAAATTGTTCATTAAAAATTGATTTTTTGTTTATTTAATAAAAATTATAAACAAAACGTACCTTTGGAAAATCAAATTTGAGATTTATATAAAAAGAAACACTACAATTTATATTAAAAAAAATGGGAAATTATTATTGAAATTTATCCAAATTTTAAATTTTTAAGATAAATTTTTGTAGATTCAAAAAGCCAAATTTTGAAAAAAATATCTGCAAATTCAAATTATGAAATAATTAACACAATGACTCATTTGGCGTTAGATGCCTACCATCGTTTTACATCCTTTTTCCTCAATACACTATTGTGTTTCGAGGTTAAATTTGAATTATATGCATCTGGGCACAGTACCGCTGATGAGTCCTTAAGGGACGAAACAGCTGCCCGGTATACGTCCTGCATACATATAAATCAAATTATTACAATTTACAAGTATTTAACACTTGTTTAGGGATTAACACCATTTGGCCTTCTGTCGGTTCCAGTTAGTACTGGCGCTTAATACAAAGGTGGAATCTTTTTCCCAAGTAAAAAATGACACCTTGTCCCATCGGTAGATGGCGTTATCTGGGCTATATCCTTCTTTTTTAATTAGTTTACTGATTGTTGAAAAATAAAAGTTGAGGGGCGACTAGTTTCGGCGAAATTTCGCCATCATCAGGTCTACAATAACTACCGCCAAGAAAATATAAATTAGCAAATAGATTACAAATTGGAAAAAATAATATATTATTTTATTAACTTTTGATACCAAATTATTAAAATTTTAAACCAACGCATAAATAATTTGCTATTATTATTTCAAAATTTATATTTTATTTACACTTCAATTATATGTGTTCAAGTTCATTGGTTAGGCAATAGCTAAATGTTGGCAGAAAATAATTTTATGACCCAAATCTTAATGGTGAAGTGATGTTTTGAAATTTAATAATGGCATATAGTTGTACGAGTTTATGACCACAAATGAGATCACAGAGTAATAAAAAAAAACCAAAAAGATTTAGTGAGTCCAGGACCGAACTTAATTTAATAAGTAAAAAAGTTGTCCTCTTTGCAAACAAGTTTTTAAGAGATAAAAAATTGCAACGAAGGTTAAATAAATAGTCGATTTTCTTGGTATTTTGTTTACGAAAAAATAAATGATAAGGACTTGCCATTATTCTGCTGTACCAGTCATCAAAAAGTTACTGATAGATTATTGCCTTTATCATTTAGGAATTTTAAATCCTATATTGGATATCAAGATTCTATGACACATAAAACAATTATTATTTATAGTTGTTTTTTTTTAATAAAAATTTGTACGTGTCCATTAAACAAATATAACGAAAGTAAAACAAACGATATCAACAATCGTTGAGTCAAAGATCGTTGTAGGATAAACAAAAATCGATCTCATGAAAATCGATTCAATTTACAATATCAAATGAAGCTAGCCAAAAAATGTGAATACTTGAATTGATTTGTTATTAAAACAAGCAAATTCTGTTTACAATACAAATATTTTTATTTATCAACTATGTATTTACTGACTCATTATTTAACTGGTTTGGTAGTAAAGCTTAAAAGTTAATTATTTTATATGGAATCGATAACCATGTATTCGATTTTAGTCAAGTTTGGAAATACTTACACAAAAGAATCGATCTCCGATCTCAACTATTTTCTTCGATTCTTAGAATGATCTCAAATTTAAAAATCGATACAAATAATCGAATATCGAATCACAAAAGATCGATGGAAATCGAAAACTCTAGTTTAATAAAGCTTAAATAATAAAGTTTCATTTAAAAATTATCTTTTGGAATTTATCCAAATTAACCGAATAAAAATTTCGTCAACGTTATACACCATCAGACATTTATTTTAATTGTAACTTCAGCTTATTTCGTAATTGATTATGAGATCTTTATAGTGAATCTTTAAAATTAAACAAAATAGGATTTATTTTTATTTTGTTACTTACATTTACAGTTAACCAACTTTAAACAATTTTAAAGAATCAAATATATAAAAATAGTTCGGAAGTTTCGTAGTCAAGGAATAATAGTCTAGTCAACAAAGTCAACAAGTGCTTTTTGGTCCAAACTTTTTCTTCGCCTCCGAAAAATATGATTGAGGTGTCATTCAATTCGGAATAGTATATAGATGATTTTTGAAAAAAAGATTCAAAAAGAGGAGGAAATGTACAAAAAAAATATACCTCTCGGAACTGTAGGACCAATATTTATAATTTTCCCAGAGTGTTTAAAATACGGCCTAAAACGAGGACTTCGACTTTCGTAAGCGCTATCCACTTTGGACCTTTAATGAATAAATATTATTTAAAGTTATTAAATATGAAAATTAAAAATTGAAAAAATTGAGGTATCTACTGGATATATTTATGAACAATAATCAGTAGTCAAAAAATTTTTATCGCGATTTTTCTATTAATTTTGCATTAGTTAATTAACCATTTTTCTATTTGAACATGATCATTTTAAGTGCAATAATTGTTAAATAACAAATCTGAAATTTTTTTCTTTTTCTGGACCTATTTTTGAAAGGTCTCAGAAGAGATTCCTATTAGAAAAATTAAAAAATTGCTGTTTTTCACTTTGTTACTAAAAATTTACTTACGTTAAAAATTAAAAAACTTGATTAATCATTCAAAAAAATTTTTTTTTATTTCAAATTACTATTGATTCGTTTTTTTCTATGATCAGAAGTCCCATGAAAATGATTTTTTAATTTTTTTATTTCTTACTGTTTTAAATAATTGTTATAAACAAATGCGTTGTTTAAGATAGTTTAAAATTTCTTTTTTGGAAACATTATCTTTATGCAAATTATGATTTTTTACAAAAAAAATGTTTCTTAAAAATTTTTTTTATTGCTTATGTTAATTAACAATTTTTTTTCTATCACCTGTAATTATTATATAAAATATTAATTTATATAAGTGTAATAATGAAACCGGTGCTGGCTCAATATTTGATCTATTATTAAACTATTATTTTAGTTAACGTATAGTCGTCATCTATAACATTGAATAACTCTATTTTAATTATGCTATTTTTTGATCAACGGATTCCCACTTTTATATGTCAAAGACAAAGGAGCTTGAGAATTTAAGTAAATCAAATTAAAATTCCTCGGTCTGATTCCTATAAAAATTATTTATGAATCCTGGAATTCTTCTAGGAAAAATATTTCTTAATTGTTAGGAGAATTTACGTATTTTTATTAATAAAGAACCACGGAAATTGTTACTAATAATAATTTCATTTATATAAATAAATATTTACAAAGAATCAGTAATTAATTACATTTTCAATATGTATGTTAATTAAGGGATACGCCACTGAAGTTGAAATGGGTCATGTTGAATTTGACCCGAATGGTCAAAATCGAGTGTGGAAAAATAAATTCATATTTTTTTTTTTTTTTTTTAAGAATAGGATGTTGAAAATGCATTCTTGTTTCTTTTCATTCAAATTCGAGTATGGAAAAATGTATTGCTGCTTCTTTTTTTTTAATCGTGTGTGACAAAATGCAAAATGTTTTCTTGTTTCTTTTCGCTAAAAACCAAGTGTGGAAAAATGCATTTTGGTTCAAAATCGAGTGTGGAAAATTGCATCCTTGTTTCTTTTTTTTAGACTCGGATGTTGAAAAATGCATTCTTGCTTCTTTTTATTCAAATTCGAGTATGGAAAAATGTATTGCTGCTTCTTTTTTTTAATCGTGTGTGACAAAATGCAAAATGTTTTCTTATTTCTTTTCGTTAAAAATTAAGTGTCGAAAAATGCATTTTGGTTCAAAATCGAGTGTGGAAAATTGCATCCTTGTTTCTTTTTTTTTAGACTCGGATGTTGAAAAATGCATTCTTGTTTCTTTTTATTCAAATTCGAGTATGGAAAAATGTATTTTTGCTACTTTTTTTAATCGTGTGTGACAAAATGCAAAATGTTCTTGCTTCTTTTTATTCAAATTCGAGTATGGAAAAATGTATTGCTGCTTCTTTTTTTTAATCGTGTGTGACAAAATGCAAAATGTTTTCTTATTTCTTTTCGTTAAAAATTAAGTGTCGAAAAATGCATTTTGGTTCAAAATCGAGTGTGGAAAATTGCATCCTTGTTTCTTTTTTTTAGACTCGGATGTTGAAAAATGCATTCTTGCTTCTTTTTATTCAAATTCGAGTATGAAAAAATGTATTGCTGCTTCTTTTTTTTAATCGTGTGTGACAAAATGCAAAATGTTTTCTTGTTTCTTTTCGTTCAAAATTAAGTGTGGAAAAATGCATTTTGGTTCAAAATCGAGTGTGGAAAATTGCATCCTTGTTTCTTTTTTTTTAGACTCGGATGTTGAAAAATGCATTCTTGCTTCTTTTTATTCAAATTCGAGTATGGAAAAATGTATTTTTGCTACTTTTTTTAATCGTGTGTGACAAAATGCAAAATGTTCTTGCTTCTTTTTATTCAAATTCGAGTATGGAAAAATGTATTGCTGCTTCTTTTTTTTAATCGTGTGTGACAAATGCAAAATGTTTTCTTGTTTCCTATCGTTAAAAATTAAGTGTGGAAAAATGCATTTTGGTTCAAAATCGAGTGTGAAAAATTGCATCCTTGTTTCTTTTTTTTAGACTCGAATGTTGAAAAATGCATTCTTGCTTCTTTTTATTCAAATTCGAGTATGGAAAAATGTATTGCTGCTTCTTTTTTTTAATTGTGTGTGACAAAATGCAAAATGTTTTCTTGTTTCTTTTTGTTAAGAATTAAGTGTGGAAAAAATGCATTTTGGTTCCAAATCGAGTGTGGAAAAATGCCTTCTTGTTTCTTTTTTTTAGACTCGGATGTTGAAAAATGCATTCTTGCTTCTTTTTATTCAAATTCGAGTATGGAAAAATGTATTGCTGCTTCTTTTTTTTAATTGTGTGTGACAAAATGCAAAATGTTTTCTTGTTTCCTTTCGTTAAAAATTAAGTGTGGAAAAAATGCATTTTGGTTCAAAATCGAGTGTGGAAAAATGCATCCTTGTTTCTTTTTTTTTTTAGACTCGGATGTTGAAAAATGCATTCTTGCTTCTTTTTATTCAAATTCGACTATGAAAAAATGTATTTTTGCTTCTTTTTTTTTAATCGTGTGTGACAAAATGCAAAATGTTTTCTTGCTTCTTTTCGTTAAAAATTAAGTGTGGAAAAATGCATTTTAGTTCAAAATCGAATGTGGAAAAATGCATCCCTGTTTCTTTTTTTTTAGAATCGGATATTGAAAAATGCATTCTTGCTTCTTTTTATTCAAATTCGAGTATGGCAAAATGTATTGCTGCTTCTTTTTTTTAATGGTGTGTGACAAAATGCAAAATGTTTTCTTGTTTCTTTTCGTTAATAATTAAGTGCGGAAAAATGCATTTTGGTTCAAAATCGAGTATGGAAAAATGCCTCTTTGTTTTTTTTAGACTCGGATGTTGAAAAATGCATTATTTCTTCTTTTTATTCAAATTCGAGTATGGAAAAATGTATTGCTGCTTCTTTTTGTATCACGTGTAACAAAATGCAAAATGTTTTCTTGTTTCTTTTCGTTAAAAATTAAGTGTGGAAAAAATGCATTTTGGTTCAAAATCGAGTGTGAAAAATTGCATCCTTGTTTCTTTTTTTTTAGACTCGGATGTTGAAAAATGCATTCTTGCTTCCTTTTGGTTTTTTTAAATCACGTTAAAAAAGTAAATCGTTTCTTTGTTTTCCCAATTCGAAAGGAAAATGCATTATTGCTTTTTTCTTTACTCCAGTGCTTAAATTTGTTGTTTTTTTGAAGTAATAAAAAATGTTGTTATTCGATTGAGGAAATTCACATTAATTTTAAATTAATAATTTAACTGAACTCCCATTATTGATTTTCACTTATGGAAAATTGCTATATTGCTATTTTTGCAATTCAAACTTTTTTGTGGAAGATGAAAAACTGCATTATTGTTTTTCAATTTCCTGTATAGAAAAATGCATTGTTCTTATGTTATTCAATTTCCTGTGGAGAAAAATGCATTCTTGCTTTGTTTTACTAATTCGTGTGGAGAAAAATGTATTGTTGGTTGAATTTGGCAGTGTTGCAAATAATAATATACTAATTAGTGGAATTTAAATTTATTTTTATTAAAGAAAATTATGTTCATGATAGGCTAAGTATAAACATATTTTTTGTTTACAATTTATAAATATTTCAATATATTAATTTTGTACTCGTACCGCAGCTAGAAAAAAATATCTTGGTTATAAAGACCAAATAAATATTTAGAACTAACTCTATTCGTCCTTTAAGTATGTGAAAAAATCCTTTAATAATAATAATAAGTAACCTTGAATAAAATATAAATAAATAATTATTTTATTTGGGACACACTATATATATTAATAAATAATAATCTCATATTTTCTTAGTAAATGTGTTTCTAAACGGATAAAACTAAAATTCCTACAAATGTGGTTTCTACCCTCTTCCAGACAGAAAATGCATTTGCAACCTCTCGCAACCTGATTTATGGGGTTGGGTCAGTGGTGAAATTCGATATTTGTCAAGGGAACATGTGTAGAAAGCTTGAGAATGAGAATTATATAGACTTAGTATATGGGTTTGCTAGGGAAGAGCTTTGTTTGGTTTTTACAGGTTGGTTCAAATAAAAAAAGGGGAATAAAGGAATAAAAAAATTATTATTATTCAAAATTGGTTCTATAATTTAAAATTTACATATCAAGATGTTTAATACAGTGTAAATAATAGCGAATTAAACTATAATTACAAATCGAATAATACAAAGTTAGAAAAATTTTTACCATATACTGTATGTTTAAAAAAATTTCTAGAGTTTGTATTATTCGATTTGTGTTTTTTAGTATTTTTTATAAAAGACTAGGAGAAAAACAGTAGTTGTAAAGTAAGGAATGAAGGAGGTAAAAAAATAGAGTGCAACAAAGGGTAGAGAAAGTGAGACAATAAAAACCAGTGGAAAAAAGAGGGGAAAATTGGTGCAAAAAGCAAGTAAGTATGAAAAAATGGGAAAAAAGAGAAAGATAAACAATAGTTGTAAAAAAAGAATGGGAAATAAGGTAAAAATAATATTAAGAAAAAAGGAGGGCGAAATGGGAAAAACAACAGAGGCAAGAAAAGATAGATAATGAAGCAAGAAAAAGAGGTAAAAACAGAAGTAGAAAAAATTGGGGGAGGAAAGTGAGACAATGAAAATAAGAAAAAAAACGGGGAAAATTGGTGTAAAAAACGAGTGAGCGAAATAAGAAAAACAAGAGAAAGACAAGCATTAGTTATAAAAGAATATAACACAAAGTTTAATTAATATCTACTGTTACTTTCGGTAGGTAACAAAAAAAATTAAAAAGCTGCATATAACGCATTTATGACAAAAAAAAACCAGGTCGATCGTTTTCCAGTCCTGGTTTCACCCACACATGTGTGTCTGTGCGTTTCATCCGTTTCGTTTTTCGTTTGCCATTAAGTCCGGTAGTCGAGTGCCTAATCTTTGAGTTAAAACAGATGTGGCACTTCGCATAAAACAAAGCCATCCTTTCTTGTATTTACCCAAGACCGAAAACCACTTGAAGATTTCTTTCTAAAGCTAGGTTTACACTTTGAAATTTATTTTTAGCATGGCAAAATACATTTTACCTACACCAAAAAAAATTGCTAGTGATAGGTTAAAATATTTTTTTTTAAGAAGAAGAGGTATTTTTTTTAACTTATTATGGTATGTTATTTTATTTATTGCAAAACAACATTTTAAAAATTTAACAAATTAAAAAAGTTTCAATTATTTTTTGTTGTTGTTTTTTTGAGGAAACTTTTGATAATTTTTTAAAAATTATTTATATCATTTCGAGAAATATTTAATAAAATACTGATCTATTATTTTCTTCAAAATGATTTTTTTTTCATCATTTTAATTTTTCTTGAGTAAAATATTAATGATCAAATTAAAATAAATATCAATATCAATAAAAAATACTACAATTGAGAATTTTTTCACATTATTAGATAAAAAATTGTGAAAATAACAAAAAAAATGGTTGAAAATTTTTGACCCAAAAAATTATTTATATCATTTTGAAAAAAATTTAATATAATACTTATCAATTATTTTCTTCAAAATGATTTTTTTTTATCATTTTATTTTTCTTAAGTAAGATATTGAAAGATATCAAATTAAAATAAATGTCAATATAAATCGACAATAAAAAATACTACAATTGAGATTTTTATCAAATTTTTAATTAAAAAATTTTGAAAATAAGAAAAAAAATGGTTGAAAATTTTTGACCCAAAAAATTATTTATATCATTTTGAAAAAAAATTTAATATAATACTTATCAATTATTTTCTTCAAAATGATTTTTTTTTCATCATTTTATTTTTCTTAAGTAAAATATTGAAAGATATCAAATTAAAATAAATATCAATATAAATCGACAATAAAAAATACTACAATTGAGATTTTTATCAAATTTTTAATTAAAAAATTTTGAAAATAAGAAAAAAAAAATGGTTGAAAATTTTTGACCCAAAAAATTATTTATATCATTTTGAAAAAAAATTTAATATAATACTTAACAATTATTTTCTTCAAAATGGTTTTTTTTCATCATTTTGATTTTTCTTAAGTAAAATATTGAAAGATATCAAATTAAAATAAATATCAATATAGATCGACAATAAAAAAATACTACAATTGAGATTTTTATCAAATTTTTAATTAAAAAATTTTGAAAATAGGAAAAAAAATGGTTGAAAATTTTTAACCCAAAAAATTATTTATCATTTTGAAAAAAAATTTAATATAATACTTATCAATTATTTTCTTCAAAATGATTTTTTTTTCATCATTTTATTTTTCTTAAGTAAAATATTAAAGATATCAAATTAAAATAAATATCAATATAGATCGACAATAAAAAATACTACAATTGAGATTTTTATCAAATTTTTAATTAAAAAATTTTGAAAATAAGAAAAAAAATGGTTGAAAATTTTTGACCCAAAAAATTATTTATATCATTTTGAAAAAAATTTAATATAATAATTATCAATAATTTTCTTCAAAATGATTTTTTTTTATCATTTTATTTTTCTTAAGTAAAATATTGAAAGATATCAAATTAAAATAAATATCAATATAAATCGACAATAAAAAAATACTACAATTGAGATTTTTATCAAATTTTTAATTAAAAAATTTTGAAAATAAGAAAAAAAATGGTTGAAAATTTTTGACCCAAAAAATTATTTATATCATTTTGAAAAAAAATGTAATATAATTAATCAATTATTTTCTTCAAAATGATTTTTTTTCATCATTTTAATTTTTCTGAAATAAAATATTAAGAATATCAAATTAAAATAAAGATCAATATAGATCGGCAACAAAATACTACAATTGAGAATTTTTTCAAATTTTTAATTAAAAAATTATGAAAATAACAACAAAACGGTTGAAAAAATTTTAAAATTAATTAAAATTTGTAATTAATTTGTATAAAATAATACTGAAAATACTGAAATGCAACTTGTACCATTCGAATAATGTAAAGCTGTAAATTTTGCAATTATTTTAAATTTTTAATAGCCAAAATAAAACATTTTTAAAAAACATTTTTAATGCTTCTATTTTAAATCACATTTTAATAAGAAAATGAAAAACATGAAACACGTAATTGAGCTAGAAGAAAGAGATAAAATAATGTAAAAATGGTAGAATTTATAGTAAAAAATTAAAAAAAGTCTCTACAGACAAAATATCTCGTTTTGTATAAACTCGGCTTAACATTAATTTGTAAGTGTGGGTGCAGCTTAACATCTGTCGTTCTCAATTACTGTATACGATTTGTTTACAAAAAATTTAGAATTGGCCGATTTAACGATGATGCAATTTACATTAAGACTGCTTCAAAGACTTTATTGTATGAATATAATGATGATTGAGAAACGGAGATTGACCGGAAGCATTGTTTGATTTCATTTTTATTAAGTATTACGAAAAAATATAATTGATAAAATTTATAAAATCATTCGAATTAAGAGACATGTACATTATTATATTATTTTTAACTAACAAAATTCCAGCACATTTAAAATTAAATAAGTATATTACTTTGGTTTATGAAATTAGTAACCGGCACTCAATGTGTTAAATTATCATCGTTTGTCTATTTGATTATTAAAGAAAAACTAAGTTTTCATACTCGAAAGAATCATTAAAAAAAAAGCAACCCAACACTAGTAAAGAGAACGGATTGGGAAAGCTTCAAAAAGATCTACAAGTAAAAGTCAACTTTAATATTAACTTAAGAACAATATATCGTAGTTCATTAAACTAGTCATAATTTAAATAATATAAAGGTTGATTTCACGTAATGTGATATAGTAAGGTAACGCCGATAGGTTAAATACCGGCCGTTGCCCAGGTCAGGAAATGTTTATTGTTGGCTTTGCATATATAGATTGTTATCTCTTTTCGAGAGGTCATTCTTGATTTGTTACTTATTCTCGATTCTTGATATAACAGCAGAAAAAGATACAGGTTGCTCCTTATTGAATGTCATTAACAGTTTGTATGCTGCATTGGCAATAAAAAACTGTAACAGAAAATTATAAAATATCCGCTTTAAAAATAAATATATTATTCGTATATCTCAGAAACTGTACATTTGGCAATACGGAAAATAAAGCTGAATATCTTGGCTAGGTGAGTGAGTGGGGGATGAAGTGCGTGTAGATGAGGTACAGTATGGGGGCTAACGCAGAGCCTTGGGGGACTCTGATTTACTAATTAAAGGGATCAGTGATGTTTACATAAAGGCTGGACCATATTACAATGACCAGTAAATTTAAAGATGCATAGTTTAAACCTATCTGACATCGGGTCATTATGTTCCATCACAATGACTATTATTAACAATAATTTATTAAGATATTATTTATATAAAGTGACCCAGGGTCAGTTATATTATATACATAGAGTATAGTACTGTATTTATACAGTATGTTTTTTTTTAACCATTCATGATAAACCGGTATCTATATATTTTTTTTATTATATTTTTATTTTATTTTTAATACGCTTCCGTTATTTTTTTAATAATTTTCAGAAATTGGGCAACGTTGCAAAATTTATAACGAATTTTAATAATTCTGATATTTTTGCAGCGATGTTAAAAATATTTTTAAATCCGGGGAATTTTAAAGCAATGTTAAAAAATTTCCGTGAATTTAGGAATTTTTTATGGCACAAAAAAGATGTTAAAATTACTTTTAAATTCATCAAAAAAAATTATTCATCTTGTTTCTATTAATTTGTAGGAGATTTCAAATTTTTTGCTCCATTTCCCCCCATAACTATAATTTTTCGGCCCATCTTTTCCCTCCCTGTTATTTTAGCTCCATTTTTTCTTCCCCTTTGTATACTATCATTTTATATGTCCCATATTCGGGGTAATAAAAAAGGGGGATTTTTTTAAACCATTGTTTTTTGGCCCTACTATTTTCCTCTCATTTTTAGCAACTATTATTTATGTTATATTTTTTCCTCTTAAGTTTTTTTCCCATTTTTTACGTTTTTCTCCAATTTTTTCCACTTCTCCTCACCTTTCCCACTTTATTGCAAAATCAGGGAGTTCTACGCCATTGCCAATTTTTTTTGCCCCATTTTTTTCCCCAAAAACTATAATTTTTTGGAAAAAAAATTTGCTGTCCATTTTTTTACCATTATTATTTTAGCACCATTTTTTCTTTCCCTTTGTTTACTATTATTTATTCCCCATATCCCCCTCTTTTTAAACATTGTTTTTATTATTTTAGCACCATTTTTTCTTTCCCTTTGTTTACTATAATTCTTTGCACCATATTTTTTTTATCCATTTTTTTTAACAACTATTATTTACGCCACATTTTTCCTCTTAAGTTTTTTGCTCCATTTTTTGCCGCATTTCCCCACTTTTTTCAATTTTCCTCAATTCTTTCCACTTCTCCCCGCTTTTTTAACACTTTTTCCCACTATTTTCCACTCTTTTAAAAAATCAGGAAGTTTTACGTTATTGGAAAAAATTTTTCCTCCATTTTTTATACAATCATTATTTTAGTCCCATTTTTTCTTCCCCTTTGTTTATTATTATTTATTCCCCATATCCCCCTCTTTTTTAAACATTGTTTTAAGCTCTACTTTTTTGTTCTCCATTTTTTTAACAACTTTCTATTTTTTATGCCACATTTTTTCATCATCAGTTATTGTCCCATTTTTCCGCTTTTCTATAAATTTTTTCCATTTCTGTCCACTTTTTTTAACAGTTTTTCCACTATTTTCCACTTTTTTAAAAAATCAGAGAGTTTACGTCATTCCTAATTTTTTTGCCCCATTTTTCTCTCAATAACTATCATTTTTTGGAAAAAAAATTGTCCCTCCATTTTTTACAATTATTATTTTGGCCCGTTTTTTCCTTCCCCTTTATTTACTATTATTTTTGGTATCATATACCCCCCTTTTTTTTAAACATTGTTTTTAGCCCCACTTTTTTCTTCACATTTTTTTTTAACTATTATTTATGCCACATTTTTTCCTCCATTTTGCTCCATTTTTTGCCGCATTTCCCCACTTTTTTCAATTTTCCTCAATTTTTTCCACTTTTTTTAACACTTTTTCCCACTATTTTCCACTTTTTTTCAAAATCAGGAAGTTTTACGTTATTGGAAAAAATTTTCCCTCCATTTTTTTTTACAAATATTCTTTTAGCCCCATTTTCTCTTCCTCTTTGTTTACTGTTATTTTTCCCCATATCCCCCTCTTTTGTTTTCAGCCCTACTTTCTTTAACAACTATTTTCCACTTTTTTCCAAAATCGGAGAGTTTTACGTCATTGCTAATTTTTTTGCCCCATTTTTCCCCCAATAACTATCATTTTCAGAAAAAAATTTTTCGAAAATCCTAAGAAAACAAATTATTTCAAAATATGGAGGAAAATGTCCGATTTGACGAATATTTAGTGGTAAATAGTGATTAAAAAAGGATAAATAAATAAATTAACATTCGCGTCCTCTAGCGGCGAATTATGGAAGAAGTTTGATACAAAACTTATAGGGAATTTTATTTTCTACAACTTTACCTAATAATACTTTTTTCTAAAATGCATTATTTGTACTGAACATTTACAAAAAAGGCCAAACTACATGAATATTAGTAAAGTGGCTATGACAGTTCTGCTTATTTCCCCATGTTAAATCCCATAAGAAATCTCTAAGGTTAAAAATAGCAAAAATTGGCCAAATCAAGGTCATTCGTTACTTCAGGTCTCTCAGATGCGTCAAGTCTGACAGCTTCACCAGAGGGCGCTGCCAGAGCAGAAGGGCCTGACAGACCTGAAGTACTACGCAAATAGTCTTCAGGTCCCTCAGATGCGTCACGTCTGACTGCACCCTTTGGTGAAGCTGTCAGACCTTGATTTATCCAATTTTTGCTATTTTTAACCTTAGCGATTTCTTATGGAATTTAGCATGGGGAAATGGGCAGAACTGTCATAGCCACTTTACTAATATTCCTTTCGCGCTCTCTACAAAAGTTCTAGAAAGTTTAATTATCTATTACGTTATTCTCAGAAAAGAATAGTTTTCTAGCAAAATTGGAAAAACTGTGAAGAACCCCATAATTTTATATGTACAGAGTGGCGCAAATTTAATTAAACAAAATTTTGTTATTGTATTTGTGTCAAAGATATCTTCATGTTTCCATACTTCACGAGCACACTCTAGAAGTGTGAAATTTTGATTTTTGAAATTTTATTTTCGTAAATATCATTCATTTATATTTTTTTTAACGTATCTACTTTATAGGGTGGCGGAAATTTAATTTAACACTAGTGGGATTTCTTCAACCGGCGCTATAGATTTTATTCTAGTTAAAAATTAAGGTGCTATTTAAACAAAACATAAATCCTCAATTTGAGTTTTCCTTAAATATATCGGAAACCGGTCCTGATATTTTAATTAAAAAAAACATTAAATTCGTCTTGAAATTACGCGTCATTTTTCCCTCTGTCGGATCAGTTCCAAATGTTACTTTTAGATTTGTGATCTCCCATCTCTATACTTTACCTTGTATAAAAAAAAAATGAAAATACAAACATGTTTCTATGTTAGAATCTTGTCGAAAACGTTACATTTATTAAAAAAATCAGTTGAAATCGAAATTTTCTTAATCACAAAAGTTCAAAAAACCCACAATATACGACTTGATGACTGATAAAAATATTGTGTTATATAGGGTGTCCTTAAATTCGACTACCAACGCTCTATAGGGTAAATTCCTTTTGCCAAATTATGCCCATTGTCCGTAAATCGCTTACAAATATACAGGGTGTTAAATTTTAACAAGTTTATTTTTCAAATGGTGCGATCGATTGTAATGAAATTTTAGTACGATTATGAGGTTATTACCTACTTGTTTTAACACTAGTAGATAATTTCAAGATTTTCCAGAGGCGTGCAGTAGGGATCAAGCACCCTTTTCCACCCCTGAATTTCCCGCCATTTGTTAAAATTGTAACTAAATGAACGTTCATAAAGAAAATGTTTTTCTCAAAAACAGTTAATTTTACCATAACAAAATGTTATTACTTTTTTACTAAGGAAAGTTTGATAGAATTCAAAAAAATTTAAATTTCACCATTTTAACCAGTGGCGTGAAATAGAAGGGAAGAAAAAGGGGCCTTAACCACTACCGCACTCCTCTGGAAATGATCTCTTCATGTTAAAACAAGTAATTTACCAACGTGATAATCCTCATAAAGTTTGAAATTTATTTATAACAAACTATTTAATTTTTTAAATTTTAACACCCTGTATTTTTGAAATGGTGTATTTAACCTAACCTAACCTACGTTTTCTACCTCAATGGGTATAATTTTGAATAACGAATTTGCCCTAGAGCGTTAGCAGTGGAATTTAGGAACATCCTGTATATCACATAAATAATATAGTCCGGGGCAAAAAAATCCTACTACAAGAAAATGTGGGCGATCAAATAAAATTAATTTGGCGAAATACGTTGAAATATAAGAACAATTTGGAAAAAATTTGTGGAAAATACGAAGAAATTAATGGTAAAATCGGATACGAATGATAAATTTACGTCTATTAGTTGTATTTTATGGTATTTTGTTTTGCTACGCCACTGGTTCGTTCGGTAATTTGTTGTTAAATGCTACAAAATCCGTAGAATTTAATTAAACTGGAGTTAATTAATCAATTAATTGGTTTATTTTAAGAATTGTGCAAACGATTGTTTTCTTTGTAAAATATTGCGTACTTTGTACAGACACATTTTAAGCAGCCAAAACATTTAAATTTTATTATTATTTGAAATTTTTACTATAATTAAAAGATAAGACGATTGTATGTATTTCCTTAAAATATTGATAGAAAATATACCCGAAATAACCTTTACTGACATTCTAAGATATAAACTTATTATTTTCAAAGACAAAGAATAAACTGATAAAACTGACCCATAAATATTAATTTTTTTTGAAGGATAATTACAATATAATAAAGATAATTGTTACAAAATGTATTCAAATTATTGGTAATGTAATATGGAAACAAAAAATAAGGAAATCAAATTAACAGAAATAAAATAGTACGATAAGTTTGATAAACACCAAATATCCTGAAATTTCAGTAAGATGGTGGTTGGTTTTTCTTTCATACCAATAGACAGGTTCGACTTTTTTCTTATTTTTTGATTTTAACTAAAATCGAGAGATTTTGTTATTTAAAAACGATCAAAAAAAATTCGAGCCCAAAATATTAATATTTACGTCCGCTGTAAGCATTTTAAAATCAAGGATTGGCGAGAGGCTGGAAAACTGTACCTGTGCGCGAGACTAGACCTTGTGACGTCAGTAGCCATGAACGCTTCGCCCCTTGCCCGCTGCTGCGCTGTATTCAGGATATTTGTGTTTGTGAATATAGCGCAGCAGCGGGCAAGGGGCGAAGCATTCATGGCTACTGACGTCACAAGGTCAAGTTCTTGATTTTAAAATGCTTATAGCGGACGTAAATATTAATATTTTGATCTCAAATTTTTTTTGATCGTTTTTAAATAACAAAATCTCTCGATTTCAGTTAAAAAAAAATTGTCGATCCTAATATGTTTTACTATTTGCTTCTTTTCTATATGATCTAAATTAATGTTTATTTCTAAATAAAACTATTCGTTAAAATTTACTCATTTCTAATAACTTATTTTTATTTGATGGATTTCCCGTTGGCACACATCATAATAGTTATTTGACTGTCACAAATGAGTAGTTATCGTTGTCTAACTACTTTCTGGACTTGTATCTAATTCTAAATAAATAGTAACACATTGCCCATCATACTTGTTTATTTTCTTGAATGTTGTCTAATTAAAAATTATTACTAGATAAAGATGTTTAAATGTCATTTTCTTACATGTGAGAAATGTAAATGAATATACGTCTGACAAAATTAAAAGTAACATAAGTGGCAAATTTTTATAAAAAAAATATTAAAACTATAAAGTGAAATTTTACTCCTGGTATTCATTTTATTTCCTACTTGTTTTAACTTAATTGGAAGCATTTTAACTTGACCTTAAATTTTATGAAAAATATTATGTTAGTCTTGGAATTTGGTGTAACCAAAACAAATGTTTTAAAATTATTTCGTCTTTTACTCTGATTTTATATCCCATAAAAGCCTTATAAAACACTATTGATTAATAAATTTCTTAAATACATTTTTTTATAAATTTCTTAATTTTTATAACCCTTTTTTATTAAATATAATATAAAGAAACAAAATTCAAAGTCTAGTATCACAAAAATCTTTAATAATGTAGTTGGACATTGGCAACTAGTTTCGGCATACTATTGCCATCATGAGGCCAAAGAATTTTAACATTATTTAGGAAGATTAATATTATGTATTGGTTACATTTTTATCTTAAATATAGGTTTATTTTATAAAAAATATTTATTTAAAATTTACCTGGTACTAAAAAGAAGGGGGTTCATAATAGGCAGATTCGACATTTTATTATTTTTTTTATTTTAACTTAAATCGTGAGGTTTTGTTATTTAAAAACGATCAAAAAAAATTGTGCGCAAAATATTAATATTTACGTCCGCTGTAAGCATTTTAAAATCTAGGATCGGCGAGAGGCTGGAAAACGTACCTGTGCGCGAGACTAGACCGTGTGACGTCAGTAGCCATGAACGCTTCGCCCCTTGCCCGCTGCTGCGCTGTATTCACGATACAAACACATTTTACAGGGTTATCGTTTTTAGTAAATTTCCTACTAAATTAGTAGTTTTTTAAGTAAAATGAGGGTGTTTAGTAGAATTTTAATAGAATTGATAATAGGCAGGTTCGACATTTTTTTTTAACTTAAATCGATATAGGTTTTCATAAAAAACGATTAAAAAAAATTGAGCGCAAAATATTAATATTTATGTCCGCTGTAAAATTCAGTAGATTTTTCAGATTTGAATTTAAAACTATATTTTATCGCCATCTATCTATGGTATATTTAAGACGAGTATCTCATCGCAGAAAAAATATTTTGTATCATCCAAACGTGACACGTGATTCGCTTAAATAATAAGTTTGAACCAACGTAAGTGTAAGCTCTTGTAGCAGCGTGGAATAGTGCTGGTTAGTGGTGCGATAGGTCCGGGATCGAATCCCGCACACAGCATATCTTTTTTTGCTTTTTATCGTTAATATTTTACTTTTAACCGTTATTTAATATTTATTTTTATTTTATTTTTATTACACAGGGCTAGTTTAGGTAGTCAAGATTTCTTTTAATAAAAAAATACATATCCCCGAGCAGGTCAAAAGTATGTACAAAATAGTGATTTTGGTAGTTTATTAGTAAAATGTTGGTACAATACGGTTTATTGAAAAATATTTAATAAGGTTGAAAAGTAAAATATAACGATAAAAAGCAACAAAAAGATATGCTGTGTGCGGGATTCGATAACCAGCACTATTCCACGCTGCTACTAGAGCTCATTCAAACTACTTATTTAAGCCAATCACGTGTCATGTTTGGATGATACAAAATATTTTTTCTGCAATGAGACACTCGTCTTAAATATACCATAGATAGATAGCGATAAAATATAGTTTTAAATTCAAATCTGAAAAATCTACTGAATTTTACAGCCGACGTAAATATTAATATTTTGCGCTCATTTTTTTTTTGATCATTTTACAATAAAAAAATATATCGATTTCAGTTAAAAAAATTTCGAACCTGTCTAATATCAATTCTACTAAAATTCTACCAAACACCCTCATTTTTCTTAAAAATCTATTAATTTAGTAGGAAATTTACTAAAAACGATAACCCTGTAAAATGTGTGTGAATACAGCGCAGCAGCGGGCCAGGGGTGAACCATTCATGGCTACTGACGTTACCGATCTAGTCTCCCGCACAGGTACTGTTTTCCAGCCTCTCGCTGATCGTTGGGTATCGGTCTCAGAGACCGATAGCAATTAATGAAGGGTTAAAAATCGTGTCAGGAAGTCCTATAAAGTTAAAATTCCAACAAAGTTCGGGATCCAGACAGGATTGTGAAAATTTGGAACAATGTTAAGAACAACTAGAACAATCTGGTAGAACAAGGAACATTTCTAAAAAAATTATGGGAGACTAGCTATAAATGTTTTTAATTGATTTTGGGCTTAAAATAATTTTTTTTAAGAGTAAATTTGGAACAATGCCAAGAACAACTAGAACAATCTAATACAACAAAAAAAAATCGGCTGTATCGCTCCAGAACTTTCCCGGCTCGGCTGTAGAGAATAGGATTATTTTAATTACATAATACTAAGCATTACATTAATTTATGGAACACATTAAAAATAGTGACCCCATGGTGAATACGTCTACCGAATTGATATTTCAATGTTGATAACGATATAATCTGCGCATGCGCACGTTGTATATCACACTGCTACAAATATGATCTCCTAAAATCATGTGTGAAAACTATGGGGAATTCGGGAAAAATTTTCATACAACAGTTGTAGAAAATTTTATGCTTTACAATTGTGCACTGAAACATTTTGCACTAAAGTGCATAATTTATCTTCAAAATTAAAAAAAAAGAAAAATCCTAAATGTGTATTTTTCTCGCCATCTATCGGCGAAACTATGAGGAATTCGAAAAAAAGTTAAATACAAAAGTTAAAGAAAATTTGATGCTTTACAACTTTGCACCAGAACATTTTGCACTAAAATACATTGTTTGTCCTCAAAATCAAGAAAAACTAGAAAAAACCTACATGCACATTTTTTACGCGCCCTCTAGTGACGCAACTATTGGAAATTCTGGAAAAAGTTAGAGACAAAAGTTGTAGGTAATTTTATGCTCTAAAACTTTGTACTACAATATTTTGCACTAAAGTGTATTTTTTGTCCCCAAATTTAGTGGCGCAACTATTGAAAATTCTGGAAAAAGTTTGAAACAAAAGTTATAGGGAATTTTATGCTCTAAAGCTTTGTACTACAATATTTTGCACTAAAATGTATTGTTTGTCCTTAAAATTTAAAAAAAGCAAAAAATTCTATACATATGTATTTAATCAATGTCGGTCTTGAGGACCTTCTACTGTACCAATTTAAACCAAAAACTAATGGTCGCATTCTAGGCATACACCGACCCTTCATACCAAATTTCAACATGATTGGTCAAACGGTTCGGCAGTTATCGAGGAAGATTACACACAGACACACAGACAGACCATACGCTGGAAATGGTTTCAATGGTCCTGGGAGACCACAAAATGGATATTTCCATGGATATCTCGATTTTTTTTGCTCGTTCACTATACTTTCCCTTTGATGGGTCCGGGAAAGTAAAATTGTAAAAAAAAATAATAGGTGCATAGCTCTAAAATGGTTTTTTGAGTTTTTCGGCATTTCTAGTTAAGTTTAAGAAATAATTTTCTGGGACAATTTGGTATAAACAATTTGGAATATAAAAATTCGAAAAAGGGGGACTAACTTCACACTTAAAAAAATATTAACACATTTATATATTAAAAGTTGCACAAGTATCTTTTCTTATCTATTTTTATGACATGCTTAATTGCCCATTTTCTTTATATTAATTATGGTTAATTTGGGATATTTTTTTCGGTACACTTAATGTTTATTATTAGCTTGTCAAAGTATTATTACATGTAAAAATAATAAATAAATGTCAATATGTAGGTAATATATTATTATTAATTTAACCTATTTTATAATATGATCAAAGGAATCAAATAGATTAAAGAATAAAATATTTTAGCTAGTGATTTATTATTTGAAATGAATACAATTAAAAACAAGTCACATTATATTGTCAGACATTTTTAGCATCTGTTTCTTGGAATATTCGAAAATTTTATATAACGGATGTAGACCACTTTTGAAAATTCAAAACCTGGTGTTTATAAATGGTAACCAGATGTGTGCTGTCTTTTGTTTCAACCAAAATTCCGAAGCACTTTTTCTAGTCATCTACTCACATATCTATTGTAGATTCCATATGGTGGCGTATCGCTTTACAATTTTTTTCGGGCCGGACGAAATTTGCCTTGCGTTGATTTATGACAGTCGGTCATTTTGAATTTTAATGGGTTTTTGTTGTCGCTTTTAACGTGCTTAAAGTGGAAACACTTGATTTAAAAATATTTAAAATTTATGGTATTAGTGCATTTTTATTTTTATATAATTTTAATTAAATATATAAATGTATTTTTATTTCAACATTAAAAAACTAACTAGCTACGTTAAAACAGAAACTAAAACGCTTTGTGATAAATCCTAATCTAAAAGAAAAGAAAAAATGTGGAAACGATACTAATAAAAAGGCCAGTTAATGTATCCGTAAAAGAATAGAGATAGACCATTTTTCTTCGGTAATCTATCTAATTAAGAAAAGAATAATACCGGTTTTTCGATTGTTAAACCATTTTAAAATGACAAAACTTGATAAAGAGGTATTTTAATACAGATTGTCCTGAAGATGGTTATATAAATAAAAAAAAATATAAACATTATACACATAAAAAATTTGAATAATAACTTTTATTTTCTATTAACTAACTGGTTTTTGTTATAAAAAAAATATTGGAAATAAATTTATTCTAGGACTCACCACTTACCGTAGAAAATCCAATAATCATATCTCTTATTTCCAATTAGCATTCTATTTCTATTTAAAAATATCCAATAAAAGCCCAAGCATTGAATAACAACTCGGCGTATTGAAAAATGCCAAAAAATATAAATCAGAAAATATGCAAATTGAATTAATAATGATCATAGAATGTCGGCAGAGAATGGAAGAGAAGTTTCCAGGAATTTTTGGTCACCATACAGTGTGAGTCAAAAAAGAAATTTTGTTTTTTTTTAAGAGAATTAGAAAACAGATTCGTCTTTATTATTTTTTTGTATCAGGGCCCTTTTATTTATTATACATAGTAATGATGACTAACATGATTATATGCATTGTGCAACAAATATACACTTTTTGCACTAGTTACTTACACTTCTTTTAAGACATGAAAATTGGAATATTGTTCAGGACGTAAAGAATTTCTTTTGTACTTTCCTTACTTTTTTAAGAGTTTGAAATAATCTTTTTTAAGACATGAAAATTTGGAACAATACCAAGAATAACTAGAACAACCTAGTACAAAAAAAAACTTCATAAAAAAATAATAGGGCGATGCACCCAAATGGTTTTGTTGATTTTTTTTTATGACATGAAAATTTGGAACAATGTTCAGAACAACTAGAACAATCTAATGCAATAAAAAAAATCGAAAAAAATAATAATGGGCTAGCTCTAAAAATGGTTTTTTGAGTTTTTCGGCCTTTGTATTTAAGTTTAAGGAATAATTTTCTGGAACCTAAAATAATTTGGAACAACTTTCAAAACATTAAAATTCGAAAAATTGGGGGCTAACTTCACACACATATTTTACACATATAAAAAATTAACGAATTTTAAAACTTTTATAACTTTTTTGTCTTTAGGTAATTTTTTTTTTCAAATTTTAGTTCACTTTTTGTGTTGAATCAAAGTCTGAAATCAGAATTTAAAATGTTATAGAAATATGAAAATTTTTCAAATTTTAACACTTTCACTAGTATAGGACTAACAAGGTTTTTATATTTTCCTATCCACATTTGAAATCATACTAGGTTAGAGTTATGAGAAACATTAAATTAGAAATAACAGTTGAAACTGATCCGGGAAAATATACCGTTACATCAAATTTTTTCCTGTTTTCCGCCTCCTTGGTTTTTTCATTATTGGTGAACCCAGAACCGTTTGAAACCTTCTGTATTCTGAAAATAATTACCTCGGCGATGAATCAAATGTCAATAAATTGCCAACCATCAATTATAAAAATACAAATCAAAACAATATCACAAAAGAAAACAATATCACAAAAAATGTAGTAAATGCACCTATAAAAATCGGTTGTGTTGCCCCAAAACTTTCCCGATACGAATACTTTTTCAGATATTTAATGTTAAACTTTCAAATTTTGACATTTTTTATTTTTGACAGGCGATAATTCGAGAAATAATTTTAACTGTTTTGAATTATATATTGTACCTGTCATTTTTTGATAGTGACAGTTCCGTTTGACAGATGTCGTACAAAAATTAATGGGTTCTTCCGACGGGTAACCCAAAACCTTATCCCAAATTTAAGCTCAATCGGATTAAACGTGTGCCCTCTATCGTGAAAAAATACACACAGACAGACAGACTTCCATCTGGAAATGGTCTTAATCATCTCAGGTGACTTCAAAACAGATATTTCCATATTTATCTCGAAACAATTTTTTAGTTCGTTCACAATACTTTCCCTTCTCGGAGGTGGGTCGGGAAAGTAAAAGCAGGCGTTAAAGTGTAAGTAGGGCTTCACACGAGAACGATACTTTTCTCGTCTCGTCTCGTAAAACCGAGACGAGACTTTTTTGAAAATTATTTAGGCGAGACCGAGATCGCATACGGCGAGACCCGAGAGTCTCGTTCAAATTTCTTCAAAATTTCTGAGAAAATAAACTAGCTAACAGTATAAACATAAAATTTGTTATATAAAAAAAAGGTCTGCATAGGTTACGATACATTTACGAAATCTAAAATCTGGTAACCATATGTGAAATATTTTATTTTATAATTTTGGACTTCAGTTACAACAAAAATGTAGTGATGAGCAGAAGCGAATCCTTTATATTCGAATACATTTAAGAATCGAATACTGATTCGAGTCCGAGTACTTGAGTACTTAGAGGAATATGGAAAAAAGAAGCAAGAAGACATTTTTCCACATGAAAATTTAAAGCAAGACAGCGAGAAGCCGGAATTCACTTTTTCAGGCACGAATATGGAAAAAAGAAGCAAGAATACATTTTTCCACATACAAATTTAAAGCAAGAAGCTAGATTGCATTTTTTCAAGCACGAATATGGAAAAGAGGAGCAAGAATACATTTTTCCACATAAAAATTTAACTCAAGAAGCCAGAATGCACTTTTCAGAATATGGAAAAAAAGAAGCAAGAAGGCATTTTTCCACATAAAAATTTAAAGCAACACAGCAAGAAGCCGGAATGCACGTTTCCACGCACGAATATGGAAAAAGGAAGCAAGAATACATTTTTCCACATACAAATTTAAAACAAGAAGCTAGAATGCATTTTTTTATGCACGAATAGGGAAAAGAGGAGCAAGAATACATTTTTCCACATAAAAATTTAACTCAAGAAGCCATAATGCACTCTTCTAAACAAGAATATGGAAAAAAAGAAGCAAGAAGACATTTTTCCACATAGGAATTTAAAGCAAGAAGCCGGAATGCATGTTTCCACGCACGAATATGGAAAAAGAAAGCAAGAATACATTTTTCCACATACAAATTTGAAGCAAGAAGCTAGAATTAACTTTTTTAAGCACGAATATGAAAAAAAGAAGCAATAATACATTTTTCTATAAAAATTTAAAGCAACACGGCGAGACCCGAGAGTCTCGTTTCTGGTCTCGTTCATATTTCTTCAGAATTTTTTTCTGAATTTCTGAAAAAACTAACAAGCACTATTAACATTTAATTATTTTTATAATAAAAAAAGGTCTGCATAGGTTACGATACATTTACGAAATCTAAAATCTGGAAAGCATCTGTGAAATATTTTATTTTATAATTTAGGACTTCAGGTGCTAGTAAGGTTAATCCTAATAAAAGGCCGAGATTAGATGAAAGTGATACACTAAGTGAAATTGAACCAGTTTTAATAAAAAATACTTGTAAAATGATTGGCTAGTGCAGAATGATTTTTGTTTAATTGTGGGAATATGTTTTAGCAGGTATAAAAAAATCTTTGTTGTTTGCAGAATTTTTGGGTAATTTAGGCACGATTTTTGGTCAATTGTTGGAAGATTTCTGGTCAATTGTAGAATGATATTTTGGTAGAGTGGGAAGATTTATAACGCATTTGTGAGAAGATTTAAAGATATTGTCTTTAAATGTGTTGGCAATTGAAAGTTCTTTAAGTAGATGTGGGAAGAACTTTGTCAAATAAGGGAATTTTTTTAGGGCAGTTATGGCTAGATTTTTGAACAATTGTAGTATCAAAATTTGAGAAAAAAATTTATTTAATTTGAAATAATTAAAGATGAGAAAAGCCAATATGTTTAGTATGTGAAAAATCTAGAACAGAAAAAAGGATTAGCAAAAAAGACAACAATACGACAAGAATGAAAAGACATTTATTAACTCATCCGAAGGCCACGAAGAATAATTCATAATTACCTTGTTTTGTACTATCTTAGAAATAAGTTCTAGCAATAATGAGATTTGACGAGACGAGACAAACGGTTACGAGACCGAAACTGAAACGAGACTTATTTTTTCTCAACTACCGAGACGAGATTTTTGAAGTTCTCGCCTTACTCGTCTCGTGGGATTAGTTTGAAATTTTCTGTGAGCTAATATGACTAAATAATTGGGAGGCATTTGCCAAAATTTTAAGATTTTTCGAATACGTTTGAAAATTTTCTCAATAATAACTCCCATTTTTAATAACCCAAAATATAATTACCACTAATTACTTTTTCTCTTCGCCATAATGGGGACGTATTATGTACAATTTTTAAATTGGCACTTAAAAGTCTGTTATCAAATTTGCTTAGAAAAAATTTTTATAAATTTTTTAAACCTATATTTTATTAAAAAAAAAAAAAATTAAAAATATCTACATTATTTGATAATACTGTTCAGAGATGGCAGTATATACGAACTGAATTCCTTATTAAATAGAGGCCAGATGTAAACATGAGAAAAGAAGAAAATTGTATTGTTTTTATTTTCGCCGTGACTAGAAGTACATCGGTTGTACTCGTTTATATCGTAGATCGGAAAATAAAATAAACCATCTAATTTTTACATCTCGAACTTTGAAGAAAAAAAATGAAGAAAAAAGACACTTTATTGTATAAATGAAAATGATTACCAGTCAATATTTTTATGTAGTTTTAAAGAATTTAAAAAAGCGAAATCAAATAAACATTAATTTTGGAGAAAAAAAATAGAAAATATCGGAAAAAATTTAAGGAAAAATCAGAAAATTTTGAAAAAAAAACGAAAAAATCAAACGCTTAAAATCGCAAAAACAAAAACGACGCAAAAAACGTAAGAAATCGAAAAATATAGCAAAATACAACACAAAAAATTTAAAAAAAAATTAAAATTCGAAAGAATTGAAATAAATTGTAAAAAAATCTCAACAAAATTTAAAAAAAATGAGAAAAAAATCGCATATAGTCGCAAAAAATTAACAGAATAAGAAAAATGACAAAAAAATAGAAAATAAGATTGGAAAAAAAAGAACAATGATGAAAAAATGAGAAAAATCGACAAAAAAACGAAAAATCAGAAAAATAAAAAAAAGACGAGAAAAAATTTTAACAACCAAAAAAAAAGAACAACCAAAACCAGAATAATTGTAACGATAAAAAAATGAAATAAATCGAATGAATTAAAAAAAAAATCGCAACAAAATTCAGAAAACGGCAAAAAAATCGCAAATAAACAGAGGAATAAGAAAAAATGAGAAAACAAAAATGAGGAAAAATTAGAAAAACAAAAATCATAAAAATGAGAAAAAAAACGAAAAACTATAAAAAAACTTTTTCTCTCTTCCAAAAATAAGAGAAGAAAATCGCAAATTATCGCAAAAAATAAAGGAATAAGAAAAAAATAGAAAAAAAAAACAATGATGAGAAAATATCAGAAAAATGTGAAAAAGACGAGAAAAAATTTTAACAACACAAAAAATTACAAAAAAACGGAGTAATAACAAAAACAGAAATCAAATTTAAACAAAAAATGAAAAATAAAACAACGAAAAAAAAAACACAAAGAACAACGAAAAAACCAGAAAAAATGTAACGAAAAAAAAAATTAAAAAAATCGAATGAAGTAAACAAAATTCGAAGAAAATGGCAGTAAAACCGCAAATAATCACAAAAAGTCAGAGGAATAAGAAAAAATAAGAATACAGAAGAAAAAAAACCAGAATAAAAAAAAATGAGGAAAAAATAGAAAAATAAACCAAAAAAAAATTAAAAAAAAAACAAAAATCAGAAAAATGCCAAAAAACGAGAAAATATAAAAACTTACTCTCCTTATCAAATAACTATAAATAATATAAAAAAATTAAATGTGACAAAAATTATATTGTGGAAAGAGAGGGAGTCGCTTGGAGGGGGCATAACGCTTTTTATTTTAATTAAATTATTACTGTACAAATCAAACCGGTTACCAATGATTGTGTTTATGTTGTTTTTAGGAAGCTAAAAAAATTATCAAAACATAAAAAAGTTGGCCGTACTGGGAATCAAACTCCGGGCCTTTATACACCGAAACCATATAATATACGCATTACGAAAAAAAACAAAGTGACAGAAATATTATCAAACTTATCAAACAAAATAAACGTACATCCGATGTACTGCTAGTCACAGCGTTTTACTTGTCACTTTTCAGTATAACATAACCTATTATTTTAATGTTTATGTGTCGCCTATGTGTTTTGCTTTTTTCTTCTTTTATTTAATAGTCAAAGTCGCTAAGGTTATTTGGTTTAGTAATATTCGACAGATAACTGTAAATTATGCCATTTTGAAAATTTATTTCTTAGTAATTGAACTGTTTCAACGTTAGCCAAGCCTATTTTTGTGAATAATTTTAGGTATATTTTCATATACTACAAATGAAATTGCTGTAGCTACCGCATCACAAGCTTTTAGTAAATTACTTTATCCTTGGATTATTTGACGTCATAATATTAACTTTTTTATTAATATCCCCCCTTTTATTTTTATTAATAATAGAGTTTTAAAGTACTTTTAAAGTGTTTTTACAATCACTAGATTTCTAATTACTCAGCTGTTTTGTTACATGCTTCTAGCTCTTATAATATCGATTTTAAAAAGTCCTTGTAAACAATATGCTAATCCTAAATATTATAATACGTGCAGAAACAGGTAAAATTTAATCAATGCAGCTGAGATATATTATATAAACAATAAACCAAACCATTAAATACAATTTGTTTCTTTAATTAGCGTCAAATGATACAAATTTTAATATTTTCATGCAACTTGGTAAATAAATAAAACGTTAATAATTGCAATGATGTCCTAATAACCATATCGAAATAATCATTCCATAGAAAATCTGACCGGATCGTCGGCATAGGCATCAGGATTGGATTGATCATCAAAATTGAAATTGTTCAGCGATCGGGTCTGGGCTCTCTAAATCGCTGAAATGACAGTAACTGAAAGAGAAACACAGATTGCTATGCAAAGCGAAGGATTATAGTATTATAGCTATTGAGGGATCACGTCCCGTATAATAGAGATTTACAAAGACCATCAGAATGTCCTTGTTGTGTTTGTGCACACTGTTTTATATCGCCTGGCATTTCAATTTCAATTATCCTTTACAATATCCTGGGATGTTTATTCATCATTTTCATGTTTGTAAAGTAATTCTATTACCTGTTTGTGGTATGCTTTTTCTGTTCAAAGTAAAGTACTCATTCACATAATGTTCTATATGGAGGAAATATATATACTAACATTAATAATAATAATAATAATATAGAATAATTGAACAAATATGTTAAATACATAACGAGGCAAGTTGATGAGCTTCACGTATCTTATGCAAGAAAAAGTTTCAAATTTTAAATTATAAAAAAATTAGTGAAAAAGTGGAAAAAAGTTTTTTTACACAAGAAATAAAAAATTGGTAAAAAAAAATGTTGGAGAAAAAGTGGAAAAAAGTAAGGGAAAAGGTGGAATTACAAATTAAGGAAAAGTGGAAGGAAGTATTAGAAAAATGAAAAAAAATAGGGAAAGAAGTGAAAAAAAGTTTAAAGGAGAAAAAGTGGAACAAAAAAAATTAATAAAAAATGTATGAGAAAAAGTTTTAAGAGAAAAAAGTGAAACAAAGTAATTAGTAAAAAAGTCTAAAAAAGTAGAGGAAAGGGTGGAATAAAAAGCATGGAAAAAAGTAGGGGAAAAGTGAAAAAAAAAACGGGGAAAGTGGAAAAAGTTTTGAGGAGAAAAAGTGGAACACAAAGAAATTATTAAAAAAGTAGGGGAAAGATGGTGGGGGAATAATGAAAAAAACGTTTAAACATACAAAAATTAGTGAAAAAACAGGAGAAAAAATGAGTTAGGAAAAAGAAACTCTTATGTTTTCATTTTTGTTATTTTTTCTCAAATTTCCCCTCTTCCTCCAAAATTTCCCCACTTTCTTTCAAATTTTTGCACTTTTTTCCCGTTTCCTCTTTTTTTCTAAAACTACCCATTTTTTCTCATTATTATCAGTAATTGTCAAATTTCCACTTTTTTTACGAAAAAATCACTTTTTTGAGTAATTATTTTTTTCTTTTCCCATATCATTCCCCCTTACCTCTCCATTGGTAATGATAGGAAGGGAGAGGGAGAAAATTGGAAATAAAAAGTTGGGACAAAGATTTACATATAAAAAATTGGGAAAAAAGTTTGAAACTACGAAAGTAGGGGGAAAAAGGCTGTGGCGAAAAATGGGAAAAAACGTTTCAAATTTTAAATTATAAAAAAATTAGTGAAAAAGTGGAAAAAAGTTTTTTTACACAAAGAAATAGGAAATTTGTAAAAAAAATGTAGGAGAAAAAGTGGAAAAAAGTAAGGGAAAAGGTGGAATTAAAAATTAAGGAAAAGTGGAAGAAAGTATTAGAAAAATGAAAAAAAATAGGGAAAGAAGTGAAAAAAAGTTTAAAGGAGAAAAAGTGGAACAAAAAAAAATAATAAAAAATGTATGAGAAAAAGTGGACAAAAGTAGGGGAAAGGATAGAATAAAAAAGTAGGGGAAAGAATAGAATAAAAAAAATAGGGGAAAAGTGAAAAAAAAGTTTTAAGTGGAATAAGATAGGGGAAAGTGAAAAACAATGGGGAAAGAAGTGGAGAAAAATTTTAAGGGGAAAGAGAAAGTTATATTTTTTTTTTTTAAATACACAGGTTAGATTTAGATAGTCAAGACTTCTTTTAATAAAATAAATATAAATAGTGTTATATTTTCGTTTTTTTAAAACACAGATTAGATTTAAATAGTCAAATACTTCTTTTAATAAAATAAATTAAAATACACAGGTTAGATTTAGATAGTTAGTAGATTTTGATAGTTTATTATTGAACTGTTGGTAGAATACGGTTTATTGAAAGGGGAACATCATTTTTAAATCATCCATGTATAAGGATTTTCCATCTTCGTGAATAGATAGAAAATCAATGTTTCAGTATTAGCATATACGTTGAATATTAAAATATAAATTAAAAGATGCAATTACTATAATAAAGGAAAAACTTACAAATTGGCATCATGCGAATAATAAATGTGTCTAAGTCCAAATGGAATTCTCGTTGCAATTTAAATGAGAATATTTATGTTTAATTAACATATCTATTTTAAAATAAAAAAAATAATAATACGGGTATCTCAATATTACTTGAATATTATATCAATGCCATTGAACACAAAAACTTTTCTATATTGAATAAATATGTTAATGAAGAGCACATTTGTAAACAGCAATCAGGATTTAAGTTCATCTCGGCTCAGTTCCAACGAAACGTATTAAAATACAGTAGTATGATCGACATCATCAGCCATCGCTGTTATTAAAAACCACAAAAATAAATATGGATAACGCTAAGACAGCCGTAACTGTTGCTGCATTTATTGATAATTGAAAAAATATGTGATAATATTAGATAATAAATGATGATAAATTGTCAAGTCAATAAATATCAGTAAACTTTCTCTAATTTCTTATGATTTACCTACTTGAGGTTTTTTTTTTTTTTTGAAAATTTCCTAATATTTCATTTTCCATTTCCTATTCGACTGTAAAAGTATAAAATAGGATTCGCACGACCTGACCGAAGATGATGAACGATCTTTCGTTTGTAAACAACTATCATGTGTGTTATTTTAAGGAAACGCACATCCGCCTTCCAATGAAATATCGCCTTGTCTTTCCAGAACAATTCTAAACAAGTCGCACTTTTGTCCTCCATCCCCATGTGAGATGAGCCGTTAGTAAAATACCATAGGCGTAGTTACATTTTTACAAAAATCGTTATTTCCTCTCAGTACACAGAAAATGTATAGGAAATAATACAAAGATTTTTTTTTAAAAATTAAGAGGGTGCAATTCCACCCAATAATTTGTTGAATAAACTTTTTTAGTTTCAACAAGGTAATTTTTTTTTTGTTAGAAAGACATGAAACAATTATATAAACGCTGTGGCTATCCGTAAGATAAGCCAGACGAATATTATTTTATTAAAAGAAGTCATCTAAATCTAGCCTGTGTATTTAAAAAAAAATAAAAAAAAAATTATTTTATTAAAAGAAGTCTTGACTATCTAAAATCTACCCTGTGTATTAAAAAAATATATTTCCTCGGGAATCGAACCAGGAATTTCTATGTGTAAAGCATACACGATACCATTGGACCAAACTCTTCACCAGTGCTGCCGATGCAAAAATAAAAATTATCCGTCATTTTGAACACACTCATGAATACATCGAAAAAGAAGAGTATAATCATGACTAATGACAGTAATGACATGACAGAATTGACAATTTGACAAATGACAAGAAGACAAGAAAACATATAAAATATGAAAGGTTAAACAAACTTTATTTAAATAAAAAAAACCATTCAATACAAATACAAAAAAATGTTTGATATTAAAATTAAACAACTAAAATGTACTGTTTATTATCAAAATCTGGAATATCTGGAAAACCTACATGCACTTTTTGTCGTGCCCTCTAGCGGCAAAACTATTAGGAATTCTGGAACAAGTGAAAAATAGGGGAAAATATGGAAAAGGATAGAGATAAATATAGGAAAATTGGGAAAAATATCCAAAAATTGGAAAGGGCAAAGTAGTGAAAAGTACAGAAATTTTTAAAAAATAGTCAATAAAAGTGAAAATACCAAAAAAAAAAGAGAAAAATAGGGAAAATAATGAAATTTGGGAAAAAGAGAAAAAAAACTGGAGAAAATATGGAAATTTGGAAAAAATAGTGAAAAATAAGGCAAAATAGAAACAAAATAGGGTGAAATAGAAAAAATAGTGAAATTTGGAAAAAATATAAAAAAAAAACAGGGAAACATAGGGAAATTTGGGAGAAATTGGAAAAATAGGAAAAAAAGTATGGAAAAATGGCAAAATTAGAGAATAAATAGGCAAAATTAGGAAAAAATAAGAAAAAATAGGACAAAATACGGAATAATAGGACAAATGGGCAAAACAAGGAAAAATAAAGAAAACAGGAAAACTAATGGCAAAAGCGAAAAAATAGAATGATAAAGGAAAAATAAGAAAAAATAGCAAAAATAGAGAAAGTAGTGAAAAATAGAGAAAATATACAAATGAATAGAGAAAAAATATAAACAAATGGGAAGTCATTGAAAAATAAAGGAGAAAATAAGGAAATCAGGTTCTCTTAAAATTTTTAAATATGAATTACATTAAAATTAAATTAGATTAAATAATACATAAGTGAAGACAAACGGTAATAAATGTACTAAAAAGTTTATAATAAACAAAAAAATAACATATATTCGGTATAAACAAATTTAAAAAATTGCAAATAAAAATCATAGTATCACTTTAACTTAATAAACGTGTAAAATGAAACAAATAAATTAAAAAATAATTTAATGATTTCAAAAAAACATCATAATTGATTTTTTTTTTATTTTTTAAACTTTTTTTTTTAATTTTAACTTTAACAATAGTTTTTTTTATTGGTATAAATTCTTTTTTATAATTTTTTTTTATTAACAACTTTCGATAAATTTTTATGACATTTCTTTTAGAATATTTCTGACGTCTCAAATACATTATTTTTTTCATTTTTTCATAGAACCCACCCCAAAATTGAGAGTTCAAATATCATTACAAATGTCGCTGGCCAACGTGGGGCTCTTTAGAATTCAAACGATATTTTATTTGTAATGGTATATTATAGTCCATCCAATATTTTTTTTACTTTTTGACAATCCCCAGATGAGTTGGCAAAAAAAAAGTCTGGGCCAAACGATATAAAATATTTAATGACAAATTTTAGAATTTCGGACTTTTATTGCCCTTATAAGTAGATACAAACTTTTCATAAAATGATTTTTTTTTTGTGAATAAGAATGTAATAAGAATTTTAAATTTTATCTAACAATTTTTTTTTTAAACGTTATAGGTTCCTCTATAACTTCTTTGGTTTAACAGGCACAATTTTTTCCATTTCTATGCTGAATCAAAATTTAAAACCTGAATTAATTTTACGCAACTAAGAAAAAATTACAAATTTTAAAACTTAAATCCTAACATTTTTGCTTCAATAAACTTTTGGCAATATAAATTTTTCTTTACTTTTTATGCTGAATCCAAATTTTCACAAGGTCCTTGTCTAGCAAGGCCGCGAATGTTGGAGATGGGATTTTCAGTTCATTTAAAGGAACAGTTGCAAATTGATGTTTATTTCATAGATCTTTTATGATCTTATAAAATTAATGGTAATAGTGGATTTTTTTACAGTGTATATTTCAAAAAATACTCGTATTTCGGTTATTTCGTATTCTTCTGAAATGATTAACAAAAAAAACACTATAATAACCATAAATATCAATATGTAAGATCTTTTTCTCTGCCCTATCTACGCCACTGTAAAACGCTTCACCGGATCTCTGCGGAAAATAAATAGGCTTTGATGGTTGTGTATAGGAAACTGAACCAACATCAGAATACATAAAAGTAGATTCTTTATTCCTTGAATTATTATCGTTTTTTTGTTCCGATTCCCATTGTGGTTCAGTTGACCAGAAATAATGGATCTGGATGTATAAATAAGAGACTGAAGTTACATTACACTTTTCTTCTCTCTCATTGTGTAATGTAGTGCGAAAGTGGTACAAAGATCGGTAATTCTACCAAACTGGTTTTGTTTCGGTGATTTTGTGTTCCGTTTCTTCATTCGTTTTTGTTTGACTACCAATAACAGAGTCCCTGATGGATTAGCAAACGATTCCAACCAATAAGAAAAACTCTTATTTATTTACCCTCCAGCAGAAAAATAACTCGTAAAACATTAAATCTTGTATCTTCCAATAGTTTATCCATCACTTAAATATGGTTAAATAATATTAAAAAAAAAAAACAAATAATTAGTGAGGCGCCTAGTTTTGGCCTTAAGTAAGCCATCATCAGATTGTACAGGGTGTTTTATTGGTAAACGGGCATACGATAAGGGTAGATGGAGGTCATCAAGGGGATTTTAGAACCTTTATAACGGAAATACATTCGGTATTTTTTTTATATTTAGCACACATTTTAAACTTCAATTGACATATTACTATTTGGAGAAATCCAGGTCCGGCTTCACGAAAAATTAACAATTTCTTGTATTCACAAAACAACACCATGTATATCAAAATTTTTAAAATCCGTTTGAAAATTTAAAAAAAAAACAAAAAATATGGGTCGAACTGTATTTTTTTTATTCCGCATTTAATTATACTTTAAATTTTTATCTGAAAGTTAAATTTTTAGTAATTTTACGATGTACATTTAAAAAAAAATAAGATTCATTAAGAGTGTAACAAAGTGAGACAGAGTATGTCAGAGTGAGACAAGAGTGTGACAGAGTGAGGCAGAGTGTGCCAGAGTGAGACAGATTGTGCCAGAGTGAGACAGAGTATGCCAGAGTGAGACAGAGTATGCCAGAGTGAGACACAGTGACACAAGAGTGTGACAGAGTGAGACAGAGTGAGACAAGAGTGTGACAGAGTGAGACAAGAGTGTGCCAGAGTGTGACAATTTGTGCCAGAGTGAGACAGAATGTGACAGAGTGTGTCAGAGTGAGACAGAGTGAGACAGTGTGAAAGAGTGAGACAGAGTGTAACAAAGTGAGACAGAGTATGTCAGAGTGAGACAAAAGTGTGACAGAGTGTGCCAGAGTGAGACAGAGTGTGCCAGAGTGAGACAGATTGTGCCAGACTGAGACAGGGTGAGACAGAGTATGCCAGAGTGAGACACAGTGACACAAGAGTGTGACAGAGTGAGACAGAGTGTGACAGAGTGAGACAAGAGTGTGACAGAGTGTGCCAGAGTGTGACAATTTGTGCCAGAGTGTGACAGAGTGAGACAGGATGTGACAGAGTGTGTCAGAGTGTGTCAGAGTGAGACAGAGTGAGACAGTGTGAAAGAGTGAGAAGGGAGTGTAACAAAGTGAGACAGAGTATGTTAGAGTGAGACAAAAGTGTGACAGAGTGTGCCAGATTGTGCCAAATTGTGCTAGAGTGAGACAGGGTGAGACAGAGTGTGCCAGAGTGAGACACAGTGACACAAGAGTGAGACAGAGTGTGACAGAGTGAGACAAGATTGTGAAAGAGTGTGACAATTTGTGCCAGAGTGTGACAGAGTGAGACAGGATGTGACAGAGTGTGTCAGAGTGAGACAGAGTGAGACAGAGTGAGACAGTGTGACAGAGTGCCAGAGTGAGACAGAGTGTGCCAGAGTGAGACAGAGTGTAACAAAGTGAGACAGAGTATGTCAGAGTGAGACAAGAGTGTGACAGAGTAAGGCAGAGTGTGCCAGAGTGAGACAGATTGTGCCAGAGTGAGACAGGGTGTGCCAGAGTGAGACACAGTGACACAAGAGTGAGACATAGTGAGACAAGAGTGTGCCAGAGTGTGACAATTTGTGACAGAGTGAGACAGGATGTGACAGAGTGTGTCAGAGTGAGACAGAGTGACACAGTGTGACAGAGTGCCAGAGTGAGACAAGAGTGTAATAGTCAGAGTATGTCAGAGTGATACAAGAGTGTGACAGAGTGAGGCAGAGTGTGCCAGATTGTGCCAGAGTGAGACAGGGTGAGACAGAGTGTGCCAGAGTGAGACACAGTGACACAAGAGTGACACAAGAGGTGACACAAGAGTGAGACAAGAGTGAGACAGAGTGTGCCAGAGTGAGTAATAGTTGGAATAAATTATATATTTGCTTGTATTAACTATCAGTTTTCCTAATTACCCAATGTGGCATCATCTGTTTCTTATATATTTATTTTTTCTGTTATAAATCCGATAATCTAACAGAAATTTTTATTAATACGATTTTAATAAGTGTAGCTTTTTAATCGGATTTAAAATTTAAATTCTTTTGACATCATCCTAAATTTATTTCTTCTCTAATAAAAATATTTATTTATTACGACATATGTATATTTAATTCTGCGTGGCTTATAATATTTAAATTTTATTTGGGATTGTTTTATTAAATCTTAATTAAAATCAAACGCGATGGGTACTATCAATTTATTAAAATATAGTAAGTTTTTGGAAATATGTAAATACGTTTTGTTTTTGTATGTTTTGGAATGTTGTTAGCATTGACAAGGTCGATACTAATAGATATTTTTATTAGGAATTTTCATTTTTTTAAAACTATTCTTATTTAATGAAATACTGACCACAAGTATTTATTTTTTTATGTATAATATTTAAGATCTAAAATTCAAATAAATATCATAAAATCGTCAATATTAAATACTACGATTGTGATTTTCTTTAAAAAAATTTTATAAATAAATTTTTATTCAAATAAATTTTTAAATTAATTTGGATACATTTTAAACTACAGAATTGAACTTGGACCATTCAAACATATAAAGCTGTAAATGTATGTTCTAAAAATAGTGCAGGACTCGCTTCTGAGCGTTTTGAAGGCAGAGGTAAACTTTTCTTGGCAATTTTGTCCTGGAACTGCGACTTTCATACTAACCCTGCTGTAGGAGTAAAATACTCCATTTGATAATTATAAAACTGTAAATTTATGTAGAGCATGACTCACCTCTGATCGCTCTGCAGGCGGAGGTAAACTTTCCTCGTCAATTTGGTCCTAGAACTGCGACTTTTGTCCTAACCCTGCTGTAGGAATAAAATACTCCTTTTCAGGGTTATAAAACTGTAAATTTATGATCTACAAGTAGTGCAGGACTCGCCTCTGATTGTTATGCAGGCAGAGGTAAACTTTCCTCGGCAATTTTGTCTTGGAACTGCAACTTTTTGTCCTGGAACTGTGACTTTTTTTCTAACCCTGCTGTATGAGTAAAATACTCCTTTTCAGGGTTATAAAACTGTAAATTTATGATCTTCAAGTAGTGCAGGACTCGCCTCTGATCGCTCTGCAGGCAGAGGTAAACTTTCATCGGAAATTTTGTCCTGGAACTGCGATGTTTGTCCTAACCCTGCTGTAGGAATAAAATACTCCATTTCAGAGTTATAAATCTTTAAATTTATATTCTACAAGTAGCGCAGGACTTGCCTTCGCTCTGCAGGCAGAGGTAAACTTTCCTGGCCAATGTTGTCCTTGAACTGCTATTTTTTGTCCTAATCCTGCTGTATGAGTAAAATACTCCTTTTCAGGGTTATAAAACTGTAAATTTATGATCTACAAGTAGTGCAGGACTCGCCTCTGATCGCTCTGCAGGCAGAGGTAAACTTTCCTGGCCAATTTTGTCCTTGAACTGCTATTTTTGTCCTAACCCTGCTGTATGAGTAAAATACTCCTTTTCAGGGTTATAAAACTGTAAATTTATGATCTACAAGTAGCGCAGGACTTGCCTTTGATCGCTCTGCAGGCAGAGGTAAACTTTCCTGGCCAATTTTGTCCTTGAACTGCTATTTTTGTCCTAATCCTGCTGTAGGAGTAAAATACTCTTTTTCAGTGTTGTTGTAGAGGGTTTTTTCTATCTGAAATTAGTTTCGTAGTTTCCATAGGCGTCGGTAGGTGTGGCTCATCTGATGCATAGTATTAGTAAAATTGTGGAGTATTCTGATTTTTCTTTCAATTTTTTATTTTTTTTCCGATTTTTTCGATTTTTTCTCATTTTTCCAGATTTTTTTTAAATTGTTTCTAATTTTTTAGTTTTTTCTGATTTTTTTGTTTTTTTCCAATTTCGCTTATTGTTCTGTTTTTCTCTATATTTATTTTGTTTTCTGATTTTTTTCTTATTCCTCTGATTTTTTATTTCAATTTTTCGGTTTTTCGATTTTTCGATTTTTCTTTTTTTTTCATTTTTTTGTTTTTTTGTTATTTCTTGCTTTTTTCGAATTCTTTCACTGTTCCCCCATTTTACTTGTTTTTACCTATTTTTCTCCATGTTTCACTATTTTTTCATCTCCATTTTTTCTATATTTCCTTATTTTCCTATCTATCCCTATTTTCCCCTATTTTTCCATATTTTTTCTTGTTTTTCCCTACTTTGTCGCGTTGTAACCTATTTTTCCATTTTTACATATTTTCCCCATTTCTCCCTATTTTTTCTGCTTCTCCCGGTTTTTCCTGTTTTTCTTATTTTTCCCATTTCTCCCTATTTTTCCTATTTCCCCCACTTTTCACCATTTCTCCTGTTTTTTTTTTCCAATTTTTTCTCATTTCTCCCTATTTTTCCCATTTTCTCAACGTTTCACTATTTTTTCCTTTTTTTTTCTCACTTTTCTGATTTTTTTGTTGTTTTTTGATATTATCTGCATCCAGAAATAAGACAAATAGCTGCTACAGTACAGAATTTTTACCCGAAAAATCACAAAAGAAATATAGAGGTGTATACAAAAATTTTCAAGATTGGTGTAAAAGTAATAATGTTAACTCGTGTACAGAAAATGTACTTTTAGCATATTTTAAGGAACTTAGCAATACATATAAAGCATCGTCTCTGTAAACTTTCTACTCCATCCTAAATAAAACACTCAACATAAATTCTGTCTCTGTACTTGCAGCTTAGTATTTATTCTTATAGTCGTAGATAAAGTATAGTATTCAACTTTCGGTAATGGTCATAACTCACTTGATGAATTACAGCACTCGCCTGCGGCTCGTGCTGCAAACTTCATCTGCGTGAGTTATGACCTACATTACTGCTAGTTGAATAATATACTATTATTTATACTTTAAAGTGCCATTTTTTCTTTATTAAATATTTATTTAATTTTTTACTATTTTTTGCAGTTTATCATAACTTAATTAAATAATAAATGTATATTGTAATGTTATTTACAAAATGTAATCTCTATTAAGTGGTGGTTTCTACTAAAAAAAATATATAAATTTTGTTATTAGATTTTTTCCAGTCGTCTCTTCTGATTCTTCCACGGTTATTTGAATTTCTATCTTGAAATTTAGCTTCCTATTTTCTCTTCTTTTTTTAATTCTAGTTTCATTATTTTTGTTACATTTTATAATTTGACTATATTGTGTGTTTACCCTATTTCAATCTCCTCTCAGTTCATTTCTTCAAATTTTATAAAAAAAAATATTATTTTTATTATTATTATTATTATTTTTTTAGTTAATTACATTGAATAAACCAATTCTTTTAATAATCTTATATCATGACAATTTAAAAAAATCGTGACAGACCTTTTTTCTGCCTATCTTATTTTTTTAAACAACCTCCTACTTGATTAATTTCAACTATTAAATTTTTTTTTTATATTCCAAAAAATAAAATAATAATGATGAGATAAAATTTCTTACTTTATCATATCTTTTATACCAATTATTATCAATAAATTCTTTAAAATCAAACTTTTTTTTAACAGAGTATTTCATTACAATATATAAAATTTCTGATTAACACACTTTATTCTTGGATTAATATTTTTTTACATGCACCAATGATTAGACTAATTGAATAGTCTCAAATTTAATATTAAACTATTAACCGATATGCTAATACTAAAAAATCAACTGATGTAGAAGATTTAAAACCTCTCTTAAGCTTAATCTTCTCTAAGAGAACCCGTACAAGTTTCATTATCGCAACCAGCTTCAATCTTCATTTAAATAATCACTTCAATATTTCTAATCCTTGCGTGATTAATATTAGTAAAATCAGTTTCTTTGATCGCAGCGGCATTAAAAAGAGACGGAGCACCACAAAAGACTTGTCGTTTTTTTTTGTGACAAGACACCTGAGAAGAACAAATTTGATGTCTTTATTTACATCTGAACCACGTTATTAATAAAACTGGGGACTTCCTCTTTAAGTGACACTTTAAATAGTTAAAACGTTTGATACATGGCGCATTTTGATTCCTACGTGGTGCTTGTCAGAGATAAAGTCTTCTATGGGTATAACAGAATGAATATTGAGAAATTCATATTCATTAATTCTGATTAGATCAGAAGATTGGTAGCTTTTTGGATGTCTAAAAAGATAAGTTTAGTTAAAGGTGTAAAACAAGTAGAATTTATTATTTATTTTTAGGGATTAAGAATCCGATATTATTATTTCAGATCGAATTATGAAAAATTTCAACTTTTTGAGAATTCAAACAAATATTAATAAACATTTTTTAGTTATTATAAAAAATATTCGTTCGAAAATATATAAGTAATGATAAGAATTTTAGGATCCTAATATTTTGTTACTAATATACTGATATACAGGGTGTTAATGTTAACCCTATACCGCATACGGGGCTATATATGATGCCGTTGATATAATATTCTTTATATTCGTCTAATTTGGTCAGGACCTGGGGCAGAATTTTTTTCTGTTCAGGGGTGTGTAGGATGTGTTCGTTTCAAAAATTGAGTTCTCTTGAAGTAACCCGAATCCATTTATCTTTTTCTTACGAACTGACGATATAGTTACGTTTTCACCGAGGAGTTTTAGCTCTGTGTTTATTGTGATTTGGAGGACGGTTACATCTAGAACCTGGGGGATTTTGCCAGGTTATCAATGTCCATGTTGAAGTTGGGGTTCTGCTTTTTACTTTCCGAACAACAGAGTTGTATAGAAGGAAAGTATTGCGATCATGATATTTTGACCATACCCAGATTTTAACGGATCTTTATCTTTTGAGGTCACCTGAATCCATTTATACCATTTTTAGCATGATGTCTGTCTGTGTGTGTCTCGGCTGAACCGATTTAGATGAAATTTTATATACATATTTAGGGTAGCAAGGAGACGACCTGTATAGATTTTGGTGTTAATCGGACAACCGGAAGTGACAGTTGCTGTAAGTGATGACGTCATTACTAAACAAGATGACAATAAAGTTTTACACATATGTTTTTTATACGTTATAGTTTAATTTCAAATGACTAAAATGTTTAAAAACATTTGCCATTGTTGCCAGATTTATCAAAATGTTGTTTTTCATATTTTTTTTAAATTGGCAAAATAAGCATTTTTATGAAAAATTACAGGATAAAAGTTGTAGAACATAAAATTTTCTACATATTTTGTCATTGTCGTTTTTTCGAATTCCTCATAGTTTCGCCGCTAGAGGGCGTGAAAAATATATATATATATATAGACTTCTGCGACTTTTTTTTAGATTTTGAGAAAAAATTATGGATTTTTACGAAAATTTACAAAAAAAAACAAAATTGTAGAACATAAAATTTTCTACAAATTTTGCCTTTACTTTTTTTTCGAGATCCGCATAGTTTCGCCGCTAGTTTTTATTTTAATTTTTAAGCAATTTTTATCTTCTTAAATTATTTTTTTTAGATAAATTTTAATATTAAACATTTGAAAAAAATACTGCTAAATTTGTAATAAGAAACTTTATAATTGTTATTTTCTTCAAAATGTTTTAAAAAAATTGTGGAATTTAAAAAAAAAATTTGAAATTTTATTATGATTTTAAACTAAATTGAATAAATTTTCCCACTTTTTGTATTTTTCCCCATATTTTTTATTTTTTCTTATTTTCCTTATTTTTTTTTCATATTTTTCTCAATTTTTTTTTGGTTTATTTAATTTCCCTATTTTTCCCTGTCATTTCCCATCTTTTGCCCCTTTTTTTTACGTTTGCCCATTTTTTTCCAATTTTCATATTTTTTCCAGGTTCTTATTTTTTCCAGGTTTTTACCATTTTGTCCTATCTTTCTTACTTTTCCTGTTTTTACGATTTTTTTTTCTAATTTTTCTTTATTTTTTCCACTTTGCCTATTTTTCCCCATTTTTTTATATTTTGGCCTATATTTTCCTTATCAGGAACGATTTGTTCGTCAATGCACAGCATTTGGTGTTTTTCTTGATTTTGAAAGTTTGACAACAGCATATTCACAATGGGTCTAATTTTGAAGATTTTGTCACGGTTGGGATCATCTCGATTACCAATATTATGATTGTTGTTGAAGTGTATATTCATTTTGATTTCTTCCCATCTTTTCCTGCTCATTGCATCGCGAACTTGACTGACCCTCGTAGAATTACTCCAATACATCCGGTGTCTAGGTAAACCAAACAAGGACATATAAATCAAAGAGCCAATAAAGGTGTTCAGTTCATCGTTTGTAAGATTCAAAGGCTTATTTTAATTATGGTGGGTTGCATAGAGATTACTTTCAATGACCATATGGTCCAGTATTTTGTCGGAAAAAAACAGCTGAAAATAATGAATTGGGCGGCCTGTCCTATCTCTTCTTTATCAAGCTGTATTCGACTTGCAAACTCCGGAATAAGTCCAGGCTCTGTTTCTTCAATCGCCTCCCAATGATACTGTTTTTTTTTCTTGTCCTTAGATGGTTCAAATGGAATATTATCTGGAAAAAATAAGTCGCTAAATATTGAATACATGCCTAATTTATAAACATCTTATAAGTACCATGGCTATTATTATCTGTTTCTTCACCTTCTTCACTGTAATCTCTGGAATTATAATCAGGCTTATAGTCGTCATCACTATCATCCAAATAATCTATCTCACTTTCATATGAAATCTCGGCCACTACTCTAAAAAATAAAAAGAACATTGTTTCATCATTTATATATTTTTACTATAAAAGACCAATGGTACTTATATGACCCAAAGTGATAAATACACATTCTAAGTATTTCTTTCTATTATTTTATGTTTTTTATTAGCTAGACATAATCTACAATGTTCAAAGAGTGCAATACATGTTTTTCTTTGGATAATCCTTACGTGGTTTTATTTTGACACCACTAAAAATATCACTAAAAACGTCAGTGAGTAAAAACCTCGAAATATCTACAAACAGAAACCTCTTGGCGCGTCCCTAACAGTGAATTTCGAAACTAAATGACTGACGTAGGTTCCATCGGTCACCTTGGGAATCAAATTTTAAAAGTATGCGGATCATGATATCTGTATAATATTTTAGGATATGTGCCACTAGTGACCCATGGGACAATAAGAGGTTAAATATCAAAACCTCATAAGTTAAAATTTCCAATTTTTCAGGAGAGCAAAAATCTAGATTGTATATTGTGTGTTATTAGGTTCAAAAAAATTGAGCTTGTAGTTTTACCAGACTTGAGTTATGAGGATTTGCTGGTACATGCAAAACAATATTTTCAACTCATATCTTCATAAATCTAAAAATGAGCTATTTCAAACATTGTTTTACTCACTGTGTATATCTCCAAGAACATATAAGTAGAGTAATATTATTATTATCCGGGTATCTTTTCTCTTGAAGAACATCGTCACCACTGACCAAAACTACAAGTTTTAAAAACTCCTGATGATGCTATCATAGATAGCAAAACATGTAGGCATCTTCTCCATTAATTTGAACGATAAATATTTTTGTAATCGGTTTATTGCACACCTAGAATTCTATGTGCGCCACTGTTTTCACTGTTACCTTACATTATATTTTTATTATAAGTAAATAACTAATTTGTTGTGTACTTTTGTTTTCTTTAACGCTCATTTTTAATAAATAATTGGACGATAATTATAGAGCTGTTACTCGTAAACAAAATATAAAAATACTGTCAAATATTAAAGCTTAAAGAGGTAGAAACTTTTTCCACCCCTCGAAAACAAAATCTAGAGTTATTCAATTAGGTAAACTCACAGAAGTGAAATTGGGCGCTCGTCAAAGGGAAGTTAAACAGAAGCGAATCAATTCTGATTGGTATTTTAGAGACTTATATTTGTGTTTATTGTAGGGAAAATGTCATTATCGAATTGTAAAGATGGGAATAATAAAGTATAAAGGCGTAGCGAGAAAAAAGCGTCGTCGCTTCGAAATCCGAAATGAAACAGAAATAATATAAATAAAGTAAAAAAAAATACATGGTAGCTCATTTAACAGTATTCTTTATTAATGCAGATTTAACAATGTTATTATGCATAACCTATACAGGGTGGCGCACCCTGTACGCGTCGGTCCTTATATGGAAAACGGTAATATTTTATAAAAAATATTTAATGCAGTACACTTTAAAATTATTTTACAGGGCGTCTCAATAAAAAGATCTGCACCATCATAGTTATATTTATTCAAATGGAACACTCTGTATTTTTTTAAATTTACTCAGGCCAAACGACATAAAATCGGATAAAACGATTTACATGTCCCTGTCTTAACTTTTTGAGGTTTAATTGGTGGGTGATCAAAATTTGGGTACTTTTGATAACCTTCATATACTAAAAAGTAGTACTCAAAAAGTTAAGGTAGGAACATGTAAATCGTTTTGTACGATTTTACGTCGTTTGTCATTAGCAATCACTAAAAGTTAAAAAAATGCGATTTTCAATTGTCTATAACTTCCAAACTAAAAAGTTTACATTATAAGTGTAATAGGGCGAATCTAAAAATCTAAAAACATACAGGGTGTTCAATTTAAAAAAATATAACTATGGTGCAGACCTTTTAATTGAGACGCTTTGTATAAATCAAAATAATTTTAGAGTGTACTCATATATCATGTACATACCTGCATTAAACATTTTTTATAAAATCTTACCGTTTTCGGTATAAAGACTCACGTGTAAAGGGTTCGCCACCCTGTATATACAGTGTGTCTCAGTAAGTTGGAACCATATGGGAAACTTTCTTATTATTAATTTAAGGAAAAAAACTTATTCTTCATAAAAAGTTCTGCATGTTCCAAAATCTAAAATACGATAATCAGATACCAATTTTTTCCAGTAGTGTACGAGGTTTGTCAAAAACTATGAATTTTACACAATAGTAAAGTACTTTTAAATTTGACAACATCGAAAAATGATATTGAAAAAAGTTGATCAGAAGTAGAAAATAAGTTCAAATGTGCAATTACATCCATTTACATTGAAATACTTAAAAAAGGTATAGATGGACAATTTTTGACTTGGTAACTTTATTTGGATTAGTTAGGAGGCGAACATATCAGAAGTCCCCGCCCTTGAGTCGGGGGAGGGGTGTCCCATTTTTCGGTTTTTCGCTTATATCTCGAAAACTATTCGTTCTAACGATATGAAAGCTGATTAAATTTGCTGCAAGTTTTATTCAGTCAGGTTTTTCGATATCTTGTATAATTTTCGAGATATCCGCTCTTTAACTCTGTAAATTTGGAAAAAATTATTTTTGTCTCACATTTTTTTGCTCGGATAACTCTTCAACGATGCAAGATACAGGAATTCCTTCTTCTTGTCCCAAGAGCTTCAGCAACGAGGTTTCAAGGACGTGCTGTTTTTGCACGCCTTTACTGGATTCGACACAACATCTTCCGCATTTCTAAAAAGCAAGGTCGCATTTGCGATATTATATCTGAAGTCGCCAGAGGGCCAGAAAACAGCAGCGATCTTTTCGGACCCTTCCTCCACCACTGCGAAGATACAAAAGGAAGGTAAAACCTGCATCTTGAGGGTGTATGGGGCTCCAGCTGAAGAGGTCTCCCTCAATGCCTACAGGTACAAGTCATTCTTGGTCACGATCAAACCTGGTATCTCTTGTCTTCCCCCCACCGAGGGAGCAGTAAAATAGCATTCTCTCCGAATATTCCACCAAGTGCAGCTGTAACTGGAATATAACCTGCCTCCTCAGATATATGGGTGGAAGATTGAGAGCAACTGCATGGTCCCAGTTCACAGTAAGTTAGCAGCTGCGTCGGAGTATATCGTGAAACTGATTTCCTGCCGATGCACGAAAGACTGTGTCAGCGCGAAGTATGGCTGGCAAAAGCAAGCCTTTTAGCTTCCCCAGCATGCCAAAGTTTCCAGGGGATCTGCCTGAACGGGGTCCCATAAGTTTACTCCGAAGAACTGTGGCTGGGAAATAACCTGCCTTCTCAGATATATGGGTGGACAATTGAGAGCAACTGCCTGGTCCCAGTGCACAGCTGCGTCGGAGTATATCCTGAAAATGATATCCTGCCGATGCACGAAAGACTGTGCCAGCGCGATGTGTGACTTCAAGAACCAAGCCTCAAATTTCCCCAGCATGCCGAAATTTCCAGGGCAACTGTCTGAATGGGGTCCCATAAGTTTACTCCGAAGAGCTGCGGCTGGGAAATAACCTGCCTCCTCAGATATGTGAGTGGAAGATTGAGAGCAAATGCCTGGTCCCAGTTCACAGTAAGTTAGCAGCTGCGCCGGAGTATATCCTGAAACTGATTTCCTGTCGATACACGAAAGACTGTGTCAGCGCGAAGTTTCGCTGCAAAAAGCAAGCCTCAAATATTTCCCAGCATGCCAAAATTTCCAGGGGAACTGCCTGAATGGGGTCCCATAAGTTTATTCCGAGGAGCTGTGGCTGGGAAATAACCTGCCTCCTCAGATTGTGAGCAACTGTCTGGTCATAGTGTACATTAAGCTGCGTCGAACTATATCCTAAAACTGATTTCCTGTCGATGCACGAAAGACTGTGTCAGCGCGAAGTGTGGCTGCAAAAAGCAAGCCTTTTAGCTTCCCCAGCATGCCAAAATTTCCAGGGGATCTGCCTGAACGGGGTCCCATAAGTTTACTCCGAAGAACTGCGGCTGGGAAATAACCTGCCTCCTCAGATTGTGAGCAACTGTCTGGTCCTAGTGCACAGTAAGCTGCGTCGAACTATATTCTAAAACTGATTTCCTGCCGATGCACGAAAGACTGTGTCAGCGCGAAGTGTGGCTGCAAAAAGCAAGCCTTAAATCTTCCCCAGCATGCCAAAATTTCCAGGGGAAATGCCTGAATGGGGTCCCATAAGTTTAGTCTGAAGAGCTATGGCTGGGAAATAACGTGCCTCCTCAGATATATGGGTGGAAGATTGAGAGCAACTTCCTGATCCCAGTTCGCAGTAAGTTAGTAGCTGCGTCGCAGTATATCCTAAAACTGATTTCCTGCCGATGCACGAAAGACAGTGCCAGCGCGAAGTGTGGCTGCAAAAATCAAGCCTCAAATCTTTCCCAGCATGAAAAAATTTCCAGGGGAACTGCCTGAATGGGGTCCCATAAGTTTACCTCGAAGATGAAGAAGAATCCTTTGACCGTTTGCCTACAGGTGTCCGATGGTGAAGATATTGGAGGAAAAGAAGTTGAAAACGAAGATGAGGACGAAAGTCCTTCCAAACCCAAGAGAACAAGAAATTAGCTCAATGGTACCTACTGTTTTATTTTAATTGACTTTTCCATGTCAATAAACTTCATTTTAATTTAATGGTTGTGATTTATAAAACTATCCCAATGCCTTATAGATACTTATTTATGCACAAACATGATCACAGCAACATTAAAATGGTCTAGATCTCATTTAATTAAGTGCGAGAGTAAAGGAGCTATGAGAGTTCGAGCGCATTATCAGCAAAATCTACATCTACATCTCCATAAGAAAATCAAAGCTAAAAATTAGCAAAATTGGCTCTAAAAAGTTTAGAGGGTAAAATTCTTAAAATCTGCACGCAAGCACGCACGCACCCCCAGTACCTATTCCGGTTCTGCGCCACGTCCACCGAGTTCCATCATCAATCCGAAGAAGTAGCCTCCCCGTAGCTACATTTATCCGAAGAGAAGATACCCTTAGAAGAGAAGATATTAGCTTGGCCTCGTTTAAAAACCCCGAAGGAACCCTAAACGAAGTAGATAAGGCCCTTCGGCCAAAAAAAACCCTTTTTGGCCAAGAAACAACCCTGAGACCGACGACAATGACTAGAAGCGGTTGATTCTTGACCAAAAAGCCTTATCTACTTCGTTTAGGGCTCCTTTGGGGTGGTTAAACGAGGCTAAGCTAATATCTGCTCTTCTAAGGGTATCTTCTCTTCGGATAAGGGTAGCTTAATGGAACTCCATGGACGTGGCGCAGAACCGGCATGGGTATTGGGGGTGCGTGCATACGTGCGTGTGTGCAGATTTTAAGAATTTTACCCTCCAAACTGTTTAGAGCCAATTTTGCTTATTTTTAGCTTAGATTTTCTTATGGAGATTTACATGTAGATTTTGCTGATAATGCGCTCGAACTCTCATAGCTCCTTTACTTGCTAGGAACCTGATCAGCGGGCCCACAAGTATATATTCTAAAATGAGTATATGTGCTATTTAGACGTCCGGCCGCACGGCGGCGCCCGAACGGCCGCGCCCGAATGTCCTAGACCGCCGGTACTCACTATGTGTAGATAATGGTGCATATTTCGTCCAATTCGTTGACTAAGAATGATGAGAAATTGAAAGATTCATTAGTCAACAGTAGTCGTACAACTGCAGATTTCACGCTGAATACTGAAATTGCTTTAACATTTGAAGGAAAATAGATAAAATAGTAAAGTAATATATATTATTGAAGAGAATTCATTGCTTTACAGCCCTTGGCCGGCATTTATTTTTTGGGTGCATCGTTCACGAAGGTCACAAAGAGGCACAAATGATTTTTTCCAAAATTACAGACAAAAGAGCGGATATCTCGAAAACAATACAAGATATCGAAAAACTTGACAGAATAAAACTTGCAGCAAATTTAATCAGCTTTCATTTTGTATACAATGGTTATATCGCTAGGACGAATAGTTTTCGAGATATAAGCGAAAAAACGAAAAAAGGGACCATCAAAGTCCCCTTCGTTAGATGTGGATTTATTCAACTGGTTATTTATAAAATTATCAGAAAGAAAACATTCACATGAGTCCCAATAGAAAATCATAATTTTATAATCAAAATGATTTTTAAATAATATTATCAATAAGTTTTAAAATTATAAATATACATAAAATAGTATTTTTTTTATTTTTAAATTAATGATTATTAAGCCTTCCTGTAAAACGAAGCAAACGAAATATTTTTATTTGAGAAATTAGATTTGTTTTCGCTTTGTAGCAGAACAAATTGCTACGGCACTGCCAATCGATAAAAGCGGAGAGGAGACTCAGAGACTGCCATTTTCTATAGGTAGTAACGGCGTTTTTTGTAAAAATATGTCATTAAGCTCGGAAATAAATAAATACATTATCTTTTCTCCTCGCTGAAAGAGAATTTTAATTTTTATTTTCTTTTCATTGGGGCTTCGTCATTATTCCGCGGAATTGAAAATGTCTTTTAAAATTTTCTTTTTTTGTAATAATTAGGTTTTACGAAATATCCACTTTTATGCCATGCGATTGTTTGTTCGGAGTATTTTTAAAATGCTTTTAATTATTTCGTTTATTACAGAGAATAAAAATGTCTTTTTTTAAATGAAATTCAGATTCTTTCTTTTATGGCTACCAAAGTACAATTTTTTATATTTAATATTAACCAAATTACAGTTTTTAGTCATATAAAACTTTTTATATGACCCTATATTATTATCAATAAGTTAATAATAATTAGATATCAATTGTCACAAATGTATTTATTAGCATTAATAAATATTCTTGTAACATAATATTAACATTATTAATATTATTACGGTGCAATCTACATTTGTACAACAAAATGCACTAATTGATAATCGCGCGTTGGTATTTATATACCTCCGGAATTTTAATTAAATATATTTACCAGATACCTATATACGTATATATTTTATAAAATTAATAAATTCCAACATAAGTATTATCCTTATAGGGTTTTAAACAAATTAAATCTATTCAAATGCAAATTTTAATTGATAAGATCATATAAAAATATATATAATAATAACATTTTAATAATTCTTAGGATAACAAGAAATGAAGAATTATTTATAAACTTTACGTAAATAATAAATTATTCGTAAAAAAATATAAATGGGTCCCTTCTGTAATTTCTGTATTTTTTTTTAAACCCTTTTCCCTTTTTTTTGAGAAACTCTGTATATTTTATTTATTTCTTCGTATATTATCAAGAATTTCAAAAATGTACAAATATTTTGATATATAAATTTTCCAAACCAGAAAACTCAATCTGGGCTGTTTCACCCTGTAAAAGAATTGTTAAATTGTGTATATTAAATTTGGAAATCAAAAATACAAAAAATCAAGAGGAATAAGAAAAATTTATAAAACAAAAGTAATAATTAGAAAATAAACAGAAGAATTTCAAAAATGTAGAAATATTTTGATATGTAAAATTTCTAAACCAGAAAACTCAATCTCACCCTGTAGAAGAATTGTTAAATTGTGTATATTAAATTTGGAAATCAAAAATACGAAAAATCAGAGAAATAAGAAAAATTTATAAAACAAAAGAAATAATTAGAAAATAAACAGAAGAATTTCAAAAATGTAGAAATATTTTGATATGTAAAATTTCTAAACCAGAAAACTCAATCTGGGCTGTTTCACCCTGTAGAAGAATTGTTAAATTGTGTATATTAAATTTCCAAATCAAAAATACGAAAAATTAGAGGAATAAGAAAAATTTATGAAACAAAAGAATGAATTAGAAAATAAACAGAACAATGAGAAAAAAATGAGGAAAATCCAAAAAAATCAAAAAAAAACAGAAATAAAAATCATAAAAATGAGAAAAAAACGATAAAAAATTATAAAAATCGAAAAATGAAAAAAATCGGAAAAAATAAGAAGAAAAAAAACAGAAAAAATTGAAAGAACATCTAAAAAATTGTAAAAAACAAGAAATGAAAAATTATTTAAAATTTACGGAAATAATAAATTCTTCGTAACAAAATATAAATGGACCCCTCCTGTAATTTCTGTGTTTTTCTTTTTTTTTTGAGAAACCCTGTATATTTTATTTATTTCTTCGTATATTATCAAGAATTTCAAAAATGTAGAAATATTTTTATATGTAAAATTTCTAAACCAGAAAACTCAATCTGGGCTGTTTCACCCTGTAGAAGAATTGTTAAATTGTGTATATTAAATTTGGAAATCAAAAATGCGAAAAATCAGAGGAATAAAAAAAATTTATAAAACAAAAGAATGAATTAGAAAATAAACAGAACAATAAACAGAACAATGAACAAATCAAAAAAAAAACAAAAAAAAAACAGAAAAAAAAATCAGAAAAATGAGAAAAAAACGATAAAAAATTAGAATAATCGAAAAAATGAAAAAAAAAACGGAAAAAATAAGAAGAAAAAAAAACAGAAAACATTGGAAAAAATTGAAAGAACATCAGAAAATATTGGGAAAAAATGAAACATAAAATTTTGAAATACGGAAAAAACGAGAACATCTAAAAAATTGTAAAAAACAAGAAATGAAAAATTATTTAAACTTTACGGAAATAATAAATTCTTCTTAACAACACATAAATATGCCCCTCCTGTAATTTCTGTATTTTTTAATCCATTGAAATACATTTTCCTTTTTTTGAGAAACACCCTGTATATTTTATTTTATTTCTTGGTATATTATCAAGAATTTCAAAAATGTAGAATTTTTTAGGTTTCACCCTGTAGAAAAATTGTAGGTAAAAATTTGGGAACAAATAGTTAAAAATGGGAACAAATGTTTCAAAATAGTGAAAAATAATGAAACATGGCGTAAAACAGAGTAAAATAGGAAATAGGGGAAAATGGGGACAAATTGGAAAGAATAGGGAAGAATAAGGAGGAAAATAATGAAAAATCAAACAAATTATAAAAATTTACACAACAGAAGAAAGAATTAGAAAATAAATAGAACAATGAGAAAAAATCCAAAAAATCAGAAAAATGAGAAAACACGGAAATAATAAATTCTTCTTAACAAAACATAAATGGGCCCCTCCTGTAATTTCTGTATTTTTTAAACCAGTGAAATACATTTTCCTTTTTTTTGAGAAACACCCTGCGTATATTTTATTTTATTTCTTGGTATATTCCAGAATTTCCAAATCAAAAATATGAAGATTCAGAGGAATAAGAAAAATTTATTAAACAAAAGAAAGAATTAAAAAGTAACCAGAACAATTACAAAAAAATGAGGAAAGATCGAAAGAAAAACAGAAAAACATGGAAAAAAACGAGAAAAATTAGAATAATCGAAAAAATCAAAAAAACAAGAAAAAATCAGAAAACATTGGAAAAAAATTGAAAGGAGAATAAGAAAATATTGAAAAAAATGAAAAATAAAATTGTAAAATACAGAAAAAAAGAAAACATCAAAAAAATTATAAAATAATGAAAACGCTAAAAAACGGAAAAGATGTCGCAAAAAACGTAAAAAATCGAAAAAGCTTTACGGATATAATAAATTCTTCTAAACAAAACATAAATGGGGCCTTCATGTAATTTCTTTCTTTATAAACCATTTAAATACATTTTTCTTTTTTTGAGAAACTTTGTATATTTTATTTTATTTCTTTGTATATTATTAAGATTTTAATGAGTATTTCAAAAATGTAGAAATTTTTAGGATATCCCACATTTTGATATATTAAACCAAATGTAAAAACTCCATATGGATTGGTTTCACCCTGTATAGTAAATTTCCGAATTAAAAAGTTTGGGGTTGGTTATAGACTGTACTAAAATTTAAAAACAAAATACATTTACAAAAACAAATCTATCTTAGCTTCAGGGTGGCGCAAATTTAATTAAAGGCTATTGAAGACGAAAAAAATTGTGAAAGTAGATTTTCCATAGTTTTTCCAGCTTTTAAGGACAAACAGTGCACTTTAATGCAAAATGTTCTAGTCTACAATTGTAGAGCATTAAATTTCCTTCTTTTTTTCAAAGTCCCCATAATTTTGCCGCTAGAGGGCGAAAAAACTACACATTAGAATTGTTTGCCTTTTTTTAAATTTTGAGGACAAACAATGCACTTTTGTGCAAAATAGTCTAGTGTAAAGTTGTAGAGCATAAATTTCCCTATAACTTTTGTATTTAACTTTTTTTCGAAATCCCCATAATTTCGCCACTAGAGGGAGTAAAAAATACACATGTAGGATTTTTTACCTTTTTAAAATTTTGAGGTCAAACAATGCAGTTTTGTGCAAAATGTTCTATTACAAAGTTATAGAACATAAAATTTCCTACTTTTTCCGGAAATCCCAAATAGTTTTCACTCCTGATTTTAGGAGATTCTAATTGTAGCAGTGTGGTGCTATGCAATGTGCGCACGCGCCTGTTTATATCATTATCAACATTGGTAGATTTATTTACCATCGGCTTGCTATTTTTTTGTTCCAAAAATTAATGTAATGGTTAGTATTTTGTATTAAAATAATCCTATTCGCTACAGCCGAGCGGGCAAAGTTCTGGGGTGACACAGCTGATTTTTTTGATATCTGTTTTCGAAGTTTGCAATTCTATTAGATTTAGAAATTTTAATCAAGAGTAAACTTTTCTGTTAAATTAATGTGGAGTGAATATTTTTAAATTAAATTTTGTTAAAATAAGTGATAGCCTCAAATTTTTAATAAAAAAAACTACATACACAATATTACTATATTTTTACTATTTTTTTCCCAAATTTATATATTTTTAAAATAAACCACTTCCAATTGATCTGTACCATTATTACAGTAGTGAAAATATTTTCCCAAAAAATCATCAGCACATGTATTATGTCTTTGACATCTTTGACAACCAACCATCATAATAAAGACTGTAATGATATAATCGCTTCAGATTTGTGAGTCTGTCAGAGAAGCCATAATAATAGGGGGCGCACTATTGTTAAAGACTCTTAAGTCACCAGAGTTGGATTAGCCCACAAATATAAAATTTGCCATAATTAAACTTTTTTATATAAAATTATTCTTAGGATTGTCACAATAATAAAAATAGCAACAATATTTTTATTAAATTGAAGAAGCAAAGTCTAGTACTACAATTATTTAATAATAGTATGAGGAGAAACTGGCAACTAGTTTCGGCAAAAATCTGCCATCATCAGGCCTACAATACAAACGTTGAAATTAACCATGTTTTAGGAAATACAATGAGACTTATCAACTAAAATTACATAAGATGTGAGAATTTGAATTATACAAAAGTATTAAATATAGTTACATGTACGCAAATAAAATGGATTAGGGTAGGAGGAAGAAAAATTATTTGGGAGTTTTTAAAGTGGTACTGAAAAATATTTTTTTATTGCTGCTTTATTTTGTAGTAGTTATTTTTATAAATTTAGTAGAAATCTTTGGTTACAAGGAATACTTAAAAAAAACAATTTTTCTGTTATTTTCTTAATTGAGGCAAGTAGTTTCGATATAACTGCCATCATCAGGCCTATAATACATAGTATCAGAAAAAATAGCATAACAAAGGTCTAAACTTACTAAATTAATTAAATTAAAGAACAAAGTACAAGATACATGGTAGGTACCAAAATATTAATAACTGTTATATATTTAATAAAATTGGCGAAGAGGAAGCAAGGGTGGTACTAGGAAGGTGTGTGATACATTATGAAAAATTTAGAATTGATAAAAAAACTTTTGTAATCAACAAGTACTGACTGAGGTCCCAAAAAACGTATGGAGACTCCAGAGCCAAGATGGGTGATCGGAAACCCAAAAAATCGCTTGTGTCGCCCCAAAACTTTCCCGACGAGTATCCACGAATACTTTTTCAGATATTTAATGTTAAAGTTTCAAGTTTTGACATTTTTTATTTTTGACAGGTGACAGTTGGAGAAATAATTTTGAGTGTTCTGAATAGAGTTTTTCTAGGGCTTTCCAATGACATATTGCATGTTTAATTCCGTGACATATTGCATTTGTCATTTTTTGATAGTGGTACTTCCGTTTGACAGATGTCGTACAAAAACCAATGGGTTCTTCCGACAGATAACCCAAACAAATATACCAAATTTCAGCTTAATCGGATTAATAATTCTTCAGATATTTAATGCTGAAGTTTCAAATTTTGACATTTTTTTATTTTTGACAGGTGACAGTTGGAGAAATAATTTTGAGTGTTCTGAATAGAGTTTTTCTAGGGCTTTCCAATGACATATTGCATGTTTAATTCCGTGACATATTGCATCTGTCATTTTTTGATAGTGGTACTTCAGTTTGACAGATGTCGTACAAAAACTAATGGGTTCTTCCGACGGGTAACCCAAACCCCTGTACCAAATTTCAGCTTAATCGGATTAAACGTATGGCCACTATCGTGGAAGAATACACACACACAGACCGACAGACAGACTTCCATCTGGAAATGGTCTTAATCGTCTCAGGGGACCCAAAAATGGATATTTCCGTTTTTATCTCGAATTTTTTTTTTAGCTCGTTCACAATACTTTCCCTTCTAGGAGGTGGGTCGGGAAAGTAAAAAGAAATTGTAAGGAAAATGCGGTGCCAAATAACAACCGGCATGCAAACGAAATTTGTACGATATCGGTGTGCAGTATTAGTAAACGATTTTATAGGTGACCAACCACGTAGCAGACCCAGTTTTAGTAACAATATTAATATTGATAGGTTTTAACATTAACTGGGGGTCTATTTTTGAATCTCATTCGACAATTCTGGTATGCGAGAAATATGGGATTAAAATGCCGTATAGGAAATAGAGACGTTATTTTTTAACACCCTTCGCCACGACGTGATCAAAGTGTCGAATGATGATATGGCAACAATGCTTTTCCAGTTTAGAAAATGGACAGAATTGCTCTTTCCTTTATTAAACGTCAATTTTCTCTGCTTCCTCTAAATTTTTTGCACTTGCGGTTATTGTTAGTGACACTAAACATTAGTGTGTTTTTTGTTTGAATAATCGTGGTATTTAATACCTATTTAAGATGAAAGTTAACAATTAGGTAAATTCTCCAATGAGTTTAATTTTGGAGAAAAATTATGGGAGGAAATTTCTACCAATTTATAATTATATTATTATTATAATTTAAAATACATTTCATTTCATTCACCATCGAAACGCTGTACCTGGTTTTGAATTGTAGTGTAATGAAATTTTTATGAATTCACATAAATGAATTTAATTCGAACGACACACTTTGGCAACAATGGAATATCTGCAAATTAGTTCAAATGATTAACGAACGACGTCATATACAGATGTATATTAAATGTCATTGTGATTAACATGGAGAACATGAGAAAATTAATGGAGGTTAAAAATAAAAGTGGTTTGTAGTAAAACAAAGAAAATATGAAGAAATAGGAAACAATACGGAAAAATGAAAAAAAGAAGAAGAAAATGCAGAACATAGTTAAAAATAGGGCAGTAGAAGGTATAAAATAGGGAAAAATGGGGAAAAATGAGGAGAATAGTACAAAATATGGAAAAACAAGTACAAATAAGGAAAAATATTGGGAAACAGCTAAAATAGAAAGACATGGGAAAAAATAGAAAAAATAGGAAATATGTCGAAAAATAGAGAAAATAGTGAAAAATAGCAGAAATATGGGAAAAACAGGGCCAAATAGGGTAAACTAATATTTTGCTAATAATTACCTATATACATACTTCAACAAGCTATATCCAAAAATATAAACCGCAAGTATTTGCTACAAAACCGCAACATCAAATATGATGATTCTAACCAAATAAAATTATATTTCGCAAGTGAAATGAGCATTTCGACAGCTAAAGAGTATCCGAATTATATCTGTGAAATTTTTTCGTATGTGAAATTAATTCGCTCGTGAATTTAATTCAAAACTTGGGTTGATTGAAATTTGAGCAGTTTCACTTGTGAAATATTTCAAAACTAGCCCCCCACAAGTAGCTATTTTTCATCGGTGGATTAATTTTGTAAAAACTCACTTGTGACATTATTTTCTTGACCTCTTGTTGAGTACGGGTTCAATTTTTTTTAATTACCATCTTATTTTGATATTTTATTGTTAGAATGTATAAGGAAAATTTTTAATTTATATAACTTATTAAAAAAGAAAATTAAAATTTAAATACAAGTCCATATCTGGCCTTAATAACAGAGGGCGCTTATTGTTGTCGACTATTACATGTGCATGTCTCATTTAGTCGTAGGGACCCTCTCTCTGTCTCATCCTAGAGGAGACACATAATAAAACTCAACGTTTACATAATGACTGCTACAATGCGTGTCATCAAGTCCGCTTGTTCATCGAGGAAGTCATTTTCCTCGGATATTGAGGATACACTTGACCCAATCGGGATTTATTGTTCTTCGCTAGACGTCATTACCGAGAGACAGAGACTAGAACGGCTCTTTCACAGAATAATGCTCGAGTTCTTTGTTCTATGAAAACAACGTTTCTTTTCTTTCGAGTAGACGACGCGAAGTTGTTTACAGTGGTTTTCATCTAGAGGAAATTTTAAATTTAAAATAAATCGCTATAAAAACTGACCATATAAATACTTCAACTACAAAGTGTAAAGATAAATTCAAAAATACCGTGGGCTATAATTATTGATCTGTGAAATTATTTTTTTTAAAAAATGTGATACGTATCATTTTGATAAGCGTTTGCGATTTATTATAGATACCAAATTAAAAAAAATGTGACTTACAGGGTGGTGCAAGTTTAATTGGAATTTCGTAAACCGTTATAGATAAAAAATTGGTTAAATGGGAAAAAGATGCGTAACATTGAGGGCAAAGTGCAGCGATTGCAGCACTAACTCGGTGTAAACTTCAATGTGCTGTAGATGTACTGTAACCCACAAAATCCCCAGCAGTAATTTGCATAAAAACGCAAGGCACAAACAAGTTGGTTTATTGGAGATTATTTCTGTAATAATAATTTATACTAAAATAGTTCGAAATCACAAGTATTATGTTTATATTTTAGAATTTGACTTATCGTCTAGGAATTCCAATTATCCTTATATTAGTTCTATATAAAAGTAATAAAGTAGTGGCTTTTGAAAGGTGAAACCGCATTTAAAAATCCTTATCATCCAGGTTGTAAAAGTTATATTGTCTCTCCTTTATCCACCTAGGACGCCTTACAACAAAATCGTCATCCTCTTCGAAAATTAAATTATACACTCTTCTTTTAGATAGGTACTTTTCACTTGAAATTATTATATGTTCCAAATACGGTACGATCACAACAAGAACAGGTAAACAAGGTTCTTGAGAATATAATGAGATTGAGGTTATGTATGTATAAGGGTCGCTTACTAAAAATACTCGAATCATTAATTTAAACTTTATCTTGTTTCAATAATATTCAACACGTGTGCCCAGTCAGGCTGATTCTATCTGAATGTCTACCTGCTTCCCTCTTGCCTCTCAATGGTGTCTTATATTTACAATCATTCAATATCTATTGATTTATGACACCAGTAATGTGGTCAGGTCCAAAATCCCTTGACACGTCATAATAATTCCTTACATGTAAATCTTTAACTACGATTGACGCTTTAGAGGCCCGCACACCACGTGACTTTTGTGGTTGCTAAGGAAAATGTGCTTGTATTCTAATAAATTGGGTAAAAAAAAATTTGTTTTAGTATTTTATGGTTAATGTTAAGTAATCCTACTCTCTAGTCCAATTTTTTCTGCGCAGAATAGGGTAGAGCGCCATAAAACATAATTATTCGTTTTTGGACGAGAACTCGCCTAATTCAGAAACTAAAAATATGCGGTCTTTTCATAGTATAAAAAAAAAATATGAGAAGAGCGCGTCTGTGCTACTTTTTTCAAATTTATCTAAAGAAAAAAGTTGATAATCGTATCACGGTGACTAAAAATAATTTAAAAAAGTGCCACAGACGCGCTCTAAAGAATTAACTACAGAATCGATTGGTGAAAACCGCAGCTTCCTATCTGTAATATTAACGGAGCGCCCGTCCAAAAACGATTTCAGGCAAGATAACATTTTGTATTGGCGCCTCTTAACCAGCCAAAATCGAACAGTTTGTTTTTTTATCTTTAGTTAACGCAGTAACCAGTTATTTGGTTTGTTGAAATCCGTTTCGCTCTTTAACTGATTTTAAAAGGGTTAACTACGTTTTAAATTAAGTCTATCAACTTGGCAAGACAGCTTCGGAAAATTACAACGGTAACTTATTAGTAATTTGCCGTTTTTTTGCCGTTAATTAGTTGTGGAAAAAGAAATTTTGCCGCTCTTTTTTTATTAAAAATTAAATATCTCACTAACTTGATATCAAGAATATTGTTAAAAATCAGGAAAATTACCAAATATTATCAAACAATCAGAAAATTTGTCAAAAAACTAGAAAAATTATCAAAATAATCATAAAAATTTGCAAAAACCAGGAAAATTTGCAAATCCAGGAAAATTTGCAAAAACCAGGAAAATTTTCAAAAATAAGAAAGTTTATCAAAATTGAAAAAAATGTCAATAATCAGTAAAATTATATCAAGTAGTAGTAAATAAGTAGAAAAATTTTGAAAAACTTAAAAATCAGAAAAATTGCAAGATATCAAAAAAATCTAAAACATTGTCAGAAACCATGAAAATTGTGAAAAATCCGGAAAATTACCAAATACTACAAACAGAAAAGTTGTCAAATAATCAGGAAATCAGTAAAATTTTATTAAATATTAGTTCAACTTAAGATTTAATAATGCCATCAAAAAAAGAATGAATCGTACTATAAGTGGGAATTTTTTCAAAATTTTTAAGCAAAAATTGTGAGCGTGAAAAAAGGGAGAGACCAAAAATGAGGTATCTAAAAATATCCTTACAGTTGTGGTCTCGCCCTATTCTAACAATCACAATTTTTTATATAAATTTTTCAAAATATTCGAATATATAGTATATTTTTTCTTTTTCTATTTGCAGTTAGCATTTTTTAATAACGTAGACAGTTTTTTTTCCGTAGCTAAACAAAATGTAACTAGAAATTTTAATTCAAAGACAAATTATCCGTAAAATTATAATATTAACTTAATAAAATTTTAAAAATATTCATAAATATAGTACAGTTTTTACTTTTTATATCTGCAAAGACTCGTGGATAGAAACGAAATTGGAAGATTAAAAATTAAAAAACCCAGAAATTTTTTGAAATGAAATCTAGCATGCGGACACTGTCACTACTGACAGTTCTCATTTCTCATTAAAATAAATTCAATTTGTGTAACTCGTGTGAAAAAGCACTTTTCACACTTTGTGACTTGTGGCACTCGCCTCTCAGGCTCGTGCCACAAACCGTCACATGCGTGTGGAAAGTGCTATTTTCAACACTTGTTAAATAATATACTATTCCCACAACTAATTAACGGCAAAAGGCGGCAAATTCTCCAGCTTTAAGTTTTTTGATATCGTCATTATATCAAGTTAGCAAGATGTTTAATTTTTGATAAAAAAAAGAGCGACAAAATTTATTTTTCCACAACTAATTAACAGCAAAAAGCGGCAAATTACTAATAAGATACGAATGTAATTTTCCGAAGTTGCTTTGCTAAGTTGATTGACGTTTCTAAATTTATGGTGAAAACATATGTTTTTATAAACAAGACAAAACTATAAAAATTGACGTTTTGTAATAAAATGATTATTAAATTTAAGTTTTTAAAGACGAGATATATTTCATTGAATAAAGCTAATATGTTTAAATAATAACTAATACCCACAAATCGTATATATTTAAATACTGTTTTTTAAAACGTTGCTTAAAATACTTTTGACCGTTAAGTATTAAATCATTTAATAGACGAAATTTAAGACAAATATTTCATGAATGTGGGCCTCCCAAAAAAAAAAACTAAACAAAACATCATAAAAAAACCTTAGGTCGCATATTGTTCTCTAGACAAAACATTTGAAAAAAAAACGAACTAACAAAAGATCTTATTTCAGCTAAGTACAAAGAGGACATACCTCTTCTTTGTATAAATAATCTTTGGCTAACAAACTAATTCTGTAAGGAAGACAGATTAATTTTTCATTCATGTTGCAGATAATAGAACGACACCATTGTGAAACACTCATTATTCTAATTATTGTCTTGGACTTCGGTGCTAAGTTTAGATGTTAATTACATTACTGTGCATTCAGAAAGTGGATCCAGTTGTTGAAACTCGATTTCTAATTAAAATGTCATTTTAAATATTGGGCATGCTCAACATAGACAAATTATGTGATCGGGATATTTTTATTTCGATTAATTGAATCTATTAGTTTTTCACTATTTATTTACTTTTTTTAATAGTGTAACAAATTTATTTTTCAAAAACAAATAGAATAAGTTTTTGAAACTATACATTCCGACCATTACCATACATGTTTCATCCTTATAGGAATCTTCAGTGGCACTTGTATGGTAATTGTCGGAATGTATAGTTTCAAAAACTTATTCTATTTGTTTTTGATTTTATTTCGAGGTGCCCGCTCCCCCCTAGACATTATGATGGTTGATGGGTTCCTCCATCTGACGGCAATCCAAGTTGTACTTGGAGACGCGTTTACAGAATTGTATTCTGTTAAACGCACTGCCCGGTTGGTACCCATCAACCAATACGATAGATGTCGTGACTATCTATCATTGTGGTCTTACATAAAAATTTGTTAGTTTTTTTTTTTGTTAGTGTTCATTCTACCACAACGAGACCTTAACATTAACGGGGTGGTGTATTAAATGCGACGACTACAATCCCCCCTCCCCTGTCATGTTTCATTATATTTTTTCTAATTTTAAAATATTTTTCCCCCTTTTTTTATTATTTTTTCCCTATTTTTCATTATTTTTTTCCTATTTTTCATTAATTTGCATTATTTTTTCCATATTTTTCATTATTTCGTTCCCTATTTTCCTATATTTTTTTACATATTTTTCATTATTTTTTTCCTATTTTTCATTACTTTTTTTCCTATTTTTCTTTACTTTTTTCCCTTATTTCATAATTTTTTTCCCTACATTTTTTTATTTTTTTCATTATTTTTTCCCCATTTCCGAATATTTTCTTCCCCATTTTTCGTTATTTTTTTCCATATTTTTCATTAGTTTTTTCCCAATTTTTCATTATTTTTATCCATTTTTTTATTATTTTTTCCATGTTTTTCATTTTTTTTCCATGTTTTTCATAATTTTTTTCCTAATTTTTTATTATTTTTATCCATATTTTTTATTATTTTTTTCCATATTTTTCATTATTTTTTTTCCCAATTTTCCAATTTTTTTCCCATTTTTTCATTATTTTATTCCCTATTTTCATTATTTGTTTCCCTATTTTTCATTTTTTTGTCTCCTATTTTCCAATATTTCTTCCCTATTTTTCCTTATTTTTCTCTATTTTCTATTTTTAATTTCAAAGGATCTTTTCAAGTACAGCAAAAAAGCACTCTTTGACATTTTTCGATATTCCCCCTCGTTTCCAAGATTTTCGGAATTTAATTTCTAAAAAATTTTTATTCACAACTTTCTCAACAAATTTCGGAAAAATAGTTCAAATAATACTTGTTGGGCTATTTCAGTCCTACATTTACGCATTTTTATTTTTTGAATATCTTACATTTTCGGAAAAACAACCCGGGAAAACCTACAAGAAATTTTCCGATTATATCAATTTTCAATAGACTTCGTAACAGTATTTCAAGGTATCTTTTTCCCAAATTTGAAGCGATTTGCTCAAAAATTACGACCTGCAGCGTGTTTCCTGTGAAACTAGAAAAAAAGTGAGAAAAACCCGGAAAACCCCCTTTAGTCATTTTCCAATTCCGCTCATTTTCTAAAAAAAAGGTAATACTCGTAGGCCATAAAAAGTAAAAAAATTCTCTAGTTATGCTTCGGTTTAGTACAATTGACAGCAATGTTTATATAAAAAAATTAGGTTTCCTTTTTTATTATCATCAAAAAAAAAACAAAAAAGAAACAATAAAAAATAGTAAAAACTGGAAAAAATTGCACAAAATAAAGAAAAACAGAGGAAAATAAGAAAAAATAGGTTTAGACATAAACAAATTTTAATGAATTACGGTCGAATTTCGGCCACTGGGCGACCATCAGTAAATATAAAATCTAAGTAACATAACGAAAGGAAAGACTTTAAATCAAACCTGGCTAAATGGAAAATTCAAGACTTAAAAAAAACCCATTTATAAATATTTTCCGTGAAAATCGAACAGGACCGTATTTAGAAAAATTCCTAAAATACAGTTCATTATCAAAACCTAAAGTATTGAACATGGTTGAATAGGGAAAAAAATGATGATTTAACACTAAAACTTTTGACAGAATTTGTGCAGATCTAGAGAGTTTTTTTTTCGCCAACTCAGCTGGGGATTGTACAAAAAGTTAAAAGAAATATTGGATAGACTATATAGACCAACCGACTAGGGTTTGGGGTCAGTTTTTTTTTAAATATACATAAAAATAGTGAGTGGTTTACCTCTTCCCGCAATTTACTTGTACCTTTCTTGACCATTAATTATTTTATTGCTTTTTCGCTTACAAGAGGAAGATAGCTTATTTTATTGCATCCTGGTGCTTTTCTTTTGTTTTGTTAAATTCAAGCCTGTTTCCACTATTTTAAAAATTGGTTTTATTTTTGTATAATTTCTCTATTTTTCTATCAGCTTTGTCTTTTTCCATGGTAATTTCCTTTTTCTTTTGTTTTAACTTCTTCTTGACAATATTTGTTTGATCTACTATAAATTGCCATAAATTTGTCATGTGGTATTTTCCAATCATTATCTTTTTCCATCAATGTCTTCCCTATGCTCTTTATATTTATATTTTTCATTTGGAGCAAATTAAGGTTTATTATTAATGCATAAAATAATCTTTTAATCGAAACTACAAAAAATATCGTTCTAAATTCTTATGTATGACAATTTGCTCCAACCTTCTATATAAGTCCAAACTTGTTCATGTTTTTTGATACGGAACTAAGACTGTCGCAAGGCAAAAATCTCGAACTTTATATTTATCAACTGATTGATGCAATTTAAAATCGCCCATTGATTGAATAAAGCCTTAATGGCATCCAATCATTCATATTATCAGCAGCACCTAGATTATGTCCTTATACGTATACTAGTAGTTGTTTGATAAACGACCACAAATAAAATGCATTATAATTGGATTTCTTGTACATTTTATGCATTACTAACATTTTCCGCTTTAATGTTTGTAAATTGTTGAGTTATAAAAGACGACATACACTTTTGTTGTACTTGACGGGCTATAATTTATTATTTTTTTACCGGTTGAACCAGATCGGGATGCCATACAACGATTTATAATGATACTGCACACGCGGGGTCAATTATTGTGTTGTTCTCCGCAACTGTTAACGTTTTTTTACTCCCGTGATAGTTATTTACATACAATAATTGGATAATTAAATCTCGTCTTTTGTTTTATTACTAGAATTTCCTTTCATTATTATTTTGATTTTATTATAGAAACACATATCAATAAGTAACAATAAGAACAGTTATACTGACATATTTAACTGCGTAAAGATTACGTAATTTTTCTACTGTTAGAGATATTATAAATGCACAAAAAGTACATTTATTTAAGTACTTTGCATTGTTTGTAACAGGTCATAATACACAATTTTATTGGATGTGACAATATTCCATACCAGTTTTTTAAAAATCTTTCCCATAACTGGATTCTTTATTTAACTTTATTTTCGATTATGCTATTATACTTAAAAGCTTATAGAGGACTTTCGTTGTTTAACTGTTGTGTTAAAAATATTCACTAGCGTCATTAATAACAGATTATCAACTTGGGCGGACCATTGTATAGCGCTTCCAGAATGCCAAAATTGATTTCGTTGGAATTACTGTTGCTTCTTGCATTCATGTTTTGCACTAGTCTCATGAGATAGTTTGACAATTAGTCTATTGTTGTTATATTTTGAATCGCAATTGTTTCTGTAATCTCCTTAAAGGAATATAACGATCTCTTCTCTTATTTTTGGATCCAAATGTTGGATCATAGCATATTCTTTTAACATATAATTATTTAAACTTGTTCCTCTTTTGAAATCGAACTTTCCAAAGTACATATTTTCTCTTACCTCAGAAATATTCCAAAAATACTCTTTCAAAATCTTCAAATGTTTTAATGTATTCTTATTTACTTGATTATTTAAACGCCCGTATAATTTCCTTTATAATGTTTTCACGCTTAGTTCTATGACCAAGTCACATTCTAGACACAAAAAACGCCATATATGCCATTTTTGTAGACTAAAAAATCCTTTGATTCACCATACATTATTATGGTCTAAATTATATAACGCGGGAATATCGTCTAAAACTGTTCGAATTATACATTCTTTATACTCACAAACAACAGTTAAAATTAAAGGATCTAAGTTATATAATGTAACAACTGGTATTTTAGAAGGAGAACCACTAAGTCCTCTCTTGTTTGCTTTATTCATTGCTGATTTGGAACATTTTTTTTATAATGAAGAAGCTGCAGGTATAAATATTGACGACAGAATAGAAATGATATACTGGTATTGATCTATGCGGATGACTTAGTTATTTTAGCACATTCTGTAGACTTCTGTAGCATTTAAAAATAATCAAACTATATAAACAAAAATATTTATACTCAGCAGTATAAAATAATACTAACTTGTTACGTTATCTTTGCCTTAATTTCAAGTCTGATAAACATTTATTATCCCATCGATACGTCTATAGTCTATATGTTTATAATATAATTTGAAAAAAATCTAGTTTAGGGCAACACCTCAGATTTTGACAATTTTTTTTGTAGACTAATTTTATCATGGAACACGAAAATGTAAAAAAAAACCATTCTGTCACAATTTTTTTTGTAACAGCATCTCTTCTTTAATACCTGTATTTCTTGTTGAACTGATATCACAATAAAGTATAATTTATTAAAAATCTTTAAAGAACATATTTTTCAGGCGCCATTTTATTTCTTACGTCATTTTACTCATACCACAAAGTGTATCTTCTACTGAGTTGCGCAGTATAAAAATAATGGATCAGGAGTCTGCGCAGTACAAAATAATTTACGAGTTATTTTATACTGCGCAACTCAGTATGATCATAACAAGTTAGGAACTCGCTTCCGGAACAAACCTAATGTTTACTATGCTAAAATATAGTGAAAACGTGAATGGGTGACCTTGAACTTAATTACCGTTAAGAGACAAAAATTGAGGCGATTTACAATAGAGGGAAAAAATTTGTGTTTGCTTAAAAGCAGTTGTAGAAGGTATAAACTTTTACCAAATATTTTCGCTATCCCTTCAAAAAGAACTTTATCAAATCTTTGAACAGCATTCCATTTGGACCAGGGCCAGTTTCTGTATGAATATTCAGATCAAAGAGTATTATCGCGGATTTGCGAAATGTCGGCCGGACGCGCGCAATCATCATGTTACTTACCTTGTCCACCTTAATAGGTATATTCTATGAGACACGATATTGTAAATTTTAGTACAATCTAGTACATTTCATTGCTTCCATTTAGTACATTTCAGAAACTCAGCGCGTAAATGTCAAACTTCTGTCAAGATTCTTCTGTAACTTTGTCTCAATACTTCTTTCCTATCAATAAAGTTCGGTCTTTTTCTTTGTGATAATCCTCACAATATATAATGTACAAGGCCACTTATGTCAGTTTTTTGTCTTTGAACGACAGATGTTCCTTTTGGCGTTGGATCGGCTAGAGAGTTGGTCGAAAAATCTTCTCGGGCTTTATATTCGCCGTGTCCAGGTTTTATGATTCCCTTTTACAAATAGAGACATCAATCATTCAATTTTCTAGTACTGGATGTCAAAATCGCAATCTTAAATTCTATTTCAATAACCATTTGGTAAATGTAACTAATAATAGCATTAACAGCTAATAAAGTAAAGCAAGCTGTAGGTTCAGTTCTTTCTATTTTGTCCAAAACCAAAGTCAATAAATGGTATCCAAGGTTAAAACTTTTTGAATCTTTAGCACTAAATGTCAGTAGATAGAACATCCATTAACTTTAAAGATTCAGTAAGTAAAGGCGATGACGTATAGAATAAAACTTTACAAGTCGATTTCTTGTATAATTGTCACAATCTAAACGTCATATAATATATTCGATAGTTCACGAAATCCGTCTACTTACTTATGTAAGGCTATCAATACAGATCACCCGCACTCTCCCAATTATGCGTGGCTAATCACGTCAGGATTAATTTTACCTTAAACGGAATCACATACAATATAGATCCAAGCTCAAATTGTACAGTTTGTAATACAAATGAAAAATAATCACTTCTACACCTTCTATTTGATTGCCCTGTCTACTAATTTTTATCTAGGTAATAAACTTAAAAACAGAAGTTTGAATTATGCAACTATTTTTGTTTTTAAGTATAATATTAAAAAATGTCAGAAGCAATAAAGATTAATATTATTTATTAGTATTATTATAATTTTATAAAAAAATGGCAATAACAATTAAAGAAAAAAAAAGTAAATAATGTAAAAATATTAAAAATGTATCCACGTGGTTATTTTTTCCACAGTTAGAATGATAGTTATACTTTTCACTATTGATTTCTTACATTTTTGGCAAAAATTTGCATCGATCAATATTTTTAAAAAATTAATATTTATAGAGAAAATTTTACATCTAAAATTTTCCACCAATTAAAAGCCTGTATTTTGTGTCGTTATCATAGCAACTAAAAAAATTCCGGAAATTTTTCTCCTCCTTGGAGTAACGAGCATGAAATTATACTGGAAATTTTTTGACGTTTATAGTCATCGACTCGGGAGAATTATCAAAATATTCGTATTATTCCAGTAATAATTCAAGCTCTAGTGGTATTACTATTGAATATTTACATTTTTGGAATTAGTATTAGTGGCAATTTATGACGATTTGGATGAAGAAAGTTGTAGCTTAATTTTTGTTTGGTTTCTTTTTTTTATCTACATGTAGTAGTAAAAACACAATCACATCAATTGCGTTTACAAAATAGACCGTGTACATTCACCCAATAAATAAAGACAAAGCAAGGAAGATAAGTATACGAATTCACAATCTGGTAAGAAAGCAGTTCTCTTACTTTAATTTAAAGAAAACAAGCTGCTTCGCAGCAAGGCAAGGTAACTAACGCAGAGATGTTGATCTTCAACTTGTTTTATGTAATCGTACAAGACCAGATTGTAAAATATAGACAATCACCTGGCTCTGTTATGTACAGGGTGACAAACAATTTATATAAAATCTAATAAATTGGATCAATTTAAAAGGCACTAAATGATATTAATATTGTTAACAGTAAATAATAATAGTAATCAATTATATGCTCCAGAATATTGCAATTAATTAAATATAAATTATAAAAACACTGGATCAAGAGTATACATTTACGTAAACTCTATAAAATAGAAAAAAAAGATTGAACTCCCATAAAAAAAAACAAATTAAAGAGACATCGGTTGTTCCATTAATAAGTCAAGTTATTAAAAAATAATCCTTGAAACAGTTTAACATTTAAATTAAAATACAATAATTATTGTTTAACGAACTCTCATAGTGAAATGACATATGACATTAAAGGAAGTAGTGGCTGTAGTACCAATAACTGTAAAACAGATAGTGGCAAATGGCCAGGAGACGTGAAAGTTAGACTACAACATGTACAGATCCAGTGGTATAATCCATACATACTGGACCAGACCCCAAACCCTTTTTTGGGAGCTATTGTATAACAATTTTTTTTGAGAGTTAGAGTAAAGGGCTTAGTCCTGAAGTTAGTCAAGACTAAAGCTAGAAGGTGGTTTAAGATGACTGGACCTGGACAAAGTCAGGTCTAGTTGAAAAGAAAATAGTTTGTTTGAAAATGAAAATGATAGAAAAGAAAAGTTTATACCCATTAGGCGTAAACAAAGCGAAGGAAAGACACTTTTATTCGCCTGTTACGAAACAGCTTTGAGCTGGAGAACTGCATTCTAAAACCGGTTTCACACGGTCAAAAGGGTAATTGTTGCTCGAATAATTTCCGTGTCGCCTGGGCCAGGGTATGAAATGGTTATAATAATTAAGTTAATAAACAGTGTAAAAAATTAATGAAGATTTAAAGATTAATTAGTACTGGACTAAAGTTTGAACTAATAAATGTAAATGAAATCGAAGTATGTTCTGAATTTAATTGTTGGGATTCCCATAACGTTTTAAATAAAGGATACAATTTGCAGTTAAGGTGAATCCAGAGTTTAATTTCATTTCTGGAAGTATTTACAGATATTCCAGCAGGTCCATATGCCTAAAGTTGTAATATTTTACTATTACTAGTGGGAGAGAAATTATGATTATTAAATTTAATATGATGTCCAAAATTAGATTTAACTGGTCTAGATAAATGTTCATTAATACAAACGCATAAAGTTCTTGTCGATATAGATAGCTGGACAAGAATTGCATTCTGGTTTATAGGACAACTTAACTATCTCGTCTTTAGTTTTAGAAAGTAGACTTTTTGGGGTTTTTTTTGTTTAAAAAACATTATTTGAGGGTTATTAGCGAGAGATAGTTGGTTTACAATTTGTTGACAAGCTTAATTTCTGATAGGTACGATATTATATTTTTAAAGTTACATGTTGAGCCTAGGGCTTCAAATAAGGTGTTTGGGATGTTGAATGTATTCCTTTCATTGTGGTATTTTGGACAGTTTATCATAAAGTGTTCGACCGTCAACTTCGTATTGCAGGTGTCGCACATCGGTTCTTGCTGTTTGCTAAGTAGATATGAATGTGTTAGGTTTGTATGTCCGAGTCTCAACCGGGTCACTATCACTTGGGATTTTCGATCACTTGGCAAACGCGTCCATGGGTTCACTTTGGGTTTCACTATATGTAGTTTTGATGTTGAATTGTTCCATCGGGATTGCCATGCGCTTTGCACTTTTGTTTTAACACTATTTATCACGTCTTTTGCTAATATATGTGGTATGTGGATAGAGTTTGTAGATATAATTGCTTCGCGGGCACCTTTGTCTGCTTTTTCATTGCCGATAATCCCAATGTGTGATGGGATCCAAATAAATACGGTTTCCTTACGACTGCTTTGCCGATTATGCAATTCTTGTTGGATTTTCATTGCTATATGATTAATAGGGTATATATGCATAAGAGTTTGGGTTGAGCTCAGTGAATCTGTAAGAATAACTATGTTTTGTATATGAGAGTGTTCAGTTAGGGCCCTATATATTGCATATAATTCGGCTGTGTATATACTGCATTCGACAGGAAATGAATATTTTTTTATTGTATATGGTGATACAATTGCTGCTCCTACTCCTTCTGTTGATTTTGACGCGTCTGTATAAATTTGTAGATAGTTGGGATACTTGTTTAAAATACTTTTTAAGCTCTCTAATATTTTTTGTGTGTTTGTTGCATGTTTGTCATACTGAGTAAGTGCTGTTATAATTTCTGGTGGTTTTAGAATCCAAGGTGGTGGGGGTTCATGTGTTGTGGAATAATACTGTGGTAAGGATAGGTTAAGGGATTGAAAGTCTATTCCAACTCTATTGTAAAATGGTTTATGTAATCTTGTTCTGTTATGATATATTGCTGCCAGCCTATCATTGTCGGTTATGCTGTACGTGTGGTTGTGGGGATTAGCATTAGTTCTTATTGCATATGCTAGTCTTAAGTAAGTTCTTCTATCGTATAGGGACGTTTCGCCTGATTCGCAATATAGACGCTCAACTGGAGTTGTTCGAAAAGCGCCTAATATTAGTCGTAGCGCTGAGTGGTGAATTGAATCTAGAGATTTTAGCTTAGATTTAGCTGCTGATGAATAAGCTGTTGCCCCGTAGTCTAATTTTGACCTTATTATTGATCTGTATAAGGTGAGCATAGTTTGTCTATCTGATCCCCATTCCTTATTTGCTAACACTTTGAGAATATTTAGTTTTAGATTTTTGAAATGTCTGAAGAGATTTTCCCAAGGTAAGGCAAGGGTGTATTGTCTGAAGTGTTTAGGTTAGAGAATGCCAGGTTTCTCCTAATTTTGATGGTATCAACAATGTCAGATGAGAAGTCGTTGTTAACAGCTAGTTGTTTAAGGATATTGGTTTCCAGTTTGAAATTGGTATTCTATAAAGCTATGTCTATATATGTAACAAGAGCTGACATCTTATGTTGAAAGGAATGATTAGAGTAGCAAGAATTAAGTGATCTGTTTGATTAGGTTTCCTGTAGATTGAGAACTCGATATTGTGCGTTTTTTAGTTAATGTTAGATCAAGGAAATGCATGCTATTGTTATTGGTGAATTGAATAGAGGGGTGTAATTTATTAATTTCATTAGGTAGAATATTGCCCGAAATGAAAGCTAGGGCATCATCTACATACCGGAACCAGTGTAAAAAGTTCTATTGACTTTTTTAAAGTAAATTTAGGTTTATAAATATTAAAGTTAAAGCATAGCCAAATATTTACAAAAAATGTATCAGATTTTATACAGATGTAACACCTAATAATTTCTTACTTGAGCCAACCTGTATTCTAGTTTAACGGTACAGTGTCGCGATTCATCAGATAATTATATTTGTGTAATTGTATAAATTAATTTTGCGCGACTGTAATTTTTTTTCAATTTCCTCGTTTGTCTAATTTTTCTGTTTGTCATATCAATTTTTTTAAACAAATATACTGGTAGGTATTAATAAATAAGAAATAAGAATTGTATTAATTATTGTGTAAGGTTAAGAAATAGAAGTAATTAAAAAAAAAACCGGAAGAAAAATTAATTCTTGTAATAGAACAGGAATTCGATAATATCAGATATATAGGGTGTTTTTAAAATACACGTACATATTAAAACTGGTTATAGTATATTATTCTTAAAGATTAGAAATAAAGTTGTTCATACTACTATAAATAACCATTCGTAATGCCATTTGTTCAATAATTGTCAATTGAGACATTGTATAAATCAAAATCAATATATTTTTCATATTTTGGCAACAGTGTCAAAACAATTTGTTCATCTTATACTATGGGGTGGGTACCGAAATGGCTAGTACAATCCTGGGTAATAATTTACGTGGAAAAAGTTGAACTGAAAAAATGTTTTTTTATGCAAACCACTTTAATTTGTATATCGAGTACCGGAAGGGCCGTTCCGATCCAGGTCTAGGATTCTAACTAGCACAGTGAAAACCCCAACTTGATGGGAGCTTTCGTTCGAGAATTATAGTGTTTACATCCAGACAGACAGACAAACGTTCACACAATTTTTTTTTGAGAGGAATATGAGAATTATGAAAAAAGTTTCTAATAAAAATTGATTCAGGAGAAATCAGATTTGAAATCTTCAATTTTCGGTATGTTGCATTTTCTCTTTTATCATCAAAGTATGCCTATCCATTATATTCGTATATACAGTGTGATTGAAAGAATACGTACATTATCATGAAACAGATTATTTTCTTTGCACACTCTGTATTTTTGTTTTGTCGGGAAAATTTATTGTCTATAAAAGTTTCTAAATCTAATAATCTTTATTTAAATTAAAATAAAATTAAAAATGTACAATGTGAATAAAAAAAATATGTACATTATAATGTAAAGTTACATTTTAATTTTGTCAGGACATTTTATTGTTTACAAAATTTTCCGAATCCAATAACCTCTTTTTTAATTTAAAAATGTACCGTGTGATTGAAATAATACGTACATTATCATTATAAAGATCATTTTCTTTGCACACTCTGTAGTATTGTTTTGTCAGGAAATTCCATTCTTTATAAAAGTTTCTAAATGTAATAATCTATATTTTAATTCAAAAATGTTTCCAACATATACAGTGTGATTAAAAAATACGGACATTATCTTGAAACAGATCATTTTCTTTGCACACCCTGTATTTTTGTTTTGTCTAAAAATTTTATTGTTTATAAAAGTTTCTAAATCTAATATTCTATATTCAAATAAAAGAAAAATTCCAAATGTACAATGTGAATAAAAAAATATGTACATTATAATGTAAAATAACATTTTTGTTACACATCCTGTATTTTTATTTTGTCAAGAAATTTTATTCTTTACAAAATTTTCCGAATCCAATAAGCTATTTTTTAATCTAAAAATGTGTCCAAAATGTACCGTGTGATTGAAATAATACGTACATTATCATTATAAAGATCATTTTCTTTGCACACTCTCCAATATATACAGTGTGTGATTGATGGAATATGTACATTATCATGAAAAAGATCATTTTCTTTATGTTTCTAACATATACAGTGTGATTCATAAAATATGTACGTTATCATGAAAAAGATATTTTTTTGTTTTCATAAGAAATTTTATAGCTTATAAAAGTTTCTAAATCTAGTAGTCTATATTTAAATTGCAAAAGTTTACAAAATATACAAGGTGATTGAAATAATAAGTACATTATCATGAAATAGATATAGATAATTTTTTAACGTCTTTTTTTAATGGAATATCATATATACGTATTCTCTTGTCAAGTGTTATAGAAATTATTAGGTAATGTCAAAGTAAAACGAATTTACAAAAGAACTACGACAGGACCGTAATTATAAATTGTTGTCACTGATGATGTATTCGTATCTCTTATGGTTTAGAATATAGCAATGTTAGCACAAGATAAAAGAAACAGCCTGTATAGTTTATTTTACATAAATAACCCTTAGGCCTAAACTATCAATTATTGATCACTATAAGCAGTAAATTCAAATATATCGACATGATTATCCTTAATTAATTATGTTAAATCTAATCAGTAACACAATAACATCTTGTAGCGAGCAAGTAAAAAGAACGGTACACACCTGTATAATATACTTATCCTTCAAATCGACATCACTGTTGATTGCAAAATACCCAAAAATGGGAAATTCTCCACAAATCGTTATCACTGCTTGATTACTAACTGAGCTACCCGTCTAGCATATAATAATAATAATAATAATAATACTTATTAATCCTTTTTGACATTTTATAAGGTATAGGAGAGGTCATAAAATAAAAAAAATGCTTTATAAATGGATAGAAAGAAACAAAGACTAACCTAATTAAAAGTACATAAGTTGCATAAAATACAGAAAATATAGAAAATACAGAACACACAGAAAGTACAGAAAATACAAAAAATACAGAAAATACAATATATTTGCACATACAAAAAATATCCAATAAGGATTGCATTACAAACGAAAAAGAAAGGAAGAAAAAAAAGGTATGTTGATGGTAGACTGTAGAAATTTACTTAAATTTTCTATATATTTTGAAATTTGAAAAATATAGTTAAATAATAATGTAAAAAAATATTACAGTTTTTTGTATTCAATCTTTTATATACTTATATAATTTATTTTTGATAACCAAAAACTGGATCCTCTTTCTAAATCTATCCTGTATAAATTTTTATTAAAAAATTATCCAATTATCAATTAAAATTTTGGTGATGAAGTTGATAGTTGACAACCAAAGTTATATATAAAAGCAACCAGGTCAGATGGTCTATTTTTAACTAAGCGTTCGGTAAAAGGAAATCAGCCTAATTTCCTTTACGGTAGTGAGTGGAAATTAGGCTCGAGATGAGCGTATCTAATGAATTACTTTTGATTTAGTAATCCAATATTTGTAGAATAAAATTGTTATTCCAGCTGTTATATTTTAACTAAAATAGTTTAGGGAGCAAATAACTTAAAATCAAATGTTGATTATTAATGTACAATGTCGATTATGCGTTTCATTATTATTAACTAACCAATTATAAAAAAATCGTTGATAAAATTTATAATTCCTAATTTATCCATGCCAGTCTCACATGAGTCGTTTGTTATTCATTAGTAAACCGTGATTGTGATAATAACCCATTTAGTTGTAATGATTGTTTGACCTCATTGATCCTCAATTGTTCTTAGATAAGCCTATTCGCACTGGTCGCAACCTACTACAGATTGTCCACTAATACTATAATTTTTTTTTTAAATAATTGCTTTTTGTCAAATTTTTCAATTTAAATATTTAATTCTCTGTTGACATATTAAATAATAATAATAATTTTTCTTTCTTCTAAAAAGTTCCCTGAAGAAAAATTAAGACTTTATGATTGTGTTATTTTGTACATAATTCCCAACTAAATGTTGAGCATCGATGGTTCCAACTTTTTCAGCGTATTGCACTAACTGAGGAGTGTAAGATTTTGCATAGTTAAAGTTTGTATATAGAGCACAGAAAAACAAAATTCATATATAATGTGTTCCATATAAATTCTAAATAAATTTAATTAAGTATAATATAACATTCATTGTTTATCTTAAACTTTAGATTATTTATTATTATCGATGTGATTGCCGAATAGGCTAAGTTCGATTCCTATCACTGTCAATTTTTTTTTTTTTTTTTACTTTTATTGTTTATTGTAATTTTTTTTTATGTGAAAACTTCTGTAGGCCTATTGGACGAAAACGGTAAAAAATAGGAAAAAATGGGAATAAATAGGGAAATATAGACGGAAATAGGAAAAATGGGAAAGAACAAGAGAGAATATATGGAAAAATAAGGAAATATAGGCAAAAATATGCAATATGAGAAAATTGAACAATAAAAAAAATGGGAAAAGGGAGAAATTCTAAAAAAATATATATTTAGGGCCAGAGGGCCATCGGACAAGTCAAAGAAATTAAATTAAAATATTTATGTACATAAATATTATTTACACAAATTATACAAAATTTACAATAAAATATGACAGTTTTACTGTTTAAAATAATCATAAAACATAAAATAGAAAAAATATGAAAAAATTGGGAAAATAGGAAAAATAGAGAAAAATAAAAAAACAGACAAAAATAGAAAAAAACAGGAAAATATAGAACAAAAGTAAAAATAGGAAAATATATGCATAAATAGTAAAAAGCGGAAAAATAAAAAAATAGGAAAAGATAGTAAAAAATAGGAAAAATATAGGAAAATAGAAAAAATAGGAAAAAATCAGGAAAAAACACAGAAAAATGGGTAAAATATAAACAAAATAGAAAAAGTAGGAAAAAAATTAGAACAAATAGGAAAAAAATAGAAAAAAAATGGGAAAAAATAGGAATAAAATAGGAAAAAATTGGGAAAACAGGATCAAACAGAAAAAAATTGGGAAAAAGGGAAAGATTGCAAAAATAATCGTGAAAAATAGGAAAAAAGGGGAAAACAAGGAAAAACATAAAAAATATGAAAATGATGAAATGGAGAAAAATAATATAAAAAAATGGAAAAAAAATAAAAAACAGGAGAAAACGGGAAATCATGAGAAAAATAAAACAAAAAATACCATAAAATATGACACTTTTAGGGTTTAAAATGGTCATAAAACATAAAAATTGAGAAAAAATAAGAAAAATGGGAAAAAATAGAAAAAAATAAAACAATAGGGAAAATAGGAAAAATAGAAAGAATTAAAAAAACCGACGAAAATACAGAAAAACAGGAAAAATTAGAAAAAAAGTAAAAATAGGAAAATGCAAAAATAGAAAAAAGGGGATAATTAAAAAAACATGAAAAGATAGTAAAAAATAGGAAAACACAGGAAAAATATAGGAAAATAGAAAAAAGCAGAAAAACACAGAAAATTGGGAAAAATAGAAAAAAACAGGAAAAAAATTGGAAAAAATCGGAAAAACAGAAAAACAGAAAATATATAAAAATTAGAAAAAAACAGGAAAAAAAAGTAAAAACAAGGAAAAATATAAAAAATATGAAAATGGTGAAATGAAGAAAAATATAAAAAAATATGAAAATAGTGAAATGGAGAAAAATAATAGGTATTGAAAAGAGGAAAAAAAACAGAAAATGGGAAACATTAGAAAAAAGGTGAAAACTAAAAAACAAAAATGAAAAAGCACGTATAGCCACTAGTATTAATTAATTTATAAAACAAATATTAGACATAATAATATTAATACGTTCCTGTCTTCGAAACTGCTCGGTCTATCCTCTATATCAGCTTCTCTCTGTCTCACCTTCAGTTTTTTTGCAGTTCTAAGAATATTAGAATCCTTGATACTCCTTAATAGGACAATTCTTCCCAGGACAATCCTTCCCAGGACAATCCTTTCCAGGACAATCCTTCCCAGGACAATTCTTCTCAGGACAATTCTTCCGGCAGTGACAATTCTTCCCGCAGTGACAATTCTTCCCTACCACAATCCTGCCCTACTACAATCCTGCTCTACCATAATCCTGCCCTACGACAATCCTGCCATACGACAAAGCCACAAAATAATGAATGATCAAAAATTGGGGAGACACCGCTCTCCAGTTAAAATGTAAATTATTCAAAATTTTTATGTGTTAAAAAAAAGAACTGGACTAAACAATGCAAACTAGTCACTATTTTTATCTATTTAAAAAAGGACTTGTCTTTCTAGAATTATAAATATTGGAAAATACAAAAAAAATATACCCTCATAGTAACGCTATTGATTCTTCTCAATTGTCATAAGGAAAGATTTTCTGGAAAGGATTTTCTGGGAAAGGATAATGTCGGGGAAGAATTGTCGTGGAGAACAATTATCCTGGGAAGGATTGTCGTGGGGAAGGATTATCGTGGGAAAGGATTGTCGTGAAGAAGGATTGTTGAGGAGCAGGATTGTTGTCGTGGAGGATTTTTTGGCGAAAATTTTCCGGGAAGGACTTATTGTCCTATTTTAACCCTCTTTATTTCTCTCTCACCTCCTAGTTCCTTTTCATGCTGAAAATATCAGGACAAGATGTAGATGCAATAGTAGAAGAGAGTGACAGAAAAAAGGACTTGGCTGTCTTCATAGAATTATCAATATTGCAATATATTGCAACTATAAAAAGTTATAATATCGTTTTGCAACTAAAATACTTACTTTAAAGTTAGTCATTTTCACATATAACGCGATGCGATAAATTTATGGTAGCAAATATCGTAAAAACGTGCAATATGTTCTATGGAATCGCGCTATATCATAAGGTGGCAATAGTATAAAATCAAGTTTATGATAAAGTGTATTTTAGTTCTGGAGCAATATTACAAATTTTTAATTGCTGTAATATATTGCTTCGTGTAAAAACGCTCTTAAGGGAGGATTTTCCAGGAAGGATTATCCCTGAAAGTCCTGTAAGGATTATCCGGGAATTATCTGGGGAAGGATTGTCGTGGAGAAGGATTGTCATAGGGAAAATTGTCGTGGGAAGGATTGTCTGGGGAAAATTATCCGGGAAGATACTTAATTTACTATTTGAACCCTCTATGTATTTCTCTCACCTTCTAGTTTCAAAATATTGGAAAATACCCAAAAGTACAACCTCTTCGTACCTGCATTGCTTTTCCTCAATTATTTTAGGGTGGGATTATTTAGTGAAGGATTGTCCCGAAAGGATTATTTAGTCGCGAGGAAGCATTGTCATGGTAAAAACGCTCTTAACTACACGGAAAAAAATGACTCAGAACAACGGTCCTATAAAACTGTATCATATACCAGGTATATAAAATTCCAATATTCTCTATATAATGTTTCATTGAAACAGAACCCCTGTCAGATACTGTTAAAAAAATAAATCTTACTAGAAATTGTCGTCTAAACCCAGATTTCTAGCATATCAATTTAAAAACACATTGCATACGCATTATATGCTCAGTTGTTCAGGAAATTTCACATACTCCTTATATTCTCGTCATATGATCGGAAGATTCTCAGCGATTTGCATTAATCTTACGTTTTTCTGGCACAGAATCATTTCTGAAACTTCTCACGTCGGAAATGCACGGTTAAGTACGAATCAAACACGAGTCGCGTCATTAGCACAGTTGGCGCGGTTTCGCGGTAAATTAGCGAGCGAAATCATTTGTTAATTGTATTGTGTGGTGAGTGTATCTTCTTATAAGCTTCGAAAATGGAAACATTTCTGAGAGTATTAAATTTAGAAGAAGAATATATTCAACGTTTCTTGGGTAAGTACAACAAAATTGTATTTTGTATAATGTTGATTGGTAAATAATAATTTCGTTATCATCGTTATAGACAGCTTTTCAATTTTTCAAGTCACAGACAATAAGAATATTTCCATTTATTATTCATCATTAGTCATCGCAATTTTCCTCACTGTCGCATCATCTGACCTGTATTTCTTCACGAAATTTGTAATACAAAACTATTTGCTAAAACAAATTTTTTTGTTAATCCTGCAGTTTAGAAGTTCCATGTTCTGATATGCATGGCTCAGGCTCAGACACGGCTTGACCTTGGGAAACATTAAATATCTTGCGGCGTTGTCAGCTTCATAAGACAACGTTAGTTTCTGAAGAAATTGCAATTTTCATATGCAACATATTAATTAAATTAATTAATAGATAATAGATAAATTTAGCATAATGTGGTAAAAATAAAATAAAAAATAATTTTCTATTAAAGTACCTATAAAACAAATTAAACAAATAATAGTAAAAATAAAATTAATAACCTCTAAACATATGGTTCAAAATACAAGAAATGTTTTAGTCAATTAAATTATATAAATATTTAAAACAAAAACATTAAAATTGGATTAGGTATCCAAAATAAAATAAAAAGTTATTCGATGCAAAAAAAGTTTTTATAATCGAATGTAGAGTTGTAGACGTAACACATTTTTGTCTTTTATCTGTTAAATAAACATTTCAATATTTAGATATTCGACAGAAAACTGAATACTATTTCGGATTAATATTCCGATAACCGGCAACGCTGTACATATTTCTGATGGTAATTCGTATTGGGACTATGGGTGGTCTAAAGTTTAAACTGCAGGATTACCAATTTAATTTTGTAAATATGTATCTACTTATTTATTATGAAAACATCTTTGTGTAAAAAATTGTCTGTGAAGAAATTTCGACCAAACAATATTATTGATGGAATCATGCATACTAATTCCCTTGGAGTACTACAAATTTTCAGAATACAAGAATTTTTAACTGTCACCTTTTACTTGATGAAAATTGTTATATTATTTAGATAAATAAAACATTTTTTGATTTTCAAAAAAATATAACAATAGTTATTTTACATTTTTGTAAAAATTATAAAACGTTTTATTTATTTAAATATAGGCAGGCAGGAATATTAAAATATTTAAAATTGTCATTGTGAAAATGTTAACTTCAACAGCCTACATATACATGTGTTTATTGGGAAGTAGTAACACAAAACTTATTAAATTTGATATAGGGTAATGCTGAGCTGAGTTTAATTAAAATATTTTAAATTTTATTACATTTCCGGTTACCTATAAAGGAAGTTGACAGTAAGATTATTATTTTAAATGGAATACTTTGTATTTTTAACTTTTTAGTTAGTACTTTAAATTTAAATGTAAGATTCTGTAATAAAAACCATATCAAATGTTAATTGGTGTTTTACAGTGAGAATTATATCAGAAAAGACAACAATCTAAAATTAATTTTAATTACACATGGTGCTCCAGGAAAGTGATTTTTTTAAATGGAACATCCTATATTTTTTTTACATTTTTATAATCGTTCTAAAATGAATAGCATTGAAGTTATAGACAATTAAAAATCGTATTTTTTTAACTTTAAGTGATTACTTCGGCCAAACGAGATAAATTTAGATAAAACGACTTGGCTTTTTGACTTCTACTTGTTGGCATAAGAAAAAATGTATACAGGGTGATAATTTTTTGATAATTCTTTCAAATGCTTCCAAGTAGTATTTAAAAAGTTTTGTCCGAGTGTATGTTGTTTGACAGGAGCAATCACTTAAAGTTGAAAAAATGCGAATGTCAGTTTGTCTATAACTTCAAAACAATTTAATTTATAATATAGGTGTAATAGGTTTTTGAAATCAGCTTCTCAGAACGAATATAAAAATGTAAAAAAAATATAGGGTGTTCCGTTTAAAAAATATGACTATCATATATGAATCACTTTCCTGGAGCACCCTGTGTATATAAAAGTATCTTTGATTGTTGTCTTTTCTGATATAAATCTCGCTGTGAATACAGATATTAAAAAAAAGTTAAGTTTTAACTCTACCGACCGACACGTTACCAGTGGCCCACCCTTTATATACATGCCTAAACCATAACAATTAAAAAAATCTTTTTATATGCAATACAAGCTATATTTTAAAAATATTTATAAATGTACAGAGTGGTTCAAAAAAGTTTGGCATATCAAAGCTATATATTTTTAAATGGAACACCCTATATTTTATACATTTTTAGATTCGTTATGAGAAGCTGACTTTAAAAACCTATTTCACTTTTTGAGTTCTACTTGGTGGCATTAGAACAAAATGTTTACAGGATGATCAACATTTTCTTACTTTTGATCACTCTGAATACATTTTGTTCTTATGGCACCAAGTAGAACTCAAAAAGTTAATATAGGAACATGTAAGCCGTTTTATCCAAATTTATGTCATTTGGCCGAAGCAATCACTTAAGTTGAAAAAACGCGATTGTCAATTGTCCATAACTTCAAAACTATTTGTTTTATAATATAAGTGATATAGGTTTTTAAAGTCAGATTCTCAGGACGAATCTAAAAATGTAAAAAAATATAGAATGTTCCATTTAAAAATATATAGTTTTGATATGCCAAATTTTTTGAACCACTCTGTACATTTATAAATATTTTTTAAATGTAACTCGTATTTCATATAAAAAGATTTTTTTTAATTGTTATGGTTTAGGCACTAAATTCCGTGTCTTGGAATAAAGGTCTTTTATTCTTTAAAACTTTTTTAATTTAATGACGTTTCGACATAATTATGTCATCTTCAGGTCATCTACAATATATACTCAAACAAAGTTACATACATAAAAATTTTTTTTAAATGTTAAACTGATAAAAGAAGGTAATTATTTTAACATTTAAATTTTTTTATACATGTAACTTTGTGTATATATTGTAGATGACCTGAAGATGACATAATTATGTCGAAACGTTGTCATTAAATTAAAAAAGTTTTAAAGTATAAACGACCTTTATTCCAAGACACACCCCAAAAAAATATTTATCTCAATATCAAAAAGTTTCAGAGTATTTCCTACCGATTGTCACATTATTCTTCATTAAAATTTTGTCACCCTGTATAACTTCTATTATTAAAAAGACTGGCTTATTAGCCATGAATTATTATCCGATATATTTTTGGCATTTTTTTTCTTACAGATGAGGGAATTGATAATGAATCAGTTAAACTGCTGGATCAAGACACCTTGAAAATATTAATACCAAAGATCGGACCTCGCCTTAAATTTCAAAGAGCACTTGCATTTAATGTAGGAAGTGAATTTGTGAGTTTTTGCTATAAAATTGAATACACTTATAATCTTGATGCACGAGTAAATTTCTTGGCCTATTTTAGGACAAAAGTTCATATGTAAAAATATGTCCTAAATAATTTTGTGTGTACAGGGTGATAAAGTTCTAATATTAATAACCCAAACGTACACCACTGATTTTCTAGTATCTTTTGTAATTTATTCAGATTGTGCAATAAAATTACAACGGTTTTGTATCTTGAAGTCTTTTTGTATCTCGCACTTTGTTTTCAACATAAAAAATGGTTTTAGTTTTTTTTTTCTGCAAATCTATTAACTAGACCAGATACAGAAAAAAATTAAGACACAAGAAAGTTATATGTATTTTAGAAAGTTCCATCTGAAAAAATGAGACCTTGAGTAACATACAATGTTTTTTTCTATAAACATGAAATGGATTACCTGCCTCACAGTATAATTAAAATCCAATTATAAATAAGCCGCCCTCTACTATGAACTGAGTTTGATTAAAGTCAGCTAAAGCACAAATAAGTTTCCTAACTAAAAAAAAATATTTTTTATATAAACTTTGACACTTTGTTTTTTGAAAACGAAGTAAACAAGGACATGTTTATATGAACTTTCAGTCCTTTCAAGGAATTACCTCCTTCAATATGTACAGCGTGGGCTAAATTTGTAAACTTTTGAAGGGAAACTCCTATTTTTGAAATATAAATGTAAAGTGATATGTTGGTATCTGTGGGTCCATTGTTATGAAAATTTTAATAATGGAAATTATGATGCGGTTCTCGCCATTGAGTTTTTCAAAAATTGACCATCAGGTACCGACATCAGTTTTCGTCTATCTAATTATAGAATCGAATTTTCCCTTAAATGTATCAAATTAGACACAATCTGTACATAATATTTAGTAACACCCTGTATACAGAATTAGATTATCTAAAAGTTTTTATAATGAGATGTCGAGTAGTAATGCATTCTGAAACAAAAATTTCTATATATAAAAAATTAGGTGATTATAAGAAGTGTTAGACTGTTTGGGGTCTAATAATATGTGAATGTCAACTGATCATTTTTAACTCACTGAAAAAAAAATATTTTGCAGTGCTCAACTCCCATTATTGAACAAGTTTCAATCACTGAATCCGCCGAAAGTGAGGGCGAAACATATTCTTTTTCTGTCAGCTCAGATTTGTATGCCATTCTGGATAAACCTACATCAATTGATGATTTACCTTGCCGGGATTCACCTTCTACTTCAACACCCATTTCAATTGGTAAAAAACCTGAAAGTAAGAGATATTCACCAGACCCTCCCAACAGAAATCCAGAAGGGAGTAAGAGAAAGAGGGAGTTGCTTTTTCCCAAAGTGAGTAACTTCAGAATGAATAGAACAAAATTTAATTTTTATATAATTGTATTTTATTGAAGTTGGACAATACTGAAATCTTTTATCAAATATTATGTTTCCTTTTTTGTAGGGCTTGGAAGAATATTTAAAATCAACAATTGATGGAAGATTTGTTCTTTCATTTAAAGCAAATTTGGGCTATCGTAATAGTCTCCCAAGGAAAAAACTCTGCAAAGAAATTATTAGTCGATTTTTACAGATAGAACATATAGATGAGTAAGTATTTTTTCGTATTATCGTATTTGTATACACATTTAAAGACCTCATGTCATCTGACTAATTAATTTTAGTATCGCCAAACACACTTGGATGTTTGAGGAATCCTCAGTGGAAATAATTAAATTATTCCCAAATGAGCAGAAAGAAACATATTATATTCCCTATAAAAAAAAAACTACAACCAGTCCAAAAAAGGCACCTAGAGGACGCTTGTGGTCAAGGTATCACAACGTCAGGAATTTGCTAAGGATATCGGAGAATACTACAAACAGATCTAGAGGACTTCCCCATCGAGATACAGATGAAGACGGTAATTTTTATTCAATGATAAAATCTGCTCAATTTGAGATTACTTCAATTCAGGAAATGGATCTATTAACTTATTCGTTTATTCATATTTTCAGATATAGAAATAGATCAAACTGAAGATACTAACAGTTATGAATTACTGCATACAGTTTTGGAACCCAAAACTAGAGTCCTAGAGCTGTGGGAAGCATCTTTCAATATCCGAAAAACCCAATTCAAAGATCTTTCAATAGAAGATATTTTTAATGAAGTACCTGCACTAAAAAGTGACATAGGATCAGAACTAGTGAGTTCATTCATTTCAAGAATCTATTTCTGGTAATATAATATTTTTTTGTAGATTAATTCTGATTTTAACGAAAAATTTCCGGAAAAAATTGACAATATATATTTGAAATGGCCTAATTTATCAAATGCCATATTGAAAGAAGCAGAACATAGAAAAGTGAAAGCCGTAGAGTACTCTGCAGATGTTGGTGAGTTTTTCTATATTTCCTTAGGTATCTAGCTTGATTTTAAAATTTAGTATTTCATTTAAAATTGGTAACGTACAATAAATATTTCATATCATATGATATTTGAAACTAATAAAATCCGAATTTCTTTCAGATCCATCCATTGTAGCATTACTGACATTGCCTTACTTGATACCCCCAGTTACTCTGAGAAGAAGCAAGGGATTCAATTGGAGACCTAGTAGGACTGAAATACAAGAAAGTTTTTTTTTTCATGTGGATGTAAGTTGACAGTTTTATATAAAGTTTAGAAAATTCGTGTGCATAGTAATTCAATACAAAAAATTGCTAGATGTAATATACTTGATAAAAACAAATTTAATTAATATATTATTACATTTGTTTTAGAAAATTGAAGACCTACAAGAAATTATTATCCGCAGAAAGCAGAAGCTGAGTTGGACAAACTCCACTCTCCAGCCATTTGGACTTATTATAGGACCATTGAATATGGTTACAGAGTTTCGAGTATATGTGGGTGATGTTGTATACAAATTTGACTCTTTACTTCGTGCTTTTGAAATATTATTTAAAGCCTTCCACGCCTTGAATATTAAGTACCCAATAGAGTCACAACACATTTGGTACTTCATAGAGTCTATGATTTATGATATGAAATGTCGAAACAGTTCTGCAGCTGCACTAATATCTGATTTAAAGCCTTATTTATATACAGCATAAAAAATAAAGTTAATGGTTTTATGTAGCTCATAAACTCAAAAATGCCGAAATGTTCATACTGTTCTAAACATTTTGATAATTTCAAATACCTGATTACACATCTCAAACTAATTCACAACTGTGTTGAAAACCAAAAATATCAATGCATTGAAAATAATTGTTTTAGGAACTTTTCGAATTTGAATTCATTCAGAAAACATTTGAAAACTCATGAGGTCATTGAAGTCCCCAGTTGTAACAGTCATGAAGCTTCTAAAAATATTTTTGTGACAAATAACCATGAAACTTCAATAAACCATGAAGACAATATAGGTTTAAACATAGACAATCAAATTCAATGTGAAACCACTGACTTGGACTCTAATAGTTATGAATTTAAAAAATTATTAGATACCTTGAAAACATCATATTATTGTAGACTATATGGCAATACAACATTCAATAGAAAAGATGTACAAAATATTATAGATAATACTCAAAATCTGTACGAGGAACCACTTCAACTTATTCATCATTCGATGCTTTATTTTACTGATAAATATAATTTTGTCTCAGCTGATGTAGAAAAAATCAATCTCATGTTCAATTCTGTACTGAATATTTTTCAGGACAGTAATTCAGATTATCGTCGTTTGAAATGTTTGGAAAGATCTAAATTCTACATTAACCCTTTAGAAATTATTATTGCAGAAGATATCCGAAACAATAAAGTAATAAATGAGACAATTAAACATGTTGCTCATTTAATTCCTATCACTGATGTTTTGAAGAATTTTTTTCAACTACCATTTATTTTACAAAATACTTTGTCATATATGAAAGAGCTAACTTCCAATATTTCAAAAGATAAAATAACTCATTTTTTTCAAACGTCTTTTTGGCAGAACAAAATAAAAAAAGTCGCTTTGAGTGAAGGTGAATATGTTCTTCCTATAGTATTTTATTACGATGACTATGAAGTTGGTAATCCTCTAGGGTCACACGCAACTATACATAAACTTGGCGCTATTTACTATTTTTTACCAACAATTCCTCCAGCTTTTCGAGCATCTTTAAACAATATATTTATAGCTATGCTTTTCCATACAAACGATCTTAAATCGTATGGAACTAATAATGTTTTATCTAGACTCATTATAGAAATACAAAATCTAGAGAATGAAGGAATTGAAATAAATGAAATGGGAAAAAAAACGAAACTTTACTTTGCTATGCCTTTTGTTTTGGGAGATAATTTAGGGATTCATACAATGCTGGGATTCACAGAAAGTTTTTCTGCTACTTATTGTTGCAGATTTTGTAAATGCCCTAAGGCAGAAATGAAATATTTAACAAAAGAAAAGATGTCTGTTCTAAGGACAGAACAAAATTATAGGGAAGATTTAAAAATAGGTAATATGTCTGCAACTGGAATTAAATCACCATCTGTGTGGAGTAATATCAGGTCTTTCTCGGTAACAGAAAACTTCGTTGTTGATATATTGCATGATTTATTTGAAGGTGTTGTAATTTTTGATATAACTCTTCTCTTACATCAATTTATTTTTGTTGACAATTATTTCACTGTAGACGTATTGAATTGTGAAATTCAGTCTTGTAAATTTGGTGAAAACATATCTAATAAACCTAATCTTTTCTCAAACGAACATATCAAGAAGAAAACGTTAAAAATGAGTGCCTCTGAATGTAAGACATTTGTATTGTATGCTGGATTATTAATCGGCCATTATATTCCTGAAAATAATAAATATTGGTCGTTGTATATTGTGCTGAGGAAAATATTGTCTATCACATTGTCCAAAACCATATCTGAATCTGATTGCCGAATGTTGAAAACCTATGTTTCTCATCATCATGAACAATATATCAAGCTATTTGGTGAAAATTTAAAACCTAAGCACCATCATCTAACTCACTATCCAAGAATCTTACAAACAGTTGGACCTGTTGATTATTTATCATCTTTTCGTTTTGAATCGAAACACAGACAAAGTAAATTAGCTGCAAATGTTGTATCTTCGAGAAAAAATATCACTAAAACTTTAACAATAAAGCATCAGCTACAATTGGCAGACATATTTTTAACTGGGATGGGGTTTGATAATAAAATAGATTATTCGGAAACATTTTCATATGATAATATTCTTGAAGTACTTCCTCAATTCCAAAACTATGGTCGACCAGATATAATGAAAAATTTTTCTAAAGCTGCCATCTTAAATAAAGTAGTTTTTCGTAACACAAAATATAAGATAAATCAAGTAATACAGGTTATTGGTAATCTCAATCCGCAATTTGTAATGATTCAAAAGATCCTTGTTAATGATTCCAAAGAAATATGCTTCATTTCTGTCGAATTAGAAGCATCATTTCATGAACATTTCAATAGTTTTAGAATTAGAGAAACAAGGAAAATAAAATGTTTGTTACATTCAGAATTGCTTATCTATAAACCAATAACCATTTTTGATCATAGTGATGGACATAAATATATAACAGTGTTTTGATATAACTAATTTTTACGAGGTATACCGGGTGGCCACGAGTCAATGTACGCCCTCAATATTTTGGTTGCTTTTAAATTTAAAAAAAAAAGCTTTTTGGCACACATTAATTAGGCAATAATGGGCCACTTTTAGACTAACAGTAATAAAAATATCACTTCCGGTAATGCATACATTTCTAAGTACAACAGTTTTTTTCACTTTTAAAAAATTCCAAAAAATAAGTGAGATACGAACAATTTTTTAATTTATTCAAAATGGCCGCGCAGATGAATGAGATGTAAGAAAATTGCGAAGTATGCTAGGGAAATTAGTAGTAAAATTGTATACTTGTCTGTAGAGAAGAAAATACTTGTTTGAATCACTGATAGGTACCAGTATTTTTAGGTTTTTTTTCTTCCAAAAACTGAATTTCATTTTCATTTCCGAAGAGCTCCTATTGATTTTCTTTTATGGAACTGCTATTTTTTTATACCATAGTTATGAATCATTATAAAAATACTGGTACTTATCAGTAATTCACTATTTTCTTCTCTACAGAGAAGCCTACAACCTCACTAATAATTTCCATAACCTACTTAGTAATTTTCTTACATTGCATTCATGTGATGCGGCCATTTTGAATAAATTAAAAAATAGTTCATACCTCACTCATTTTTCAAATCTGGAAAATTATGAAAAACTATCAAAAAAATATAGTCATTCCATTTAGGAAAAAAAAGTTGATGTCACTTTCGGTTTAATCGGAACTGATATTTTCATTCCTGTTAGTCTGAAAGTAGCCCATTATTGTTTAATTAATGTGTGCCAAAAATCTATTTTTTAAATTAAAAAACAACCAAAATATTGGGGCGTACTTTTGACTCGTGGCCACCCAGTATTAGATATTCAATGTTTCTGAATTGGACTTCTCAGTAATTTTTGAGTTTATTTAGGTTAAGTTTACTGTATGTTATGTTTATTTTGTTGTTTTTGTTTATTTTATTGTTTTTGTTTGTTTTATTTTTGTCTTATCTCAAAAAATTGAGCCTACTTTTTAATAAATATATTTAGAGTTCAAATGTTTTTTTGTCACATTAACCCACCATCTATTTAATTACTTATGTTTATATATACAGGGTGAGGCAGAAGGGATGGACCAAACTCTAGGAGTTCATTCTTCACCTGAAAATAATTGCAAAAATTCATCAAATTTTCACTTGTCCTTAGACGAGGTATTGAAGATTTTTTCAATTATTTTTGGGTATAGAATATACTTAATTGTGGTCCGTTCCTCCAAAATCACTCTGTATATATTAGAAGAGATCAGTATTAGCCAGATAAACGTGATCACTAGTCTCATATGACGAGATTGCTAGCTTTATATGACAAGATTACTAGTTTCATATGACAAGAATACTAGTTTCATATGACGAGGCTACTAGATTTATTTGACAAGATTATAAGTTTTATATGACAAGATTCTCAGCTTAATATGACAAGACTATTACCTTCATCTGATAGGAATACTGGGGCCAAATCTTGGTTACCTAATTCTATTCGACTAGATTCCCAATTTCACATGCTCGAGTTACTACATTGGTAAAACGGGGTTTCTAACTTAATATGCCGGTTATTTGGGAATATATGGAAGTAGTTTAGTTCTAAGATACCAGAGTATCTGATCGTCTAGGCCGGTTATTTAGGAGTATATGAAAGTAGTTTAGTTCCAGGATACCAAAGCCTATTTGGAACAGGTGACTCCGTCGGATTATTTTAGAAGTGCGTTCTTCTGTCACGCCGGGTATATGAATTTCAGCTAATAAGTATATGAATTTCGTATACTAAGTATAGGATTTTTTTTCCGTGTATGGATTTTCCAGGAAGGATTTTCCGAGGATTATCTGGGAAACAATTGCCGTGGAGAAGGATTGTCATATATAGAAGAATTGTCCTGGGGAAGGATTGTCTAATGAAAATTTTCCGTGAATGATTATACTTGCTTTTATAATTCAACCCTCTCTGTTTCTCTCTCCTCCCACCTCCTCAATATTGGAAAATACCCAAAAAGTACAACCTCTTCGTACCTAAATTGCTTTTCCTCAATTGTTTTAGGGCGGGATTATTTGGTGAAGAATTGTCCCGAAAGGATTATATAGTCGCGAGGAAGGATTGTCGTGGTAAAAACGCTCTTAAAGAAGGATTTTCCAGGAAGGATTGTCCGAGGATGAATTGTCCCGAAAGGACTATATAGTCGCGAGGAAGGAGTTGTCGTGAGGAAGGATTGTCGTGCTAAAAACGCTTTTAAGGAAGGATTTTCCAGGAAGGATTGTCCGGGGATTATCTGGGTAAGGATTATCGTGGAGATGGATTGTCATAGGGAACAATTGTCGTGGGGAAGGATTGTCTGGGGAATTTTTTCCGGGAAGGATTATACTTGCTGTCCTATTTCAACCCTCTATATATCTCTCTCACCTTCAAGTTCCTCAATATTGAAAAATACCCAAAAAATAGAACCTCTTTTCCTCAATTGTTTTAGGACGGATTTGTTTGGTGAAGGATGAAGGATTGTCCCGATAGTATTATATAGTCGTGACGAAGGAGTTGTCGTGAGGGCTTGTCCATTATGAATTGCTTAAGGAAAATGTTCCGGGAAGGATAAAGAATTGTCGTATCTGTTTTATCTCCTAGTTTCTTTCCAGGACGAAATGTAGTTGCGTAGAGAGTGACGAGAAAAAAGATAACAGTCAAAAAACCGAATTTCAATGTGAGCTGAGTATATCCTGTATTAAAAATATAATAAATTTAATATTTTCATGTTTCGTTTTCTCTTTCTTCTTAACTGATCGGTTCTCTATTAGATTATTTTATTTTTTATTTTTATAAACTAGAAGTCAATTAAATTTAGTATATTTTTTAATGTATGTTTTATTAATTTATTATAAAGTGGACATAACCGTTTATTTTCCTGATTCTTCTTCTCTTTCTTCGGAGCTACTTAATTTACATTAGGACGATTTTTTATATTCTAAATCAGTAAAAAATATTTAAATTTCTAATAAAATTGGACAATCTATATATACACCAAAACACTATAACATTGAACCTAAACGAGCGTGCACTCTTGATCTCTAGATTTTGATTATCAGTTCGTATTCAAATTTGGTATGAAATTGCTCCTGCATCTTCGGGTCGGTTTTGTTAAATCAATTTGCATTAAATTTATAGTCGTTTATTTACCGGAAATGGAAAATTCACTTGGACGAAATACCGTGAAATAGTGCCAAATAGTTACTGAATTATTACAAAACTGAAATAGAAATGCGGTTATAGTGGTCGAAGCAAATAGTCCGGCAAGACGGGTTTTAGTCTAATTTAAATAAGGAAGAGAATATTTAGGAAGTTACGAGATTTCTGATTGGGATTTACTAAATTTGGTAGGTGGCACCTGAATATATTATTTCGAGATTAATTAAGTTACTGAATATTTATTAGCATGAAACTTTTATTAATTACATAAGGAATGACACTTGCTAATTTTTATCAATAAAATTTTTACATTTATAAAAAAAAATTACAAAATAAAAAGTAATTACTAGAAATCGATTTAATACACTAAGTAATGCCCTCTTTACAAAACATTCGTAAATCAATATAAAAACAAGTTAGCCAGTTGATTGTTGTATTTTAATTTATACATGTGCCAGGTACAAGAAAATTATGTGTATTATCGAAAAAACAACTGAAACGCAGCTGACTAAAATGGCGTCACTATTACAAGAATCAAACCACTGTTTTTTGTGCCTCTTTGTAATATGTAAAACATGTTTTAGTGAATAGGAAATTCGGATACGATAAATCAAAATTTTACTTAAAAATTATGCCAATTGTATCGCTACAATGTGTTTTGAATTCTAATTGGATATTTTAACATTGTAATTAAAAATAATACCAATTATAGAATTGATTAACTACAAGTACCGCTACAGATCTTTTTATTCAGTCAATTATAGTTTGAAACGAAAATTTGTACTAGTATTTCATTAGGATCATTATAACATAATCATATCAATCCTGATTAAGAAATTTTGTATCGGAACCAAATTCCTTGACCTTCAGGCAGTGACCTTCATTTACAGGATCGAAATATTTTCGTCCCTAGTTACATACATATTTTGTAAACAAACCAATCGATATCAGAGCTAAACAGTTCTGAGCGTGGTCAGTACTTGGGTGGGTGACCATTTAGGTAAACACTGTGGCATAATATCATAGCTCACAGGCTCCATATTAACGATCACGTGGTATCTTGAAGATATGCCATAGATGATTGGGCTCGTTAAAAATCCCTTCCTCTGGTTTAAACATTCACCAAAACATAATTTTACTCTCCAAATATTTGCTTAACCAACTAATTGTTTGTTCTTTTTTCCAGAAACATGTCTTCAAAGCGAAAGTCTCCTCCGACAAAACTACACGAAGGCACAAACTCAACAGAACAAACAATACCAGGGGTCCAGCACACCGGAAGCGGCAGCGAAGGTGGCGGACTAACAGACCTGGACGAAACGAGTAGCAACAACCTGAGTGATATTTGCGAAGAAGATAGTAACACCATGGTACACAACTCGAACGCCTTCTACAAGCTCTCAGAGTCATCGTCACCAGGAAGTGTATCGCAAAGTGAAGGAGAAGACTTAGAGGAGGACCGGTTACCTCCTAGTAAGACTGCCAGGCTCGGCGAGCCTATTTTCGTGTCGAGCAGCATACAGGCTCTATCTTTGCACAACGAGCAGTCCGACAGACGGCGGAATTCGTCTGAATGCAGTAGTCCGAGTTCGGATCTAAAGACGAACAGTTATAATAATAATAACAATAATAATAGTTTAGTTAATAATAATAGTACCTCGCATTCGTTGAAACGGTCTATGGATGATGTGTTGAAAAGGTTGACGTCGAAAATTAATCATAGTACGATTCGGGAGGAGAAGAGGCCTACACCGTCCTCGACGCCTAATTCTGTACATAATTCGTAAGTATTTATAAACCTTTTTCCACCATTTTAATAACAGAACTAAATATTATTGAGTTTATTTGTTGACCAATTCTATTACCCTCATCATCATTCGTCAACGTTTGTTGATATTTCTATTTGATTTAATGTAACTATTGTTTACTTTTATGGATGGTTTACAAAATATTTTATCTTAAAAACCTTGTGTTATTAATATTTTAATGACATAACATAACCTTAACCTCGTTTAATTCAATTCCATGGCAGCAGGATAATAATTGTCCCAAAATGTCTTAATCCTTTCACCTTTCAGCTCATTAATTCTTTAAATATATAAAGAAAAGTTTCGCAAATGGCTCTTCATGGCTTTGATTAAATAATAATAATAATATTTTTTATTGTTATAATTTCGCTCACTTGTTTACCAGATAAATTAAATACCAATTAAAAGTATGAAGCCTAAAGAATATACTAACGTTGAGTTGCCAGGTATAAACAGAAGATACTAGGAATTTGTACTCATCTGCTCTTCATGGCTTTAATTAAATAATAATAATAATATATTTTATTGTTATAATTTCGCTCACTTGTTTACCAGATAAATTAAATACCAATTAAAAGTATGAAGCCTAAAGAATATACTAACGTTGAGTTGCCAGGTATAAACAGAAGATACTAGAAATTTGTACTCATCTGCTCTTCTTGGCTTTGATTAAATAATAATAATAATATTTTTTATTGTTATAATTTCGCTCACTTGTTTACCAGATAAATTAAATACCAATTAAAAGTATGAAGCCTAAAGAATATACTAACGTTGAGTTGCCAGGTATAAACAGAAGATACTAGGAATTTGTACTCATCTGCTCTTCTTGGCTTTGATTAAATAATAATAATAATATTTTTTATTGTTATAATTTCGCTCACTTGTTTACCAGATAAATTAAATACCAATTAAAAGTATGAAGCCTAAAGAATATACTAACGTTGAGTTGCCAGGTATAAACAGAAGATACTAGGAATTTGTACTCATCTGCTCTTCATGGCTTTAATTAAATAATAATAATAATATATTTTATTGTTATAATTTCGCTCACTTGTTTACCAGATAAATTAAATAATAATTAAAAGTATGAAGCCTAAAGAATATACTAACGTTGAGTTGCCAGGTATAAAAAGAAGATACTAGAAATTTGTACTCATCTGCTCTTCATGGCTTTGATTAAATAATAATAATAATATTTTTTATTGTTATAATTTCGCTCACTTGTTTACCAGATAAATTAAATACCAATTAAAAGTATGAAGCCTAAAGAATATACTAACGTTGAGTTGCCAGGTATAAACAGAAGATACTAGAAATTTGTACTCATCTGCTCTTCTTGGCTTTGATTAAATAATAATAATAATATTTTTTATTGTTATAATTTCGCTCACTTGTTTACCAGATAAATTAAATACCAATTAAAAGTATGAAGCCTAAAGAATATACTAACGTTGAGTTGCCAGGTATAAACAGAAGATACTAGAAATTTGTACTCATCTGCTCTTCTTGGCTTTGATTAAATAATAATAATAATATTTTTTATTGTTATAATTTCGCTCACTTGTTTACCAGATAAATTAAATACCAATTAAAAGTATGAAGCCTAAAGAATATACTAACGTTGAGTTGCCAGGTATAAACAGAAGATACTAGAAATTTGTACTCATCTGCTCTTCTTGGCTTTGATTAAATAATAATAATAATATTTTTTATTGTTATAATTTCGCTCACTTGTTTACCAGATAAATTAAATACCAATTAAAAGTATGAAGCCTAAAGAATATACTAACGTTGAGTTGCCAGGTATAAACAGAAGATACTAGAAATTTGTACTCATCTGCTCTTCTTGGCTTTGATTAAATAATAATAATAATATTTTTTATTGTTATAATTTCGCTCACTTGTTTACCAGATAAATTAAATACCAATTAAAAGTATGAAGCCTAAAGAATATACTAACGTTGAGTTGCCAGGTATAAACAGAAGATACTAGAAATTTGTACTCATCTGCTCTTCTTGGCTTTGATTAAATAATAATAATAATATTTTTTATTGTTATAATTTCGCTCACTTGTTTACCAGATAAATTAAATACCAATTAAAAGTATGAAGCCTAAAGAATATACTAACGTTGAGTTGCCAGGTATAAACAGAAGATACTAGAAATTTGTACTCATCTGCTCTTCTTGGCTTTGATTAAATAATAATAATAATATTTTTTATTGTTATAATTTCGCTCACTTGTTTACCAGATAAATTAAATACCAATTAAAAGTATGAAGCCTAAAGAATATACTAACGTTGAGTTGCCAGGTATAAACAGAAGATACTAGAAATTTGTACTCATCTGCTTGCTCAAAAAAGTATATATCAAAATGAAGATAATTTTATTGCGAAGGTTGCTTGTGAAAAATTGTTAATAGATCACCAGACTTTCATATTGAAAAATTGGAGCTAATAAAGATGTGCGACAGAGAAGTATTGTTTCAAAGGGGCTTTGGTAGTTTTTAGCTAATTACTGAGAAAACGACAAGTTGACAAAATTTAACACCTGTTTATACCTGGCAACCCAATAGTAGTGAACAGAAAATTGTAGGCTACTCAAAGTTAGCATACTCTTTAGGCTTCATAATTTTAATTGTTTAATTTGTAATATTATTATTATTAATTAATCATAGTTATAAACACATGTCTTTATGCAACCCATTCGAGATACTTTTCTTTATATATTATATTTGATTAAAAATACCTTTCATCCGGTAAACAGATGGGCGAAGGACGTGCCTTGTTTTTATTTTTCTTTTTTTTATTCCTTATAATTTTTTGCAATTATTTGAAATTTTTGGATGTTTTTTTGCTTTTTTTGGGGGATTTCGTCACAATTGTTTCCGGTTTTTTGGTTTTTATGGTTTTTTGCATTATTTTTGGATTTTTCTAGGTTTTTTTCTGTTTTTTTTTCGATTAATTTCCATTTTTTAAATTTGTCCTTATTGTTCAGTTTTTTCTATTTTTTTTTTCAATTTTTAATTGTTTCTTTTTTTTTATCCCTCTGATTTTTTCAGATTATTTGCGATTTTTTGGGATCTTGTTGCGGTTTTTTTTGCAATTGTTTATCACTTTTTCTTTTTTTTGAGATTTTTAGCGTTTTTTGCGTTTTTCGGCTTTTTTACATTTTTTTTTGATATTTTCGTTTTTTCTGTATTTTATTTTTCATTTTTTCCCAATTTTTTCTGATTTTTTCTAATTTTATCTCGTTTTTTTTCTTTCATTTTTCTGATTTTTCTTCCTTTTTTTTCCTTTATTTTTTGTTTTTTTTTGTTTTTACTTTTTCAATTTTTTTCTAATCTTTCCCCTTTTTTTCAAAGTTTTTTTTTATTCTTTCCGATTTTTTCGATTCCTCTAATTTTTTTTCGTTTTTTTTTTTCAATCTTTTCTAATATTTCCTCATTTTTTTCCTAATTTGTTTAATGTTTCCGATTTGTTCTGATTTTTTCGATTCTTCTAATTATTTTTCAATTTTTTCTAATCTATCCTCATTTTTTTCCAAATTTTTTCTAATTTTTCGTCATTTTTTCTAATGTTCTTTTTTTTTGGTTTTTTTTTATTTCTTTTCTGTTTTTTCTGATTTTTGTTTTTTTTTCTGTTTTCTTTTTTTTTCCTGTTTTTTTTTTTTAATTTTTTTCCAAGTTTTTCTCATTTTTTCTAAAGTTGTTTGTTTATTTTTTCCGATTTGTACTGATTTTTTCGATTCCTCAAATTTTTTTTCGTTTTTTTTTTCAATTTTTTCTAAGCTTTTCTAATTTTTTCTAATCTTTCCTCATTTTTTCTAATTGTTCTTTTTTTTGTTAATTCTTTTGTTTTCTAATTTTTTCTCATATTTTCTCAATCTTCTGATTTTTTCGATTTTTTCGTTTTCTTCTTCTTGTTTTTCTAATTTTTTTTGAGTTTTTTTTGATTTTTTCAAATTCTTTCCGGTTTTGTCTCAGATGGGTGAAGGACGCTTCTTGTTTTCTCATTTTTTCTTATTCCTTTCATTTTTTTTACCATTTTTTTGGGATTTCGTTGCGATTTTTTTGCAATTTTTTGCGATTTATTTCAATTTTTTTGAATATTTTCATTTTATATGGTCACAATTGTTTCCGGTTTTTTGGGTTGTTCTCTGTTTTTTTCGATATTTTTGGATTTTTCTCGTTTGTTTTCTTACTCTTCTGTTTCTTTTTTTTTTAATTCTTTTCGAGTTTTTAAAATTTTTCCTCATTGTTTTGTTTTTTTCTTCCATTTCCTTCGTTTTCTAATTGTTTCTCATTTTTTATTCCTCTGATTTTTTTTGATTATTTGCGATTTTTTTGGGATTTTGTTGCGTTTTTTTACGATATTTTTTGCGACTTCTTTTTCGTTTTCTTGCGAATTTTAGCGGTTTTTTAGCGTTTTTTTTCTGCTTTTTTACATTTTTTTTTCGTATTCAGATTTATATTTTTCATATTTTTTGATTTTTTTTTCAATTTTTTTCAATGTTTTTTTGTTTTTTTTTTCGGTTTTTCTAATTTTTCATGTTTGTTCTCTCATTTGTCTGATTTTTTTAAATCATTTTTAATCTTTCGTCGATTTTTTACAAAGTTTTTTCTTATTTTTTCCGATTTTTGCTGATTTTTTCGATTCTTCTGTTTTTCTAATTTTTTTATGAATTTTCTTGTTTTCTAATTTTTTCTCAAATTTTCTTAATCCTCTGATTTTTTTCGAATTTTTAGTTTTTCTCGTTATCTTTTTTTCAAATTCTTTCCGGTTTTGTCTCATTTTTTTATATTCTTCTGGTTTTTCAATTTTTGTCCATTTCTTTCGATTTCTCTTTTCGATTTTTTTTGTGATATTTTTGGATTTTTCTCGTTTTTTTCTTGCTTTTCCCTTTTTTTAATTTTTTTCTATTTTTTCAAATTTTCCTCATTGTTGTTTTTCTCTATTTCTTTCGTTTTCTAATTGTGAGTCATTTTTTTATTCCTCTGATTTTTTGCGATCATTTGCGATTTTTTTTGGGATCTTGTTGCGGTTGTTTTACAATTTTTTGCGATTATTTTGCGACTTCTTTTTCATTTTTTTTCCCAATACTTTCTGATTTTTCAAGTTTTTTGTTCTTTTTCTTAATTTTATTTTATTTTTTTCTCGTTTTTCTTCTCATTTTCCTGATTTTGTGTTTTTGTTTTGTTTTTTTTTTCAATTTTTTCAAATCTTTTTGGTTCTTCTAATTTTTTTTTCGTTTTTTTTTCAATTATTTGTAATCTTTCGTAATATTTTTCTAATTGTTGTGTTTATTTTTTTCTGTTTTCCCATATTTTCTTAATCCTCTAATTTTTTCGATTTTTTCGTTTTTTTCTTCTAATTTTTTATGCTGTTTTTTGATTTTTTTCAGTTGTTTTTTAATTTTTTTCAAATTCTTTCAGGTTTTTTCTCATTTTTTTCAAATTCTTTTAGTTTTTTCGATTTTTGTCGATTTCTTTCGTTTTTTTTTAAATTCTTTCTCAATTTTTGTCCCAATTTAAAATTTTTAAAAGTGAAAAAATAACTTAAGGAACTTTAAGTCAATGCTCCGGCCAAACGACATAAAATCCGATAAAACCTCTTACATGTCCCTATCTTAACTTTTTGACTTCTACTTGGTGGCATAAGAACAAAATGTATACAGGGTGATCAAAGTTTGCATACTTTTGAGAATGTATGCATTTTTCAGCAATTTACCTAAAGTTGAAAAAAATGCTATTTTCAATTGTGTATAACTTCAAAACTATTTAGTTTACATTAAAGGTTGTAATAAGCTTTTGAAATCAGCTTCTCAGGACAAATATACAAATGTAAAAAATACAGAGTATTCCATTTAAAATAATATAAATATACCTATAGTGCAGATCTTTTTATTGAGGCAACCTGTATAAATAATTTAAAATTGTACCTACAGTAATTTTTTTTTTTACATAATCTTACCGTTTCCCATATAAAGACAAACGCGACGCGTATATGATGGGCCTCCCTGTATATTTCATTATAGGGTTTTAAATAGATTTAATTATTATTTAAATATTTTTTAACTGCACGGGTTGGTGTATTTATAAATGAGACACCCTGTATAATAGTACTAAACTGTTTTTATTAGTTGCACTTATTTTCTAGATTGGGTTTATTTATTTTTTTTAGTTGTTTGTTGTATTAAAAATTTTCATTAACTTCCACCGAGGACCAATTTTTTAACATTCTGTGCGGTGTTCTTTCTTATATTCTGAATAAATTTAATCAGTATAAATTAAATTTGATAAAATTTTAGATCTGTAAATTGAAAGAAATTTTCTATAAATAAATTAAAATCTTAACCACGTGTCACAACAACAATCCAAGTACCAGACAAAACTGTCATTGCTGTATGTTATGACTGATTGTTATTACATAAATTATTATTTCCGATATTGACGATTGATTTATTATTATTTTAAACCCTAAAGTGAATGCAATATGAATGAGTGTGCGTTGATAAGAAGAGTAGAAATGTTAAAATCGGAAAATAAAATAAGATTATGTTACTTATCTGTGTATATAGAACAAAAGGTCAAGGCAAAAAGATCTCTTGTTTAAGATTTTTTTTGTTTTATTGTAATCTAACGTTACACTTTTCTGGTTTTATTTAATATTAGATATTGCGTATATTTCGTAATCGGAGTGTCTCACGACCTTATTGTTTAGATCGGTTTTTAATAATAATACATGTTATCTATTTTCATTTTTTTTTCAATATAACTTGTACGTACTAAATTTTTAAATATTATAATAAAAAAATTATATTTAAAGATATATAAAATACTTGAAATATAATATAGATTTCTGTAACTTGAAGCAAGAAAATTTTGCTCAATTCAGAAAAATCTCTTGATTATGTTAAATCCGCTTGTAGTAATAATTATTTAAACATTTTTTTATTTCCGGCATCGGGTTCGCGTGTAAAGAAAATTTGATCTAAAACCCAATGTAAAATATTGACGGTGATGGGCTTTCTTTCGGTTCCAGTTAGTACTGGCTCTTATTACATAAGTGAAATCTTTTCCCAAGTAATAAGTGATACTTTGTTTCATTGGTAGATGACGTTAGTTGTTGACTATTGTATTTATATTACTTTTTTAATATTAAATAAGTTTAACAAATTTTTATGGTGATCTTAGAATTTTTTGGTGTATTGACCATTATTGTCGGTTTCATTGTAGTAAATCATAAATTTTAAATTATTGTTTAATAAATAAACATAAATTTTTTCAATTTTCATAAAAATACATAATTCCTGAAAAAAAAATTAAAAAAATCAAATTGTAAAAATCCAATTTGAAGAAATCGAATTTAGAAGAATTAAAAAATAAATCTTTGTTACAATCCAATAAAAAATACATAAATTCTGAAAAAAAAATTAAAAAAAAGAAGAATTTAAAGCAATTTTAAATTGAAAAATAAAATAGAAAAACAAATGAAACTTTTAAGTTAAAAATTAAAAAAAAAACAATTCAAATTATAAATTGTCAAAAAATCCAAATTCAAGAATTTTTTTTTTCGAATATTTTGGGGTTTTCAGAAAAATATATAAATTCTGAAAAAAAAATATTTTAAAAAAAAATTGAAGGAAAAATAAAAAACAAATGTCACTTTTACGGAAAAAAATTGAAATTCAGAAAAATTTAAAAAAAACAGATTTGCAAAAATCGAAATGCACTACTTTTTTATTATTAATAAAACCAAATTTATGTTTTATGAATTTTGAAAATCCTTCTCGATAATAAGGATTAATTCATCGATAAAGCAATAAAATTGGAATATTTTTAATTTTCATAAAAAATTATAAATTCTGAAAAAAAACAATATTTAAAAAAACGAATTTAAAAAAAAGAACATATCAAAACTTATCGAACTTTAGAAGTAAATTTGTAAAAATCCAAATTCAAGAAATTTTTGTTTTTTGGATAGATTTGGATTTTGGGAAAAATACATAACTTAAAAAAGAGAATATTTAAAAAAAATTGAAGAAAAATAAAAAACAAATGCCACATTTTTTAGGAAAAAAAATTTAGAAAAATTAAAAGCAGATTTGTAAAAATTGAAATGCGAACTTTTTTTTTAATAAAACAAAGTTTATATTTTATGAATTTTGAAAAAATCCTTATCGATAAATAAGGACTCATTCATCGATACACAATAAAATTCTAATATTTTTAAATTTCATAAAAAATTATAAATTCTGCTAAAAAACAATATTTAAAAAAACGAATTTAAAAGTTGAAAAATAAAATAGTGTGAAAAAAAATATGAATTAGAAAAATTTTCAAAATTTTGCTATTTAGAAATCAAATTTTAGAAAAAAATTCAATTTTAGACTCCAGATTAACCAGTTTTAGAAGCAAGAAATAAAATTTTCAAAAAAACCAAAATTTTGGCATTTTAAAATCAGATTTCAAAAAGCCGAATTAAAAAAAAAATACAATTTTAAATAAATTATAAAACGTACAAAAAATTGTAGATAAATAATAAATTTTGAGAAGTATCATCATATATTAAATTTTAGAAAAAATACAGTTTTTAAAATAAAAAAAATAAAATTTTCAATTTAAAAAAAAAATAATTTAACTACAAATTTTTGATAAAAAATTGAGAAGATGTTGAAAAATTATTTTTGTTTGAAATATTTAAAAAAAATACAATTAAAAAAATATACAATCTTAAAAATAGAGATTTTTTAAATTTTGGCGGAAAAATCAAATTTTTAATCAATTAGAATAAAAAAAAAAATAAAAAAATACATAAAACTTTAAAACCCAATTTTTTTCAAAATAATACAATTTTCGTTTACAGATTTACCAGTTTTAAACGCAAAAGATTTTTAATGATTTTAAAGGATATTTAAGAATTTTAAAGGATTTTAAGAATTTTAAAGGATTTTTGGGGTTTTTAAAGATTTTCAAGGACTTTTAAGGATTTTTAACGATTTTTAAGAATTTTAAACTATTTTCAGGCATTTTAATGTTTTTTTAAATATTGTTTTAGGATCTTATGAATTGTTTAAGATTTTTAAGTAATTTTAAGAATGTTTAAGGATTTTACGGATTTTTAAGGATATTTTCATGATTTTTTAAGAATTACTTAAGATTTTAACGATTTTTAAATTTTTTCAGAATTTTAAGGGATTTTGAATGATTTCTGAGAATTTGAAACTATTTTTAGTCATTTTTATGGGTTTTTAGGGATTTTTAAGAATTTTTTCTGGATTTTTAAGGATTTTTTAAGGCTTTAAAAGTATTTTTATGAATTTCTAAGATAAGGTTTTTAAAATTTTTTCAGAATTTTAAGGGGTTTTTAAAGATTTTTAATAATTTTTAAGGATTTTAAGGATTTTTAATGACTTTTATGGATTTTTGGAGTTTTTAAGGATTTTCAAGGACTTTTAAGTTTTTTTAGGGACTTTTAAAAACTTTAAACTGTTTTTAGGGATTTTAATGTTTTTTTTTAAGGATTGTTTTAGGATCTAATGATTTGTTTAAGATTTTTAAGTCATCTTAAGAATGTTTAAGGGTTTTAGGGATTTTAGGGATTTTTAAGCATATTTCTTGATTTTTTAAGGATTTTAAAGTATTTTTAAGAATTCCTTAAGATTTTAACGATTTTTAAATTTATTCAGAATTTTTAATGATTTTTAAGATTTTTAAACTATTTTTAGGCATTTTTAGGAATTTTTAAGAATTTTTTCTGGATTTTTAAGGATTTTTTAAGGCTTTAAAAGTATTTTTAGCAATTTCTAAGATCAGGTTTTTAAAAATTTTTCAGAATTTTAAGGGGGTTTTAAAGATTTTTAATAATTTTTAAGGATTTTAATGACTTTTAAGGATTTTTTTAGTTTTTAAGGATTTTCAAGGACTTTGAAGTTTTTTTAGAGACTTTTAAAAACTTTAAAACTGTTTTTAGGGATTTTAATGTTTTGAGGATTATTTTAGGATCTTTAAGATTTTTAAGTAGTTTTAAGTATTTTTAATAATTTTCAACGGTTTTTAGGAATTTTTAAGGATATAAAGGAATTTTTTAGAATTGTTAAGATTTTTAAGGACTTTTTTAAGAATTTTAAGGGATTTTTAAAGTTTTTTTTTAACGATTTTTAATGGTTTTTAAGGATTTATTATTTACCAAGAGCAGAGGAAGATTAATTTAACTCTGATACCTAATTGAGATAATTAGTATCTGTCATTTTTGATGTCGTTACATATTTCTTGTTTCTTCTTTATTGTACTATATTTTTCTCCAATATACTATAATAATTTAAGTGCCCGTACTATAACAGTTTCCAATACAGTTGGCAACGTTGCGGGGTTTCCCGAACAGTAAAAATGAATATGTCTTTTATAGTACCAGAAGCATTGATCAGATTCCCGCACTGTATTCCCAAAGTTTTTTTTTTGAGTGAGCTTTTAATCCATTAATATTAATATTTTGGATTATAGTATAATAATTCTGACTTGCAAATAAACCACAAGCACAAATTTTACAAAAATCTTTAAACAAATAAAACATGCAATTAAAACTCAGTATCTATTTCTTACTCGCATCATGATTACTGATTATTTTACATTTAAATTAATGCTGTTGCAACTCTCTGTAAACAAACAATTTACAATACTTAAAACCTCCGTTTACCTTAAAGAAAGTATACATTAAAATTCTTTCTCAACTGCAGTTCAACAACACTATCTGAAATCTCATGAAAGCTCAGCATTCTTTTTAACAATGACATTTCTTTCTTTTGATCGTTGTGCCTACTACTACCGTCTTCGGACGGAAACAGCGTCTCATTTTTTCGTTGTCGCGCATACACTTAGATATACAAATAATGCGGCTGCACTGTTAATTTCAGATTTATAGATAAAAAATCAGGATCGGACTAAGGAAGTACGCAGAAATAGGAAATCGAAATTTAGAAGAATTAAAAAAAATAAACCTTTGTAACAATCAAATTATGTATAAATGAATTTTGAATGGATCCTAATTTTAGGAAGATTTTCATTAAAAATTCTGAAAAAAAATATGTATGAAAAAAATGAATTTAAAACAATTTCAAATTGAAAAATAAAATAAAAAACCAATGAAACGTCAAATTCAAGAAATTTTTGTTTCTGTAATTTTGGGTTTTTCAGGAAAATACATAAATTCTGAAAAATGAAATATTTAAAAAACAAGAAAATTTCAATTCAAAGAAATAATAAAAAACAATATTTAAAAAAACTTATAAAAGCTTAAAATTAAAATAAGAAATGTAATGTAAAAAAAATGTTTAAAAGCATTTAAAAAATTGTTCTAAAAACTTAAATTCAAGAAATTTTTGTTTTATGAATGTTTTGGATTTTCAGAAATATGCATAAATTCTGAAAAAAAAATATTTTAAATGAAATTTAAAGAAAAAATAAAAAACAAATGCTACTTTTACGGAAAAAAAATTAGGAAAAATAAAAAAAGCAGTTTTGTAAAAATTGAAAAGCAAGGCTATTTTTTATTAATATAACAAAATGAATTCATCGATAAGCAATAAAATTGGATTATTTTTAATTTTCATAAAAAATTATAAATTCTAAATAAAAAACAATATTTAAAAAAAGTTGAAAAAAGAAAATATAAACCAAATGATACTTTTAAGGTAAAAAAAACTAAGGAAGTCCGCAGAATTTAAATCTTGTCGTTAATACATAATTTTAATTTAAGATGACACACCCTTTATACAGGGTGGGCCAATTACCTTCCCGCGGTTTATGGCGTCGAAACTAGTAAAGATATCAAAATGAAAAAAAAACTGTTTTATTAGGTTCGAAAATCCCTACAACTAGAAAATATTTTCATTTATACAGAGTGATCCATATATTGTAATTTTTTTAAATGACACACCCTATATATTTTTACATTTTTAGATTACTACTTTAGTGGTCTTTATGACAATATTTAATTTTTTTAAATCAGATGCTGCGTTGCCAAGATATTCAATTTTTTATTAAATTTTCTCAAAAATCGCTACATTTCAAAATCATTCAAAAATTAATGTATTTTCCGAATTTGAAAATGGTTAAAGTTAGTTTAGATATGGATGTACCTCGTCCATATTTCATAATTATTTAAATATGTACAGGGTGTTTATAATATAAGATTAAAATTTCAAAATTGTAATTATAAAAATCTTTGTTTTTTTAAATGAAACACCCTGTATATTATTTAATATTTAGAATGCCTAGTATGTGGTATGTATAGAAAGCCTGTACAATAGGCTTTCTAAATATTAAATAATATACAGGGTGTTTCATTTAAAAAAACAAAGATTTTTATAATTACAATTTTGAAATTTTAATCTTATATTATAAACACCCTGTAGATATTTAAATAATTATGAAATATGGACGAGGTACATCCATATCTAAACTAACTTTAACCAAAGTTTCAAATTCGGAAAATACATTAATTTTTGAATGATTTTGAAATGTAGCGATTTTTCAGAAAATTTAATAAAAATTTAAAATATCTTGGCAACGCAGCATCCGATTTAAAAAAATAAAACATTGTCATAAAGGCCACTAAAGTAGTAATCTAAACATGTAATAATATATAGGGTGTGTCATTTAAAAAAATTACAATATATGGATCACTCTGTATAAATGAAAATATTTTCTAGTTGTAGGGATTTTCGAACCAAATAAAACAGTTTTTTTTTCATTTTGATATCTTTACTAGTTTCGACGCCACTAACCGCGGGAAGGTAATTGGTTCACCCTGTATATGTTTGCTATAAAATATCGAGAATTTCATCGCTTCCATCATAAGTATTTTATTTGCTTTAAAGAACATTAAAATATTCAAGTTGGTTTTTTTTTGCTATTTTACGCGATGTTGGTGATCTAGGAGATTAGATTCTTTGATCTCCACCTTTAATGCTAATCTATATGCATCAGTATAATAATCCGACCGGTATGTCGTAGTTATATTATCCCAGAATGTAAATTTTTTCGATCTACATAAAATTATCCGGAATATATACTTCGGAACTATATAAGGCGAAAGATTATTTAAAAGTGAGTAATAAGTTTTTAAGGTTTAGATCGATGGATAATTATTCTTGTACGGTTTTTGCCGTCACAGAAATTGATGATTTTTTTGGGTGGATGTAAACTGAGGACCAAAATTCAGATTTAAAATTTAGTACCTGAACAAGCATATGTAAACTGAGGACTAACCGTTTTCTAAAGCACCGGTAAACTGAGTACCAGGATTTAAATAACATTTGTTTGTTTTTATTTTTATAGACCACTGCAACATATTACTTATAGAGTTATTTAAAAAATAGAAAAAACGGAAAAAATGGGAAAAAACGTAGAAAATGGGAAAAATAGTAGAGAAAATTGGGAAAAAATGAGGAAAATGGGACAAATTAGGGAAAAATAAGTACAAATAAGGACAAGTATTGAAAAGCAAAAATAAAGAAAATAGGACATGCTAGTGGTAAACAGAAAATATGGGAAAAAAGAGAAAAATAAATAGGGCAAAATATCGAAAAATTAAAGAAAACAGAAAAATAGGAACAAATAAGGCCAAAATTATGAAAAATTGAGCAAAATAGGGAAATTTGGGAGAAAAACAGGAAAATTAGGGCAAAATGCGGAAAAAATGTGAAAACAGAAAAACTAGGAAAAAATAGGGAAAAATTGGAAAAACTAACAAAAAAATGGATAAATAGGAAAAAAAAAGGAAAAATAGAGCTTTATTGTGGAAAATAAGTAAAAATGGAATGCATTAAACAATAGAAAATAATAGGGATACATATAGAAAAATAGGAAACAATAATGAAAAACAGAAAATGAATAAATATAGAAATATAGGAAACAATAATGAAAAACAGAAAATGAATAAATAGAAAAAATACCAAAAAATAGCGAAAATTGGGGAAAAATAATGAAAAATGAGGAAAAATAAATACAAATTGGATAAAATAATGGAAAACTTGTAGAGATTTTTTAAATTCTGGCAGAAAAATCAAATTTTTAATTAATAGAATTAAACAAAAAATTTTTTTAAATATATAAATTTTTGAAACAAAAATGAAATTATAGAAAAATTCAAATTTTGAAAAAATAACGATTTTTAAATTTTATTTTAGAAAAAGTATAAATTTTCAATTATTCACTTAAAAATGAATGTTAATAAATTTAGAAAAATATAAATTCGAAAATAAGTAAAACTGGTATATTATAAATAATAGGAAATAATAGGAATAAATATAGAAAAATAGGAAACAATAATGAAAAACAGAAAATGAAGAAATAGAAAAAATACCAAATAATAGAAAAAATTGGGGAAAAATAATGAAAAATAGGGAAAAATAAGTACAAATAGGATAAAATAATGGAAAACAGAAAAAATAGAAACAAATAGGAAAAATGGAAAAAATGTGTATAGGTCACAATAACTAAACACCACAATTAATAATAAGGGTACACAGGATAGGGAAATCAAAGTATAGAAGAGAGAAAAACTATTGATAAATAAAAAAAATATTTTGTTAAAATAAATAAATGAAAAAATTAACTTAATTAATTTAATTAATTTTGGTAAAAAAATTGAGAACATTTTAAAGAAATAATTTTGAATAAATCTAAATTGTTTAAGAAAATTTCAGATCAAAACATGAATTATTTTAAAATAAATAAATTAGAAAAAATAATGTATTTACATATTTTAAATAAAAAATTGAGAGAATTGAGATATTTATTTTGGATTAAATTTTAGAAAAAACAATTAAAAAAAAATGAGATTTTTAAAATTCTGACAAAATATTCAAATTCTACATATTGGATAAATCCGATAAAAAAATAATTTAAATATATAAGTTTTTGAAGGGAAAATGAAATTATAAAAAAAAATTAGAAGATTGTGATAAAATAAATTTTTTTTATAAAATTTTAAATAGTTAGATACAAAAATTAAGAAAATTTTGATTGTTTGAAAAAATGATTTTGGTAAATATAAATAAGTAAAGAAAATTTTATATTATTTTTTTGAAATTTTAATAAACAAATTTTAAAAAAATATTAATATAATTATAATATTTTAAATCAAAAATTGAGAAAACGTTGTAAACTTTAAATAAATTAGATAAATCCGATTTAAAGAAATAATTTTGAAAAATATTTAAATTTTTGAACGACAAATAAAAGGTTCAAGAGATTTAAGGAAACAATTTTTTACTCTTATTTTGAAAGTATAAATTTTGACGAAATAACAAATTTTAATTAAATACATATAGATATGATTAAATAAAATAAATGATTGAAAATAAAGTATAAAAAGGTGTAGTAAAAGGTGAATATGATATGATCTATAGGGCTTTAATTTTTTAATAGAAATACTTTTACATTAAACATTATTACAGCTTGTTGTGATATTTGAACCTCACAATTTTTTTTTGGTTTAATTTTAATTCACTTTTTAATTAAAAACCCTAATGTATTAGGTCTTCCTGGCTAATGCCTTACTAGACTCTAATATCCGGTATTATTACGTTGCTCTAAAATTATCAATTACCGTATTTATTGGATACTTGTCACCTCGTCTGTTTTTAATTTTTTTTTGTTTTAAAAATATTTTATTGTTTTGCAGTGATGTTGAGCCAACAACAGCCATTCAACAAGCACTTTCCGGTGACAATATTATGGAGAAAGATAGGAAATTATCGGAGTTGATATTTCAACTACAAATGGTTAGAGAACAACTTCTCGCTCAGCAGCAACAAGAACCTAACAAGGTATGTACATTATTATTTATTTTATTATGAGATTATGATTGTTATGAAAATGAAGATACGAAATAAATACATCGATGGGAAGATTACATTGTGAGAAATGTTTGATAAGAACAAAATTAGTTTTGGCGTTCTGTCCGTTGACCTAGTCCAATTTGTGAAATTCTGTCTCTAAATGAGTTAACTGAAATTTCCATTTCTGCTAAAAAACCAACTTTCGCATTGGCAAGAAAATTATAATTTTTGTTCGGGCAAAAAGCCATCTGGGTATAAAATATCATAGAAATGTATTTTGTTAATTTACAAGAATAACTGATTTTATCTCTGAACTCTAATAACTACTAGACCAAAAATCCTATAAGTACATTATCGCATTAGTTCTAATTTTTAATAAATACAGATATACTCTAAGAAAAAACTACGTTACTTCATTTCAGTGTCTACACGATGTACCATACATAGGTACAAACATAACAGTAATATTTTTCATGTATTTAAGAAAAAATAAAAAAAATCCAAAAACATATGTATCAAAAAAATCAATACAAAGTTATAAAATTTTAATTATTAAAAAGTGCTAATAAATTAAAAAAAATATGAGTGATGAAAAAATTTTAGATTAATGGTATATAAATGAGGAGAATTCGATTTGACCGTAATAGATAACCTGAAGCTGATTGGGGGTGCAAAAAGGTGTTCTTTTAGGGATAAAACGTGGTATAGTTCTTCCATTCTCAGTTTGAGGACACGTGCTACTATAAGAGTCACAAATGATTGTGGGCGGCATGCCGACATTGGGCGTGCATATAAAATTTGTACTTATACAAAAAAATTGTACAGTTTCTTATAAGACAAATAATAATTTAGGTAAATACATTAAAAATAATAAAACAAACTGAAATAATTCAAAAGTCATGTGTTTATATAAACTAAATTGTGCAGATTGTTCTAAAACATTCATCGGGAGAACGTATGGAAATTTCAAAACTCGTATTTCACAATAAAACAGATTCTAGTTATTCCAATCATTTCATAGAAGAAAATCACTCGTTTCATCCAAACTTTGAAATTTTACATACAGAAAGAAAGGGGCTGAAATTAAATTATTTATAAGCATTAGAATTCAAGAAACGATTTACGATTTCTGGCAAAAGTAGACCTTTTATCGAAAAAAAAAAAATGAACATTGGAGATAATTAAGATATGTACAACTTTTAGTTGAGCCATTTTTTACCTAACTTCAAAAATATTGAGAAAATCGACAAAAATCAATTTTTTTTGTTTTTTATTTTTGTTGCCTAGAAAAGTAACTCGATTTTGATGAAATTCATTGAAAAGGTACATGTGTATGTCCTAATAAATAGTTATTTGTATGCCCAGGCCGCAAAATATGTTTTTAGCGGACCGAAAGAGAAATTATCGCCGAGGCCGCTTGCGGCCGAGGCAAAATAATCTTGAGGTAGCCAAATAGTTTCGCGGCCGTGGTATATACACTATTTTTGGTTCAAGCATTAAAATTATGAAATTGTTAAAATCAACATCAGTTATATTAAATTAACAAAATCACAGCTGCTATGGAAATGACCGTGTTTGAATATAAAAATATTTTGACAGTTCTTGACAAAACGCAAATATCACTGATATTGATAGTACATGATATTTCAGTATCTTCTAAAGTAAATATAAGTAATAATACAAACTGTATAATTAATGTTAATATTTATCTTGAATAATATAAGTATGTATTTGTTAATTAAAAAAATTAATACTGTGTTTAATAAAAAATAATAACATGGTTAGTTCCGTATTGTTCAGTGGTATGAATTTCAATTTAATATGTTATTTATTTACTTTTGTTATGGAATAAAAAATGCATTTTTGTCTATAAATTTATAGTTTTCATATCTTTTAAACCCTCTAACATAAAAACTATCGACGTTATTAAAACGTGCTGACTGTTGGTAGAAAGAGACAACAATATTCTGTATTTAAGAATTTTTAAAAAATTTTCCACCAAAAATTATGGCCTTCGATTCCGTATGTACCTACTCTAAGAACAACAAATACGTGTGACTCCTTTCACAGCAAGTTTAATTCCCATTGTACCTACTGAGGAAACCACGTAAAAAAGTGTCGAAAGCTATACTTCTATCGTGATCTACTTGTATGAAAAACTTGTTTAAACAAAAGCTGTTTGAAATTGAGCCCTCAATTAACAACTTTGTCATTTAGACGTGCTTCTTATTTGTAATAAAAATGGTCCAAAAGATGAAACAACAGCGTCACTTTCCTAATTTTTACACTTTTTTCTTATAATTAAGAGCTATTGCTCCAGTGAGTCGGCTAGAAATACCGAAAAACGTATTTTTAATATAAAATTTACAATTTTTAAAATAGGTTTTTGAATTTTTTAAGCATTGTGAGTTTACTTTTAGTCTAATCAAAAAAAAGTTCAAGCCGTTTATACATAATTTGTATCATATGAATTTTTATTAAAAAAAATTAATTTTTTTAATATGTTTCCAATATATATCAAGAATTAAAATCGTGTGCAAATCGACAAAAACACAAAATTCAAGATGGCGGACAGTTTCCATAATTAATTCATGGGATAATATGATTTCTTCATCTAATCCTTGGGGGACACCTAACTGCGTAAAAAAAATTGACTTGTAATTTTTTTTCTTTCTTATATCGAATTCGATCTAAAGTCATTGATAAATGAAAATCAGTCAATCTATATTAATATTCAAACTTTAAAATTATTTTCTAATTTTCCTTGTATTTGACAAATATTTTTCTGTCTTCTCTTTATAAATCGTTAAAATCTATCTACCTGATTATAAAAAATATTTCATGTGCATAAAAAATAAATCCAGATACAAATTTTTGTATATGTTAAATGAACCAATTTCTTTTTATTCGATTATACATTCACTATTTTCTCATGGTTCAATCCAAAATTCTATTCAAATATAACAAAATAAAATTAATATCTTTCTCAGTTCTTTGGTAACAAAATAAACTATTGCTTATCATTCGAAAAGAAAACAATAACAATGTCATTTTTAATTTTGACCAATAAAATTCCAGCTATGTATAATTTTTTTGTTTACATAAAAATAATAAGAAAAATATACAGGATGCCTGAAAAAGTTCAAAAACACATGGAAAACTTTTATATTGTAAGTTTTACGAAAAAAAGTTGTTCTTTATGAAAATCTCTGATTTCGAGAATAATAATATTCAGGTATTTACATTTGACATTAGATGTACAAGGTGTCCATAAATTGCAAAAGATTAATAGAATATTTTGACCACTTCAATTTCAACTTAAATTTTGCAAATTGTAGTTGTGAAACTTTTATCTTATTTAACAAGTCAACACATCTCAAATGTTTATCTCAAATGTTTATTTGTTGATTTGACATATTTTAGCAATGAACTTAAATCAGTAATACCCAACAGAATAATGTATTTTCTACTGTAATACACAAAAATAAACTAAATAATTTAAAATCTGGGTGGCTCTGACAATGACTTTTCTCTTACCGAAAGTCAGTCTAGTAAAAGCTTTCGAGAAATTTTCGATATTGTAAAAAATAAAGGTACTTTACTCTTGTATCAAATTCCTATTTTTTGACAAACCTCGTATACGATTTAAAAAATTGACATCTGACATTTGCGTTTTACTTTATGGGCCATGCCAGAACTTTTTATAAAGTATAACTTTTTTTCGTAACATTACAAATAAAAAAGTTTCTCATATGTGGAAAACTTTTTCAGACATACTGTATATAAAAAAGTCCATATTCTTAAATTTTATTCCACAAATTACTTTTCTATAAATTCTTTTGCCGATTATTTTATATGCACTCCAAAATTCAAAATTTCCTTACCATTAATAATTTGTTTTTTAATCTTTAGATAACCATTTCGTATAAAATATACCTATTCGTCTCTTATAAATTCTTTTAAATTTCTATTTTTCTTTATTTTATTTCCAAATTTTAGAAATATTTTTTTTTATTTTAATTTAAACCGCATTAATATATAGGGTGGAAATTATACCTAATTAAAATTAAAATGTAAATTTGGAATATAGTGTTTCCAGGGATGCTTAATTACTTTGCAATATTTAGAACAATTACTATTTCACATTATACTGAAAGGATAGTATCAACTTCCTTTACTTTAAATGGAACACCCTGTTTATACTTTTGAATTCTACGACGAGAAGCTGTTTGCTACCTTGTAACAAAAATATGAAAAAAAGTGGAGTAAAACGAGTGAATATTTCAATATTGTTAATATTGATAAAATTTGTAGCACATATACAGCGTGTCCTAAAAATCATACTTGATTGGTGATTTACTTAAATAAAGCATGATATTAGTAATTTAAAACATTTTTTAAAAAATTACCATGTACACTGAGCCAGAAAGATACGTAAATATAACGAAATAGTTCGTGTAAATAACAAAAAAGTACATTAATTTTGGTATAACGTCGAGAGTTGTTATTACAACGAAATATTATTTGTTGAAACGTTTGTTAATCATTGATCAACGTATAATGGTTTTCGTTAATATTACTAAACTGTGGTCGTTAGTTAACGAATGGGATTTATTGATATTACGAATTAACATTATCAACAATTTACGATTTGGGTTCGTTAATATTTCAAATTTTTTCGTTAAATAACGATCTATAGTTGTTAATAACATGAACGTCTGTTCGTTAAATAAATAAAAAAATCGTTAATATTATGAACTTTAAATTGTCAATTCAACGATCTGTTTTTGTTAATATAATTAATATCTGTTCGTCAATTTTCGAAATTATTTCGTTAAACAATAAATATACGGGTTGTCCATTTTTATTACTTTATTCAACAGGTGAAGGCATGCGTGTTAGATAGAAACAATACAAAGGAAAAATAACAGATTTATTAAAAAAAAAATACAAACATATAATAGCTATAAAAGTAGCAATTTACAAAATACTTGCCCAAATAGAAAAAAACCTTTTGAAATCCACTGCTCTCTTAAAAAATTAAACAATTTGTATTTTATATCATCAAAATATAAATAAATTTCTTTAATATCTACAAGGTTTTCACCTATGCATATGATATAGGGTTGGATGCTTTCTTTTTTTTTTTCAGAAAAGATAAATAATCTTCCACTTCCTGTGTATTTCGTCAAAAGGAGTCTTGGGAATCTTCTATTGTAAATTTAGCCATCCTTGTCCTTTTTATATATTGTATCAGTAGGTACAAAGACAAAGTATCCATGAAGACAAGACATTATTGTTGCATCTCGACCACCTAAAAATTAAAATACAATGTATACATATAAATTTATTGTAGAAATTATTGCACATATCCGATAATAATTGATAAAATATTTTCTTACAAACATACCGATTACCCACAAACCCAAAATATTAAACGTAATGATTTAATAAAATAAGTTGGTTATTTTACTTACTGTCTGAATATGAGTGGTTTAAATTTACTAAGAGGCCTTTAATTAATTTATCTTTTAACATTGTTGTTTGATTTTAGAAATTATATAATTTTTGGAATACATGCGACTCCCAATTGTCTAGTAAGCCATTCCTCCCCTAAAAGGCAGTATGAAAATCCATATCAATCTATAAAATTCAAATTTAAAAGTAAATTAAATGTATCTACTTAAAGTGTTAAAGATTTACCAGTCGAAATCCTGTTGGAGTTGTATACATTGGCCATTTTTTAAACAAGTTTGCACTATTCTTTATCTCTAGTAACCTATAATTACTACAGGCTTTCCAGCAACTATCAAATTGTTCTGCAGTTAAATTGTCAAATTTTAAACATCGAAGACAACTTTCTGCGTCTGTTTCTGCAACTAAACATATTTTTTTTAGCATGAAGGAAACGAATATTTCTTAAAAAAATCATAAGTTATAAAATATGTTTGTTCTTACCTATGTCGTTATTTAATCTCGAAAAAATGTTTTCGATGACAGTCTTTAGCGGATTTGCAGTCTTTTGAGTGGCAGCCTTGGAAGTCTTTTTTAAATTACAATATTATAAAGTTTTCCTTGTTATTTAGTTCTGTAATATTCCTAAAATAGCAGACTATTAATTTTTCAATAGTTTATTTATTATTAACTTACCAGATTTTCTCTAGGAAACCGTTCTGAAATTTCTTTTTCTAGCCGATAACTCATCCTAAGGTCATTGAGTCTTTTTCTAAAAAAAAACTGAGCAATGCTGTTGACTCGACTTGCTCTTTGTTCTTCGTTAAATTTTAAAAAATTGTTGTACTCTGCCAACATTTGCCCTTTTGGATTCAGGAACATTGATAATTATATTACTGCCTTCATCTGGACTCTAGCAGCCTTAGGGTTTTGATGTAGTTGTACACTTAATCAGAATTTGTAAACAAATTGAAATACTCACCAATGTAATATTTTGCACAAAATTCACGAATAATAGATATTTGTATATATATATTACTTAGAAGACACAAGAAAGCGAATATATTTGAAATTTTTGAAAGCTCGACTAATCTAGAAAATCGTAGGTTTGGACAAGTTAGGGTATTCTTCCCCCGCCAAATTAAAACAATACGTACATATACATTATACCGATGGTTTTGGTGGTTAAAACAACCAACACGCGTCGTAAAACTACGTACAAAACGTTATTACAACGAAAAAACACATTATATTTTTGTAACTAATTAGAGGAATTAGATATACGTTGAATTAACGAAGATAGTCAAATATATCTGAATCTTATTTACGAACGTACTATTCGTTGCCTAAATGTATAGAGTTCGTTAGGTTGTAATTTAAGAATCAACATACACAGTTTGTCGTCCTTACCAAATATTTCGTTATTTGACGATAAAAAAAAGTTTTTACAATGAACGTGTACGTTAATTAATGAAAATAATACATTTAAAAATTCATTCAATATTACGAACCAAATTTTTTTCAGTGTACGAGGGAAGTTAAAAAACATTAATGCAGTTTAAGAGTAAACTTCCTTTATATTAAAATGTAGGTACCTATAGAAAAATATTATTCAAATACAATATTTACGCCCAAATATGAAATCATCTTAAACAAATATTTTTTCTTAATTTATTTGTTGTAGTAAAGTTCAAAGTGAAATGTTACATAAGAAATGAGTTTCCACAGATTATTCAAAGACTATATTGTAATAGTTTAAGTTAAAATAATAGATTATATGTAGTTTATTATACTAATATACAAATTCGTTACAATCGCATTTCATTCGGAAATCCATAGCTCACAGTAGTGCGACTTCCTACCGACCGACCGAACGTTCTCTCTGTGTCTGAATCTGAAAATGGGCATTGTTTCAAGAATGATTGTCACGGAAGTGTGACGGATCCCACGCGCAAAACGTACGCCATTGGCTGGCACCGAACCCCGGGTCCCGTCCATTGGTCATTCGCTTGTGACGGATGACTCGGTTTTGTGTCTACCGTTGTCTGCCCTCTCTGACAGGTGGGATAATAACATTGTGGAATTGTGTATCGGGTACAATGCAATGGAGAAACGAAAATATGTCCGCAATGCGCACTTTGGATTTTTATTTTGGGAATTGTAAATAAACTGGAATTTTTTTAAATGTCTTTTGGATACTAGAAATAAATAATATATAATGTTTAGTTATCATGTCCAAGATCGGTTCTAAAATTAATAAAAATATGGGTTGTAGCCAACATAACACTATTTCTTATTTATATGTTGTACTTTATTTTCTTTTATCAAACATAATATATAAAAATATACATGTTTTTTCTTATGGCATTATGAACGCACTTTATAGGTAATTACACAACTCAATGACCATAAAAGTTAGTTTTCTTCTTCTAATCTAATTTATTATTGGAAATAAAAATCTTTAAAAATAAATCCCTCTTGAAAAAAAATTTGGACATCCAAAAAATGTTTCCGTAAAGAATCCTTTGAATAAAATTCTGTGACTTCAAAAAATTTTCTGAAAAAAATCGTCTTCAAATAAAATTCTGTGCCCTCAAAAACTTTTTTCCAAAAAAAGTATGAAATTTAAGTCAATGGTTATTGTCATTTTCTTAAACCAGGTGTCCACTTAATTATTCCCCTATTTTAACTGCCTATAAATTAAAAACGATTCAGGATACAGTTTTCATGTTTTATTTTAATACAAGTTTTGTTTGAATTGATTGAATTTTTTCTATCGCTTTCGATGACGTCACAACAAAAATGGCGGATTTTTGACAATCTTTTTGTTGACTTTTTTAATGGAACACCCAGTTTATTTTTTGTAGTTTGAAAGAACCGTCTTTCACCTATTCAGCGATACCAGATTTTTCAAAATCGGTTAGCAAATGACTGAGTAATTTTTCCCAATTTTAGCCATATTTGTTATGACGTCATCGAAATCGTTCTATTCAAACAAAAATTGTACTAAAATAAAACAAATCAGTGAAAACCGCATTATTCTATACAGAAGTTATAGACAGTTAAAATAGGGGAAAAAGTAAATAATAATAAAAAAGAAATTGGACAATTAGAATATAAATAAAAAACATGTCATCACTTTAACGTAATCCTCTTTTAAAACAAATTATGTGCATTCAAAAAACTTTTTCAAAAAAACCATTCTGGAAAAAAATTTTTTGCCTTCAAAAAAAACCTCGTTGAAATAAAATTCCGCGTCGTGAATAATGTTTTTTTTTAAATTCTGTGCCAATAAAAAATGTTTTTAATAAAAAAAATATTATACAGGGTAAAAACATGTTTTTAGTACCTACTTCGGCCTGAAAAATTCACATTAACAATAAACACAAGAACTAGAACACTAAATTTATTCACGATTTTGATTTATTACGGTTTTTTACGATTTTTTTTTGGATTTTTACGTGTGTTTACGTCTTGTTCCGGTTTTTTACGATTTTTTGCGAGATTTACGATTTTTTTACCATTTTTACGATTTTTTTACCATTTTTACGATTTTTTACGACTTGGTACCGTTTTTTTAGGATTTTTTGCGAGATTTACGATATTGTTACCATTTTTTACGGGTGTTTACGTCTTGTTCCGGTTTTTTACGATTTTTTGCGAGATTTACGATTTTTTTACCATTTTTACGATTTTTTACCTTTTTTACGGCTGTTTACGACTTATTACGTTTTTTTACGATTTTTTACTAAATTTACGATATTGTTACCATTTTTTACGGGTGTTTACGTCTTGTTCCGGTTTTTTACGATTTTTTGCGAGATTTACGATTTTTCTACCATTTTTACGATTTTTTACCACTTTTACGGCTGTTTACGACTTGTTACGGTTTTTTACGATTTTTTGCGAGATTTACGATATTGTTACCATTTTTTACGGGTGTTTATGACTTGTTACGGTTTTTTACGATTTTTACGGATTTTTTGCGAGTTTTTACGATTTTTCACGTTTTTTTACGATTTCAACCCTCTACAGTTTCACCCCCGTAGGTCGGATAAAAAAAGTTTTATATATTTTTCTTTATGATTTTAATACTTCCGATCCGGGCCGAAGTAAAATCCGCTTGGAAAAACACATTACCTTCAAAAATTTTTTTGAGAAAATCAAAATTTAATATACAAAAAATAATGTTTGTTAGTTTGTTCGAATTTTATGCGTTCATCTGATTGCGATAAAATTTGCGCGAAGGTTATAGGCATAAATTGAATAGCCGAGGATGAAGTTTACCGTACGAACCGTAAGCGCGTGCCGTAAATTTAACACGGTTGAAATTTACCGGACTCTAAGAGCCGAGGCGAAGCCGAGGTCGTTTAAAACTAAAGAAAAACGAAAACATGACATTGCAATTATCCATGGTTCTCACATAGACAAATATATGTGGCTATATTATTCAGGCGGATGAAAAATTATAGTAATATTTTAACGTACCTAATAAACAATTCAATATTTTATTTAAACCGATTAAAGAGAATTGTTTAAAAATGTTCAAAGACTTACCAACTTTTAATAAAAAAACGATATTATCTCTAAGGACAGGTAGCTTTAATTTTACTTAAAGAATTTTTAGCCAAAGTACAATTTACATACAAATCGCGATACGAGATTATTTGAATACCGGCAAAATATAAAAGTCCCAGTAAATTTTTAGAAGCCCCAGTACTTTTTTGAATGTGTCAGTAATTTTTTAGAAGTCCTAGTATTTTTTTAAAAGTCCCGAGTTATTTTTGAAAGTCTATCCATCATTTTTCAGAAGTCCCAGTAAATTTTTAGAAGTCCCAGTAATTTTTTGGATGTGTCAGTAATTTTTTAGAAGTCCCAGTAATTTTTTTAAAAGTCTCAGATATTTTTTGGACGTCTATACATCATTTATCAGAAGTCCCAGTAAATTTTTAGAAGTCCCAGTAAATTTTCAGTAGTCCCAGTAAATTTTTAGAAATCCTAGTAATTTTTTGGATGTGTCATTAATTTTTAAGAAGTCCCAGTAATTTTTTTAAAGTCCTAAATATTTTTTGGAAGTCTATATATCATTTTTCAGAAGTCCCAGTAAATTTTTAGAAGTCTCAGTAATTTTATGAACGAGTCAGTAATTTTTAGAAGTCACAGTATTTTTTTAAAAGTCCCAGTTATTTTTTGGAAGTCTATCCACCATTTTTGAGGAGTCTCAGTAAATTTTTAGAAGTCCCAGTAAATTTTTAAAAATCCCAGTAAATTTTTGGATTTGTCAGTAATTTTTTAGAAGTCACAGTATTTTTTTAAAATCCCAGTTATTTTTTGGAAGTCTATCCATCATTTTTAAGAAGCCCCAGTAAATTTTTAGAAGTCCCAGTAATTTTTTAGAAGTCTCAGTAATTTTATGAACGAGCCAGTAATTTTTAGAAATCCCAGATTTTTTTTTAAAGTCCCAGTTATTTTTTGGAAGTCAATACATCATTTTTGAGAAGTCCCAGTAAATTTTTAGAAGTCCCAGTAAATTTTTAGAAGTCCCAGTAAATTTTTGGATGTGTCAGTAATTTTTTAGAAGTCACAGTATTTTTTTAAAAGTCCCAGTTATTTTTTGGAAGTCTATCCATCATTTTTGAGAAGTCCCAGTAAACTTTTAGAAGTCCCAGTAAATTTTTAAGTCCCAGTTATTTTTTGGAAGTCAATACATCGTTTTTTAAAAGTCCCAATAAATTTTTAGATGTCCCAGTAATTTTTTGAATGTGTCAGTAATTTTTGATCATCGATAAATCCCTATTCCTTAATAATTAGGCGCGAAAAGAATTATTTTCCAATATTTCAGCATTCTATCATTTGAAATTTAATTTGGGACATTTATAATTTTTCAAATGGTCCAAGTGTATCTTACCGTTTTGTTAAAATCAACTTGACTTAGATAACTAGATAAATAGAACGCATTAAATATAATGTGTTTTGGCTATCTCTATAAAATTCCTAGAAAAAAAATCAATAAGACGAAACAAAATACTATTAAAAATTGTTGAAAAAATAATAATATAATATACGGGGGTTGGTTCATCACAGTTTGTATTTGCATTTGGAAGTCAACAGTATTCTTGTTTTAATTTAATTTTAATTATGTTGATTGGTCAGGAGTTTCTTCTATAATTGAGTTCTCCCTAGACGCTAGTAATTTATACCTAAAACATTTAAAATTTTCTAGTGCTCTATCTATTGAAGGATAATTGACATTATCCTAATAATGATAATGACGCATTTCCACACACTTCCCCATATTTCCCCACATTTCCATACATATCAGTTCAATAATGTTCCGATAGGTAACACTTAGATTAGTAGCTTAATTACCATAATATATAGCGATAAATATAATTTTAAAACAGATTTAAAAATGTATCTAAAATTATTAGTCGTATGTATTAAATTTGTTAAAGTTGTAATCAAAAGTATCTGCTCAGTATCGAAAGACAATTATCGATACTAGTATTGTACCGAATAATAGAAATCGATACCAAATATATCGAAGTATCGGAAGAAAAGTATCGATACCGGTATCGTATTAGTAGTATCGGAATATCCCTACGCTTGACATCATTCATGCCATGTGCCACCCCATTGGGCATTGTTGGGTACCTGGCTTATCATTTCACATTGTCTTCGTTTATGGGACAACTGAAGTCTCAATCCCATTTTGTCTCTAATTGTTATAATGTGTCTGTTTGTCAGTCTATCATGTGTTGTCTTCAGAACAACTAGAACTAGAGCAATCTGGTGCAACAAAAAAATAATGCATTAAAAATGTTTTTTTGGCATTTGTATTTAAGTTTAAAGAATAATTTTTTTGGTCAATTTGATACAAACCTGGAACAGTTTTTTGTCTGTCCTGTCTAAAATTCAGAAATACAGCTCTTACATTTATTAGAATTATGCCTACTCCTTTAATATCGGTCAAAATATTATGAAACGCTTATATGATTTACCTATGATATATTAGGCATAATAAATATAAAGACGAGAATAAATCCAATACAATTCAAAACTAAGTAAATGATTTGCGGCGTTTATATACAAATCTTTATGCTTATTTAGAAAGTTTGCATAAATATGACAACCATTTTTACGACTATCATTTACAATTAAATTCCAGAATCGCTGATATTCCATTTAAACTTTACGATCTAACCAAGTCGTATACATTGTACACGTAAAAGTTTAATCCACTTTTATATCCCGCGGCCTTTCTAAATTATCTACATACTGAAGCAGGACCGTAATTATTAATATTATTATTATTTTTTTCTTATAAAACATAAAAAATATTGCTAAAACTGTACTCATTAGCAACATCCGAAAACCCAACACTCTAGTGAAAATTTACATTTTCATTTTTAAATAAAATAACTCTAAATATATTTTTCTCTTCCACTCGTAATTTTTTTTATTTAAATACTTTTTTTACACTACTTATGCCTTGATTACAAATAGGCTAGATTCGTTCCTGTAATCGTGAAAGTATACACAGAAGTACCACGACGGACAGGCCGATAGAAGTCTTAAATGACAATAAATTTACTTTTTGATGGGTTATACCGATGGTTTCAATTCATTTTATTCGGTTTTATGAAGATACTGCAGATATAGAAAGTTGATTTTATTATTATTGGGAGTGTGCTTGGTCGGCACTTTGAGAAAAAAATTCGATTTGCTGGAATAGGATTTCGTTTTTTTAAATCTTGTGTATTTGATGTATACGAACAGTTAAGTTATGGTGTAACGGTACTTCTAAGATTATTGATAATGTATTAAGTTTATAGAATATTTGTAGGTTATGAGAAAATATGAGCGGTGTATCGTCTGCTAACGATTATTTACTTCCTAATAATTATTTTTAAATATGTCCATAAACATTCATATAATCAACTTTTATTAACATAGAATGTTATTTCGATACTATAATTTGATATAAACATTATGATATACGTTTGATAAACGAAATTTAGTTAAAAATAATATTTTCTTGATATCGGGAAGAAGTGAAAAAAATTACCTATATATTCTGGAAATAAAACGCAAATTACTACAAATTACTACAATTGGAGTAGTGATGGGCGGAATCGAGGGTAACTCGTCGAAAATACCATTACACTTTAGCAGCAAATTCTGGTGACCTTGCGCCATGTTTTTGGCTACACTCTCAGGACTGGCTTTGCCCATACGTACTGTCCAGAGTCTGCTTTAGCGCGCTAGCGTGTTTTAATAAAAATTGATATTGTTTACAGCGATGTTTCATATATTTGTTCAGTCCAAAAAACCAAGTTGTTGAAAATTTTATAATATTTTACAACTGAAATAATCCGGTAAATAATTTTCTACCTCATCGACTTTATTTCTTTATTTACATTCAGACGAAGCTAGTTTTCAAGTTTTTAAACTAAATAGAGGGTAGAAAGCACAAGATAGTTTGATATTCCAATGAAAAACAAGAAATATATTTAATAAAATAAATCTATATATATAAAATTGTCGTGTCGCTGACTGACTGACAATCAACGCACAGCCTAAACCAGAGGTGATAGAGACGTGAAATTTTCAGGGTAGTTTCCTTTGGTAGTGTAGGGGAGCACTAAGAAAGGAATTTTGAAAATTCGCATTTTAAGGGGTTCAAAATTGGGATTAAACAAATATTGACCCGCTCGAGTAAGTGCGTCAACCAAAAAAATGGGCTGTGTCATCCCAGAACTTTCCCGGCTCAGGTGTGAAGAATAAGATTATTTTAATTACAAAATACAAAATTACTGAATGGAAAAGTAAAATGCAAAAATGAAATAAATTGCTGGAAAAAGATGGGTAAACATTGCAAAAAATACACAAAAATTAATTAAAATGAAAAACGATAAAAATTACTTAAAATGACACCTTGTTATTATAAATACCAACAAGATAATAAATTATTTCAAAAAAAGGCAAAAAATTGTTAAAAATGATAAAGAATTGCTAAATTTCAGTATAAATTAAAACTATAATAAAAAAAAGGAAAAAAATGAAAAAAAAATTGGACAAAAAAAAGGAAAAGGGGCAAAAAATAACAAAAAGTAAAAAAAAATGTCAAATAAGACAAAGTAAAGAGAAAAAATGCAAAATACGCCAAAAAAGTTAAAAAAAAGTAAAAAAAAGCGAAACAAGTTTTAAAAAAGCAAAAAAAGTGACAAAAAGGGATAAAAAAGCAACAAAAAAGATAAAAAGTAACAACAAAAAGGCAAAATAGAAGCAAATAGAGGCAAAAAAAGGTCAAAAAAGCTCAAAAACTAAAAACAATATACGGCAAAGAAGTTAAAAAAAAATAAAAAAAAAGGATAAATAGAGGAAAAACAAAGGCAAAAATGGCAAAAAAAGGGAGAAAGGAAAAAAATCAGTAAAAAGTGAAAAAAGGGCCAAATAGACAAAGTAAAGGGAAAAAAGAAAATACGCCAAAAATGAAAAAAAAACATACAAAAAAGTTAAAAAAAGCAGAGTAGAAGAAAAATAAAGGCAAAAAAAAGTTTTAAAAAGTCCAAATAAATATACCAATTAAAGGGAAATAGCCAAAAAAGTAAAAAAAAAGAAGCAAAATACTATGAAATAAAGGCAAAGAGGCAAATAAAGACAAAAAAAAGGCAAAAAAAGGTGTAAAAAAACAACGAAAAGTTTAAAAAGTTAATCAAAAACAGTTTTAAAAAGGGCAAAGAGGTCAAAGAACGGAAAAAGGGTAAAAACAAAATTAAAAGTGTCCAAAAAGGTCAAAAAAGGGGGAAAAGGACAAAAAACGTCAAAATAGTAAAAAAAAAACCAAAATAATAAAAAAATAAAAGCCAAATGGCAAAAAAATTCAAAAATAGGCAAAAATAGGATAAAAAGCGATAATAAAGGTAGAAAAAGCAACAAAAGAGGCAAAAAGGACAAAAAAAGTCCAAAAAAAAAAATTAAAACCGGGCGAAAAGGCGTAAAAAGGCAAAAAAGAGGAAAAAAAAGGCAAAAAAAAACCAAAAAACAAAATAAAGCCAAAATAAAAAGAGGCAAAAAAAGGAAAAATGGTAAAAAAAGGCAAAAAAAGGTGCAAAAAAGCAACAACAAAAGGCAAAAAAGGTTAAAAAAAAGTAAATCAAAAAAATTTTTAAAAAGGGAGCAAAAAAAGTTTAAAAAAAAGGAAAAAATGGGCATAAAAGTTTGAAAAACCGAGTACAGAACTCTTTTATTTATTTCGACATCAACGCGAACAAAGTCGGGGGCAAAAGCTAGTTAATCAATAAAAATATAAAGGTATAAAAAAATGCAAATGAAAAGATGTAAAAAATGTATAAAAGTTTTGTTTTTCTTTTGTTGATTTAACACTAGGCATAGTTTTAAAATTTTTATTTACATATTTTAAGGTATATAACAAACTTAATCTACCATATAGATTCAACAAATACTCTTTGGGAAAATCCTTACATGGGTGTACAAAATTGAATTTGGGCTAGCTTGAGCCTAAAGCTGTAATAAATTGTAATTAATGTGCAATCAATTCACCATCGGTCAGTATTATGATGGGCCAAAAGTGGTGGGCCAGCTGTAAGCACATAATTGGAGTTCCAGTAGTAAGTAGTCCGAGAACTAGTCCAGAACCAGCCAAGCGACCTTTAGAGATAGTCTAGCTGGAGCTTAGATCATTTTTATATACAATATTTTGAAGTCGATACATCTTGTCTCTTTCTATGACATTTCTAAGGTGAGGGGGATCCGGTGTGTGCGGAGAAGTGTTTACAAACATCAATAGAAGTGGCGTACGCCCATGGAACTTACCACAAGTATCGTTTACAATTTAAATAACTCAATAAAACTGTAGAAAATGGCTTGGACATTTATTTAAACTCTCGATCAGTTACTTGCGATACTGTTTGTTTACGTGTTTGTCTACAAACAAACTGTCATATCACAACCTGCTATGCTTAGATATCGACTTCAAGAGAAGGATGGAAAATTGATGTCTAACATTAAATGGTCTAAGAGCTGGAGGGAGCGAATCGAAGTTGTATCGGAACTGTCAATTCGACCAGCTTGGAGAACCGTTATACATTTTCCTTCTTCGCCGGCCTTGGTATTTTTTTTTGTGGAATAAAGAATGATTTTAATTTTTGGATTTTATTTAGTTTCGATTTTTGACTCAGCAACAAAAATACCCAGGTACTCAATCCAGAGGAGCAAGTAAATCCCGCCCTATTGGTCGTTAACGCCTTGGTCAATATCATAACGATCCTGGACTCCTATTCTTGAATATCGGGGAGTAGAAATGATGAGAGAAAGTGACGTAAAAGTAGGATTGGCTCCCTGAAACCAACTGTATTTTCAACATATTTCTTTCAAATATTGAGAGAACAATTTCTCCCCAAGGGAGTTGCGAATTCTACATGTCCCAAATAAAAAAAAATGAAAATGACAACGGAAATCACAAAATATAACCTAAAATTAAAAGTCGGAACCGTATTTTTTGTAAGTCATTTTTATTTTGTATAAAATGGATGTAAACAATTTTTGCTATTTTTTATGTCAATCCAGGTCTACAAAAAAAAACAAATGTGGGAATAGCTTTTTAAGAGTCCCTAAAGTGCAAAAAATTATTTATTTAACATATTATACAAGACATAAATAGATATATTCTGTAATTTTTACCTTACGCCAAGCACTCCACTCTTTTTTGGCCCCATTAGGATGAGCATTTAGAATTGTTGCAAGTTCTTGTCATAACTCTCTAGATTGTTTTTTTGTAATATCTGGTGAAAATTTTCCAGTATAATATTTTGGTCTGGCCTTCATGAACATTTTACTTTTTTTTGTTCTTGTTATTCTTGTTTTTTTACTTTCCCGGACCCATCAAAGGGAAAGTAAGGTGAACGAGCAAAAAAAAATAATCGAGATATCGATGGAAATATCCATTTTGAGGTCCCCCAAGAAGATTGAGACCATTTCTAGCGTATGGTCTGTCTGTGTGTCTGTGTGTAATCTTCCACGATAACTGCCGAACCGTTTGACCTATCAAGCTGAAATTTGGTATGGAGGGTTGGTGTGTGCCTAGAATGCGACCATTAGTTTTTGGTTTAAATTGGTACAGTAGAAGGTCCTCAAGACCGACATTGGTTAAATATACATGTAACAATGTTTTGCTTTATTTAAATTTTAAGGACAAACAATACATTTTAGTGCAAAATGTTATAGTACAAAGTTTTAGAGCATAAAATTACCTACAATTTTTGTCTCAAGCCTTTTCCAAAATTTCCAATAGTTGCGCCACTAGGGGGCGCGTAAAAAATGTGCATGTATGTTTTCTATAGTTTTTCTTGATTTTGAGGACAAACAATACATTTTAGTGCAAAATGTTGTAGTACAGATTTTTAGAGAATGAAATTCTCTATAACTTTTGTTTCAAACTTTTTCCAGAATTTCCAATAGTTTCGCCACTAGAGGGCGCCTAAAAAATGTGCATGAAGGTTTTCTCTAGTTTTTCTTGATTTTGAGGACAAACAATATACTTTAGTGCAAAATTTTGTAGTACAAAGTTTTAGAGCATAAAATTATCTGTAACTTTTGTCTTAAACTTTTTCTAAAATCTCCAATAGTTGCGCCACTAGAGGGCGCGTAAAAAATGTGCATGTATGTTTTCTCTAGTTTTTCTTGATTTTGAGGACAAACAATGTATTTAGTGCAAAATTTTCTTGTGCAAAGTTGTAAAACATCAAATTTTATTAAACTTTTATGTTTAACTTTTATCGAATTCCTCATAGTTTCGCCGCTTGATGGCGAGAAAAATACACATTTAAAATTCCCTACAATTATTGTATGAAAATTTTTCCCGAATTCCCAATAGTTTTGACACATGATTTTAGGAGATCCTAATTGTAGCAGTATGATATATACCGTGCGCATGCGCAGCTTATGTCATTACCAACATTGAAATATTAATTCACCATCAGCTCGCTATTTTTAATGTGTTCCATAAATCAATGTAATGCTTAGTATTTTGTAATTAAAATAATAATAATAAATAATATATTTTCTACGATCCAGCCGGGAAAGTCCTGGGGTGACACAGCCGATTTTTTTTTAATAATTACAGTTAGTAAATATAAACTCCAAACATGTATATTTATCTCCAAAGATGTCAAATAAAGACACAATTGTGGGCGCAATATTTTGTCACAAAACAAAAGCTTTAAAAAATGGGGTTTGAGCACAAAACAACAATTATTGACTTCGGTTAGTTGTCTATCAAAAGGCTGTTGTATTTCTGATTGGTCAGAATTTTCTACTGATATTTGTCATCAGTGTTCGTGTTTTCTCTCACTCCTTTCTACTCCCTAGTTTCAAAAATACGGTTTTTTAATATCAAGAGAAATTTTGAAGCAGTAGAAAAGTCAGAGAGCTTCCCGTAGAGTAAAATTTGCTCTCGATTAAAAAATAAAGGTCCTGGAGTATTTTCTTCTCTGCTGACGCTGCCCGTGCAGTGGCCTTCACCCTATAAACGGAAGGTGGGGCCTTAGGCCATCTGAAACCTGGACTAAGGTGCCAAAATACCACTTGACGACGCAAAGTCTATCTGTATCCCATGTTACTTTAAAAATATGATTGTATAGATTTGGATTTAGCATACAAAAGTAAACATAAAACAAAATAAGCTTATATATTATTTATATATTAAAAGTTTGTTTTGACATGAATAATTTTAAAAATCTAATAAATAAATAACTTTTTTTAATTATATCTATAGGAAAATCCATAAACCCTATAGGTATTATTCTATTCAAATTTTCTATACACCACAAAGCGTATATTTTATGCTGATTAGTTAGCCATTCATAAAGACATATTTTGTCCATGTGTGTGTTTCAACATCAATAGAAATGATGGAAATTAGTTGTTATTGTACACAGAGAGTACACATTTGCAAACATGTCATCAGTGATGCGCTCAGGGCTTTTGTATTATATACGCCCATATCAATATTTGACAAAACCCTTTGTAAACGATTAAATTATTACATCATTTTGTGTGCGTACAAATATACACCTAATTATCGGAATCCGATGTGTTTTCATGTTTTGACAATTATATTTGTGATAATGTAGCCGTTGATTATTAATAAAACATCAATTAGTATTGTATTAAAAGATTTATTATTTGTCGCAACTTTATCTTTTTACCTTCTGTCATCTGGTCTCATGTCAATTGTCGTTAGTCAACATTTGACATTGGCAGTGTTGCCAATTTAACTTAAACCTATTATGACAATATTATTGATATGTTATATTTTCCTGCAGCTTATTTGATATTAGAGATAAAATTAATAAATCTAGGGACGTTAGAGCTAAATCAGCCATTTTTTATTTGATTTCCCTCAATCAGAAAATTTTTTTAATTATATTATTTATTACATTGTAGAAATTTTATTTGTGTGTAAATATTAGTCAATGATCCAAATTACATGTTACTTGTTTCCTTTTAATTTTATATCAAATATTTATTGAGTAATAACAACTTTCCCCAAAGTATACGATATAGTCCCGCTCTCCCCTATATCTGTTGATCTTAAACTAGGGATGTTCAATCTAAATTGATTATTCACAAGATCGATCTTTGTACCTGCGATTCTCGATCTTTTAAATCGATCTTTTCAATCGATCTTTTCATAAGCGATTAATCGATACAAAATCGCTCAACAAAGATCGGATGTTCCAAAATTATATTCCTACAGCGACTTTACACAGAAACAGAAAATTGTCGATGTCTTGATTTAATAAAAAAAAAACAACCTCTAATCTTTTCTGTTTATGGTATAAGTTTCCGGGAAATTCCCAAGTTGGTGTTTGTATTTTTTTTGTTTTTCATTTTTTTTGTTCTTTATAAACTCATATTGGTACATTTTTCTTGAATAATTTAATAACATTCGTATAAAAATGCCTTCGTTAACTAAAATAAAATTGTTTGTATAAATATGAAATTATAAGATTGATTTTTAAGAAAATCGATTCGATCTTTAAGAGCATCGATTAAATACCAACCGATCTGAATTGATTCAGAGAAACTTTTCTGAATCGATTCAGAGGATCGATCTTTTGAAAAGAATCGTAAATCCCTAACTTAAGAGGCATGGGAAGCGCGTCATCAACTTCGAATTCCTTCCCGCTTCCTACCACTTCATTCTGGTCATACCGAGTGGGTATCTAAAATTTTGTAGTCGGGCAATGGTTTACAATTGACAACACCGCTTAAATTCTTAAGGTGTATTGAAAATTGCAATTTTATTGCTATTGAGATATTCTAACAATTTTAATAAATTTACAACTAAGTAACCCGAAGTTTGTATTTTTAACTTTACTAGTGGTCTTCCAATGGTCGAAATTTGACCGTAATTCATTATAATTTAAAATTGATACCTATTTTTTCCTATTTTCCTCCTTTTCACGTTTTTTTTTTAATTTTTCCCGTTTTATCCTGTTTTTTTTTCATTTTTTCTATTTTTCCTATTTTTGCATATATTTTGCACTTTTTCTCTATTTTTCGTATTTTTCCTGTTTTTTTTTCATTTTTCCCCTATTTCATATTTAACCTATATTTCCCTAATTTTTCCTATTTCCTCCTATTTTTTTGTATTTTTTCCTATTATTTACTTTTTTCAACAATTTTACCCATTTTTTCCTACACTTCTCTGTTTTTTTCCTATTTTTGTCTATTTATTCCCATTTTTTCGTATTTTTGCCAATTTTTTTTACGTTTTCCTATTTTTCTATTGTTGCCCGTTTTTTTATTAATTTGTTACTATTTTTCTTACTGCTTAGGAACTTTTTTCCTATTTTTTTTTGTAATTTCCCATTTATTTTTTTCTGTTTTTTTTTTTGGATTTTGACCATTATCCCCATTGTCTCTATTTCTCCCAATTTTTTTTTCGTTTTCCTATTTTTCTCCATTTTTTACTATTTTTCTTACTGTATAGGTACTATTTTTTCCTATTTTTTTCTATTTTTTTTTGTAATTTCCTGTTTCTTTTTTTCTGTTTTTTCGATTTTGCCTATTATCCCCGTTTTCTCTTTTCTTCAAATTGTTTTTAACGTTTTTCTATTTTTCTCCATTTTTTACTATTTTTCTTACTGCATAGGTACAATTTTTTCCCACTTTTTTTTCATTTTTTTTTTAATTTTTTTTTTTGTAATTTCCTGTTTCTTTTTTTCTGTTTTTTGGATTTTGCCCATTATCCCCATTTTCTCTTTTCTCCCAATTTTATTTTACGTTTTCCTATTTTTCTTCATTTTTTACTATTTTTCTTCACTTTTAGGAACTATTTTTCATAGGAACTATTTTTTTCTATTTTTTTCAAATTTTTTTTTTTGTAATTTCCTGTTTCTTTTTGTTCTTATTTTTTCCAATTTTCTTTTACTTTTCCCATTTTTTCTATTTTTTCCCATTTTTTTACCTTTCCAAAAATTTTATAATTTCTTGTTTCTGTTTTTTGGATTTTGCCCATTATCCCCATTTTCTTTTTTCTCCCCAATTTTTTTTACGTTTTCCTATTTTTTTCTATATTTTCTACTTTTTCCATTTATTTTCAATTCTTTTTTATTTTCCATATTTTTTCCCATTTTCCTATCGTTTGCTATTTTTTCCTGATTTTTACCATTTTCCCTGGATTTCTCTAGTTCTTATTGTTTCCAATTTTCCTTTACTTTTCCCATTTTTTCTATTTTTTCCAATTTTCTTTTACTTTTCCCATTTTTTCTTTTTTTTCCCATTTTTTACCTTTCCAAAAATTTTATAATTTCTTGTTTCTTTTTTTTGGATTTTGCTCATTTTCCCCATTTCTCCCAAATTTTTTTTTACCTTTTTCTATTTGTCTTTATTTTCCCTATTTATTTCCATTTTTTCCCATTTTCCCCATTTTTTTCTATTTTCCCCCAAATTTCATCTTTTGTTCCTATTTTTTCCCATTTTTCTTATTTTACTCTAGATTTTCTACTTTTCCAATTATTCTCGATTTTTTCATTTTCGTTTTTTTTTTTTGGACTTGAACATGTTTCTTCAAACAAAAACTAATTTCGTTAATTATTAAACGAGCCGGTCAATCCAGACACGACTTTACGACTGTAGTGACAAAAATATTAAACAATAATTTATATTTATTTTATTAGAAGTTTTGACTGTCCAAAGCTAGCCTGTGTAATTAAAAAAAATATTTATTTTATTAAAAGAAGTATTAAAAATCCAACCTGTGTTTAAAAAAAAAATTAAAAAGAAATTAGGAGCTGTCGGACTTGAACTCCGGACCCACTTCACCACTAGCGGGCACTATGCCACGCAGCTATCAGAGCTCTTGTTTAAATATGTTCAAACTTATTATTTAAGCGAATCACGTTTCATAATAAAATAAATATAAATTAGTGTTTCGCCTCGTATTCATTCACTAAATCTCATAAAAAAAATGATTAAAGTCACATCTGTCAAAATTATTGTTTAATTTCTTTGTCACTTGACGTGACTACAGTCGTGTGCTTTCCTAGATTGACCGCCTCGTCTACGGCTGCCTATAAGGTCGGTTTGGGTATGCGAGTGACTCCATCTTTCGGCGGGGGATACAACTAGTACGGCTGGCCTCTCAGATACTTTTAAAGTAATGGGGACGTGTGATGCGGTAGCTACAGCAAATTCATTTGTAGTGTATGGAAATATACTTAAAATTATTCACAAAAATAGGCTTGGCTAACTTTGAAACACTACGATTACTAAGAAATAAATTTTCAAATGACGTCAGCTAATTAGTTAAAGTAATGTAGATGGCACGACAAGGTATAATTTACAGTTATCTATCGATTATTACTAAACCAAATAGCCTTAGCGACTTTGACTATTAAAAAAAAAAGAAGAAAAAAGCAAAACAAGTAGGCGACCATATATGTAATACTGCTATATCGCCAGCTTGGGAGAGAAGTGTGTCGCCGATAGTAGAGTGTAGACGATCGTTTCTCTCTCACGCAGTCTCGGATAGGCATAGGCGTCACAGCTGTAAAATCGCCTATGTTTGCTTAACTTTCCTTTTCTCTACGTTCCTTTTTCACCACGGGACACGTTGTTTTTTTGTCTTTTTCACATTTTTCTGATTTTTTTCCTTTTTTTTTCGAAATTTTTTCATCTTTCCTTATTTCATCATTGTTTTTTTTTCTAATTTTCTCTTATTCCTTTAATTTTTGCGATCATTTGCGATTTTCTTCTCTTTTTTATTGAACAGAAAAAGTTTATTTTATATTTTTTCGTTTTTTTCTCATTTTTATGATTTTTTTTTTTGGTTTTTTTCGAATCTTTCTAATTTTTCCTCATTTTTTGCCATTGTTCTGTTTTTTTCTATTTCTTTCTTTTGTTTTCTCTCTTCTTATTCCTCTGTTTATTTGCGATTTTTTTGCCGTTTTCTTTAATTTTGTTGCGATTTTTTTTTTAATTCATGGGATTTTTTCATTTTTTTTTCCAACTTTTTTATCGTTACAATTTTTCTGGTTTTTTGGTCGTTCTTTTTTTCTTCTTTTTTTTGCGTTTTTTTAGATCGTTTTTTTGCCATTTTTAGTACTTGGTCTTTCCATTTTACAATTTTATTTTTCATTTTTGAAAATATTTTTGTTTAAATTTGTTTTTTTTTCTTATTACTCCAATTTTTTTCTGATTTTTTGTGTTGTTAAATTTTTTTCTCGTCTTTTTCTTATTTTTTGATTTCGTTTTTTTTTGTCCATTTTTTCTCATTTTTCACATTTTTTCATCATTGTTGTTTTTTTTTCTAATCTTCTTTTCTATTTGTTTTTCTTTTTTTCTTATTCCTTTAATTTTTTGCTATTATTTGCCATTTTTTTGAACTTTTGTTGTTGAGGTTTTTTGCAATTTATTTCAATTCTTTTGAATTTTTTTTAAAGTTTTTTTACTGTTACAATTTCTTTTCTTTTGGTATATTTTTCGATTTCTTACGTATTACTGCGTCGTTTTTGTCGTTTCGATTTTTAGCGTTTGATTTTTTTTTTTTAATTTTCTGATTTTTCTTTAAATTTTTTCCGATGTTTTCTATTTTTTTCTCCAAAATTAATGTTTTTTAATTTCTTTTAAAACTACATAAAAATAGTGACTGGTAACCAGTTTCATTTATATAGTAAAGTGTCTTTTTTCTTCATTTTTTTCTTCATTTTTTTTTCAAAGTTCAGACGTAAAAATTAGATGGATTATTTTATTTTCCCATGTACGATATAAACAAGTAGTAAACAACCGATGTACTGCTAGTCACGACGAAAATAAAAACAATACAATTTTCTTCTTTTCTCATGTTTACATCTGGCCTCTATTTAATATGGAATTCAGTTCGTATATACTGCCATCTCTGAACAGTATTATCAAAAAAATGTAGATATTTTCAATTTATTTATTTTTTTAAATCTAATATAGGTTTAAAAAATTTATAAATATTTTTCCTAGACATATTTAATAACAGACTTTTAAGTCATAATTTAAAAATTTTACATAATACGTCCCAATTCTAAATCCAGTGCCGTGCGCGATTTAATTTAAATATTTTAAATACGTAAATAAAAGTAACTTCTTTACAACTTTGTTAAAGTTCGTTGAAAACAACAAAACAAAAATAAATAATATTTATGTAACATATATTAATCCACCATCAAAAAATTTACATTAAACAAGTTGTTAAGAAACATCTATGGCTTAATTAATTTATGCGGTTACAAGTTGCAATAATTAAGAACACTACAACATCTACCTTGTAATAACCAAACATGCTTTAGATTCTAAATAAAGGTGTGGATTCAGCTTAGTTATTATTATTACCATAGAATCATAGATTTCTGATAAAACATGATTAGGATTTAGAACTAATGAAATTTAATACCTTTTGAAAGTTGTATTCCGATAATTATTGCTATATAGTAGCTAAACTGATATGTTGTTAAGGATAATAACGTAAATTTGATATCATAAAATATTTGCGGTACAAGCTAACCCCGATGGATACAGTGTTGCTTTATTCTTCTATCCTTTATATTCTGCTTCGTGTATCAACTTTGATTACGTTGCTATCCTAGTGTATTCAAATGTTGTATTCAAACAAACCAACTCTCATTCACATCCCAGTATCATATAATCAAAATTGTTGAATTTACTTTGTTTGTTCTGTTATAATACCGTATACTGACAAAGCCATATACACAAGCGACGATAACTTCAAACGAAAATTGATCCCAAAGAAAGGGTTTTATTGTCTCCCTAAAAGATTTTGATACGTTTATGGGAAAAAACAGAATATATTATTTTTGGTTATAAAAAAAATCACTCGTTTACGTCTTGGTCAGACAATATCATACTTATATAAAAAATACCTATTATAAACTTTCTATATAGGATTTGTGTAGAGTCTGTCCCAGGATCCTTAAAATGTAAGAAATGATTCAAAGAAGTTTTTTTATTTTTAAACTTATAGACACATAAAGTTCCACATAATTTAAAAATTTTATAAACGCAAAAATTCATTTATACCAAGTTTTGTTTTTTAAATCACCATTAACGTATTTTTTGGCCCATTTATGTGTATTTTTCAAAATTTGTTTTTTAGTTATATAAAATTTATTAGATTTAGTAACTTTTATCATAAGTTAAATTTTTTGTCAAATTAATACTACAAAATGTGCCAACTCAAGATTTATTTTATAATTGTAATTTCCGTATTTTTGACATCATCCTGTATATTTTTATTATCTGTTTAAAATGTTATAAAGCTTATTGGATTTAATAACTTATTAGCAGAGACATTTTTTGTTAATTTAATACTACACACTAAAGAGTTATTTTATATCATTATTTACGAATTTTTGACATCATCCTGTATATTTTTAATATTTGTTTTCCCCATTTTATAAAGCGTATTAGACTTTTAGTGCCAAATTTATACTACAAGATGTACAAACTGAGCTATTTTATAATCACATATTTTTGAGATCCGCCTGTATGCTTTTATTTTTTTTTTCCAAATTTTATAAAGTTTATTGAATTTAGAAACTTTTATCAAGAAGAATATTTTCTGTCAAATTAATGGTACAGGGTGTGCAAAGTAAAGAGTTATTTTACATTATAATTTACGAATTTTTAACATCGTACTGTATATTGTTATTATTTGTCTTAAAATTTTGTAAAGCTTATCAGATTTAGAAACTTTTATCAAAATGGACATATTCTCTCAAGTACAGGGTGTGCAAATTAAAGCGTTATTTTATAATCATAATTTACAAATCCTTGACATCATTCTGTATATTTTTATTATTTTTCTTCCAATTTTGGAAAGCTTATTGAATTTAGAAAGTTTTATTAAGGGTCCAATTAATAATACAGGGTGTTCAAAGTAAATTATTTTATAATCATAATTAACATAGTTTTGACATCATCCTGATATATTTTCTGTTAAAAATTTCTTTAAATTTAGTGATTAAAGAAATAAAATGTTCTGTATCTTCCAGAGATTAATAAAAATACAGGAAAAAATTTTTTTGTGAATTTAAAAGTAATTTGTGTCTATTTTTCTGTGTCGTAAACAAATCACTAGATTTAGGGAAGTTTTCGGAAATTTGGCAATGGCACTTAAAATTCCCATGATTAAAAAATATTTTTAACATTGCCTTAAAAATATCAGAATAAATTTTTGGGGTTTTTATATAAATTTATTATTTTTTTTTAATTTTAAAATATTTTTTTGGAAATTTCAACGATTTATAAAAAATAAATAAAAAGTGTGTCATTAAAACAGCGTTGTCAAATTTACGAAAAATTTATTTATTATGAAATTGTTTACGTCACAAAAAAATACATACATGATACTCATTAATTTTTCTTAATTAGACAAATATTTTCTTAAATCGGAGAAGTTTTATTCAAACGTTGCCCAATTTCCGAAAATCGCACTAAATTTATATATTTTCTGTTAAAAATTTCTTTAAATTTAGTAATTAGAGAAAGATTTTTTTTATATCTTCTGGAGATTAATAAACGTACAAGAAGAACAATTTTCTGTTGTGTCATAAAAAAATTACCAGATTTAGGCAAATTTTCTGAAATTTGACAATAACGCTTTAAAATTTCTCTGATTTAAAAATATTTTTAACATCGCTTTCAAAATATCAGAATTATTAAAATTTATTATAAATTTTGGTTTTTTTATATAAATTTAATTTTTTTTTAATTTTTAAATATTTTTTTGGAAATTTCAACGATTTATAAAAAATAAATAAAAAGTGTATCATTAAAACAGCGTTGTCTAATTTACGAAAAATTTATTTAATATGAAATTGTTTACGACACAAAAAAATACATACATGATGCTAAATTCATTATTTTTTTTTACTTAATTTTTCTAGATCAGAAAAATATTTTTTTAAATCGGCGAAGTTTTATTTAAACGTTGCCCAATTTCCGAAAATCGCAATAAATTCATATATTTTCTGTTAAAAATCTGAGAGAATTTTTTTTGTTGTGTCATACCAAAACCCCCAGATTTAGGGAAATTTTCTGAAATTTGATAATGACGCTTTAAAATTCCCCTGATTTAAAAATATTTTAACATCGCTTTGAAATTATCAGAATTGTTAAAATTTATTATAAATTTTGGTGTTTTTATATGAATTTAATTTTTTTTTAATTTTAAAATATTTTTTTGGAAATTTCAACGATTTGTAAAAAATAAATAAAAAGCGTATCATTAAAACAGCGTTGTCTAATTTACGAAAAATTTATTTAATATGAAATTGTCGACGACACAAAAAAATACATACATGATGATGCTAAAATCATTAATTTTTTTTACTTAATTTTTCTCAATCAGAAAAATATTTTAAATATTTTCTTAAATCGGCGAAGTTTTATTTAAACGTTGCCCAATTTCCGAAAATCGCAATAAATTCATATATTTTCTGTTAAAAATCTGAGAGAATTTTTTTTGTATCTTTTTGAGATTAATAAAAGTACAAGAGGAATAATTTCTTGTTGTGTCATACCAAACTCCTCAGATTTAGAAATTTTCTGAAATTTGACAATGACGCTTTAAAATTTCCTATGATTAAGAATAATTTTATAAATTTTCTAACGAAAAGGAATTTCTACATGCAGGATAAAGCCGGCATCCACATATATGATAAAAATCGAGAAAATGTAAGAATTGAAAAGAATTTTCCATTCAGGAAAGTAGTTGGGAGTTTATCTTATTAATAAAACTCGACCTGATATAATAAATCTTACAACTCTGTAAACGTTTCTAATATAAAGTGATCAAATACTTCGGCCCATCGAGCGAACACTTTTTATCTTATGAAGCACCAATGGCTTTTGCGATCTTGGCCAAACTTCTCACATATATGTAGGTTAGTTAACATGATGTGCAGTTCTAAAAATTTGAAAAAAGTGTTCCTATCAAAACACTTTGGTTTGTATGGCGGGTACCGGAAAGGCCGGTCCAATTCTGTTCAAATTGTATAGGATTCTTCACTGGAGAAAACTGACTACTAAAGTGAAAACCAGAACTCGATCGAAACTTTCATTCAAGATTTATAGTATTTACATCCAAATAGAAGAGAGGATTTTTTTTCATTTTCGTACTCTGGTGATAAAAAGTGGGGGTAAGAAAGGTTTTTCTTAGAGCGTCACAAATGCCAAATAGACGCTTGAATAAGAATGTAGCGCCGGCGTAGTATGCTCTAACAGGATTTGATCCTAATATTGGTGATTAGAATACGAATCCTTTAGGATTTCTTGTGCGAATCTGGATAACGATTACTTTTTTTAAGTATCTTAAAAATGATTCTAATCCCCAGCTATGACACGTACATATTTTTTTTATAAGAAAAATAAAAAAATATAATTCAATGCTCTTTAGCAAATTCTATTAAAATTTCTTATAAACCAAAAAAATCTTAATTGAAATGGTCTCAATTTCAGCTTGCGCTTTAACCATAAAACCAGAGTTTATAGTTATCATGATCATAGATTTAACTAAAGATTTCGATGTGCTTCGACTAGGTATACATTTCCTTTGCGAATTGAACATGACCTGTGCGCGTACAAGGGCCGTTACATTACCCATCCATAGTTACAATCATTGTATTTTTCACTCGCATGTCGAGACAAGAGATAGAGATTTTACAGGAGTGGCTTTAGACTATTTTTCTTTTTAAGCAATATACTTTTTTATTAAGTTATTTTGTTACAATATTTTTCGCATTTTATTAGATTTAATAAGGATAAATAATCTTAAAGTGGGGTCAGTTCTATAAAATTAAAAAAATAATAATAAACATTACAATTTAAGCATAATCAATAACAAATTTTATATATATCCTGACTACTCGTCTATCCTCTTTCGATTATGACTATACAAATTAGATTTTCTAACTAGATTTTCTTCTCTAAATTTCCTCTCAACCAGTTACAGCCTCCATTAAATTTTCACAATCTTCCTATTAGAAAATTTCTTCTTTTATAATTTAAATTTATTATTTCTCCTTTGCCAAATACAAAATTGTATTTTTCTAATTGGTATATGTTTCAATTCCATATGTGTATATAATATAATATAATTATCTGTAAACATCTTTTTATAAAAAAAATATATTGATATGGAACACCCGGTATATTACAGATGTCCTATCTAAGAATCTCAATCCGGATTGGGTTCACTACAATAAATTTATAAGATTAAATTTTATAAAAAAAATACAATTTTTTAATATTAATAGGTCTTATCCCCTCTTCACTTCCTTCAGTCTTGCTCTTCTGTTTATGTTTCTTCTATCGCTCCTATCTCAGTCTGTTTTTGTCTCACCTTCTAGTCTTTTTCTATTTTTCTTAAGAAATTTTCCGTCCCTGTTTCTTATTGTCTACTGTCTTATCTTATAGTTCTTCCCTTCCTCGTATTTCTATAAATTCTTGTTTGCACCTTCTCATATTACCTTTTTTTACTTGTTAAATCAAATTCTATTTTTTATTCCCCATTTATTAGATCAAAAATTATATTACAAATTTCATTTAATTTTCATTTGACAATTTCCAAAAAAATATTTTTATCTCAATTGACAATTTCATATTTTTTTTACATCTCACTTGATTAATTTTTACCTCTCGCCCTTCAGATAAGAGAGGTATAGTAATCATGCTAAATATTGGGTAGTGAGTTTTCAATGGATAAACACGTTTAGGGGTCCCTAGAATACGATTTTTGTATTTTCCCGATGATGTCTGTGTGTGTTAGTGTGTTAGGATGGATGTTGTAGTAACCATAACTCAAAAACTACTAAATTAAAAAATTTTAAATTTTGCCCACATGATTCTGATACCCTAGATTAGATCTGATTAGATTTTGGTGCCAATCGGACAACCGGAAGTGGCAGTTGCTATGAGTGATTACTATACAAAACGGCAATAAAGTTTTACACATTTATTTTGTATATACTACAGTTTATTTTCGTATCATTAAAATTTTCAAAACTTTTACCATTGTTGCCAGATTTACAAAAAAGTAATTTGTTTTCATACTTTTTTGTGCGAACCTGTAAAATTTTGATTCAAAAATGGCGAGAGGTCAAGTGCTGGCCACATCAGATTTTTTTTTTTTAATTCCAGATAATAAGTAAACCAGGACTGATCATCCTAGATATGACATCTGAAATGACCTGGCATCATTATATTTTAAATTTTCATATATTGACATTCAAAAAAAATTGTTCTCTCAATCTTGTTTAATGTTTTTTCTCTATTTTTTTTTTTCAATATAAAACCTTTTCTTAATTGATTATTTAATAAAAATTGTTTAATCAATTTTGTCCATCTCTTATCATTTACTTATTCTATACCTAAAATAATCTTTTAAATTTCCAAAATTATATTAGAACTTCAAAAAAAAACTCATACAGAATGATTCATTATGTTCATCAGTAGAACGTCACAAACTAATATAAAAAATTAAATGTATAGCAAAGAAGTATCTTAATTATTAGTGAATTATTGTATTATTAATAATTTCACTGTTCCTAAGCACCTAGTATGTCTTAAGACCTCTCAAACACTCAGCGAAGGCACGAACCACAAACCTTTTCGAGAACGATAAAAAGGTACGAAAAGAAAACTAATTAAATTTCTCTCAATTTTTGTGGAGCTATCTTTAATCTGGAGCTATCTTTAATCTGATAACAGAAATGATGCGTGACATTGATGTGGACAAATTTTGTTTTTTTTTTAGCTTGGATTTTCTTATGGTGATCGGAAGCCTGTATTATATCTACTGATGGAGCCTTAAATAAATGAAAATCCCCTATTATTTGGTCTGTACATGAAGTTAGTTTCTTTGAGCTTACTCACAAAAATTGAGAGAAATTTAATTAGTATTCCTTTCGTACCTTTTTATCGTTCTCGAAAAGGTTTGTGGTTCGTGCCTTCGCTGAGTGTTTGAGAGGTCTTAAGACATAATAGGTGCCTAGGAACAGTGAAATTATTAATAATACAATAATTCACTAATAATTAAGATACTTCTTTGCTAAACATTTAATTTTTTATATTAGTTTGTGACGTTCTACTGATGAACATAATGAAACATTCTGTATGAGTTTTTTTTTGAAGTTCTAATATAATTTTGGAAATTTAAAAGATTATTTTAGGTATAGAATAAGTAAATGATAAGAGATGGACAAAATTGATTAAACAATTTTTATTAAATAATCAATTAAGAAAAGGTTTTATATTAAAAAAAAAATAGAGAAAAAACATTAAACAAGATTGAGAGAACAATTTTTTTTGAATGTCAATATATGAAAATTTAAAATATAATGATGCCAGGTCATTTCAGATGTCATATCTAGGATGATCAGTCCTGGTTTACTTATTATCTGGAATTAAAAAAAAAAAATCTGATGTGGCCAGCACTTGACCTCTCGCCATTTTTGAATCAAAATTTTACAGGTTCGCACAAAAAAGTATGAAAACAAATTACTTTTTTGTAAATCTGGCAACAATGGCAAAAGTTTTGAAAATTTTAATGATACGAAAATAAACTGTAGTATATACAAAATAAATGTGTAAAACTTTATTGCCGTTTTGTATAGTAATGACATCATCACTCATAGCAACTGCCACTTCCGGTTGTCCGATTGGCACCAAAATCTAATCAGATCTAATCTAGGGTATCAGAATCATGTGGGCAAAATTTAAAATTTTTTAATTTAGTAGTTTTTGAGTTATGGTTACTACAACATCCATCCTAACACACTAACACACACAGACATCATCGGGAAAATATCAAAATCGTATTCTAGGGACCCCAAAACGTGTTTATCCATTGAAAACTCACTACCCAATATTTAGCATGATACTATTCCTCTCTTATCTGAAGGGCGAGAGGTAAAAATTAATCAAGTGAGATGTAAAAAAAATATGAAATTGTCAATTGAGATAAAAATATTTTTTTGGAAATTGTCAAATGAAAATTAAATGAAATTTGTAATATAATTTTTGATCTAATAAATGGGGAATAAAAAATAGAATTTGATTTAACAAGTAAAAAAAGGTAATATGAGAAGGTGCAAACAAGAATTTATAGAAATACGAGGAAGGGAAGAACTATAAGATAAGACAGTAGACAATAAGAAACAGGGACGGAAAATTTCTTAAGAAAAATAGAAAAAGACTAGAAGGTGAGACAAAAACAGACTGAGATAGGAGCGATAGAAGAAACATAAACAAAAGAGCAAGACTGAAGGAAGTGAAGAGGGGATAAGACCTATTAATATTAAAAAATTGTATTTTTTTTATAAAATTTAATCTTATAAATTTATTGTAGTGAACCCAATCCGGATTGAGATTCTTAGATAAGACATCTGTAATATACCGGGTGTTCCATATCAATATATTTTTTTTATAAAAAGATGTTTACAGATAATTATATTATATTATATACACATATGGAATTGAAACATATACCAATTGGAAAAATACAATTTTGTATTTGGCAAAGGAGAAATAATAAATTTAAATTATAAAAGAAGAAATTTTCTAATATGAAGATTGTGAAAATTTAATGGAGGCTGTAACTGGTTGAGAGGAAATTTAGAGAAGAAAATCTAGTTAGAAAATCTAATTTGTATAGTCATAATCGGAAAAGGATAGACGAGTCAGGATATATTAAAATTTGTTATTGATTATGCTTAAATTGTAATGTTTATTATTATTTTTTAATTTTATAGAACTGACCCCACTTTGAGATTATTTATCCTTATTAAATCTAATAAAATGCGAAAAATATTGTAACAAAATAACTTAATAAAAAAGTATATTGCTTAAAAAGAAAAATAGTCTAAAGCCACTCCTGTAAAATCTCTATCTCTTGTCTCGACATGCGAGTGAAAAATACAATGATTGTAACTATGGATGGGTAATGTAACGGCCCTTATACGCGCACAGGTCATGTTCAATTCGCAAAGGAAATGTATACCTAGTCGAAGCACATCGAAATCTTTAGTTAAATCTATGATCATGATAACTATAAACTCTGGTTTTATGGTTAAAGCGCAAGCTGAAATTGAGACCATTTCAATTAAGATTTTTTTGGTTTATAAGAAATTTTAATAGAATTTGCTAAAGAGCATTGAATTATATTTTTTTATTTTTCTTATAAAAAAAAATGTACGTGTCATAGCTGGGGATTAGAATCATTTTTAAGATACTTAAAAAAAGTAATCGTTATCCAGATTCGCTCAAGAAATCCTAAAGGATTCGTATTCTAATCACCAATATTAGGATCAAATCCTGTTAGAGCATACTACGCCGGCGCTACATTCTTATTCAAGCGTCTATTTGGCATTTGTGACGCTCTAAGAAAAACATTTCTTACCCAAACTTTTTATCACCAGAGTTCGAAAAAGAAAAAAAATCCTCTCTTCTATTTGGATGTAAATACTATAAATCTTGAATGAAAGTTTCGATCGAGTTCTGATTTTCACTTTAGTAGTCAGTTTTCTCCAGGGCAGAATCCTATACAATTTGAACAGGATTGGACCGACCTTTCCGGTACCAGCCACACAAACTAAAGTGTTTTGATAGGAATACTTTTTTCAAATTTCTAGAACTGCACATCATGTTAACTAACCTACATATATGTGAGAAGTTTGGCCAAGATCGCAAAAGCCATTGGTGCTTCACAAGATAAAAAGTGTTCGCTCGATGGGCCGAAGTATTTGATCACTTTACATTAGAAACGTTTACAGAGTTGTAAGATTTATTATATCAGGTCGAGTTTTATTAATAAGATAACTACTTTCCTGAATGGAAAATTCTTTTCAATTCTTACATTTTCTCGATTTTATCATATATGTGGATGCCGGCTTTATCTAAACTAATACAAAAGCGAAGGTCCCTGATGTGACGGTGGTCGAAATTTATCAAAATTTGTTAATTCGTCTATCAAGACATACGAATTTTAAACATTTTTCCCAGTTTATTAAGCGGCAGAAACTTCAACTGGCACTCAACATCGCTACATCAAAAGGGCCGACAGGAACCTTCGCTTCTGTATTAGTTTATCTTCTGTGGCCGATAGTTTAGCCGGCCTATAACTTTAGCCTCCATGCACGCGTAGCCCTAAGAATCGAATCCTTGGTATTCGAATACATTTAAGAATCGAATACTGAGTTCAAGTATAAATTTTAAAGTAATTGAGTGTTAATAACAATTATTTTTTATTTTTCGATTATAAAAAAACATTTTTCGATTTTTCACTTTTGGTTCGAACTTTTTCAACGTTTTTTTCCACACGTATGCGATTTTTTTAATAAATATCAAAGTGGTGCTAAAGAAGTAGTTTGTAGCTTATGTAAAAAGATATTTAAATATCATGGAAATACTATCTTAAAAATAAGTTCTAGTAATAACGAGATTTGACGAGACGAAACGAGACCGAGATTGAAACAAGACTTATTTTTTTCTTAACTAACGAGACCGAGACAAGATTTTTTATTCTCGCCTTATCTCGTCTCGTGTGATACCCTAGCACCACGCAATTAAATCAAAAACAGAGAGAGTAAGTTTTTGAAACTATACACTCCGATTATTATCATACATGTTTCATCCTTATAGGAATCATCAGTAGTCGCTTTTACAGAGGATTTTATCCTATTTATCGGTTTCCCGGTTGGTACCCATTAACCTACGATAGATGTCGTGACTATCTATCATTTTTAAGATTCTAGTGTTCTTCAAGAGATATATTTTTAACTATTCAATTAGTAAATTTGTTGTTATATTGAATTTTTTTTCGATAAATTTACATGAAATATATCCACAACTGTATAGATTTTTTTTTAATTATCTAAAATATGCCTTATGCTTCTTGAAACCGACCCTGTGGAGTACCTTGAAGGAATAATATACAGCTCCGAATCGGCGAAACACGCACAACACACCAGTAAACTGTACTATTAAAATAATAAACGACAGCAATAAAACTAGGAATTACAAGTTGGTATCGACAGCGCAGCGGGTGCTTCATTCTCGCGCATATTAATCGCACAATAATTATTCGATTTTTTCGCGAAAATATCGAAGAAGATCGCCTTACCAGTTCATGTTCTAGTTAAGACAGCTCTCCTTAAACGTACCCGTTCATAGGCGTAACCTAAAATATGTATAAATTAAATGAAGTACAAACCAATTTATTTTATTCCTGAACTAAAATATACGTTTAATTCTCGTTAAGTCGAAGTCAAAAAATATTTAATTAAAAACCGAGAAAAAAAAATCTTGACGATTTGTCAAGTCCTCAACTAAGACAAGACAAGGAACAGAAAAATCAACACGTTTAATTATTGGGACCGCTCTTAATGGCTGCTGCATCTTTTTATGTAACGACTCAACTTTGTAGTTTTTTTAGATGCCAAACCGAGTCATTAATAACTATTCTATTTTCAGATTTCGAAGCTTTACATATCATTTCGAAGTTTTGTATATATAATAATAGTTTGAAATTGGAGGACAACAGAAAAAAAACATTAAATTAAATCAATTTTTATGAAAGGTTTTTTGTAGTGGAAATAAAACCATTTTTTACTATTGAAATTTATATTCAGTCATAAAAATTCTATTAGATTATATATAGGGTGGCGCAAATTTAATTGGAACACTAATGAATTTTTTAAATCGTTATACAGGGTGTCACGAAACTATCTGTATATCAAAAACTACTCACACGGTAATTATGAAAATTGGTAGGCTACATTTCAGCAAAATATTTTTAAATGGAACACCCTGTATTTTTTTACATTTTTAGATTCGTCTTAAAGTTGAAAAAAATCAATTTTCAATTATCTTTAACTTCAAAACTATTTAGTTTATAATATATGTGTAATAGTTTTTTGAATTCAGCTTCTCAAGACGAATCTAAAAACGTAAAAAAATATAGGGTGTTTCATTTAAAATAACACAGTTGATGTTCACTTCCGGTAAAATGTCTGTCAAAATATTTGTCTTAAATACAGCATAAAATATAATCTTTGCAAAGTTTGTTAAAAATGAAAAAAGATGCGTATTTTCAAGACGAATTCAATAGTTTTTAAAATTTAAACTAATATCAGGACCGGTTTCCGTTTCCGAAATATTTGGGAAAAACTTCAATTAACGATTTGCGTTTTATCTAATTAACAATCACCCTGTATTTTATTTTAATTCGATTTTATCCGGTTTCAAGACAAATTCAATAGTTTTCAAAATTTAAAATTATATCCGGACCTGTTTCCGTTTCCGAGATATTGGGAAACAACTGTAACCATAAAAAAATTAAAAAATTGAAATAAATTGCAAAAAACGCAACGCAAGAATAAGAAAAAATGAGAAAAAAATAAAAAAAATTATGAAAAATTAAAAAAAAAACTACAAAAATAAACAGAAAAAACGAAAAAAATACAAAAAAGTATAAAAAATCGAAAAAACCACAAAAAAATAGGGTTCATACTGCAAAAATCATACTCGTGGTAAATGAGTATCATTCCGTGCTCGTTAAAGAATATACAATTCCGGTTTAAACTTTTTTTTACAATTTTTTGCGATTTTTTATGACTTGTTACGATTTTTTGCGAGTTTTTACGATTTTTTACGAATTCTTACGGTTTTTTATGATTTTTTACGGGTTTTTTTCGATTTTTTTACGGATTTTTACGTATAACGATTTTATACGGATGTTTACGATTTTTCGACATTTTTTATGGGTCTTTCCAGGTCTTTACGACTTGTTACAGGTTTTTATGATTTTTTTGAAAGTTTTTACTATTTTTTACGATTTTTTTTTCGATTCTACGGATTTTTACGATTTTTTGCGATTTTTACCATTTTTTACGGTTGTTTACAACTTGTTTCGGTTTTAATTCCCTGACATTATTTTAATTTTAAATAACATTTCCAGATATTAATTTAGGATTTAGTAGACCGAACTGATCATTTTTAATGAAATTTTCTTATTAATATATTATATTTTATAACTTTATAACTTCGGGTCATTCTAAGTCATTTTTTTTAATAAACAATTGAACAAAATATTTGTAATAATTATCAGTTATAATCTCCCTAGAGCTTGAATAATTTCCGAAAATTTTTTCGAGGTGCGTAATTTTCTTAAAAAAAAATCGCAAAATTTACGGAGAATAATTCAAGCTCGCGGAAAAATACAATTTTTGACAGTTTAGTAGGAATTGATTTTACTTTGATGTTTGATGCCTTTATTCTAATAAAATCACACAATATTATAGTACTAGAGGATAAGGAAAAAATATGCTATATTGTGTCTATACGATTATTTATCTTTTTTTCATTTCCTTGTACTCTATTAGAATAAGGTTTGAATCTTTGAATTATTCTATTAAAATCACACAATATTATAGTACTAGAGGATAGGGAAAAACTGTATAGGTCGATGTTATATTGGACGATATGTATTATAAGTAGGTACCTCCTTTATTTTAAATACTTTTATTTTTTTACTTTCCCGGACCCATCAAAGGGAAAGTAAGGTGAACGAGCAAAAAAAAATCGAGATATCGATGGAAATATCCATTTTGAGGTCCCCCAAGAAGATTGAGACCATTTCCAGGGTATGGTCTGTCTGTGTGTAATCTTCCACGATAACTGCTGAACCGTTTGACCAATCAAGCTGATATTTGGTATGGAGGGTCGGTGTGTGCCTAGAATGCGACCATTAGTTTTTGGTTTAAATTGGTACAGTGGAGAGTCCTCAAGACCGACATTGGTTAAATATACATGCAACAATTTTTTGCTTTATTTAAATTTTAAGGACAAACAATACATTTTAGTGCAAAATGTTGTAGTACAAAGTTTTAGAGCATAAAATTACCTACAATTTTTGTCTTAAGCCTTTTCCAAAATTTCTAATAGTTGCGCCACTAGAGGGCGCGTAAAAAATGTGCATGTATGTTTTGTATAGTTTTTCTTGATTTTGAGGACAAACAATACATTTTAGTGCAAAATGTTCTAGTACAAAGTTTTAGAGAATTAAATTCTCTATAACTTTTGTTTCAAACTTTTTCCAGAATTTAAAATAGTTTCGCCACTAGAGGGCGCGTAAAAAATGTGCATGTAGGTTTTCTCTAGTTTTTCTTGATTTTGAGGACAAACAATATACTTTAGTGCAAAATTTTGTAGTACAAAGATTTAGAGAATAACATTCTCTATAACTTTTGTCTCACACTTTTTCTAAAATCTAAAATAGTTGCGCCACTAGAGGGCGCGTAAAAAATGTGCATTTATGTTTTCTCTAGTTTTTCTTGATTTTTAGGACAAACAATGTATCATAGTTTCGCCGCTAGATGGGACAAACAATGGATTTAGTGCAAAATTTTCTTGTCCAAAGTTGTAAAGCATCAAATTTTCTTTAACTTTTATGTTTAACTTTTATCGAATTCTTCATAGTTTCGCCGCTAGATGGTGAGAAAAATACACATTTAAAATTCCCTACAACTATTGTATGAAAATTTTTCCCGAATTCCCAATAGTTTTCACACATGATTCTAGGAGATCCTAATTGTGGCAGTATGATATATAACGTGCGCATGCGCAGCTTATGTCATTACCAACATTGAAATATTAATTCACCATCAGTTCGCTATTTTTAATGTGTTCCTTAAATTAATGTAATGCTTAGTATTTTGTAATTAAAATAATAATACTAAATAACATATTCTCTACGGTCGAGCCGGGAAAGTCCTGGGGTGACACAGCCGATTTTTTTACTTTCAATTTGCCCTAGTAAAAAAAGTAGGAATCAGAGTCTTACATAAATATATTTTTTCATACTATAAATAATTTTATACTACTAGAGAAAAAGGAAAATTAATAATGAATAAATCTTTATCAAAAATAATCCATCTGGCATCTGCACGTGACAACTATCAAGCCAGGGAAATTATCACTAGTAATCTCCCTAGAGCTTGAATTATTACCGGAATTTTTTTTCGATTACACGATTTTTTGAAAATTTTCTTAAAAAATCGTGTACGAGGAAAAGTTTCCGGTTATTAATTCAAGATCGTGGGGGATTGGGTAAGAAAATTTCACACCTAAAAAATTTAAAAGTAATTAATTATTTATTTGACATTAAGATTGGAAGGAAAGACTAGTTTTGGTCTAGTTAGTCATGAGTGTTTTTTGGTATGTTAAAAGTTAAGTAGTAATTGTTTAATTTTGATTTGCACAAAAAGTAAACAAAAAGTCTTATATGAATCAAGCCCATTACAAGTGTCATTATTTTGACATACAAATTTCCACTTATTAATTTCGTCCAGGGTACCCTGGAGGATGAAAAGTTCCGGAAATTTTTTGGGTTATCATGGTAACCAAACAAAAAACTAGACTCTGATTGGCTTAAAAATGGCGGTGTGAAATTTTCTCTTATTAATTTTGCAGCTAGGTTACTTGACCCAAAACGTTTTCAGAAAATTTAGGTTATCGTTATAGCAACCTGTCAAAATCAATGCATTTGATTGGCTTAAAACAACAGGTATAAAATTTTCAATAAAATATTAATATTGTTCATTAAAAGTAAATTCTGAACATTTTTCAGTAGTAAATTATTATGATAAGAATTATATTTTATAAAATCTATAAACTAACTGCATCATTTATTTTAGATAATTCCTCTTACGAAATAATTGACTTAACTTGAATACAATATTGTATCGCAATAGAAAATTAAATTTTTAAAAGCATTTCCACATTTCAAATTTACTTCTACCTACAGCCATATAAAATACTATCTAGTACTATGTTATATCGGAATTCTAAATTTCTTTGATATGAAGTTAAATATGCCGTTATCTAAAAAATATTGTCGTATAAAATCTTGACTTGTAGTTAGATAAATACTTTGCTTCAAATTTATGACTGGATTTTATTCGAACCGTCAATGTTAAAGGATATAAAAGGATAAAATGACTGTCCGCTCGTCATTCAATATCTCAAGTATGTCAGGTATTTTATTATAGACAAAAAACGGAGATACATTTAATGTGAGATTTATTTATAAATATTTTTAACCCTATAGAAATTATTATTATATTTACCTGTTTCCACACTCTCTGATTGATCTTAAATACTGTTGATGTTGATGAAATAATAAAATTATAATCAAAATGAACGAACTAACCCATTAAATCTAATTAAAAATAATCTTGACGGAAAGACCGATCTAGCAACACTTCCCGTTGCTTTTGTCTCCACACATAACTATAAAAATCATAAACATATCCACTGATGATTATCTGGTAAGATATTTATGCTGCGAGGACCACTTAAGAATTTCAAGTATGTGACTGAAATTTTTCTTATTGTTTATTCCCATAACAATTAACGACACCGTATACTTTAGGCAATTATCGTAAATCTTTTTTTAAATTAATTGTTTTTGAAGTGATGTCATGGGAGAAATTTAACCGGTCATACGGATACGATTTCAGTATCAGATTCATGTCTATGTAGTTTCAGTTTATTACTTGTTTTTTTTTTGTATTTCTGTGAATCTTAATTAGGTAAGTAAAATTGATTAAAAATCATCTCTTTAGGTCATAATAATGGATTTGATTTTTGTAATATTTTTGTACATTGGGTTCGCTTACAATTTAAACAACTAATTTATATGGTGGTGATGGTGATGGTGGTGAGGTTTTCCGGGTTTTCCTACACCTATAGCCAAATGGCGCCATCAATCCTCAGTAAGTCGCCCCGGAGCGCCACGGCAAATAATAATAATAGCCGTCCCTTCCCCGCACAAGCAATTGGCTTCTGGGGTTCACTCGTAAGGGGGTGAAATGTAGGGCGAGTATTATTATTATTATTATTATTATTATTATTATTATTATTATTATTATTATTATTATTATTATTATTATTATTATTATTATTATTATTATTATTATTATTATTATTATTATTATTATTATTATTATTATTATTATTATTATTATTATTATTATTATTATTATTATTATTATTATTATTATTATTATTATTATTATTATTATTATTATTATTATTATTATTATTATTATTATTATTATTATTATTATTATTATTATTATTATTATTATTATTATTATTATTATTATTATTATTATTATTATTATTATTATTATTATTATTATTATTATTATTATTATTATTATTATTATTATTATTATTATTATTATTATTATTATTATTATTATTATTATTATTATTATTATTATTATTATTATTATTATTATTATTATTATTATTATTATTATTATTATTATTATTATTATTATTATTATTATTATTATTATTATTATTATTATTATTATTATATAACACAACATACAAAATTCAACTGACTCTTGTCCGTCCTTTCGGATTATTTATATTAATTTTAATTGAACTGGAACGCTCACGTCATTTCCCTAATAGTCGATGGATTTCTCGTGTGCTATTCGTGAGTCACCAAGATTCGGTGTACATTCCATCAAACACAGGACCGGGCTTGTTAGCGACGACCCATAGGGAGTTGCTTACTATGACCCATATGAAATCGCTATCATCGTAACTAAGCGAAAACGGGCTATAGTATCTTCGGGAGAAATGATTCTTCCCATCGAATTCTGAACAACTTAATTTTTTTCTTATGTCTGTATGTCTGTCTGTCTGTAGGTCTGGTTGTCATCCGCAAAGCTTAAAAATCTCATAACTTTTAAATGCTTCAATGCATCGACGTGAAATTTTCACCATTTTTAAAGACCCACGAATATTACATTTTAGTATAAAATGAGCAGAATCGGAAAATGAATAAACGGGATTTTCCGGGTTTTTCTCACTTTTTTCTAGTTTCATATTAAACAGGCTGCAGGACATAATTTTTGAGCAAACCACTTCAAATTTGGGAATACTATTACGAATCGTATTGAAAATCAAAATAATTTGAAAATTTCTTGTAGATTTTTCTGGGTTGTTTTTTTTTCCGAAAAAGTCATCATTTTAAAAAATCGATATCTCTGAAACCGTAAAAGATATTCACAAAATAAAAATACGTAAATGTAGGACTGAAATGGCTCTACAAGTATTATTTGAAGTATTTTTCCGAAATTTGTTGAGAGAGTTGGGAAAAGAATAAAATAAAAAAAAAGAAATTTTTAGAAATTAAATTCCGAAAAATGTCTGGAGTACTTTTTTGCTGTACTTGAAAAGATCCTATTAAATAAAAAAAATGAAAAATAGGGAAAAAAAGGATTGGAAAATAGGAAAAAAATGAAAATGGGGACAAAAATATTAAAAAAATGGAAAGAAATATTGGAAAATAGGAAAAAAGAATAATAAAAAAATGGAGAAAAAATAATGAAAAATGGTTAAAAAAATAATGAAAAAATATTGAAAAAAATAATCAAAAATAGAAAAAAAATATTGGAAAATAGGAAAAAAAATATTGGGAAATAGGGAAAAAATTATGAAAAATAGTGAAAACAATAATGAAAAATAGGGAAAAAAATATTAGAAATGGCTAAAAAAATGAAAAATAGGGAAACAAATAATAAAAAATATGGAAAAAAAATTATGAAAAATAGTGAAAAAACATAATGAAAAAATTGGGGAAAAAACAAAAACAATATTGAAAAAATATTAAAAAAATAGAGAAAAAATAATGAAAAATGGTGAAAAAATAAAGAAAAATAGTGAAAAAATAATGAAAAATAGGGAAACAAATAATGAAAATAGGGAATAAAATAGTGAAAAAAATAATGAAAATATGGAGAAAAAATAATGTAGATAAGAAAAAAATAATGAAAATTAGGGAAAAAAATATTGGAAAATAGGAAAATACGGAAAAAATAGAGAAACTATTAATGAAAAATAATGAAGAAAATAACGAAAAATACGGAAAAAATATTTGAGAATAGGGAAAAAATAATCAAAAATAGGGATAAAAATATTGGAAAATAGGGACAAAAATATTGGAAAATAGGAAAAAATCTTGAAAAATAGGGAATTAAATAATGAAAAGTATTGTAAAAAATAACGAAATAATATTAAAAAAATTGAGAAACGATAATGAAAAATAGTGAAAAAATAATGAAAAATAATGTAAAATACGGATATAAATAATAAAAAAGAGGAAAAAAATATTGAAAAATAGGAAAAAAAATAATGAAAAATAGGGAAACAAATAATGAAAAATAGAGAATAAAATAGAAAAAAATGGTGAAAAAAATAATGAAAAAATATAGAAAAAATAATGAAGAATAGGAAAGAAATTATGAAAATTATGGAAAAAAATATTGGAAAATAGGAAAAAAATGATGAAAAATAGGGAAACAAATAATGAAAACTATGGAAAAAAATTACGAAAAATAGTGAAAAAAAAAATAATAAAATAGGGAAAAAATAATAAAAAAAAAAATATCTAAAAATATTGACAAATAGAGAAAAAATAATGAAAATAGTGAAAAAATAATGAAAAGAAGGGAAAAAATAATGTAAAATAGGAAAACAAATAATGAAAAAGAGGAAAAAAATATTGGAAAATAGGAAAAAAAATATTGAAAAATAGGGAAACAAATAATGAAAAATAGAGAATAAAAAATGAAAAATAGTGAAAAAAATAATGAAAAAATAGAGAAAAAATAATGAAGAATAGGAAAAAATAATAAAAATTAGGGAAAAAAATATTTGAAAATAGGAAAAAAAATATTGGAAGATGGGGAAAAAATTATAAAAATAGGGAGAAGATAATAAAAAATAGGGGAAAAAAATATTGGAAAATAGGAAAAAAAAATAATGAAAAATAGGGAAACAAATAATGAAAAATAGAGAATAAAATAATAAATAATGGTGAAAAAAATAATGAAAAATATAGATTAAATAATGAATAGGAAAAAAATTATGAAAATTATGGAAAACAATATTGGAAAATAGGAAAAAAATGATGAAAAATAAGGAAACAAATAATGAAAACTATGGAAAAAAATAACGAAAAATAGTGAAAAAAAATAATAAAATAGGGAAAAAAATAATAAAAAGAAATATGGAAAAATATTGACAAATAGAGAAAAAATTATGAAAATAGTGAAAAAATAATAAAAAGTAGGGAAAAAATAATGTAAAATAGGAAAACAAATAATGAAAAAGAGGAAAAAAATATTGGAAAATAGGAAAAAAATAATGAAAAATAGGGAAACAAATAATGAAAAATAGAGAATAAAAAATGAAAAATAGTGAAAAAAATAATGAAAAAATAGAGAAAAAATAATGAAGAATAGGAAAAAATAATAAAAATTGGGGAAAAAAATATTGGAAAATACGGAAAAAATTATAACAATAGGGAAAAGCATAATAAAAAATAGGGAAAAAAATATTAGAAAATGGGAAAAACAAAATGAAAAATAGGGAAATAATGAAAAATACGGAATTAAATAATGAAAAGTAGTAAAAATCATAATGAAAAAATAGAGAAACAAATAATGAAAAATAGGGTAAAAAATAACGAAAAATACGGAAAAAATATTGGAAAATTGAGAAAAAAATAATCAAAAATTGGAAAAAAAATTATAAAAAGGGAAAAAATAATAAAAAACAGAAAAAAATGAAAAAAAAAATAAGGAAAAACATAATAAAAAATACAGTAAGAGAGAGTAAGAGAGATATTAAATCACGTAAGGAATTTAGTTCTCCCGATCGCACAAACTTTGTTTTGCGAGTCTTAAGAAGACGAGTCTAGGTGGGGATAAAAAATAGCAAAAATATTAGCATAGTATTTTCCCTACTCGACGAAGTTTATATCTCAAATGTGGTCAAGTATTAATCATAAATGAAAACAACTTAAAATCAGGCAACTAGTTTCGGTCAACAAACCATCTTCAGACCTATAATAGATACAATTCATGTAGGAAAATTTTTGTTTTTAATTTTACTGCAAAAAATTTTTCTTTAATTCCTATTCCTTTAAGTTCTACATGTCTTTTCTTCTTATAGTGGCTTCTGTCAATAGCTACCAGTCACAACTCTTCTTTTCTTCTTTCTCACCGTGGCCTGTACCCAATTTCCCTTTAGTTAACGTGGATTTCAGTACCAATTTTTCTTTTACCATTTTCAAAATTTATTTGTTTTTTGAACCTTTGCTAAAATCATATTTAACTCTAAACTTTTTGATATTCTTTAATCTTAAATATTACGATTAGTATTTAGTTTTCGTACATCTACTTCCTTATTAGTTTCCCATCCCTCCCCCTCCTTTTATCCCGCTCTTATTTTAAATTTAATACTAATTGTTAAGTCACTTCCGGCATTATCTACCATTTTGTTGACTTATTGATTGCGACTTTTTTATATGGTCAATGTCGACGTTTTTCAAAAAAGTTTCTTAGGGAGCGTTTAATGTTTGCTTCCCTTTACTTAGTCCTTTGGTGGACCGTTACTCTTGCCAATTCCTATCAGAAACCTTCCTTTTTACTTAGTCCCGTTTTTTCTGAACGCCCTTAGGGGCTAATGTTAATTTTAAGTCATATTATTTAGTAATTTTAGTAAAAAAATTTCCTACAAGGATTGTATCTATTATAGGTCTGAAGATGGTTTGTTAACTGAAACTAATTGCCTGTCAATTTTTGTATAATTACATTTTTTCTAATGGTCAACCTTTCAATACAAATATTATAATTTGCATTACCTAAATGACGATAAAAAATTGTTATTGATATCTTCAGTTTCGACCATATAAATTCTAATCGATTTTGAACATTAGTGTAATCGTATTAAGTGAAATGCTCTTACTACGTGCAATTTTAACTTTGTATTGCATTTAATCACCTTTCATTGAAAGTTCAAATAAAAATTATAAATAATTGGTTAATTTCTGATAACTTATCACTGAATTTATTTTGGTATATTAATTAAATTACAAATGCCGTTTATCATTTTAACACTTTCCAATACGATCTTTAAAACTGACCTATATTGTCTATGCAAGATTAATTGCCTCATATTTCCCCATTACCAAGAAATGAAACAATAGCTACTGAACCAGAATCGTAATTGTATTGATTTTATCTGATCATTATCATCATGGGAATCGAATTGAATTTTTTAAATTTTATTTATTGGAGACCACACTTTAAAAAGCTTATCAGCAGCAGTACTATTGTCATTGAAAAGAAACCTTTTTCTTGATAAATTTTCCATCACTTGTTCTAATTGTTGCTTAATTTTTATTAAAATTAATGGAAAAAATAAATAAAATTTGAAAATTCAAATTAAATAATTTGCCAAAAAGTTATGTACTATACAAAATATAATGGTATAAAATTGAGAATTTGAGTATTTATTAGTAGATAGTGTCCCCCTTCAGAACAATCTCCCTAGAAAAGTTACTTGATTTTCCCCCAGATTAACCTTGTGACCCACCCAAACCTCTATAGACATCTGAAGTACGTCTTCTCTAGACGTTTACAGGGGTCTACAGACGTCTACAGAGGTCTATAGATCACCACAGACGTCTACAGAAGACGTATTTCAGACGTACTTCAGACGTCTAGAGAGGTTTGGGTGGGTCTCAAGGTCAATCTGGGGGAAAATCTAATAACTTTTCTAGGGAGATTGTTCTGAAGGGGGACATTATCTACTTTTAATATAAAAAAAAAATTTAATAACACATTTTATAAAAATATAAATAAAACAAATTAAGTTCGTGAAAATTTGGAATTTTTGACAAAAAAAAATTAATAATTATTTAATAAATAATACAGTTATTAATTATAAGTAAATAATAAATTCATCATTATCGATTGATTATTGTTTAATAAAATTCTGAAAAAAATACAGATTTTATCTAATCAATGAGCTCTAACCAACGGATACCTCACTCGTTGAGGTAGGAAACTTTTTTTTCCAGCGCCCCCCTTTAGCTGTATGGTAGCCCCCTTAAAAATATTTAAAAATATTTTTTACAATGTATGTGGCTTTTGGACACCAAGACGCATATACTGTAAAAATTTGACGGTTTAGCTGCCAGATCGGTGTGAGAGAGACAGACACATGGGTGAGAGCAATAGCTCTTCGTTTTGACCCTTTTGGGTACCTAACCCTAAAAATGAGAAAAAAATATTTTAAATACAAATCTAAAAACTGAAAATTAGCAAAAAGGGCAAAATTAGGTAACTGGATTTTTGTAAAATAAATTTTTTTAACTTGTCTTGGATTAATATAATAATTTTTTTTATTTTTTAAAAGTTCCCTATTTATTCTTTGTTGTATTTTCTTGAAGCTTATTTTAATGAAATATTTGCTAATTTTTAATATTAAAAAAATACTTTACAAAGAGACAAATATGAGTAGGAATGGGCAGGGCCGGATTGCGCCGATGCTTAATCCTTTAATTAGGATCAAGAAATGGTTCACAGTAAAAATATGTGGTAAAAATTAGTAAGAATTAAGCAGTAAATTAGAAAATCCAAGAGGTTATCCATATCCCAAATGTGGTAAAATTATTCAGTAGAAATAAAACTCTTAACTCATGTACCACAATATATTAAAGAAAACATTAGTTTTAAAGGGCGATTATAGTTTCGGCTTATGAGCCTTCTTCAGGCCTAGAACAAAGGTGCTCAGTTCGATAAAAACTTTATATATAACAATTTTTACAACTTAAAAGATAAATTTTAATAAAGGTTGAATAAATAATACATAACCGTTAAAAAAAAAATTATTTACACATTTAAAAAAAAATGGTGGAGGGCTTGACATGAAAAACAAAGTAATAATTAATTAATATTAATACTGGTCAGTATGGCCTTGTCCAAACGACAGGTAGCCGTAGATTTTTGCTTTACCAGGGCATCCAGAGTTGGAAAAATTTGTAGAAAAAGGAAACGTGTTCATACCGGATATGTCTGTATGACGAAAACATTATGAAAGATTATCATGAATAGGGGAAAATTTGGAAATTAATCTTAGGTCTGCAATCATGAGAGCACTGTAGCAACACAATGAGCAAGAGTATTAACATATATTCATGGACGTGCCCAACCCGTATATCGTTGTAATATTTTTTTGCTGAAAAGAGTGAGGAAGATGTAGTATAGGTTCGGTCTAGCATCCTAAATATAAGATACTGTTTTGATAGAGATCGAGATTGACCGAAATATCGTTTTCATCTCTTTTTCTCGAAATAGCACAATTCTGACCTTTGGGCATGTCCATGAATATATGTCAATGAACAAGATGATTTCGTGACAAGTGACAGACAACTGAGAAACTAAACTAGAAGAGAACACTGAGGTAATAACTTGAAAACAAACGAAAAGAAATAATTATTAAAAACTAATAATGGGTCAAAAGTGGGAGATATAAGAGAAGCTAGTTAAAGGAACGCCAAGTTCAAAGGAGCTGTTTAAATTTGTTGGATAGAAAGATGTGATTTTCTTTAGGTCTGATTTCGTCATTGAGGCATGTAAAATTATTATTATTTAAAAAAGAATGGATCTCAAATATATCGAGGAGATCAATGATGGTCTTGAAAAATCTGAAACATTATTGGGTTGTAGTTGCTGTAAAAATATTGGTCTAGTTAGTCTTGGTGCCAAATTTGAACGATATATAATGTTGTTGATAGCATGGTCGTCTTTGTTGATAACTTGTAGATTGTTGGGGTTGGTTAATCTTCTTTTGTTGTTGAATTAAGTAGCTAGTTATATTCTTAGCATAGCAAACATTGCGTCAATTGTAATCGGAATTCTAGAGCGAATGATAGATCCGAGTGGTTCTTTTAGTCGACTTGAGTGTTAAGTTATCATCCATTCCAATTTTAACAAATTTGGTTTGTAACAATTGTGTATTATGGGTTCGTTCCACGAATAGAATTTGAAATATATCAAAAAGTAAAATATTAAATAAAAAAAATTTTGGATGCCAGTCTAATTGATTTTTTGATCTAATTAGAAACAATTGACAAAAAAACTATCATATATTTCAAAATCTGTCCGTTCTTTTATTTCTGTGGGTTTAAGGAAATTAAAATCAAATTAAACGTTTTATTTGTTTTATTTAACACAAGGAACAAAAAAAACTTTCAGAGACTTTTCTTCTTTTTTTTTAAAACCAACTTAACTTGATTCTTCAAGTTACTTCTCAGTTTTCTAGGGTCAGTAGAACGTTGGTCCCAAAGGAGGAAAAAAACTTGTTCGTTCCAAAAACTTGTTCAGTAAAAAAGTTTGAAGTCCCAAAGAAAACTTGCTTCGAAATAAAACTTACCCTATATAACGAGGGGAAGAGAAGAAATTTTCAATAAGCGACACAGACGATATAGAAGTCAATTATTGTTTTGACGGAAGAGGCAAAGAAAGAGAATTGTTAACATGGGAATGACATTTTATAGTAATACCTAGAAGAGAGGAAGATCTTGAGAAGGGATATCAAGCGAGTCTGAAATTAAATATACCGAGCAGAGGAATAATAAAAATAGAGGGGGCACAGAAAAAAAATGTAACATGTAATGGGGACATGGAGAAGAAATGATTATGAAGGATGATATGATTTACAAAAGATGAGGAAGTGTTGGTAATATCTGTATTTTAGAAGTTGAGGAAACTTGAAACTAAGCGTAACCAAAAATGACATATGTGATAAATATTTTTATTCGGGTAAACGAATCATACAACAGAAATGTGGCTTAATGTACGATATAGGTATCCGGCTTCTGGTACAAGAACTCGATCGGCATGTCATCGAAGTGTCACAATATCCCGCTACCTCCTCTAATCTTAATACCAACATTTAATAGTCTACATGCTTGGATAGAGAAAAAGATCAGGATTTCTAAGATGACATAAAAAGTACAGGTCATTATTTAAAAAAATAGTTGTGGGTGACCTTTCAAAGACGAAACGTTGTTTTAAAAAAATGGATACACAATTTTAAGCGGTATTTGATCTTCAATAAAAAATTTCTCTTATCTTTGAGTAGGACTTTTATCAAGAATAATGTTTGTACAAAATTTCATTAATTGGACAATTATCATAATTAAAATTTTAAATATCTTACAATTTTTCGTTTTCGAACATAACTAATTATAATATATAGTTCGCTAAATTACTTATCAAGAATTAATGATTGTTAATAATCGAGACACGCTGAGTCTAATATATTTCTCGTCATATTAGAGGTTAACAATTTTCACCCATTATAAATCACTCTAGAATTTAATCAGAGAGAAATATTGTCTGTATTAGCGTGATTCGCGTTTAAGACCATCTAAAACCAGAAACCGTTTGCAATTTGATTCGCAAATTTGTTATGTATCAGAATTTCATTCCGTTTCACAGCTTCCGCATATTACAGTCTTAGATATTAAAAAACAAGAGTCCAGGACTGTACAATTAATATGTAGGGGTTAAAAAAATAAGTTTGTAGCTCCAAAAAAAAAAACCAAGATTTTATTGTATATCTCTGTAAGTTTTATAATCAGTGACGTTCCAAGGAGTGGTAGGGGTATTATATTTATTATGGGAGAAGATTATACAAAATTATATGTTAAAATAAACTTGATATGACCCGAAAAAACTAGAGCATTCAAAACAATTTTAAGTACTAGTTCCAAAACGAAGATGATTGCTAGATAGAGAATGGGTACAGGCCTAGACGGTTTGTGAAAAGAAGAAGACTGATATATAACTGTCAGAATGACAATAGACGAAAGAGAAGAAGAAAGTAAAAGAAAAGAGGGGTTAAATTAAAATGGGGAAATGTAACGAGGATTAGTCAAATAGGAGAAAGAACATCCTACATATTATGAGTTACTGATTTTGACGTAATTCAAGGCCTCCTAGCTAAAAAAAACCGAGAATTTGATTTTTTTTTGTTAAAAAAAATGTTAACACTGTCGTTTGTAATGCTTCAATTTTTTCTCAAATAATTAAAAATGCTTTAAAAAATTTACGAATTGAAAAAAAGTAGGGGAAATTTGATACGAAAAAGTGACAAAAACGAGAAAAAGGGGAAATTTTGGAGAAAAAAGGTAAAATTAGTGACGAAAATATGACTAAATTTGAGAGAAATTTTGCGAAATTTTGGAGAAAAATATTACAAAAAAGTGTCTTGGGAAATTTGAGATGAAAAAGTGACAAACACGAGAGAAAAAAAGGATGAATTTTAGAGAAAAGAGTGTAAATTTGAGACGGAAAAGTGATAAAGTGTCGTGGGAAATTTGAGACCAAAAAGTGACAAAAACGAGAAAAAAAGGATGAATTTTTGGGAAAAGAGTGGAAATTTGACACGGAAAAGTGATAAAAACGAGATAAAAGGGAAATTGTGGAGAAAAAAGGGGGAAATTTGTGAGAAACGGGTAAATTTTGGAGAAAAAAATTACAAAAAAGTGTCTTGGGAAATTTGAAACAAAGTGACAAAAACGAGAAAAAAGTTTGAATTTTGAAGAAAAGAGGGGAAATTTGAGATGAAAAAGTAACAAACTTTGAGACAAATGAAAGGAAATTTTGGAGAAAAAAAGTACAGAAAAGAGACTTTTTTGAGAAAAAGAGGAAATTTGAAACGAACAAGCGACAAAAACGAGAAAAAAGGTTGAATTTTGGAGAAAAGAGGGGAAATTAGAGACCGAAAATGACAAAATTTGGGACAAATAAGAAGAAACTTTGGAGAAAAAAATACAAAAAAATGACTTTTTTGAGAAAAAGGAGAGGAAATTTGAAACGAAAAAGTGACAAGGGGAAATTTGAAACGGAAAAGAGACAAATGAGACGAAATTTTGGAAAACCAAAAATACAAAAAAGTGATGTTTTTGATAGAAAATAGGGGACATTTGATACGAAAAAGTGACACAAATGAGAAAAAAGTGAAATTTTGGAGAAAAAGGGGGAAATTAGTGACGAAAATATGATAAAATTTAAGAGAAATGGGGGGAAATTTTGGAGAAAAATAAATTACAAAAAAGTATCTTCGGAAATTTGAGACGAAAAAGTGACAAAAACCCGTAAAAAGTTTGTACAAAAATAACCGAAAACTGTTAGAAAATCTAAAATCTGTTAAAAAATAATCAACAAAAACTTAAAAAAACACCAAAAACTGTTAAAAAATATATAAAATTGAAAAAAAAACTCCAAACTTTAAAAAAAAATTTTAAATGTTAAAAAATTACCCAAAAAATATTAAATTAGTAAAAAAATAACCGAAAACTGTTAGAAAATCTAAAATCTGTAAAAAAATAATCAACAGAAACTGTTAAAATATCCAAAATCTGTTAAAAAATTATCCAAAAACTCTTAAAAAATGTATAATTCTAAAATCTGGTGAAAAAAATACCCAACAATTGTTAAAAAAGGTAACATTCTAATAATCTGTTAAAAATAACCAAAATCGGTTAATAAAATATAAAATTAGTTTAAAAATTACTGAAAATTGTTGATAAATCTAAAAATTAACCAATATCTATAATAAAATATAAAATTAGTTGAAAATCGAAAACCTAAATCTGTGATAAAAATTTGTAAACAAATTATAATTTTTATTAAAATTTAAAATTTCAAATTTTAGCATAAACAAAATATTGTTAAGTTTTCTTACAAATTCAAAAAAGTTATAGTGATCAAAATTTCTGAATTAAAAATTCTTGATTCAACTATTTTTTTTTATTATTTTTATTTTCCCGCTAATATCATAGATATACGGAATCCGCCCAAGACGATAGGAAATTTTTGGAAATTTGAAATTAAGATAGAAAATTTTTAATTAATTTTCTCTCATTTTGCATTTTATTTTATAAGCGATTTTATCTTGATTTAATTTGTTAACTATCGTAGATAATAAAATAAAATATTGAACTGTCTTAAATGGTAAAAACTTAAAAATGACAGAAAATTTATCATACCATTAAAAAATAAATCACATATTTTAATAACAAGAACAAAACAATCATTTACTAGATAAAGTTTGTTATTTTTTATATTCTTACCAAAATTTTATTTTAAATCCTATATTTATTATTTAATAGGACTAAAATAGTTTGATAATCATTTTAAACTTGTTAAACAACTTGTTACACCTCTTTTTTTGAACGGTTCAATGTGTGGGGCACTTATTAAACCAATTTGTTAAGTCAGAAGCGTAACTAATTGCTTACAAAGAAATAATTTGGTAATTGTGAATCTGTACCGCGAAGTTATCGACTGCTCATGGGAAAAATATGTACGGATATAATTTTAGACGAATAAATCAATTTTTACAGAACGGCTAAAATGAGTTCACTTTAATCATATATTATGTACTAATTATACTAGTTGTTTTTTTTTTTGTAGTCGACCGGTTTGTAAACTGGAGGTAATTATATTTTTTAATGATTTGTTTAATGTTTTATATGCACAGTAAATAGGTTTTATAAATGTTAGCTTTTATATATGTGTGATTTGACAAATGACCAATTATAAAACAATAAAAGTATTAAAAATTATACTAGGTACCTTAATGTTTATCTAACAAAAATTATATTATAAGTTTGTTTATTATTATTGTTATCTCTTTGTATTCAGAGCATAGTTTCTTTGGTATTTAAAATATTGTGAAACATAATGTCACGTAATAATCAAAAACGATCAAATTTCTTGATGCCACGTTAAACTTGTTATATAGCAAATTCATTATTTATAAAATAAACGTATACTAATGATTCAGCAAAACAAGCTAAAAACCATAAATTAATAAAACATAACAGCAAAAAATTATCCAGCAATTATCTATAAATCTACTTACAAACATCATTTACTTTGAAAAGAAGCACCTGGAATGAGTGACACCTATGAGCGAAAAAACGCAACAACTTTGTGCCAAACCGGAATTGCAACCTACGATATACTGTTTCATTATGCAATTTGGTTGAACCTGCTTCGCGTATTTTTCCCCGGATTGCTCAGTCATCCATCAAAACACTTGCCATTCAACTTTATAATAATGACAGCGTAAAAGGATCGTCAACACAAAAACGATCAATTATCGATGATATAACCGTAAAGGAGCAAAACTTAGCTGATATTTTATATAGTAATGGAGCAAACAACAAAAAACTATTATTATTATTGTTTATCGATTTTAGTTATATTTCATGTTATTTATCCTTCCTTTATATGTTTTCGGGTCAGATATTTTTTTATTCCGATTGAAATGAATTATAAAACTCCAATTTAAAAAAATATTTTAATCTCTTCTAATTAAACATTAACAGTTTTAGTTTCTAGGTGAGCCTAGCTGAATTTTCATTTGATCATAACTTTAAAAATATATAAGATATAAAAATGAAATTTATGCCATTCGATTAGTTTTATAAAACTCTAAATGGGAAAAATATTTTTGTCACTGAGAAATACGTATTAACAGTTTTAGTTTTTACGTGAGATGGTCAATTTTCATTTGATCATAACTTTAAAAATATAAAAGATAAAAAAATGAAATTTATGCCATTCGATTAGTTTTATAAAACTCTAAATGGGAAAAATATATTTGTCACTGAGAAATACGTATTAACAGTTTTAGTTTTTACGTGAGATGGTCAATTTTCATTTGATCATAACTTTAAAAATATAAAAGATAAAAAAATGAAATTTATGCCATTCGATTAGTTTTATAAAACTCTAAATGGGAATGGGAATTTCGTTACCACTAACCAAAACTACACTTTTTTAACACGTACGTTTCGCGAACTACGTTAGCATCATCAGGGGTCGATTCTATACTTACTATTTTCTGTTGTTTCTACCATTCTACATGTAAATCAAAGTACGGTTATTCAAACTTTTTGACTATAGGGTAATAAAAACCTTTAACTTTTTGAAAATGGAGATATCAAATTTTGTTTTATTATTAATTTATATTTTTAGTTTCTCTTAAAAAAAGGTTTACTGGTGTGAAGTTAGCAGCGAATTTTAGCAGCCAAAATAACCGGAACTGCACGATCGAAGTATCCAGTGGCGCACATATTTTATATATGAATTTTCACCTATTCTAATTACATGGAAATTTGTTACAATAGATCTTTGCAAAAAGAAGACAGAAGATACATATTAACATGTAATCTTTATATTTTAAAGACAAATTGCTTTTAATGGGTTAAAATGCTACTTATAATTTAAAATTTTATAACTTCTAACCGCAACGCAAAGCCAACTTCATATTTGAACAAAAATTGCATATTACAATATACTACATACAGTTTTAACCTGAAAATTTTATAACTTCTAATCTCAACGCAAAGCCAACTTCATATTTGGACAAAAATTGCATATTGCATAAGGTTTTAACCTGAAAATTTTATAACTTCTAACCTCAACGCAAAGCCAACTTTTCATATTTGGACAAAAATTGCATATTGCATAAGGTTTTAACCTGAAAATTTTATAACTTCTAATCTCAACGCAAAGCCAACTTCATATTTGGACAAAAATTGCATATTGCATAAGGTTTTAACCTGAAAATTTTATAACTTCTAACCTCAACGCAAAGCCAACTTTTCATATTTGGACAAAAATTGCATATTGCATAAGGTTTTAACCTGAAAATTTTATAACTTCTAATCTCAACGCAAAGCCAACTTCATATTTAGACAAAAATTGCATATTGCATAAGGTTTTAACCTGAAAATTTTATAACTTCTAACCTCAACGCAAAGCCAACTTCATATTTGGACAAAAGATGCATATTGCAATTTACTTCATACAGTTCTAAGCTGAAAATTTTATAACTTCGAACCGCAATGCAAAGCCAACTTCATATTTAGACAAAAATTGCATATTGCAATATACTACATACAGTTTTAACCTGAAAATTTTATAACTTCTAACCTCAACGCCAAGCCAACTTCATATTTGGACAAAAGGTTCATATTTCAATATACTACATTCACTTTTAACCAACATTGCTTCCGACCGGGAAGAGGAGTTGAAATGCTACCCTAAATATTTGAAAATTTTATAACTTCTAACCGCAATGCAAAGCCAACTTCATATTTGGACAAAAGATGCATATTGCAATATACTACATACAGTTTTAACCTGAAAATTTTATAACTTAACCTCAACGCAAAACCAACTTCATATTTGGACAAAAGGTTCATATTTCAATATACTACATTCACTTTTAACCAACATGGCTTCCGACCGGGAAGAGGAGTTGAAATGCTACCCTAAAAATTTGAAAATTTTATAACTCCTAACCGCAATGCAAAGCCAACTTCATATTTGGACAAAAATTGCATATTGCAATATACTACATACAGTTTTAACCTGAAAATTTTATAACTTCTAATCTCAACGCAAAGCCAACTTCATATTTGGACAAAAATTGCATATTGCATAAGGTTTTAACCTGAAAATTTTATAACTTCTAATCTCAACGCAAAGCCAACTTCATATTTGGACAAAAATTGCATATTGCAATATACTACATACAGTTTTAACCTGAAAATTTTATAACTTCTAATCTCAACGCAAAGCCAACTTCATATTTGGACAAAAATTGCATATTGCATAAGGTTTTAACCTGAAAATTTTATAACTTCTAACCTCAACGCAAAGCCAACTTTTCATATCTGGACAAAAATTGCATATTGCATAAGGTTTTAACCTGAAAATTTTATAACTTCTAACCTCAACGCCAAGCCAACTTCATATTTGGACAAAAATTACATTTTGCAATTTACTACATACAGTTTTAACCTGAACATTTTATAACTTCTGACCTCAACGCCAAGTCAACTTCATATTTGGACAAACAGTGCAAATTGCAATATACTACATACAGTTTTAACCTGAAAATTATATAACTTAATCTCAACGCAAAGCCAACTTCATATTTGGACAAAAGGTTCATATTTCAATATACTACATTCACTTTTAACCAACATTGCTTCCGACCGGGAAGAGGAGTTGAAATGCTACCCTAAATATTTGAAAATTTTATAACTTCTAACCGCAATGCAAAGCCAACTTCATATTTGGACAAAAGATGCATATTGCAATATATTACATGCAGTTTTAATCAAAATTGCTTCGAACGTGCATTTCCGGATATTTTGGCGGCTAAAATTGACTGCTAGCTTCACACCGGTAAAAAGTTTTGACAATAGTCAAAAAAGAGGCATAAAAAAAAGAATCCTTATATAAACCAAGCCACCAGAAAACTCCAAAAAATATCGAGCAGGCGGAAGATCCTTTTGGACAAGCAGCAATCTGGGTGTTAGTAAAAGTAGCATAATCATAAAAAAAATAAGTAGTGTGTATAATTTCTCGAAATTATAATTTTCTTTTTATTCCCCAAATTTATAATGAGAGAACTATGTGTTACCTAACGAAAGGAGATTGAAGCATCGAAAGGTAGAGAATAATGCAAGCAAATGTAAGTGCTTTAATTTATATAAATATTCTGACGGCGGTAGAGAAGCAGAGACGAAGCACCTGTTAAACTACAATGCTACAATCCATAATTGACAATTCTATTATTTCTATATAAATTTATTCCTGTACTGGTTCCTGTTTGCTGCTCTTTTTTCTACAAATGAAGCTTCCGTAACTCGGGACAACACATACTCGTCTGATCTAGACCCCGCAAGAAATTCTGGAATAACAAAAACAATCCTTATATAGACCAAGCCACGCTTACCAGAATTCAGAAAACTCCCAAAAATATCAGGAGAAAGCAGTCGGAAGATCATTTTGGACAAGTAGTAATCTGGGTGTCAGTAAAGTAGCGAAATCCTAAAAAAATGAAGGACAAGACAGACACGTCTGTAGACCTCGCAAGAAATTCTAACTTCTAATCAGATGAGGATACAAATAGCGAGAGCAAAGGCAAAAGTTACAAGAATAACGATATTACAGAATGATGCTTACAACAATAAAATCAGTTGCTGCTAACCAAAATTCACAGAACAGAAAATGTAGAAGAAATTCTGGACACCAGAAAGTTTGCAGGAAACTATTGAATATTTTAACAGAAGTGATAAAAAAAGAAACAAAATTGAATTGATTGAATCCCCAAGGTCAAGATTCTGTACCAAACTGACTAATCCCCTTCCATAACGATATTTATAATCAAACATGCTACCACCAAAAGTGCTGATCTTTGTAAGTTTGTCAGGGATCTTGGTCACAAGTTTAACGCATAGCATTAATCAGATTAAATTTAAAATACAGCAAATACATTAAAATCCCAAAATAAACCTAGAAGTGGGCGTGGTCTACCCTGATAAGTCGCTTTACGTAACTTTGTAGGAAACTCAATATTGTAACTAGTTCAGCGAGCGATACCAGAGAGTGAAGAACAATTACCAGAAACCAAGGACGAATCCGAAAGCGATATAGTATATCAACGAAGAAAGCAAAAGGGAAGAAACAGGAAGGCGGAGTACAAAATAATAAAGAAACCCTAATCAAAGAAAGCACTTAACTGAGAAAAAATGACAGAAGGGTATAAAACCATAGACACAGTTCAAGACCAAATTCAAAGCTGAGAGCAAAAGACCGAGAAAATGAAAAAGGCTACCAACACGGATAAATCCGATAAAAACAAAAAGAGACGAAGAAAACTAAGCAAAGCGAAAAAGACATTGTAGATGACGCACCATCAAGCTAAGAGAAAACACCGACGAGTAGGCTGTACGAGCTACAACTAGTATAAGCCATACTAAGGTGACAAAAAATCAATGAAAGGACCAAGAAGAATTTCGATGAAAAAAGACAATATTCGAAAATGTGGACCAAAATAAGGTTGGACGTAAAACAGATAATCACCACGTTTACAACCCATTACAATAAGACAACATTGAGAAGCCAAAAGAGGATAGAAGTCGATCAAAAAATATAGATTTCAAGCAGGAAATTAAATGGTATACGTATCAAATACCTAAACATACGAAAATAGCAATAAAAGGAGGAGGAGGTGAAAAAGGAGAAATAGGACTTTAAACCATAAAAGTCACACACATCTGTATCAGAAATGCTGCCAATATTTCTAGTAGAAATACAGAAGAATTCGTGAAATTATGGTATCTACTAGACATGAAAATAACTACCAGTAAAGGAGCTGCGCCCATTCCTCACCATTCCCCATGTTAAATCCCATTAGACTAATTTTCATACCATTGTTTATTGTAAAAATTTATATGCTGTGTTTGCTTAACTGCAATTCTGCCTGATGATGGCCATCGAATGGCCGAAACATGTCGCCCATTGTTGAAAAAATAAGGATCTGAAATTATATTATTATGGTATGACTTTGAGTTTCATTATTCTTTGAATAATTTTCACCACATTTGAGTATTGATAATCTCCTGTTTATTAAAAAACTTAAACTTGGCAACTCGAGTTGCAATTGGGATCTGAGATGTTGATGAGTCTTCCGGGGGCAACGACTAGACTCTTGTATGTTTATCTTGAGGATAGAGGAGCAAATACACTAGACTGAGGACCCATCGGAGAGCGGATGAAACTGGCTCCCGAGTTTAGACTTCAGTCTAATAATTGTGAAGTAGAAACTTGGAAGCCAGTGCATAACTACAAGATAATGGTCGGTATAGTATTATAAAATTTGCACGTAATCATACTACACTTAATAATTTATTATGTTACCTACAATGATTTTGTAGACAATTGTCAGATAAATCCAAAATATTAAATACTAATCCTTGACCAAATACATCTCTACTGATTTAGGTTTGTTTTGTAGTAATTTTGGTTAAGAAAAACTAGTAGCTTAAATGCATTTTAATTATTATCGTACTGCGAATTTTCCGGTATTAAGGAACCGGACTATAGGAACTTCTCTCCCCACGCAGCAGCTTTGCCGGATCTACCTGCATTATTAAATTGACTCTTATCGGCAAGTGCGGGTAATTTAACACAATTATAAGTGCAAGTCACTGTCCTCGTAATATAAGGCGACAAGTATAGCGCTCTACGCCGGCAAAAGCCGGTAAGTCACTGTGTTGCCGTTGCTTTTAGTGGATGCGTCATTAGCACACCTCTGCGATGCTAATATCGTTTACACGTACTCATGTCGAATATTATATCACTAATTGCGGACTAAATTGTGATAGCTAAGTGTGGAATGCTAAAGAGGTGTGTTTATTTGTCGTCGCGATAACAACCAAGAAATTGGAATTTATAAGAATTAATTATTAACAAGTTTGATTTAATTATTTTCATTAGGAGACACTTTCTTTGAATATTGGAGAGTTAGCTTAATTATTTTTTCCAACCTTTTCACCATATTTACTACTTCCTTGAATAGCAGAACTCTGATCGTGAAATTATTAGTATAAAAATGAAACTGTTGGTGTGAATTTGATAAGGTTTGTATCAAATAATTAAAATTCCTCTAACACAGTGTTTCTTAACCTTTTTCAGTCCACGGACCCCTAGGAAATCAAGCACAATTTCACGGACCCCTCTTAATAAAAAAAAACTGCAATAAATTTCGAACCATTTATTTTAGTACTATGAATACAAAAAAAAACACTTTTTCATAAAAATGATTAATGTGAAGGTTGGTGCTGCTTTTTTGCAACTAAATTACTAATATTTGGGTTGATGTTACTAAGTTGTATTCTTAAATCAGACTCCACTTGTAATCTGTTTCTATATTTATTTTTGGTATACACAAGAGCAGAGAATGCCTTTTCACAGAGATATGTAGTTGAAAAAAGCAGTAAATGTTTCAGTACTTCTTCTGATATTTCCTTATAATCTTTTCTTACATCTATTAAAAAACTTGATAAAAAAGATTCTTGGAAGTTACGTTTCAATGCTGAAATCACAGGATATTTCTATTAATTGATTTTCCTGTACCGTTGTCAAGCCAATGATATCAGTGACATCTGTGTTAAAAGGGTCTACTATCCAATTTTTATTTTTGTCCGGTGCTGGAAAATAATCCCGAAACGAAGATTTCAAAGCGCGGAGGTGTTTAATCAATTCGTCTTGTACTTGTGTTGGCAACATTGTTTCACCAGAGGATCTCAAAAACGCTGCCAGTGTAGGAAAGTGATTATAGTTTTTTTTAATTGTACAATTACACCAGAGGTCAAGCTTTTTTAGCATCGTTTCTATTTAATCTTCAACTTGGAAAATGTTGTTATCTCTCCCTTGTAGACCCAAGTTCAGCTCGTTAAGGGCACTAAAGATATCAGCTAAATATGCTGACATTGTGAGCCATTAAAAGTCATTGAAGTGATCAGCGTATGTTTTGACCCTGCGGACAGAATTCTTCAAAAAGAACATTCTGATCTCATCTCTCAGCTCAAAAACACGCGACACAACTTTGCCACGAGACAACCAACGCACTTCAGCATGCAATAACAACTGAAAGCTGCTCATTTCTTCACAAATTATTCCGAAAATACGGGAATGTAAAGGTCTAGCTTTAATAAAATTCACTACCTGCACGGTGTCGCCCAACACTCTTTAATTTTTCTGGCATATTTTTAGCAGTTAATGCCTCTCTGTGAATGCAGCAACGATGCCAGATAATAAATGGATTCATCTTCTTCACGTTCGCCTGAAGTCCTATTCGTATACCGGTCATAGCCCGAGCACCGTCAGTGCTAACTGCCACACATTTATCCCACGCTATTTCATGTGTGGACATAAATTTGTTCAATACTTCAAATATTGCTTCACCTGTAGTACGCGAAGGCAGAGCCGTACAGAATAAAAAATCCTCACTTATACTGTCGTTGTGTTCGTAACGAACATATGCAAGCAAGTTTGCGTCATTGCTAATTTCTGTACTCTCATCTAATTGCAGAGCATAAAATCTGCTCGCTTTAACCTTCATAATCAACTGCTCTTTAACATTTCCTGACATTTCATCAATTCTACTCTTCACTGTACTGTTGGACAGCGATATAATGTCCAATTCTTTTGAAGCTTTGTCTCCCAACATAGCAGAAACCATAATTTTAGTGCACGGTAATATTAATTCTTCAGCGATCGTGTGTGGCTTACCACTTTTTGCAACTAACAAGGACACTTGGTAAGACGCTAATACAGCACTTTCGTTATTGGCCCCAGTAGCAGTCTTAATCATTGTTTTTTTGCATCGTTCTAATTCCGAGGCTTTAATTTTGAAAAACGATTTAGATTTCTCACGAAGTTCTTTGTGTTTTGTTTCTAAATGACGTCGGAGTTTGGCTGGTTTCATCGACTCGTTCGACAAAACTTCGTAGCATATGAGGTCTTTCTTCACCGTTTAAATTGCTATTTGTGAAACCAAACCGCTGGCGCACGGTCGCCGTGTTAAGTAAATTACGAGATTTGGTGGTATTTATTTATTGTTGTTAAATTGTTTGCGGACCCCCAGGGGTCCGCGGACCACAGGTTAAGAAACACTGCCTAACATGTAAAACATGTTTGTATTAATTCTCTATCTAAATGTATACACAATTTTAAACTAATAAAAATTTGAGTTTATCTGTAGTAAATAAAGATTCCTTAATACTGAAATACGTCATATCCACCACTTATTGAAACCTTACACGTCACATCCGTCCTCTTGCTCAGAACCCAGGTACAAACCTGATTTTTTTCCTCACTACCTTTTATTAGTCAAGGTACCGGAACGTAGCGAAATATCATGGACACATCCAGTAGCGAAATATACCATAATTAGTTGTGAAAAAATTTAAATTGTCTGTATTGTTCTTCAACGTAAAAATTGGTGTTCCAAAAAGATCATATGATGAACTTCTCGGGAGTGGGAGATCCCAGCTGCACTGAGTCTTTAGGCCTATTGCACAGTTTTCTTCGGATTCAGTATACTATACCCCAAAGTACCGTTCCCTTTCCCTGTTCAGGTTCCGGTAATTATATGAAGAGGAGTTTTGACCTCTTCATCACATTTAATACATAGGGAATCTTCCGATACCCCTATGATGTTCAGGTGTCTTCTGAGCTTGAAGTGTCCTGTTAGGAGGACACCTAGTGCAATTTTAAACTCCCATATATTTAGGCACAACAGCAGATTGTCTCTGTTCTTCAATAAGTGCTTTGGACTATCTTAGTCCAGGAAGTTCCATCCAGAATTCCCCGTGTTTGTCCCTTAATTGTTTCTCCAGCATATCCTTTACATGTTGGTAGGAAATACCACATATGGGTAGCAGTCGAGTAAAAGGTTTTTCGGTTCCTTTACCATCCTCTTCATTTCCTTCTAAGCCTTCATGCCCAGGCACCTATTCAAGAGTTATCTTGTTATGTTCTCCCAGGGCATTTAGATATTTATGACAGTCCAATACCAGTTTGGACTGTATTTCCACTCTTTTCATTGCTTGGCTATCTGTGAGTACAGGGATAGTCTCATTTCTAAGATCCTCGCGCAACATCACATTTATACAATCATTAATTTTCGTTGCCACAGATCCCAGGTTTAGAATGCATGTTCTCTCTTGAGTTCATATGATTCAATCCAGCACCTGTGCTGTCTTCTGTTTTGGGCCCGTTCGTATACCAGACTAATTGTTTATTCTGAGTTCTGACCTCACTCTTTCTGTCATTCTCAGCTATATTTACCCTGAAAGGTTTCACAAAATTGTGGCTGACAGGTATTCTGTCCGATGGCATAATTAGTACCGGATTTTCTTAGTTTTTCTGCGATCATGGAATGGTATATTTTCCTTGAAAGTTCCCACGTTCATAAGAACTTGGACAACTTTTGATAGAATTTCCGAAAAGGAAATGCGGAAAATTTGCTATAATTTTCCACTAATTAGATAAAAATAAAACTTATCTTTATTGTTGTTCAACATAAAAACTGTCATATGAACTTAGCGAGACATAACTTGTGATAAAATTATCGAGACAACTTATGATAAAATTCTCTTAAAAAAAATAAATTGAGCAAAATTTACCCCTAATTAAAAAATAAAATTCGTCGCGATTGTTGTTAAACAAAAACATCATTTTTTCACTGAGTTTGTTTGGAGATAGCAGAACAACTTTTGACAAAATTACGCAAAACAAAAACTAATTTGCCAATAATATAAAATACTAGAAATTCTAAACAATATTCATTAAAAAAAATACACCATGCTTTGGTAAGTTCACATGAAGTTAGACAATTTTTGACATAATCCACAGAGAACAAACAGATATGCCGCTAATTAGTTGTGAAAAAATAAAATTTTTCACGACTGTTCAACTTAAAAATTGCTGTTCCGCTAAGTTTATAAGAACTTGGCGAGACAATTTTTGATAGAATTCGAAAAAAAAAGGAAATCTGGAAAATTTGCCCCTCATTAGTTGAAAAATTAAAATTTGTCGCTATTGCTGTCCTACAAAAAAATGCCTGTTCCGCTAAGTTGATATGGAACTTGGCGACACAACTTTTAATAGAATTCATGAAACAAAAGGAAAATGCGAAAAAATTACCGCTACTTTTTCGCTAATTAGTTGAAGAATAAAATTTGTCGCTATTGTTGTTCAACAAAAAAGTTTTTGTTCCGCAAAGTTGAATTTTAACTTAGCGAGACAACTTTTAATACAATTCACGAAACAAAAGGAAAATGTGAAAAAATTACCACTAATTTTTCGCTAATTAGTTGAAAAATATAATTTGTTGCTGTTGTTGTTCACCAAAAAAATTTTTGTTCCGCAAAGTTGATATTTAACTTAGCGATACAACTTTTAATAGAATTCACGAAAAAAGGGGGAAATATGAAAAAATTGCCGCTAATTTTGTGCTATTTAGTTGAAAAATAAAATTTGTCGCTAAATGCTATTCTGTTAAATTCATATGGAGCTAAGGAGACAACTTGATAGAATTCTCAAAAAAAAAAAACGGAAATGCGGCAACTTTCTCGCCGATTTGCCGCTAATTAGATGAAAAATAAAATTTGTCGCTATTATTCTTCAACATAAAAATTGCTAGTCCACTAAAAGCCAGAATATGAGACTCGATTTTTTCGTTGACGTTTGTTTAGAAGTCTAAAAAGTTGACTCATAATTAACCTCTAATTTGCCTTAAAAAAATACACCATCAGAATCTGTGAAAAAAGCGGATAATTTTCCGCTAATTAGTAGTGAAAAAAAATTAATTTCATCGCGATTTTTGTTAAAGAAAAAAATCATTTTTTCTACTACTGTGTGTAAATTAATAACTTTACACATCCTTTTTCATGCGTAAAGTTCAACTTTACACACTTATTGCATAAATAACTATTTTACTTACGTTATATGGAAATACCGGAACAACTTTTGATAGGATCCGTGGAAAACGAAAAGAAAAAGCGGATAATTTGCCCTAATATTTGCAAATAAAATTAAATAGGTCGCTAGTAGTACAAGAAATGCCATTTGAGTACACACACCCTGATTTTCCCCAGACCAAATTTATAGAGTAGATCAGGCAACATCGCTCAGCGCACCCTATATATTTACAAAACGTTACATTTTACCACGTTTTCAACGGTTTTTAACGTTCAGTATTTTGAAGCGTGAAAAAACGTTCGAAACGTTCATTTTATGACGTTTTAACGTTTTTTAACGTTCAGTATTTTGAAGCGAGAAAAAACGTTCGAAACGTCACATTTTATGACGTTTTCAACGTTTTTAAACGATGCCATTTGAATACACACACTCCGATTTTTCACCAGACCTTATGAAATTTATAGAGTAGATCTGGCAACAGCGTTCAGCGCATTGTATATATATACACAAAATGTCACACTTTACGACGTTTTCAATGTTTTTTAACGTTTACTTTTTGGTTTGAAAAAACTTTCACTTTTTTTGCATCAAATACAGCTGTAAGGAAACGTGTAAAAATAACATGTCAAAATCGATGAAATGTGGCATTGTTTGATGTATTTTTTCTAATCAAAATTCCAAGCGTTAAAAAACATTGAAAACGTCGTAATATGTGACGTTTTGTGCATATATACGGTGCGCTGTTGCCAGATCTACTCCATAAATTTCCCCAGATCTGAGGAAAAATCGGGGTTTGTGTACTCAAGTGGGCACTCCTACTGTCGCTATTATTATTCAACAAAATTATTTTCATAGAAACCGCAGAGAATAAAAACAAGATCGGAGTAATTTGCTGACTAATGTTGCCATAGTTTGTACATCAATTAATAAAACGTGCATGGTTATCTTTTAGGGTTCGTCCGAATTTTACATCCCTACTTTTGGACTTTCACACTTGTTTCTTATAATAAATAAGTTTTGAAGTCCCAAAGTAGGGATATAAAATTTCCCGGAATTTAAACCCAACCACGTACTCTAGTTGTGTCAAAATTTGTCGCTAATGTTGTTAAAAAAAAAATCATTTTTTCACGAAGTTTGTATGGAGTTAGCGATACAGCATTTGATAAAACTTATTCGAAACGAAAAATTTCAGACGTTGGTTTGAAAGTTTTCGCATTTTTCCGCTTTTCCTTTTATGCTAAATACCTCTTGGATTAGATGTTGACTTCTCGTTATTGATTTATTTATAAACTTTTATCCTACTTGATTACTTAAATTTAATTCTTTATGACTGCAAAATATAAAATAACATAAATAAATTATTGCCATTATTTATTTATTGTTTTTTATATGCTTCTACTCCCACTTCTTAGTGAAAGGACAGCTATTATTATTATTATTTACTTTATAACCTTATTGTTTCTCTGCTCATAAATTTTTCCATGAATAAACTTTTCCTAAATCTAAAATTACATTTTCCTCCGACTCTATAATCGCCTACACAGAATCTGTTTTGCTTTCACATCGACAAATGCATTCATCTAATTTAAGTTGTCCAGAGGGCGCCTATAGTTTATTCAATAGGGTCCTTACTTTCCATGGGCTTCTCTTCTCTGCACTATGGCATCAAAAGAGCAAGGAACGGCCAGAAGTTGACCTGAATGCAGATCCAGACCCCGATTTTAAAATATGCAGCGCATAGAACAGTGGCGTAGATAAAAAAAAACAGATTTAGTATCTATCTTTTTCGGATACATGTAACCTTTAATAGTATATTATTCAATGAGTATATTATGATGGTTATTATTCACGAGAGTGAATAATAACCATCTTTATCCACGACTATTAAATAATTTTAGCTAAAACTACAATAGTAATTCAAAAAAACATTTTATTTATTGACAATAATGGTCATACAGTATATCATATATCTCGAGGAGTATAAGCCATCTCATTTTCATTATATCTTTATTTTTTAAGGTATTTTATTAAAATACTTTTTCTACTCTATTATTAGTAAATTGACAATGACCTTGTGGTGACCTTGTTAATACAACCTTGAAACGACCTTGACATGATCTTCATATGACGTTGAATTCGACTTTGACCTTGTCCTCGGTAAATGGGAGGACATACGACATTTAAATTTGTTGAGGGAGGGGAGCAACTTATCATTATTCACTAGTGAATAATGGATATTGTTATTATTGAGTAAATTTAGGGAAGAAAAAAGCGGTAAAAGGAAATGTGTTTTCTGTGAAATAAATTATTATTTCCCTCACCATCCACTTCATACATTTAATTTTTATCTGACTTGCATTTTCTTTTCTTTAGACTCATTTTCGCATGTTATTTTATTTTCTTTAGACTCATTTTCCTGTATTTTATTTTCTATTTGCTTTTGTTTTGGTTCTTGTTTTATGTCCTTTACCATTTTCTCGCTAATTTCATTCATTATTTTCGTATTACTAACGTTACTATTATTTATATTATTATTCCTCATACTTAAATTTCCTAGCTCTTAAAATCATTATGTCCTCTATGTTGTAATTTTTTATTCCATTGTTTCGTTATGTATAAAATATATTTAAATACTCTGAAACAAACAAAAATGTGTTTTTGTCAAGTTTATTTAATATCTATTAATTTTTTTAATGGCTATTATTATATTTAAACGCGTCCTTGCAGATTATAATTGAAAGAATTTAAATGTTTGGAAAATATTATTTAAGAAGATAAAATTAGGATTGTTTTGAGCAGATTAAAAAATACTCTGTAGATTATATTTTTTACGGAAAAAACGTGTTTATACTTAGGAATATTTAACCAAAAGCCGTTGATCGGAAATAATTTTCTAGGCCCAATTCAAATGGCTCAACTGCCGACCCGAGTCTATTGTCCGAGAGGGTTTTATTCAAGTTAAAATATTTGCTGCATGTCAAAAACAATTTGTAATCTGAACAAATATTATTAAGAATCCCCATAAATGTTTGGAAAAATTTACCACGGCAGTCGACGTGTTAACATCGAGTTATTATCGAAGGACCAACCATGTTAATGGATTTTAATGTTTTAATATGAAAATGCGTTTCAAACAGTTACTTAACTATAGACAAAAACATATGTATTGAAGTATTATTATATTAGAAAAAATTTGTATATTATGTATACATAATCATATTAATTAACTGTTGTTATTCACTATTCACTTTTTTAGTTAGGTAGAATACATTTGAAATCTCAGAATATGTTTGTAATAAAGGAGCATGAACAAAAAGAAATGTTTACTTAGTTATAAAAAAAAATCACAATGGTAGTAGCTGGCTATTTTAACGTTGTGACTGCTCTCTCTGAGATCTAATGAAACAGTGATCATTGTGGCGGGTTATCTTTTTTTTACCCAGCCTATAAAAGCTAGGCGAAAGATGCGTCAGGAGAAAAGATGACCTAATGTCATTGGTTAAGAATTAGGTGGTGTGATTTTATGTAAAGTTCGTTTGACTCACTTGCAAATATATAAATATTAAGATAATATTTCTTATCTCATATGAGAGCAGCAAAGAAGGAAGAGTTATAATGATGTTGGATCCTTCTAAGAATTGGAATGACGTAGCTATGCAAGTTGTGACTTGAATAAAAATATTAGCCATTTATAAAACGTAGATATTTGGATATGATGATGAAATTTATACAAGAACCTTTTAAATTAAATGACGTCAAAATACATTGCCTTGTGGTACTCCTGCAGACCTTATAATATTACTGCTGTCATGTTCGACGCTCGTTATTAAAATCTATAAGTATATCTGTCTATCTGTTTGTATCCCATGGAATTTTAACCAAAATCTAATGGTTTCTAGGCACACACCGACCCTCCAACCAAATTTCATCTTGATTGGTCAAACGGGTTAGCAGTTATCGTGGAAGATTACACACAGACACACAGACAGACCATACGCTGGAAATGGTTTCAATCTTCTTGAGGGACCTCAAAATGGATATTTCCATCGATATCTCGATTTTTTTTTGCTCGTTCACCTTACTTTCCCTTTGATGGGCCCGGGAAAGTAAAAATTGTATTACGAAAGATTTGTACCGGTTAAAACAAAAGAGGCATGATAATTTTTTTATTTTTGTAAATTTTAACATTCCCATTTCAGTTTTGTATACAAGATAAAAAAGTATACAAAAAGTATATTATGAACAGTTTGTGTCTATTAATACAAAAAAGTTATAGGGCCGAAAAGTTTTAAAATTTGTATAAAATTCATGTTTGGATTAAGCTCAAAAAATTATACGATTGGAAGTTTTTTTATTTGTATAAAATTTAAAATTCTGATCTGAATTAAAAATTTGTCTCCTTGCGCATTTCTAAATTCTAAATAATGACGTAGATTTTTGTATTCCTTTGTTATTTTATTTGCATAAAATTGAATTTTTACTCCACCAAAAATTATGTTTAGATCACTTGATTAATAACATTTTTTTCTTTTTCAGGTAAGAAATTTTAAAATCTAAAATGTAAGTAAAATTTTATATTATCTTTGTTTTAAAACAAAGTAACTTTATTATTATTTATAAGAAAGGTCATCAAAAATTAACCATGGTTTATCCTAATCAATGATTAAGTTCTAGACGATAAAGTAAATTTAATAGTTTTTGCAACTAAATATTACTTTATTATATTGAAAAGATCGTAAAGAAAATTAATCTAATCTTATATTTTGTCCATTTCTATTGGACAAAAAAGATTTCTCTATGGATAATTTTATGTAAAAATTAATATTACCAAAAAATTGTATTATTTTTTGTTGGTGTACAAAATATAACGAATTGAATAAAAAAAAAGTTTACTGTAACGGCACTGAACCATTCGATTGTCGGAAAGCTCTTTGTCGACTACTTTTGTATTTGTTGTTTGCTCTTTCTTTACGTCCGTTTTGATTCCATCAAAATTAAATTTGCATGTATCGAGGGTATCCTCAAACGAAATGTAGTAGTTCTTGTATCCCGTCACCAGGATGTAGTTAATAAAGGAAAATTGCATTATGGCGAAGGAAGAAAGGGAATATATTATTTAGGTTTTCGATAAGTTGTGTATCGTTTTTTTAACCGGAATATTTATATAAATAGATTTTCAATTTGGAAATAAGATTTGTTACTTCATTAAATATTTTTTTTTAATTTTTAAGAATTATGTTATGGTATCAGTAATGGACGATTTTAGTAAATACGATTTTTGGGATTTTTAATATACCGACACTTAATCTTAATCATATCGATTCGGTTAAAAAAAAACCCACCCCAAATACACTTCCTCATTTTAAAAATGATGATTTTTTAATATACTGATCTGGGGAATGTATTCGGTGATTTAGCTTATGTTTGTACATTTCGGTAACTAGAAAAATCGATTAAAATCGAATAGAATATCCGTATTTATTATGATTTCACATTTTTTTAGATCAATATCGTTCCATCTCTGATTTCGGACCTTTACACTATTATCAATTTTCTGATTTTTAAACTCTATTAGGTATTATTAATAATTATTGCAAATAACCTACTGCTAATTTAACAATTCGATTTGCAATGACATATCGAAAGAATTCAACGAGTGATTAAGTACACAGTATGTGACGTAGGCTTCTGGTATGACGTCATCAAGCCCGCGTAATTTAAATAAGAGGATGTTATGGTCAAAATTTTATACGCAATTAATGGTACATAAAATAACCGACGTGGCGCTGACGATCGTATGTTGAAAAACTATTTGTAGATTGAATAGATCCATAATCTCAAAAAACGTTTTTTATTTAATGAGCCACCCAATTTTTATAAAATACATATCTTCTAAAAGTTTACGTAATGAATTAAAATGATTATTTAAAAAAAGTCAAAGGAAATGTCAAAACTCGCTTAAACTGTCATCAACAGTCGATCAACAGCGCCACCACAAGTGGCTTCCAAAATCGGGCCACTTTTTCTAACGTTGAGATGTGCCTCCTTCTATACCCTCCATAAATTGTATAGTTACGGACGTTTTTAGATATACAGAGTGAGTTTTAAGTATGGAACCCCTCAATTAGCTCGATTTTTATAGATTTTGGTGTGCAAGGATCTTACAATAATGTGAATATCACCATAATTTTGGCCGCAATCACTAGACCCTCGTTCACCAAAATCTATAAAAATCGTGCGATCCATTTCAAAGATAATTGAGGCGTTTCATACATAAAAACTCACTCTGTATATTCTAGCTGCGTGTTACGATTTTCGTTATTAATTTTTTTTACATTTTTAAAGTAGGTAGTAACACATATGTCAAAATAAAGAAAATTATACATTTCCTATTTTACTTTCCCGACCAACCTCCTAGAGGGGAAAGTATTGTGAACGAGCTAAAAAAAAATTCGAGATAAAAACAGAAATATCCATTTTTGGGTCCCCTGAGACGATTAAGACCATTTCCAGATGGAAGTCTGTCTGTCGGTCTGTGTGTGTGTATTCTTCCACGATAGAGACCACACGTTTAATCCGATTGAGCTGAAATTTGGTATAGGGGTTTGGGTTACCCGTCGGAAGAACCCATTAATTTTTGTATGACACCTGTCAAACGTGAGTGTCATTACAAAAAATAACAGATGCAATATGTCACGGAATTGGACATGCAATATGTCATTTGAAAGCCCTTGAAAAACTCTATTCAGAACAGTTAAAATTATTTCTCCAACTGTCACCTGTCAAAAATAAAAAAATATCAAAATTTGAAACTTTAGCATTAAATATCTGAGAAAGTATTAATCCGATTGAGCTGAAATTAAAGCGGTCAAAATTCTCCTAGAATGAACAAAAATATTATTTTCGAAAATAATAATCATTACATTCTGAAAATATGTGTTAAAACAGGCGTACGCCACTGACGTTGACATAGATCATGTTGAAGTTTGTGGATAATAATTTTAGTTTATTTTATATTCCTTGATTTTATTTTCTGAAATTATTAAATTTCGAATTTTCTTTAAATTTTCGAAATATTTAAATTTTCAAAATATTTATAAATTCTTGAAATTTTCAAAAACATTTTTGAAATTAGTAAAATATTTTAAATTAGAAATTCTTTAAATGTTCCAAATTTTTATAGATCGGGGATTGCTTTTTGAAATCTTCGAAATTTTAAAATTTTATAATTAGGTTTGACATTGTTTAGAAATTTTTGAAATTGTGAAGTTTCGTGTTTTTGAAATTGAAAATTATTCAAATTTTCAAAATTTTAATAGATCGGGAATTATTTTTTAAAATCTTCCAAATTTTAAAATTTTCTAAATTACGTTTAACATTGTTTAGAAATTTTATAAATATTTTTAACATTTATAATTTTTAAATTCTTGAAATTTTTAAGACAACATTTTTGAAAGTAGAATTTTGAAAATTTTTGAAATTATAAAGTTTCGTGTTTTTGAAAATACAAATTTTCAGATTTTCAAAATTTGGAAATCTCAAGATTTTTTTAAACTTTGGAAATTTTAAATTTTTCAAGAACCGTTTTGACATTATTTAGAAATTATCAAAATAAATATTTGTAATAATTGAAATTTTTAAGATGGTATTTTCGAAATTTGTAAAATATTTGAAATTAGAAAATAATAAAATTTTTGAAATTTTGCGTTTTTGAAATTATAAAATATTTAAATTTTCGAAATTTAGGAAGCTCAGGATTTTTTTTTGAAATCTTCAAAATTTTAAAATTTTTGAAATTCGTTTTTACAATGTTTGAAACATTTATAATAATAAAATTTTTTTAAATTCTTGAAATTTGTAAGACGGCATTTTTGAAATTTGTAAAATATTTGGAATTATAAATTCAGAACAGTCAAAATTATTTCTCCAACTGTCACCTGTCAAAAATAAAAAATGTCAAAATTTGAAACTTTAACATTAAATATCTGATAAAGTATTTGTGGATACTCGTCGAGAAAGTTTTGGGGCGAGACAACCGATTTTTTAACAAATTAAGAATATCTAACTAAATCACAAAGTAGAAGGAATTTCACTTAAAGCCCACATATCCCTATTTTTCCCTAGATCTGGGTAAATTTATAGAATAGATCTGGCAACAGCGCACTGTATGTATCACTGGCGTCTAGAGAAACGAATTCTATTATGAATTCTAGGTGCACGCTTGCGCATTATTCGTTTCACCCTAATCGGCTTTTATTGTATGTTAACTTGAAAATTTGATTATACACAGGCTAGATTTAGATAGTCAAGAGTTCTTTTAATAAAATAAAACTAAAAAAAATAAAGTTGAATGCGAAATGACGACAGATACGTCAGCTGCTTTAGTTCTAGTCCTCAGGTCTCTCAGGCCCTTCTGCCTTGTCCGCGCCCTCTGGTGTTGCTGTCAGGCTTGTCATATCTGTCAGCCCATTCCTTCTACTTCACAAAAAAAGGTTTTTTGTATTCCTTCACAGATTCTCTTCAAATGCGACAAATTTTCTTCAAATTCCTGATTTTTTAACCAGTGATGCAAAAATCTAAAAAGTGCAAAATGGTTTAAAATATTTTGGGATATCTACCCTCACATAAACGCGGGCGTTAGCTTTGCGAATCGTGAGGTTTGCGAACATATACCTGACATACCCTCGGTCAGTTTATGGGGAACTTGGGGTCTACCATCACATAAACGTGCGTGGGCTTTGCGAACCGTGGGATTTGCGAACCTATATCTGACATACCCTCGGTCAGTTTATGGGGAATGTGGTGTCTACCATCACATAAACCGGCGTGGGCTTTGCGAACATATACCTGACATACCCTCGGTCAGTTTATGGGGAACTTGGGGTCTACCATCACATAAACGTGCGTGGGCTTTGCGAACCGTGGGATTTGCGAACCTATATCTGACATACCCTCGGTCAGTTTATGGGGAATGTGGTGTCTACCATCACATAAACGGGCGTGGGCTTTGCGAACATATACCTGACATACCCTCGGTCAGTTTATGGGTAACGTAGGGTTTGCAGGTCATTTTTTTATTGTGTTAATTTTGTGTAGTCTTTATTTTTGTATTTCAATAAAGCAGCAAAATTCAATTTCTGCCATAATGTTATTTCAATGAAGGTTGCTTTTGGACGAGCGCTTCGTTAATATTACAGATAGGAAGCTGCGGTTTTCATCAATCGATTATGTGCTTAATTCATAGAGCGCGTTTGTAACACTTTTTATTTAAATAATTATGAAATATGGACGAGGTACATCCATATCTAAACTAACTTTAACCAAAGTTTCATTTTCAAATTCAGAAAATACATTAATTTTTGAATGATTTTGAAATGTAGCGATTTTTCAGAAAATTTAATAAAAATTTAAATATCTTGGCAACGCAGCATCTGATTTAAAAAAATAAAATATTGTCATAAAGGCCACTAAAGTAGTAATCTAAAAATGTAAAAATATATAGGGTGTGTAATTTAAAAAAATTACAATTTTGTTAGCCGCCCGTATATGGATCACTCTGTATAAATGAAAATATTTTCTAGTTGTAGGGATTTTCGAACCAAATAAAACAGTTTTTTTTTCATTTTGATATCTTTACTACGCCACACTATCTTTTTCGACGCCACAAACCGCGGGAAGGTAATTGGCCCACCCTGTATAATGAGGAAATTTTAATCTTTCTTTGAATTTGAGAATTAGATGTTCTTATTTTTTTATAGGCTACCTGTGTACTATAAAAATTTTATTTCAATAACGTTGATTATAAAGTTTAATAATCATTTAGGTAAATCAAAAATCATTGTATTTATTGTCATTTTAGCCACTCAATGATTAATTATAATAATATTTACCTTCGTTCGCATGTCCCACCGACGGTCAGCCCTTAGATTAAAGTAGGTTCGCGTGTTCTCAAAGCCCACGAAAAAGGTTCTATTCGCAAAAATCACGTTCGCAAGTTTCACGGAGCCACATAAATAATTGCAAAAATTAATAGATAAAAAAAGAAGTCCATAGTTTTTTACCAATATCTTAAAAAAAAGAAACAAATTTAGAAAAAAAGTTTTGAATTCCGGAATAGCAGTTGGTTGAATGACATAAAGTCCATGCCATTACACAAAAAAAATACTTGTAGTTTTAGGTAAAGCGCAAAACCTAACATGTTAAATTTTTTTATATTAATAAATAATACAAAAAATTTAAAAAAATTGGTATCATCAAGATACTTAAAGGAAAAAATTCCGCCGGAAAAATTCTGCTGAGAAAACATTTTAACGGGAGTTTTTCCTGTGATTGTCTAGATGATATTATTTTTTTTTAATTTAAAATTAATATTTAATACTATAATTTTTTTTTGTTTCGTTGCCGTAGGAAAAATTTCGGTAAATTGACTTTTTTTCGTCTAATTTGAAGGGACCATAGTAACCTTTATATTATAAATGCGATTTTTTTAAAATATACTTTAAAATTAATTCAAAATTTTAAAATTAAAACAAATTATATACGGCTCAAGTGCAAATTTTAAAGGAAACTTTTAAGTTCCTATTTTGAAAAAGTAAAATTTCTGGATTATATTTTTGTTTATAATTTTATATTGTCAGGTAATTCTTAAAATACACGTTTAGTATAAAAAAATATAAAAATCGTTTTGAAAATAGTGAATTTTCTATTAAATATATACAGGGTGTTCCAGATTATTAATTACTTCTGATCTACAGTTTATAGTATATTATTCTGAAACACCCTGTATAAACCTTAATATTACTAATAAATGAGGTTTGTATAAAAAAAACTTTTTACATCATTTGCTACTTTTTTCAATTATATTATGGAATAGTAAATAAAGTTATTATTATCATTATTTAATTTTTTTCGATTTTTTTAATATTTTAAAATATTTTGCATTAATTAGTACAACTATTTTAATAACATTTTTAAATTACATCGATTATTGTACTTTGTACTTTAGATATAAAATTTTACATAGTACTTGATGGAAAATGTATGAAAACATTTAAATCAAAATTTACTGTAAAAACAGAATTTTTTAAATATTCCCATAAATTATTGTATTCAAATAAACAATTTTTTAGTGAGAAAATCGAATTTTCCTTTTACAATAAAACGTCGGAGACAGATATAAAATTTTACATAGTCCTTGATGGAAAATTTATGAAAACATTTAAATCAAAATTTACTGTAAAAATAGAATTTATTAAATATTCCTATAAATTATTGTATTTAAATAAACAATTTTGTAGTGAGAAAATCGAATTTTTCTTTTACAATAAAACGTTGGAGACAGATATAAAATTTTACATAGTCCTTGATGGAAAATTTATGAAAACATTTAAATCAAAATTTACTGTAAAAACAGAATTTTTTAAATATTCCTATAAATTATTGTATTTAAATAAACAATTTTGTAGTGAGAAAATCGAATTTTCCTTTTACAATAAAACGTCGGTAACAGATATAAAATTTTACATAATCCTTGATGGAAAATTTATGAAAACATTTAAATCAAAATTTACTGTAAAAAGAGAATTTTTTAAATATTTCTATAAATTATTGTATTTAAATAAACAATTTTGTAGTGAGAAAATCGAATTTTTATTTTACAATAAAACGTCGGAGACAGATATAAAATTTTACATAGTCCTTGATGGAAAATTTATGGAAACATTTAAATCAAAATTTACTGTAAAAAGAGAATTTTTTAAATATTCCTATAAATTATTGTATTTAAATAAACAAATTTGTAGTTAGAAAATTGAATTTTCCTTTTACAATAAAACGTTGGAGACAGATATAAAATTTTAGTTAGTCCTTGATGGAAAATTTATGAAAACATTTAAATCAAAATTTACTGTAAAAACAGAATTTTTTAAATATTCCTATAAATTATTGTATTTAAATCAACAATTTTGTAGTGAAAAAATCGAATTTTTCTTTTACAATAAAACGTCGGAGACAGATATAAAATTTTACATAGTCCTTGATGAAAAATTTATGAAAACATTTAAATCAAAATTTACTGTAAAAATAGAATTTATTAAATATTCCTATAAATTATTGTATTTAAATAAACAATTTTGTAGTGAGAAAATCGAATTTTCCTTTTACAATAAAACGTCGGAGACAGATATAAAATTTTACTTAGTCCTTGATGGAAAATTTATGAAAACATTTAAATCAAAATTTACTGTAAAAAGAGATTTTTTTAAATATTCCTATAAATTATTGTATTTAAATAAACAATTTTGTAGTGAGAAAATCGAATTTTCCTTTTACAATAAAACGTCGGAGATAGATATAAAATTTTACATAGTCCTTGATGGAAAATTTATGAAAACATTTAAATCAAAATTTACTGTAAAAATAGAATTTATTAAATATTCCTATAAATTATTGTATTTAAATAAACAATTTTGTAGTGAGAAAATCGAATTTTCCTTTTACAATAAAACGTTGGAGACAGATATAAAATTTTACTTAGTCCTTGATGAAAAATTTATGAAAACATTTAAATCAAAATTTACTGTAAAAATAGAATTTATTAAATATTCCTATAAATTATTGTATTTAAATAAACAATTTTGTAGTGAGAAAATCGAATTTTCCTTTTACAATAAAACGTCGGAGATAGATATAAAATTTTACATAGTCCTTGATGGAAAATTTATGAAAACATTTAAATCAAAATTTACTGTAAAAAGAGATTTTTTTAAATATTCCTATAAATTATTGTATTTAAATAAACAATTTTGTAGTGAGAAAATCGAATTTTCCTTTTACAATAAAACGTTGGAGACAGATATAAAATTTTACTTAGTCCTTGATGGAAAATTTATGAAAACATTTAAATCAAAATTTACTGTAAAAACAGAATTTTTTAAATATTCCTATAAATTATTGTATTTAAATAAACAATTTTGTAGTGAGAAAATCGAATTTTCCTTTTACAATAAAACCTCGAAGACAGATATAAAGTTTTACTTAGTCCTTGATGGAAAATTCATGAAAACATTTAAATCAAAATTTACTGTAAAAACAGAATTTTTTAAATATTCCTATAAATTATTGTATTTAAATAAACAATTTTGTAGTGAGAAAATCGAATTTTCCTTTTACAATAAAACCTCGAAGACAGATATAAAGTTTTACTTAGTCCTTGATGGAAAATTTATGAAAACATTTAAATCAAAATTTACTGTAAAAATAGAATTTATTAAATATTCCTATAAATTATTGTATTTAAATAAACAATTTTGTAGTGAGAAAATCGAATTTTCCTTTTACAATAAAACGTCGGAGACAGATATAAAATTTTACATAGTCCTTGATGGAAAATTTATGAAAACATTTAAATCAAAATTTACTGTAAAAAGAGATTTTTTTAAATATTCCTATAAATTATTGTATTTAAATAAACAATTTTGTAGTGAGAAAATCGAATTTTCCTTTTACAATAAAACGTCGGAGATAGATATAAAATTTTACATAGTCCTTGATGGAAAATTTATGAAAACATTTAAATCAAAATTTACTGTAAAAAGAGATTTTTTTAAATATTCCTATAAATTATTGTATTTAAATAAACAATTTTGTAGTGAGAAAATCGAATTTTCCTTTTACAATAAAACGTCGGAGATAGATATAAAATTTTACATAGTCCTTGATGGAAAATTTATGAAAACATTTAAATCAAAATTTACTGTAAAAAGAGATTTTTTTAAATATTCCTATAAATTATTGTATTTAAATAAACAATTTTGTAGTGAGAAAATCGAATTTTCCTTTTACAATAAAACGTCGGAGATAGATATAAAATTTTACATAGTCCTTGATGGAAAATTTATGAAAACATTTAAATCAAAATTTACTGTAAAAAGAGAATTTTTTAAATATTTCTAAAAATTATTGTATTTAAATAAACAATTTTGTAGTGAGAAAATCGAATTTTCCTTTTACAATAAAACGTCTGAGACAGATATAAAATTTTACTTAGTCCTTGATGGAAAATTTATGAAAACATTTAAATCAAAATTTACTGTAAAAAGAGAATTTTTTAAATATTATTATAAATTATTGTATTTAAATAAACAATTTTGTAGTGAGAAAATCGAATTTTCCTTTTACAATAAAACGTTGGAGACAGATATAAAATTTTACATAGTCCTTGATGGAAAATTTATGAAAACATTTAAATCAAAATTTACTGTAAAAAGAGAATTTTTTAAATATTTCTAAAAATTATTGTATTTAAATAAACAATTTTGTAGTGAGAAAATCGAATTTTCCTTTTACAATAAAACGTCTGAGACAGATATAAAATTTTACTTAGTCCTTGATGGAAAATTTATGAAAACATTTAAATCAAAATTTACTGTAAAAAGAGAATTTTTTAAATATTCCTATAAATTATTGTATTTAAATAAACAATTTTGTAGTGAGAAAATCGAATTTTCCTTTTACAATAAAACGTTGGAGACAGATATAAAATTTTACATAGTCCTTGATGGAAAATTTATGAAAACATTTAAATCAAAATTTACTGTAAAAACAGAATTTTTTAAATATTCCTATAAATTATTGTATTTAAATAAACAATTTTGTAGTGAGAAAATCGAATTTTCCTTTTACAATAAAACGTTGGAGACAGATATAAAATTTTACTTAGTCCTTGATGGAAAATTTATGAAAACATTTAAATCAAAATTTACTGTAAAAACAGAATTTTTTAAATATTCCTATAAATTATTGTATTTAAATAAACAATTTTGTAGTGAGAAAATCGAATTTTCCTTTTACAATAAAACGTCGGAGACAGATATAAAATTTTACTTAGTCCTTGATGGAAAATTTATGAAAACATTTAAATCAAAATTTACTGTAAAAACAGAATTTATTAAATATTCCTATAAATTATTGTATTTAAATAAACAATTTTGTAGTGAGAAAATCGAATTTTCCTTTTACAATAAAACGTCGGTAACAGATATAAAATTTTACATAGTCCTTGATGGAAAATTTATGAAAACATTTAAATCAAAATTTACTGTAAAAAGAGAATTTTTTAAATATTTCTATAAATTATTGTATTTAAATAAACAATTTTGTAGTGAGAAAATCGAATTTTCATTTTACAATAAAACGTCGGAGACAGATATAAAATTTTACTTAGTCCTTGATGGAAAATTTATGAAAACATTTAAATCAAAATTTACTGTAAAAAGAGAATTTTTTAAATATTCCTATAAATTATTGTATTTAAATAATCAATTTTTTAGTGAGAAAATCGAATTTTCCTTTTACAATAAAACGTTGGAGACAGATATAAAATTTTACATATAATTTTAAATCAAAATTTACTGTAAAAAGAGAATTTTTTAATATTCTTATAAATTATTGTATTTAAATAAACAATTTTGTAGTAAGAAAATCGAATTTTCCTTTTACAATAAAACGTCGAAGACAGATATAAAATTTTACTTAGTCCTTGATGGAAAATTTATGAAAACATTTAAATCAAAATTTACTGTAAAAAGAGAATTTTTTAAATATTCCTATAAATTATTGTATTTAAATAATCAATTTTTTAGTGAGAAAATCGAATTTTCCTTTTACAATAAAACGTTGGAGACAGATATAAAATTTTACATATAATTTTAAATCAAAATTTACTGTAAAAAGAGAATTTTTTAATATTCTTATAAATTATTGTATTTAAATAAACAATTTTGTAGTAAGAAAATCGAATTTTCCTTTTACAATAAAACGTCGAAGACAGATATAAAATTTTACTTAGTCCTTGATGGAAAATTTATGAAAACATTTAAATCAAAATTTACTGTAAAAACAGAATTTTTTATAATATTCCTATAAATTATTGTATTTAAATAAACAATTTTGTAGTAAGAAAATCGAATTTTCCTTTTACAATAAAACGTCGAAGACAGATATAAAATTTTACTTAGTCCTTGATGGAAAATTTATGAAAACATTAAAATCAAAATTTACTGTAAAAAGAGAATTTTTTAAATATTCCTATAAATTATTGTATTTAAATAAACAATTTTGTAGTAAGAAAATCGAATTTTCCTTTTACAATAAAACGTCGAAGACAGATATAAAATTTTACTTAGTCCTTGATGGAAAATTTATGAAAACATTAAAATCAAAATTTACTGTAAAAACAGAATTTTTTAAATATTCCTATAAATTATTGTATTTAAATAAACAATTTTGTAGTAAGAAAATCGAATTTTCCTTTTACAATAAAACGTCGGAGACAGATATAAAATTTTACTTAGTCCTTGATGGAAAATTTATGAAAACATTTAAATCAAAATTTACTGTAAAAAGAGAATTTTTTAAATATTCCTATAAATTATTGTATTTAAATAAACAATTTTGTAGTAAGAAAATCGAATTTTCCTTTTACAATAAAACGTCGAAGACAGATATAAAATTTTACTTAGTCCTTGATGGAAAATGTATGAAAACATTTGAATCAAAATTTACTGTAAAAATAGAATTTTTTAAATATTCCTATAAATTATTGTATTTAAATAAACAATTTTGTAGTGAGAAAATCGAATTTTCCTTTTACAATAAAACGTCGGAGACAGATATAAAATTTTACATAGTCCTTGATGGAAAATTTATGAAAACATTTAAATCAAAATTTACTGTAAAAATAGAATTTATTAAATATTCCTATAAATTATTGTATTTAAATAAACAATTTTGTAGTGAGAAAATCGAATTTTCCTTTTACAATAAAACGTCGGAGACAGATATAAAATTTTACTTAGTCCTTGATGGAAAATTTATGAAAACATTTAAATCAAAATTTACTGTAAAAATAGAATTTATTAAATATTCCTATAAATTATTGTATTTAAATAAACAATTTTGTAGTGAGAAAATCGAATTTTCCTTTTACAATAAAACGTCGGAGACAGATATAAAATTTTACTTAGTCCTTGATGGAAAATTTATGAAAACATTTAAATCAAAATTTACTGTAAAAATAGAATTTATTAAATATTCCTATAAATTATTGTATTTAAATAAACAATTTTGTAGTGAGAAAATCGAATTTTCCTTTTACAATAAAACGTCGGAGACAGATATAAAATTTTACTTAGTCCTTGATGGAAAATTTATGAAAACATTTAAATCAAAATTTACTGTAAAAATAGAATTTATTAAATATTCCTATAAATTATTGTATTTAAATAAACAATTTTGTAGTGAGAAAATCGAATTTTCCTTTTACAATAAAACGTCGGAGACAGATATAAAATTTTACTTAGTCCTTGATGGAAAATTTATGAAAACATTTAAATCAAAATTTACTGTAAAAACAGAATTTTTTAAATATTCCTATAAATTATTGTATTTAAATAAACAATTTTGTAGTGAGAAAATCGAATTTTCCTTTTACAATAAAACGTCGGAGACAGATATAAAATTTTACTTAGTCCTTGATGGAAAATTTATGAAAACATTTAAATCAAAATTTACTGTAAAAATAGAATTTATTAAATATTCCTATAAATTATTGTATTTAAATAAACAATTTTGTAGTGAGAAAATCGAATTTTCCTTTTACAATAAAACGTCGGAGACAGATATAAAATTTTACTTAGTCCTTGATGGAAAATTTATGAAAACATTTAAATCAAAATTTACTGTAAAAACAGAATTTTTTAAATATTCCTATAAATTATTGTATTTAAATAAACAATTTTGTAGTGAGAAAATCGAATTTTCCTTTTACAATAAAACGTCGGTAACAGATATAAAATTTTACATAGTCCTTGATGGAAAATTTATGAAAACATTTAAATCAAAATTTACTGTAAAAAGAGAATTTTTTAAATATTCCTATAAATTATTGTATTTAAATAAACAATTTTGTAGTAAGAAAATCGAATTTTCCTTTTACAATAAAACGTCGAAGACAGATATAAAATTTTACTTAGTCCTTGATGGAAAATTTATGAAAACATTAAAATCAAAATTTACTGTAAAAACAGAATTTTTTAAATATTCCTATAAATTATTGTATTTAAATAAACAATTTTGTAGTAAGAAAATCGAATTTTCCTTTTACAATAAAACGTCGGAGACAGATATAAAATTTTACTTAGTCCTTGATGGAAAATTTATGAAAACATTTAAATCAAAATTTACTGTAAAAAGAGAATTTTTTAAATATTCCTATAAATTATTGTATTTAAATAAACAATTTTGTAGTAAGAAAATCGAATTTTCCTTTTACAATAAAACGTCGAAGACAGATATAAAATTTTACTTAGTCGTTGATGGAAAATGTATGAAAACATTTGAATCAAAATTTACTGTAAAAATAGAATTTTTTAAATATTCCTATAAATTATTGTATTTAAATAAACAATTTTGTAGTGAGAAAATCGAATTTTCCTTTTACAATAAAACGTCGGAGATAGATATAAAATTTTACATAGTCCTTGATGGAAAATTTATGAAAACATTTAAATCAAAATTTACTGTAAAAAGAGATTTTTTAAAATATTCCTATAAATTATTGTATTTAAATAAACAATTTTGTAGTGAGAAAATCGAATTTTCCTTTTACAATAAAACGTCGGAGACAGATCTCTAGGGCTGAACGATAATTCTTGGACAAATAGCGCAACATCAGAAGGTGGGAACTTTGATTTCCATTACTTAATTACACCGAAACAGGATGCCAATTCAGAATCGTAGCGATGATGAAGGGACCCCAGCTCATGATCCTTTGATAAGAGAGTCATCCGAAAATCAACTAATGATAACGAGGTTATGTTCAATTACTTCTTGTGCAAATCAAACCTTATACTTCTCGTCTTTGGAAACTTTGAATCCGGGTTGAAATAACTTCTTTTTTTTAATAAAATTCGACTTTTAAGTTCTAAATATTGGGATTTTATAAGTGATTAAATTTGGATTAAAGAAAATATTTAATTATCTAGTGATTGTTTCCATACATTAAAACTATTATTAGTCAACAAATATGATTAAGAATTGATAAATGTTTTGAAAAAATTACATCGACTAATTATCGAAGGACCAACCATATGAACGGATTTTTTAATATATTTAAACTATGGAATTAAATTGTAATATCAACTCACTTTGACTTTATAAAATAATTACATTCAGTTTTGAAATATCAAAACATTATGATTAATACTTTATTAAAATAAATGAGCGGCCATGTCGCCATTTTAATGAAGAGCCTTCATTCCGTAATCCACTGTTCGATCCGAGAACTAAGAAGCTAATGAACAGTGTTGCCGATGTTGGAAGAGATAATGCAGCCAACATAAAAAGCGCAAAATATAAATAATTCAAAAGTCAATTTACACCACTGACATATGTCAATGACTGACACGGTGTGTATTTGCGCTTGCGTATTCTCTGATATTTTTTAATTATTTATTTATTTATTAAAATAGAGAAAAATAAGAAAATACAGACAAAATTGGGAAAAATCAGTAAAATGGAAAAAAGACATCAACAAATAGTAAAAAAATAGAAAAATCGGTAAAATGGAAAAATAGGAACATTTAGTAAAAATTAGGAAAAAAAATGGGAAAAAATAGAAATAATTAGGAAAATAGAGAAAAATAGGAAAATATAGGCAAAAATAGGAAAAATCGGTAAAATGGAAAAAACAGGATCAAATAGTAAAAAAAATGGGAAAAGGATGAATAAATGGGAAAAAATTAAGAAAAAATTGAAAAAACTAGGAAAAAAAAAAAGAAAAACAGGAAAATATATGCAGAAATAGAAAGAATTACGAAAACATGGGAAAATATAGGCAAAAATATAGGAAATATTGGTAAGATAGAAAAAACAGGAACAAATAGTAAAAAATAGGAAAAGAAACGGGAAAAAATAGGGAACAAAAAGGAAAAATAGGAAAAAATTAGGAAAAAATATTAAAATGTAGGAAAAAGTAGGAAAAATCGGTACAATTCAAAAAAACAAATTGTATAAAAATAGCAAAAAATAGTAAAAAAAAAAAATAGGAAATAAATAGGGAAAAATAGGAAAAAATACGAAATAAATAGGAAACATGGATAAAATGAAGAAAAAAAACATAAACAAATAGTAAAAACAATAAAAATTTCAAAAATCGTAAAAAAGTGCAACAGTTCGCAAAAAATTGAAACAAAATCCCAAACAATCTAAAAAAACCGAAAAAAAAATCTCAATAAATTGCAAATGCAAATAATCGGAGAAAAAAATCGCAAAAAATGGAGAAAAAAAGCAAAAAAAAAACAACCAAAGACCGAAAACAATTGCAACCATCTAAAATTAAAAAAAAAATGAAAAAATCGAAATAATTCAAATAAATTAAAAAAGAAAATAGAAGAATAGGAAAAAATGAGAGAAAACCCAGTAAGCAATAGTGAAAATAAAGAAAACCAAAGAAAAATAGTAAAAAATTGAAAAAACTAGGAAAATATAATAAAGAAATTAGAAAAAAATTGGAATAAAAACAAAAAATCAATACAAAACACAGAAAAAAACATTGAAAAAAAAATAAAAAACGAGAAAAATCGGTGAAAATCAAAAAAATTGTAAAAAACCAAAAAAAAAATGCAAGAAGACGACAAAAACCGCAACAAACGAAAAAAGGCGCTAAAAACCGCAAGAAATCGAAAAATATCTTAAAAAAATTCATAGAAAATCGTAAAAAATCACAAAAAAATTGCAATAAAATCCAAACGAAAAAGCAAAAAAAATTACAAATAATCGGAAAAAATTGCAAAAAAAAAACAAATAAAAAACCGAAAAAAATTGTAACAATTGAAAATTCGAAAAAATTGAAATAAATCGAAAAGAAAAATCAGAAAATAAAAGAAAACAAAAAAATTAAAAAGAAATTGAAAGAAATGGGAAAAAGCACAAAATCCGAATAAAAGAGAAAAAAAATTGGAAAACGAAGAAAACGTTAGAAAAAGTTAAAAAACACAGAAAATATTTAAAAAAATGAAAAACAGAAATGTAAAAAATTCAAAAACAACCAAAAAATCGAAAATTTTGCTAATGATTTAAAACAAATCAAAACCGGCAGTATTTTTGCCATAATTTCGAGTTTATGAAAACAAATTTCTATATACCTTATCTATGGTATAAGTAGTGAGAAAGTAAAAAATAGGTCAAAGATTAATATCAATTTTGGGGTTTTTAACAACAATGCTGAATCGATTGCCGTTGTCCGTTTGTCTCTATCTCTCACCGTTCTTTAGTTGAATCAGACTAACAGACGGACGGACGGACAAAACCGTCTTATAAGAGTTTTTTTCTTCGAAAACTCTAAAAGCACAAACATACACAAAATAACGCAATGGCACAAAACAGAGTTAAAATGCGCAATATTGCGCTTTTTGCGCCTTATTGGCAACACTGCTAATAAATGTCTAATATCGCTTTCCGCGCGAATAGGGATGGTGGATTTTAACGGTTTTTCTGACCTTGTAATTTCGGCCAGTGTGACGATGGGCAATATACCTGTCCTAGTCATTCCTATGGTGATAAATATGCTAGAAGAGAGAAAAGACATATGACAACAAAATTTGACATGCGTATATTATTTAGGATAGATTGTACTTTATGACGAATTTGTTTTAGCTTATAAGGAAGTAACGAAGGGGAAAGAAAATTTTATAAGAGAGAGGAACATAACCTCAAATATGAAGAGATATGAATGTATTTTTAGATATTGCTTTTTTAGAGTATTTGCCGTTTAGAAAACATTGTTGCAAAATAATAAACAGTTTAAGTTTCTAAATTCTGGATATTTTTTCAGTGAAATTTATAGTCTATTCGAAGTCAATCTGAACAGCTAAAAAAATTAATGTACCGAGTCTGATAAAGTTACTGGTTAATACCATATAAAACCTCTCATATAAAATTGATAATTATGAATTTCTTATAACTCACTCATCTAGTCGAACAAATAATATTGCGTGGACACACAACCAAAATATGAGGTCAAAAAATGTCTCGTCCACTATGAACACCTGCCCTTACAGTGAATTAATTGTCAGTGGTGCGGCTTGGGTTAAGATTTATAAAATTAGTTTATCCTGCGTTCTTGCGAATTTCAGCGAGTGGCTTGCATTAGTTAGCTAGAAAAATAGTGGTCTAATACCAAAAATCCGTACAGAATTAAAATTTTGGTAGATACCTTGGGTACACCATTACGAATAAAATACTATAAGTCCCCACCTATCCCATATCTGCTAAAAAAGGTATTCAAGATCAAACGTAAATATTTTCGGTTTTTTTGGATTTTTCACGTAAAAATAAAATATGGTTTTTGGCATTTTGGATAAGCAAATTCAAGCTCTGAAAATTCAAATAATGAATCTTAGCTTTTTATTTAATTCTCATGACAGGACTGTTGTTTTTTACTCTATATTACTAATAAAAAATATATCCGTGTAGAAAAATACAATTAATTTAAATAATAAATTATATCACGCCGCCTATGCTTTAGAAAGAAGTCGCCGATTTAGTTTTTATGCCGTTCGAATTGACTTCGTATAGACTATATCCAATTAGGTTGATGGCACTTTAAGTGTTAAAATACTAAATTCGGCATATATCATAAAAAAATAAAATAAATCAGTTATCTGTCATTAATATTTCTTGATTTATTTGCACTAGAAAAAAATAAAATGTTTTTAATGGTGTTAATTTTTTTTTATTAAAAATTTGTTATTCGTTCTACTTTTGTTAAATTAAGTGATATTAATAAAAGTACAAAACTGGTTTTTAAAATTTAAATATGTGGAACAATTGTTACTTTAGAAAATTATAAAAGTGGAACAACATTTATTTTCACATTTTACTAACGAACATAAATAAGTATTTTTTTTTATATAAAAAAGCTATTAAATTTTACAAAACTAGAATTCTTTTAATGTTTTGATTTCAGATAAAAAATAATATAAATAAATATTTTTTTGCTAATATTTTAGACACTTAATGTCAAATAGTCTAATGATATATTTCAAACATCTGTTTATTTTTAATAGTGTGCCAATATTGTTCATTTTTCAAATAAAAACTACTATAACTTTTGTTTGAATAATAATAGAAATAATGTATGTCTCGTTCTCTAGATTTATTCATAAATTTTCTATTTCAGAAATGGAGTCATTAGAAAAATATTTTTTCAAAATAATTAACAATTTATAAAAGCGCATCTGCATCGATTAATTATAAATATGATTTTATATCCTTAGACGCGTAGCGCCGAAGGATATAAAGTGCGAGGTTTATAATAGCCTTCTCAACTGAAGTATATATAGAATTTTTTTTCTACTGACTCTATATTAAAATTTTTGATTTGATTAGATTTTTATAAACCTAGTTTTAGTTATTTCCTACTTATTTTTCAAATATTTAGAAATATCAAGTAGTTTGGTTGTTAAATTAACAATTCATTAAAAATATAGACAATGTTTCATTATTTACCTAGGGTGAGAAATATTACTTCTCATTACAGTTTTTTAAATTGTTTTTGATTTTTTTTTTATCTTTTTCAATTCTATTCGATGCTTTATCGATTTTTTTTTATTTCTTTGTGTTTTTTTTCGATTTTTTTTATTTCCGGTTATTTCAGTTTTTTCTCTTATTATTCGATTTTATTGAGTTTTTTCGATAATTTTTGGTTTTTTTTTTGGATTATTCGTTAAATCGTTTTTTTAAATTTTTGTTGTTTTGATTTTTTTGGGTTTTTTAATTCTTGGTTTTTTTCTCAATTTTTTTTTTGGTACTCTTCGGTTTTTTTTTCAGTTTTCTTCGATTTTTTTCTGTTTTAATCAAGTTTATTAGATATTTTACAGATTTTTATTTATTCAGCTTATTCGATTTTTTTTCTATTTCTTTCGGGTTTTTTTTCGATTTTTTCCATTTGTTCAATTTTTTCCAGTTTTTTCATTATTTTTCGATTTTATTCAGTTCGATAATTTCTGCTTTTTTTGTCGGATTTTTCGTATCTTCGTTTTTTTATTTATTCTCTTTTGTTTTGTTTTTTTTTCGATTTTTTTGGATTTTTTTATTTTATTTTCGTTTTTTTCTCGAATTTTTTTGGTGTATTTCGGTTTTTTCCAGTTTTCTTCGATTTTTTTTCTGTTTTAATCAAAGTTTTCCGATATTTCATAGTTTTTTTTTGGTTTTTTATTCGATTTTATTCAGGTTTTTCAATTATTTTTGATTTTGTCCATTTCTTTCGGGGTTTTTTTTAATTTCTTCTATTTGTTCACTTTTTCCACTTTTTTCAGTTTTTTTCGTTATTTTCTCTTATTTTTCAGTTTTATTCAGATTTTTAGATACTATTTGTTTTTTTTTGGATTCATTTAATCTTCGATTTTTTTTTGTTTTTTTCTGTTACGTTTTGATTTTTTTTCTTTTTTTTTCTCGATTTTTTTTCGGATTTTTTTATTTTAGTTTTTTTCGGTTGGATTTTATTTAGCTTTTTCGATTATTTTTGATTTTTTTTTCAATTTCTTTCGGGTCTTTTTCGATTTTTTGTATTTTGTTCAATTTTTTCCGTTTTTTTTTTCCAGTTTTTTCGATTTTTTGTGATTCTTTTGGATTCCTTTCGATTTTTTTGGTGCTTTTGGTTTTCTTTTTTGGTCTCTTTCTTTCTTTTCCGTTTTTTCTCGATTTTTTGTTGTCTTTTTCGGTTTTTTTTCATTTTTGTTCAGGTTCTTCGATTTTTTCTGTTTTAATCAAATTTTTCCGATCTTTTACACTTTTTTTTCGGTTTTTTATTGAATTTCATTTAGCTTTTTCGATTTTTTCAATTTCTTTCGGATTTTTTCTATTTTGTTTAATTTTTTCATTTTTTTTTCATAATTTTCTCTTATTTTTCGATTTTATTCAGTGTTCCGATAATTTTTGGTTTTTTTATCGGATTTTTCAGTCTTCGTTTTTTTCTGTTATTTTTTGTTTTCTTTTTTGAATTTTATACAGTTTTTTCGATTATTTTTGATTTTTTTGGGATTCTTTTGTATTTTTTGTATCTCTTTGGATTCCTTTGGATTTTTTTTGGTGCTTTTGGTTTTTTTTATTTGGATTTTTTTCTTTTTCGTTATTTTCTCGATTTTTTTTTTGTCTTGTTCGATGTTTCAGTTTTCTTCGATTTTTTGTTTTTATCAAATTTTTCCGATATTTTACAATTTTTTCCGGTTGTTTATTGGATTTTATTCAGCTTTTTTGTTTATTTTCGATTTTTTTTTCAACTTTCGGGTTTTTTTTCGAATTTTTGTATTTTGTTTAATTTTTTCCGTTTTTTTTTCAGTTTTTTTCATTATTTTCTCTTATTTTTCCATTTTATTCAGTGTTTTCGATAATTTTTGTTTTTTTTTTGATTATTCGGATCATCGTTTTTTTAAATTTTTTCTGTTATTTTTTGCTGTTTTTTTTTTCGATTATTTTTGATTTTTTTGGGACTCTTTTGAATTTTTCATATCTTTTTGGATTCCTTTCGATTTATTTAGGTGTTTTTGCATTTTTTTCGATTTTTTTTGTTTCTTTTTCGGTTTCTTCTCGATTTTTTTTAGTGTTTTTCGGTTTTTTCAGTGTTCTTAGATTTTTTTCTGTTTTAATCAAATTTTTCCGATATTTTACAGTTTTTTTATTGGATTTTATTCAGATTTTTCGATTATTTTATGATTTTTTTTTTATGGAGTAAATAATGGTGATTTCTCATATTAGTAATAAAAAAATATTTTAACCAACTACAACTAGTCATAATTTTTTGCTTAATTTGATACGAATAGAATGTGCCAATGTTGCATGTTTAAGTATGGAAATTATTTTTCTCATCAAATGAAAATGATTAATTGTCGGAACATATCACAGTCATTTTTATTGGCGCATGTGGGAGGCGCTAACGTCATATTAAATACATTTTACATATTATGTATATATAGCAACTTGAATATATTTTTAGATCTTTTGTTTTTTGGATTTTATTGGACTTTATTTATATCTTTATCAATATAAAGGATTGTTCAATTCGCGCCCTCCCCCCCAAGCCACACCATGGCCTCGATTCTCGACTTTATTCCTATAGGAAACCAGAAATATTACATACAAAAAGTAAGGCAATAGGTCGAATTTCCTATAGGAATAAAGTCGAGAATTAATTAAAAATAAAAATATCATGAATTGTTATATTAAATAATTTATTTATTACCTATACTTACTATTTAACAATTATTTCCATTTTTCTATTAAAAAATACCAAAGTTTTATAACATCATTTATAGAACCAGACAAAGTTTCAAGAAAGGCCACCACACGGTAGTCATGGTACTTAGGCATGAATAAAGCATTTGACACTGTTTGGCACACAAAATGTTTGTGAATAAAATAAGTGTACACTATAAGGATAATTTAATCATCAATTTATTTATTTATCCTTGGACTTACATTAATGCTATGCTACACATAAATAACAAAATGCTTCTTTAAAGAACATGTGTCTGCTTATTAAATTAGAATAACGGAGCTTCGTGATCGAAAGTCCATTCCTGTCGTTAGAGAAATCAGAGAAAATCAGTCCACAAAAAAGCCTCCTTGCAGATGTTATCGAGAAGGTACTCCGAATTAGGGCGAGGGATAATATGAGACACAGATAAGTTCACAAAATGCTCCCATTAGGTCAGGTGTCGTGTCATTTCGTACTGTCCCATTTCGTACCGTCCAAAAATTTTACCTGTTTTAGTTTCAATTGGTACCGTGTGTTATAAAATAAATATGAACAGTTGCATTTGGTACCGCATTACCCTTCCTTATACCTGCTAAAGATTTTTTGGGATTTTCCAAATATAATCCATATTTTGGATAATCCCATATGATAAAAATACAAAATATAAGTTGACAAAATAAAGATTTTTTTTACCAATTTCAATTTTTTTTTCTAAAAAAATTCATCATTATAATTACTACTGTTGAAAAGACAAATAAAAAAATTTTAATGCAAGAATTGTGAAAATGTCAAATTTGATATTCGAATATACCATTTTTTTTCGGTCGATGGTTCAAACTTTTATGTGTAACGCCTACTTCCTCAGATTTCAAAAAAAGAAATTAATACAATTTTCAGAATCTACAGTATTTTTTCTTATTAGTTTCCAAGTTTCAAAACTGAGTCTTAATTGGTTATTTTATTATACAACTTTGAAAATGACTTTCGTTAGATTTTAGTGGTATTTAGAAAATTTTCGAAAAACTGTTGCACTTAGAAATTTGTGCTTAATGAGAAACCATCGAAAAATTATAATAATTCCATTTAAGAGAAAAAAAGTTGATGTCACTTCCAGTTCAACCGGAAGTGATATTTTATTCCTGTTAGTCTAAAACTAGCCCATTATTGTCTAATTGATGTGTGAAGAAAATCTAATTTTTAACCCTTTAACTGCGGACAAAATTTTGCATCGCTGAACGTTCTAGGGACAAAAATATTGAAAAATACATTAAAACATTTTGGCTTTAGTTGAATTTTGAGTCAATTTAAATAAAACATCACTAAACTTGATAATTTTCAAAAATTTAGTAACAAAACTAAGATTCAAGAAATTCAATAATTTTGAAAATTTATCAAAATATTCCAAAATTTCAAAAAAATAATATAAATAAAAATGTCTAGAAATTCAAAAATTTCGATAATTTCAAAAGTACATCGAAAATTTCAAAAATATATCAAAAATTTCGAAAAATTTGAAATCTTGCAAAATATTCAAATTTAAAATATTTCGAAAATTTCAAAAAACGTCAAATTATTCGATTCATTAAAAATAGTTCAAAAATGCCCAAGTTTCAAAAAACATTAAAAAATCATTCTAAAATTTCAGAAATATATCAAAAATTTCGAAAAATTTGAAATTTTGCATTTTTTCGAAAATTTCAAAAAGTAAAAATGTAATAATATTCAAAAGTTTCTAACATATATATCGAAAATTTCAAAAAATATCAAATTATTGGACTCATTAAAAATATTTCAAGAATTTTAACCGTGTCAAAAATGTCAAAGTTTCAAAAAACATAAAAAAAAATAATTCTAAAATTTCAAAAATATATCAAAAATTTCAAAAAGTAAAAATATAATCAAAAATTTCTAAAATATATCGAAAATTTTAAGAAATATCAAATTATTCGATACATTAAAAATATTTCAAGAATTTTAACCGTTTCTAAAAACATTAAAAAATTATAATAAAATTTCAGAAATATATCATAAATTTCGATAAATTTGAAATTTCGCATTTTTTTTTCGAAAATTTCTAAAATATCAAAAATTAAAAATGTCATAATATTCAAAAATGTCTAATATAAAGCAAAATTTTTCGATTAATTAAAAATATTTCAAAAATTTCAAATAAACTATAAAAAATTAGTCGAAAATTTCAAAAATTTCAAAAAATTTAAACATTTGTAAAATATATAAAAAATTGCAGGGAAATAATAAAATATACAAAATTGTTTACTTACGATGAGTTTTTACGAATTATTTATATACGACAGCCGCAGTTAAAGGGTTAAGTTCAAAAACAACCAATATATTGGGGGCGTACATTGACTGGTGGCCACCCGGTTTATTTGTATAAATAAATTTATTAACTACTTTTAACATTGTTTTTTTTATTGTAATAAACATATTTGTTACAAAATGATGTATTCTTTATAAAATCAATACATAGGTACATTTTCGATAAAAAATATATTAGAGGTAGATGAAATAATAATAATAATACGCGGTACGAAATGAAACTAGTCTCATGTATGCATTTAGGATGCGGTACGAAGTGGGAAAATTAAAGGTAGCGGTACGACATGACACGGTACGATATGGGCATAAGCTTTAGGTCCGCTTGCCATTATGCTAATTTCAGAACTGATTTTAGTACTAAAAATATTGGGTTTACAAATTAGGTGCGCGCGACGATTTAGTACTGAAAATTAGAGCATGTTCTAATTTCTTGTACTAAAAACCATGAAATGTCAACTAAAAGTGAGGTTATGCTTATGTTCTGTACTTAAACATATGTTGTCAGTAGATAGAACGTCCTTTAACTTTAACGGTTCTGTAACTAATGACACTGACGTTTAGATTGTGACAATTGTACAAGAAATCAACTTGTAAAGTTTTATTCTAAACGTCATCGCCTTTACTTACTGAATCTTTAAAGGTAATGGACGTTCTATCTACTGACAGATGGAGTCATAAACAAATAGAGAGTTTGATTAAACAAAGTATTACTCATTCGTAAAAAGTTTTTATATGAGAAAGGGTCTTCTACTAATAATTCTTCATCAACATATTTAATATTATATTCCTTTGCCTAACCTTCTTCTCTCGATCCATGTTTTCTCCATATACGCTTTTTTTTAAGTGTATGATTTCTTTTCTTAATCATTATTACAATTAAAGCTACTAAAAAATTCTTGAAAATTGCTTTAAAAAAAAAACTACTTGAAATATCCTGGAAATTTTTTGATAAAATTCACAAAATTTCCTTGATAACATTAAAAATGAAAATCCTTGAAAAAATCTCATCCTTGGAAATTACTTTAAAAATCCTAAAAAAATCCATAAAAATTCCTTTTAGAAAAACTACTTGAAAAATCCTGAAATAATTCTTGAAAATTCTTGATAAAATTCACAAAACTTCTGTGATAATTTCAAACATGAAAAATCCTGAAATAATTCTTGAAAATTCTTGAAAATTGTTTTTAAAGAAACTACTTGAAAAATCCTGGAAATATGATTTCTTTTCTTAATTGCTAGCATCATTATTATACAATTAAAGCTACTGCACATAATTAAACTTTTTGTTCGCCATCAATATTTGTTGTGTTCACTCTAAAGTTACATTAGGATATCACTACAAAATTATTAGAGCGCATGCCTACATACTAAATAAAATTAAGATAGTTGCAAACAGAAACCCACATTTTTCATACTAAATCGACTCGCGCAACTAACTAATATTTTTAGTACTAAAATCAGTACTGAAATTAGCATAATGGCAAGCACATACTTTACACCGTTCCTACCGACACTATACGGAATTTTCTATGTGTTAGAGTGAGAGGATGCAGATGTTCAGCGTGTCAGATCCGATCTTCAGTTACTTCAGCTCTGTCTGGTACTAGTCTTAATTCAGTCTAGTCCGGTCTTCAGGTACCTCAGCTCTGCCCAGTCTGGTCTTCAGCTCTATCAGGTTCGTCTGCTATCGGACCTGAACGGAGCTGAACACACTAGACCAGACGAGGCTGAAGTACCTGCAAACCGGCTCTGACATGCTGAGCCTCTGCATCCTCTCACTCTAACACATTAAATTCCCTATAGTGGCTGTAGGAACGGTATAGAGTATCTACTAATTACTTTACATACTAGTAGACATTGTTACCAACCTAATGAGTTCAGTTTAGGTCCATCATTAATAAAAACGAACAATTTGGATTGTTCCTGTAATTAGTTAAAACTTTTATTTAGTCTGAATTATTTTTGACACGTTGGTCAATTTTAAAATTAAAGTGTAATCTTATTTAGTATTAGACCGGAAGTAAAAATATTATATACTTGGAAAATATTGTCTATTAAAAAAAAGTTTACAAGTAAGTGTACGCCTACGGTTAAGATTCACTGCATGACATGAATTATCGTCAGTCATTAAAACCAGAAAAAAGTAAACCGAAATGCCATCTTCACTTTTTTTTTGGTGCTATTTCAAGCTTCGTTTCCAGCTAATAAGTATGCTGCGATTTGTCCTTCAACGCATTTTTACTCTTTGGGTAATTTTTACCCTTTCACAGACATAACATCCTTTTTTAGAAGCGGTTTTTTTTTTATTCAATCGACAGCCGGTTTGGATATAACTAAAGACATATGTTAATAGTGAGATGAGTAAAATAAAAAACATGCGAAAGCTCGAAAGGTGAGATTCGTTTGTTATTTAAATTTAAAAAGAGGAACGGGACCGGATGTTGAGTAATCTTCCAAATTTATGACGGGACACGCAGGAATTGGTTGGGGTAGACACGACACAGACGATGCTGCGATGTGAATTACTGTTCCGACATATTGTTAGGATAAAATTTAAATGTTTGTGCTTTGTATTATGTTTATTATTTAAATAGATAAATAAATTTATAACGACCTATTTAGGTTATAAAGTTTCTCATTTATATAAAGGTAAAGTTATATGCACTCACACCACTTAAGAATTTTCCGAAAATTTTCACAATTTCTTTTTCAAGCAGTATTCAAGAAATTTTCAATGATTTTTTAGCGATTTATTAAGGATTTTTGAAGAATTTTCAGGGATTTTTTCAGGATTTTTCATGACTCTAATTTTTAAGAATTTTCCAAAAATTGTCACAATTTCTTTCTTTTTCAAGCAGTATTCAAGATTTTTTTAAAGATTACTTGAGGATTTTTCAAGAATTTTTCAGGGATCTTTCAAGGATTTTTCACGACTTTAATTTTTAAGAATTTTTCAAAAAATTTCACAATTTCTTTTTCAAGCAGTTTTCAAGAATTTTTTTTACAATATTTTAAGCATTTTTCAGGGATCATTCAAGGATTTGTTAGGGAATTTTCAACAATTTTTCAAGGGTATTTCAAGGATTTTTCATAACTTTAATTTTTAAGAATTTTTCAAAAATTGTCACAATTTCTTTTTCAAGCAGAATTGAAGAATTGATTTAAGAATATTTTAAGGATTTTTCAAAAATTTTTCAGGGATCTTCAAGGATTTGTTAAGGATTTTTCTAAATTTCTTTTTCAAACATTATTCAACAATTTGTTTAAGGATTGTTAAGGATTTTTCAAGAATTTTTCAGGGATCTTTCAAGGATTTTTCATACCTTTAATTTTTAAGAATTTTTCAAAAATTGTCACAATTTCTTTTTCAAGCAGAATTGAAGAATTGTTTTAAGAATATTTTAAAAATTTTTCAAGAATTTTTCAGGGATCTTCAAGGATTTGTTAAGGATTTTTCTAAATTTCTTTTTCAAACAATATTCAACAATTTGTTTAAGGATTTTTTAAGGATTTTTCTAAATTTCTTTTTCAAACATTATTTAACAATTTGTTTAAGGATTGTTAAGGATTTTCAAGAATTTTTCAGGTATCTTTCAAGGATTTTTCATAAGTTAAATTTTTAAGATTTTTTTCAAAAATTGTCACCATTTCTTTTTCATTGAGTATTCAAAAATTTTTTAAGGATTTTTAACGATTTGTTCAGGATTTTTCCTAGAATTTTCAGGGACCTTTTAAGGATAATTCATGACTTTAATTTTTAGGAATTTTTCAAATATTGTCACAATTTCTTTTTCAATGAGTATTCAATAATTTTTTTAAGAATATTTCAAGGATTTTTCAAGATTTTTCATAAGTTAAATTTTTAAGATTTTCTCAAAAATTGTCACAATTTATTTTTCAATGAGTATTCAATAATTTTTTAAGGATTTTTTAACGATTTGTTATGGATTTTTCAAGAATTTTCAGGGACCTTTTATGGATATTTCATTACTTTAATTTTAAAGAATTTTCTAAAAATTGTCACAATTTCTTTTTCAAGCAGTATTCAAGAGATTTTGAAAGATTTTTCAAGGATTAGATGAGAATTTTTCAAGAATTTTTCAGGGATCTTTCAAGGATTTTTCATAACTTTAATTTTTAAGAATTTTTCAAAAAATTTCACAATTTCTTTTTCAAGCAGTATTCAAGAATTTTTTAAAGAATATTTTAAGGATTTTTCATGAATTTTTCAGGGATCTTTCAAGGATTTGTTAAGGATTTTTTAAGAATTTTTCAGGGATCTTTCAAGGTTTTTAATAACTTTAATTTTTAAGATTTTTTCAATAATGTTTACAATTTCTTTTTCAAGCAGTATTAAAAAATATTTTAAGAAATTTTCAGGGATTTTTCAACAATTTTTCATGATTTTAATTTTTAAGAATTTTTCAAAAATTGTTATATTTTCTTTTTCAAGCAGTATTGAAGAATTTTTTAAGAATATTTTAAGGATCTAAGGATTATTCAAGAGTTTTTCAGGGATCTTTGAAGGATTTTTCATGATTTTAATTTTTAAGATTTTTTTAAAAATTACCACAATTTCTTTTTTAAGCATTATTGAAGAATATTTTTAGGATTTTTCAAGGATTTTTTAAGGATTTTCCAAAAATTTTTGAGGGATATTTCAAGTATTTTTCATGACATTAATTTTTAAGGATTTTTCAAAAATGTTCCCAATGTCTTTTTCAAGTAGTATTCAAGATTTTCTTAAGTATATTTTAAGGACTTTTCACGGATTTCCTAAGAATTTTTCAAGAATTTTTCAGGGATCTTTCAAGGATTTTTCATGATTTTAATTTTTGAGAATTTTAAAAAAATCGTTACGTTCAAAACTTGTAACAATTTCTTTTTCAAGCAGTATTCAAGAATTTTTTAAGAATATTTTATGGATTTGTTAGATTTTTCAAGAATTTTTCAGGGATCTTTCAAGGATTTTTCATGATTTTAATTAATTTTTTTAAAACTTGTCACAATTTCTTTTTCAATCTGTATTGAAGATATTTAGATATTTTTAAGAATATGTTAAGGATTTTCAAGAATTTTTAAGCGATCTTTCAAGGATTTGTTAAGGATTTTTCAAGAATTTTTTAGGGATCTTTCAGGGGTTTTTCGTGACTTTATTTTTTTGGAATTTTTCAAAAATTTTCACAATTTCTTTTTCAAGCACGCTTCATGAATTTTAAGGATTTGTTAAATTGCCAAGCACTATTTGAGAATATTTTAAGGATTTTTTTAATGGATTCTCATGGATTTTTCATTAATTTTTAGGGTTTTTTCAAAAATTATATTTCAAGCAGTATTTGAGAGTTTTTTAAGATTATTTTAACGATAATTTTATGGGATTATCATGGAAATTTCAAGAATTTCTTAAGATTTTTTAGGGATCTGTAAAGTAGTTTTTATGACTTTAATTTTTAGGGATATTTCAATAAAATTTCCATTATTAATAACATAAGAATTAAATATTTAATTAATAAAAAAAATTTATGAAACATTTTTTAATTAGATTAAAATTGTTGAGTATCCAAAATTATTTTAGATATATATTTTTTTAAATTTAATTAAATAAAAAGGTAGTGAATAATTGTGAATTGTAAATATCGTACCGTTTGTAATTTAGGTATTAATATTTAATATTTTTCTATAAAATAGGATCAGATGGAAATTTTATCACAGTCAATAAATCTTCTTTTTCACAGGTATAATTTCATAGTCTTAAAAAAATTAAGTCCATTTAACGAATCAGTTATTTTTTAAATTTATTAATTTTTTTATTATTTGTTGTTTATAACATTTGTTTCTAGTTAACAAAAATCATATTTTTTCTTATATTAAACAAATTATATAGTTTTTAGAGTAAATAAATCACCTTATTATTATTTATTATCTTACTAGTTGTTTTAAAGCATTAATAAACGCCGAATAGAAAAAAATACTAATATATTGTCAAAAGAGAAAATTCTCGTCTTAGTATCACTTCATTTTTTTAAAACATCGAAAGCTTTATGTAAATTCAGTGCTCGATCTCATAAAAATGAATTTTAATAAGAGCAGCTGTTATGGAGATATTTCAAAAGCTAATGCAATACCTATATTAATTTTAGAATAAACCGAACATACGTATTCGTCTAACGTCATTCGGCTTTTATTTTTGATAATAACACTCTATATATACCCTAGCGGTCTATTAAAATACTTTACGCAGGGTCGGACCCCAATATTTTTTATCAACGCCTCCAACTTAAAAATTCTTAGTGATTCATCATACAAATATATAAATAAATTAATTTCTTTTATCTTGAAAATTATACATATATTTTGTTATGATTAAAACAAACAATAAGATTTATATGTCATTCAAATAAAATCCATTTTCTAATAAGCTAAATATTGTGTCAAAACTTGTGTTTATGTTTAGTGTGTTTTGATTGATCACATTACAAATGGGAAATTTATTAAATTCGTGGGATCAATATTTAAATGTAATTAGATAATTTTTCACTCCTAGACGTATTAAATATTTTTTTAGATAACTTTAAAAAAAGTTTGTTACTGAATTCTATAAGTTGGTATTGGAAAAAAATAAAATTAATTCTGGATAGTCGAGCCGTAGACCAGAGGCGGAACATTATAGGTGTACGCCCGGTCCTGAGACAGTCAGTTTTCTCCATGTATGTAACGATTTTTCTATAACCCTAACTGACTATTTTATTCTAGTGAATGGCGGAGGTTGTTAGAATTATAATTTTGGTGTTTTTCTGGGATACATCAGACAAAAAACTTTACATTATAAAGGCCATCTGGTATCATGACGCGAGTGTATTATATAATTTTTCTCTATTGCTGTACAAGAAAAATCCAACAGGTGTTTTTTGTACATTTATCATTAACCCCTGGTGTTTAATTGGTAATAGGTGAAAATGCAAAAATAATTATTCCAGGCAAAACATTTTTGCTGTTTTTTCCTATTTGTCCTTATTTTTTACATTTTTCTTGGTAAAACGTTTTTCCCGTTTTCATCTATTTTTCCCAATTTTTTTCCTATTTTTTCGTAATTTCCCTATTTTTTCCTATTTTCGCACTTTTCCAGGAAAAACCTATATAGATAAGCTTAATAAAATTACGAAGGCTCATAGCTTTTTTTTTATTTTCCATAGTTTTTCCTGTTTTCACATTTTTCTAGCGAACACTTTATTTTTTTCCTGTTTTTTTTTTTCTATTTTTCACCATTAATATTTTTCCAGGTTAAAAACATTTTTCCTATTTTTACCTAGGTGAAAATGCAAAAATAATAATTCCAGGTAAAACACTTTTCCTGTTATTTTTCTTGGTAAAACGTTTTCCCCGTTTTCATCTATTTTTTTCATATTTTTTCATAATTTCCTTATTTTTTCCCATTTTCGCACTTTTCCAGGAAACACCTATTTAGATAAGCTTAAGAAAATCACGAATGCTCATAGTTGAACACATTATTTTTTTATAGTTTTACCTGTTTTTTCCTATTGTTTTCCAATTTCTCACTATTTTTCCGGGTAAAAAGATGTTTTCTATTTTTTTTATTTTTCTTAGTTTTTCCTGTTTTCCTCATATCTAAAATCACAAGTATACTCTATATAACTCCTACCGACACTATACTGAATTCAATGTGTTAGAGTGAGAGGAGGCATAGCTTCGGCATGTCAGAGCCGGTCTTCAGGTACTTCAGCTCAGTCTGATCTGGTCTTCAGGTACTTCAGCTTCGTCTGGTCCAGTTTTCAGGTACTTCAGCTCCGTCTGATCCGGACTTCAGGTACACTATAGGGAATTCAATGTGTTAGAGTGAGAGGAGGCAGAGCTTCAGCATGTCAGAGCCGGTCTTCAGGTACTTCAGCTCAGTCTGGTCTAGTCTTCAGCTTCATCTGGTCCGATAACAGACAAAGCTGACAGAGCTGAAGGCTAGACCAGACTGAGCTGAAGGACCTGAAGAGTAGACCAGACGAAGCTGAAGTACCTGAAGTCCAGATTAGACTGAGCTGAAGTACCTGAAGATCGAATTAGACGAAGCTGATTTACCGAATTAGACGAAGCTGATTTACCTGAAGATTGGACCAGACGAAGCTGAAGTACCTGAAGAGCGGATCAGACTGAGCTGAATTACCTGAAGATCGGATCAGACTGAGCTGAAGTACCTGAAGACTAGACCAGATGAAGCTGAAGTACCTGAAGATCGGATCAGACGGAGCTGAAGTACCTGAAGACTGGCTCAGTCACTATGAACCTCTGCATCATCTCACTCTAACACATTGAATTCCCTAGTGGCTATAGAAGTTGTACAGATTAACTCCTATCTACAATGCTTATAGTTTAACACTTTATTTTTCCTGGTTTTTTCCTATTTTTCCCGTTTTTTTTGTGTTTCACAATTTTTTTAATTTATTCGGTTGAAAAACAATTTTTCCATTGTTTTCTATTTTTTATTATCAGTAGTTTTTCTTGTTTTCCTATTTTTGCATTTTTCCAGCGAAAACCTATATAGATAAACTTGATAAAATCACGAATGCTCATCATTTAACGCTTTATTTTTCTTATTTTTTCCTGTTTTTTTCCTGTTTTTACTTGCTTTTTTCCTATTTTTACTTTCTTTTTTCCTATTTTTCACTATTTTTTATATTTTTTTTAGATAAAAAACATTTTTCCCATTATCCCTATTTTTTTTTTATTTTCCGAAGTTTTTCCTATGTTACTATTTTTCGCATTTTTTTTTGTTTTCTGTAGTTGTTCCTGTTTTCCTATTTTTGAATTTTTCCTGCCAAAACCTATATAGATAAACTTGATAAAATCACGAATGCTCATAGAACACTTTATTTTTTCCTGTTTTTTTTTTCTATTTTTCAGAACACTTTGTTTTCCTATTTTTTCCTGCTTTTTTTTCTATTTTTCCTTCCTTTTTTTCTTCTATTTTTCCTTCCTTTTTGTCCCATTTTTTATCATTTTTAATATTTATCCGGGTAATAAACTTTTTCTCTATTTTTCGTGATTTTTCCTGTTTTCTTATTTTTCATTTTTCATAGATAAACTTGATAAAATCACGAATGCTCATATAATACTTTATTTTTCCAATTTTTTTCCTGTTTTTTTTTCTATTTTTACTTGCTGTTTTCCTATTTTTCCCTATTTTTTTTATTTCCCGTAGTTTTTCTTATTTTCCTATCTTTGCATTTTCCCTGGAAAAACCTATATAGCTAAACTTGATACAATCACGTTTTAACACTTTATATTTCTTTTTTTTTTCCTGTTTTTCTATTTTTTTTTCCTATTTTTCTGTTTTTCCTTCTTTTTTTTTCTATTTTTTTCTCTCCTATTTTGCCCTACTTTTCCCTATTTTTGCTTTTTTTCAGATACTACATTTTCTTTACGTCACAGCCAATATGATACTTTAAAGACTCTCCCTGTATATTATATTTAAAAAAACATATTACAAAAAATGGGTTATTGTCTAGAATTTTATATCACTACATTAATGTTTATGGTTGTTGATTAGTTATGTATTATTATTATTATTATTTTGAGGTTGCCTACCCTCTGGAGCCTGCTCTGGTCTATAAAATTCTATTTAAATATTAAAGAATCTTAGTTGCCTCGCTAGTCAGTGACGTTCTTCTTTTCTTGTTTACACTGTCGTTGTATTTTATTTACGATTCGGTCATTACAAATTATTGGAATAATTTAGGAATGTATATCAGAATAGTCGAAATAACTATTGCATAGTTTTAGTTAAAATAAATCATTTAAAACTTTTGATTTTGATATCAGTTGTGCCAACATTTTTTTTTAAATAATAAACATGGCGATTATTCGATTTCCAATAAAAACATCGTAAAAACATATTTGTTGATTATTACTTCCTCTTTCTAATAATTAAAAATGACATTTGACCTATTGTACAATATAAATATATTTCTAAAAATAAAAATAATATTTAATTTTTAAAAACTCATATTGATTCAAAAATTAATGAAACCCTACTTTTTTTTAACTAATATGGGTTAAGATTAACATACTACTTTCCCGCTATTTACATGTAGTACTCAAATTTTCATTGTGTTAACATTATACAAGAAATAAAAAAAATTACAAGGAATATAAATATGGAAGTAAAAATGTGATGGATAAATAAATATAAACCGTACACACACTAATATTAAAAATCAAATAAAAAATCAAGAAAAAATGAAAGAAAAAATAAATAATAAACAATGAAAAAAAATACAAAAATAAGAATTCAAATGAACTGAACTTTAAGAATTTTTCCAAGTACGGTCCTGTTCATTTTTACCTTTAGTACAATAAATATAAAATATCTTGAACAAGGGCAGGACAATTTGAAGCAATTCTTACCGAATTAAAATAAGTCACTGTTTGTTTAGTTTATTAATAATACATGTAATTCCACTTCCATGTTATCATTCAATAATTGAAGTTTGAAATGTAGTCAATTTTTTAATTATTTTTTATAAATATTTACATTGAAAATGAAACAGGACCTTACTTAGAAAAAATTCTAAAGTACATTTCATTGTAAAACTCTAAAAAAAAATTAAGTATTCTACATGGCTGGATATGTAGAGACAAAATGTACATTTTAAAAATGAAAAAAAGTACTGGTCCGTATTGAATAAAAGGAGCCATTCAAAGACAAAACGTTACGTTAAAAAATTGGATACGCTATGTTAAGCGGTATTTGTCCATTTCTAATTAAGAGGCGCCAATACTATATGTTATCTTGCCTGAAATCGTTTTTGGACGGGCGCTCCGTTAATATTAAAGATAGGAAGCTGCGGTTTTCACCAATCGATTCTGTAGTTACTTCTTTAGAGCGCGTCTATGGCACTTTTTTAAAATATTTCTGGTAAAAGTGATACGACTATCAATTTTTTTCTCTAGATAAAGGACCCCGCACTGTTCTTATGGAAAAAGAGCCCCAGTCGAATTGGCTAAAAATATAGTATAATGTAGTTTATGATATCCTGATCAAATGCCTCGATGGGCTCAACGAGATCTAATGGATAATTTTTGAGATACAGGGTGTTAAACATGCGGATTCAGTGTTGTTCTTTACCTGTAGAAAATAAATAATTTGGCCATTAGTTTGTTACAAGTTAAAAATAATAATTATAATATTAATATTATCCATACCAGTTGTAATGAAAAGTTCTAAGACTCAATATACAGAGTGATTCTTTTTCTACTAGCCAATTTTAAGATTTTTATGTAATTCTTTGAACAAACTCAGTCAAACGCAAAAGACCGTAGTCTAGAATAAGTAAATATTATTAATATTGGATGATTTCAGGTTACTATTATACAGGGTCACTCAAAATACGCAAATTTTGATCATCCTGTATACATTTTATTCTTATACACCGAAGTAGAATTCAAAAAGTTAAGATAGAATCAGCTTTTCAGTATGAATCTAAAAATGTAAAAAAAATGTAATTTAAAAAACATAATTTTGGTATGGTACTTTGTTTGGAGCCCCCTGTATATTTCAAAATATTTTTAAAACGTAGTCCATATTGACTTACATAATACCACCTCAATAGAAAGTTAATGAATATATACCATTTCGCCGTGGTGTCAATCGTGATTCACCCTGTAAATATTAATTAAAAAAATTAAAATAAATACAGCTAAAAAAGATAATTTTGAGTGACCCTATATAATAGTAACCTGAAATCATCCAATACTAAAATCAAATGATATTTGCTTATTCTGCAAATCTTTGCGTTTGATTGAGTTTGTTCAAAGAATTACATAAAAATTGGCTAGTAGAAAAAGAATCACCCTGTAGACTGAATATTATAATTATAATTATTATCTTTAATTTTTTATAACAAAGTATTTATTTTTTAAAGATAAGGAACAATCCTTCCTCCGCACCCTGTATCTCAAAAACTGTCTATTAGATCTCGTTAGGCCCATCGAGACATTTGATCAGGGTATCATAAACTACATTGTACTAAATTTTTAGCCAATTCGACTGGGACTCTTTTTCCATAAGAACCGTGCGGGGTCCTTTGGTAAAAATGTAGCACAGACACGCTCTTCTCATAAATATTTTAAATATCTTGAAGAATCCGCATATTTTTAGTTACTATATTAGGCGAGTTCTCGTCTAAAAACATATAATTATGTTTTGTGGGGCTCTACCCTGTTCGATAATTGCACTACTGTTTGATGTTTTTTTCACGAGCATTCGCGTACGCGCACTTTACGACGAATTTTCCATATCGGTTTGCTTTTTCAAGCAACATTATTCGCGATTTCCAAGTTTTCCAAGTCTAATTATACCGGTATAGGTAATAATTAATAATGGTTAAAGCGTCTAGATTGTTCTTTAAAAATAAGTGACATTTGACATTTCTAGAATGTGAAGCAGTTCTTCGTGACCGACTTGGTTCAGTCTGGTTATCTATAGGAAGCGTAATAGTTCGTATCCGCCATTTGCGTTCCACCAAGAGAAAGCGAAATTCTCCTTCCTACTGACTATATTGATTAAGATGACATAAAAAATATCATACAGTGCCGGAGATAATTTTAATAAGTATAAAAATAATAAATGTTTAATTTTTGATAAAAATCTAAAATGTGGCTAACGAAAGTTTCAAAATCCAAATCGAAATTATATTCAAATTTGGTACGTGAGGGTTTTTAAGGTTATTAATTTTTTTTTATCAAAATTAATAAATTCAAAAACCGGTCACGGTGGCCAGGTTGGTTGAGGCATCGGTCTTTATACTTGGTCATTGTTCGGGTCGTGGGTTCGAGTCCCATGAATCTCAAGTGGAATTAAAGTCAGATAAGACTTTGGGCAAGTGCAAAAAGGTATTTGTGTCATGCGCAGTTTCAATCACGCCGGTAACCAGGCCGGATGAGATCGGATATCTCGTTAAATTGATAGGGGTTGGTGGCACAATTACACACTTGCTAGTCGGTAGATCACCTGAATGACAAAGGCATAATCCTGGGTTTAGGGTGATTGAGGACCGTGGTTCGGAGTCCACGATAAGCTGTAGGTCCCGTCCAGATTAGCCCTGGTAGGTAGCAGAAAAGAGACGTTAAAATTAATATCAAGCAGCAATAAATTCAAAATGGCGGCTGCAACATTTAATGTGCGACTATGTTTTAAAAAATAAATAAATGCAGTTAAAAGGCGATGATATGGCTGATTGGAAAAATTTAGCAGTTTTGCTAAAAAAAATCCCGGTGGAGCTAGAAAACTCGCCGAGCAATGGAGAAGAGTTTTAGTAAAAATTTTTAAATGAGTAGGTACTACAAAGCAAAAACAAAAAAAAAACGATCTCAAAAACAAACTGGGGGAAGACCAGGAATAGGATAGAAATATACAGTAATTCTATAGAACACTGATTTATCAGAAATTATCCGAAAAAATGTTTAATCCGAAAATTATCCGATGGTAGACGAAATTATCCGAAAATCGAATAATTATCCAGACATTGGCAGCACTGGTACTGAAGCTATTTCTATATTTATAGTGCCAAAAGATTTATAATGGGTTACGAATTAATAATATAGTGTTCAATTAAATTTGCGCACCCTGTATAAAATTAATTATCTGTCACTAGAAATTAGGACCAGGCAGCCGGCTTATGGAGAAATGGGTTACGGTTAATTTGCCTGAATTTTTGGTATATTGAAAATATCGATTTCCTGAACAATAGTGTCCATGGGCACAACTCAATCCTATGGCCAGTTTTCAACTTACAGGGTGATAAAGTTGAAAAATGGCCATTTTTTAAAACGTATTGAAATGTAATTTTCTTAATGTATTAAAGATTTTTTGCTCTAATAGTATTCTCATAACATCAAATAATATTGCTTTGTGTAGACAAAGTATTATTTGATACAGGGTGATTCAAAAATTACAAAAAAAATTGTTGATGCTGTGCATTCTACTTTACAGAGGGAATATGGAAATATTAATATTTGGTCTGAATTTACTTTAGTTGGAATTATTATATCAAGATATAAAAACATTTTATACAGGGTGACTCATAAAGTTGATGGACTCTGCAGGTTATTTTTAATACAATTTTATATATTTTGTAATAAAAGTCAGTAGTCGACATTGAACCATTTTCAAAAATATATAATTTAAACATAAAATACAGGGTGATTCAAAAGATATTTAAGGTAGAAAATGACGAAAATTGATTTTTTTTGCAAATCACCCTGTAATTTAATATTTCCTTCGTAATTTCTGTAATTTTTTCTTATTGTCTTTAATTTGAGTTTATTAGTCCCCTATAGAAGTTTTGCGAAGTTATTATGATCAGTTTTTTTATATCGACTTTGTGATGACAAGCCTGTGCTTATTCCTGTGCTCATAAATGTGTTTTTATTTTATTTAATCATTCATGATTTATGTCATTCTAACGTTATTTGTTTAAGGAGACAAATAATATGTAACTTATAATATCAACAAATAATGTATTAATAGTGACCTAAATATTATTAGTGAGCCAAATATCCGAAGACGTAAATATTATTATGTTATTTATATACATACATATCCTACAATCAATTCGAATAAGTTACTTATATAGGTGTAATGTATATAGATTGTAAGTAATAAACATATGAACCAGTTTCCTCAACACCATAGAGGTAGCGTAATCCCTTTTTACTTGGGAAATGCAGTTCTACTTGTAATGAAATAAACAAATATTTAAAATAAATATTTTAAGGAACAAATACTAACAAAAATAAGTACATGTGTAGCATTTAATCCAAGTCAATAAAGAAGAAACAACCGAAATGAACTAAAGTTAGGTATGTACTGAAAATATTTAATTTTCTACAATTTCTGGACCATGATCAATATTTTCTGCCAGCATCCTTTCAGCTGCATCAGTAATTTCAATTAAGAGACGAATAGATGGATATCTCATATTTTGTTCATATCTAGCATAATCCAAAAACCATAATATACTGACGACATGAGCACAGGATCCTAACGTTCTAGCTCCCGACTTGCAAGTACAATAATAGAGAAAGTTCTAATGGTTGATGATCGACATTTTTGTCAATAGCAAAAGATATCCACAACATATATTTACATATATTACGAAATCTGGGGTACACTCGGATTCGTATAATGTTCGGATCCTCCACCAATTCGTCAAATTGAAAAATATTAGTTTCTTCCCTTTGAAATTTGTCTTGAATAGTCCTTTTTCCCAAGTTTACATGATAAATTCTAGTTAGCTACTTTAAATAGTTTATATCTAAACGGGGGAACTCATAAGTGTGCAAATGATTTAATAAAACCCACTGACCGTTCCTTAAATCTAGATTTTCAGCGTCAACTTGTACTTGCAAAATATTTACTTCGTCCAATTTACCTAATATTTGTTCCGCCATTTGTATCGTACCGGGCATCTTTATTGCGGGATGGAATTTTTTAATAAGAGCTCCAGATATCTGATAATATTCGTTTAAATTAGCAGCATGGTGTATCAAAATAGTGTTAATTAAAAACTTGAATAGATTTCAAATGTCCATTACGGGAATCGACTCTCCAACGTGTGGTTGTAATATATCGAGCAAAATTAGCATCACGTGTTTCTAATTGAGCCTGTCCTCTAACAAGAAGAGGGGGCATAAGACAGTTGATACCATACTCTTGAAATGACGGAACAACTACAATTGAAAAGGTCCCTTTCTTCAAACCAAGCTATCATTCCATTAATGTAATTGTTCAATTCATACTGTACAATAGTGTCCTTAAACAAATAACGTTAGAATGACATAAATCATCAATGATTAAATAAAATAAAAACACACTTATGAGCACATGTATATATGCGACAGGCTTGTCATCACAAAGTCGATATAAAAAAACTGATGATAGTAACTTCGCAAAACTTCTATAGAGGATTAACAAACTCAAATTAAAGACAATAAGAAAAAATTACAGAAATTAACGGAGGAAATATTAAATTACAGAGTGATTCGCAAAAAAAATCAATTTTTGTCATTTTTTACCTTAAATATCTTTTGAATCACCCTGTATTTTATTTTTAAATTATATATTTTTGAAAATGGTTCAATGTCGACTACTGACTTGTATTACAAAATATATAAAATTGTATTAAAAATAACCTACAGAGTCGATCAACATAGTAAATTCATACCAAATATTAATATTTTCATATTCCCACTGTAAAGTAGAATACACAGCATCAACAATTTTTTTTGTTAATTTTTGAATCAGCCTGTATTAAATTATACGTTTTAAAAAATGGTCATTTTTCAACTTCATCACCCTGTAAGTTGAAAACTGGCCATAGGATTGAGTTGTGCCCATGGACACTATTGTTCAGGAAGTCGATATTTTCAACATACCAAAATTTCAGGCAAATTAACCGGAACCCATTTCTCCATAAGCCAGCTGCCTGGTGCTTTGTGTATTAAAATTCAGAAAATATATCATTTTTACTTTCCCGGACCCATCAAAGGGAAAGTAAGGTGAACGAGCAAAAAAAAAAAATCGAGATATCGATGGAAATATCCATTTTGAGGTCCCCCAAGAAGATTGAGACCATTTCCAGCGTATGGTCTGTCTGTGTGTCTGTGTGTAATCTTCCACGATAACTGCCGAACCGTTTGACCCATCAAGTTGAAATTTGGTATGGAGGGTCGGTGTGTGTCTAGAATGCGACCATTAGTTTTTGGTTTAAATTGGTACAGTGGAGGGACCTCAAGACCGACATTGGTTAAATATACATGTAACAATTTTTTGCTTTATTTAAATTTTAAACAAACAATACATTTTAGCGCAAAATGTTGAAGTACAAAGTTTTAGAGCATAAAATTACCTACAATTTTTGTCTCAAGCTTTTTCCAAAATTTCCAATAGTTGCGCCACTAGAGGGCGCGTAAAAAATGTGCATGTATGTTTTCTATAGTTTTTCTTGATTTTGAGGACAAACAATGGATTTAGTGTAAAATTTTCTTGTCTAAAGTTGTAAAGCATCAAATTTTCTTTAACTTTTATGTTTAACTTTTATCGAATTCTTCATAGTTTCGCCGCTAGATGGCGAGAAAAATACACATTTAAAATTCCCTACAACTATTGTATGAAAATTTTTCCCGAATTCCCAATAGTTTTCACACATGATTTTAGGAGATCCTAATTGTAGCAGTATGATATATAACGTGCGCATGCGCAGCTTATGTCATTAGCAACATTAAGATATTAATTCACCATCAGCTCGCTATTTTTAATGTGCTCCATAAATTAATGTAATGCTTAGTATTCTGTAATTAAAATATTAATAATAAATAACATATTCTCTACGGTCGAACCGGGAAAGTCCTGGGGTGACACAGCCGATTTTTTTTAAATTTGTTCTAGATTATACCAAATTTAGTTTTATTTATTTATTTTTTTACCCAATACGAATATACAATTTTATTTTTATTTATGTGATTTATATGATTCAAACTTTAATTATTTGTAGTCAATTAATTAAATTCTTACGTAGCTTATTTATTGTACCTTATTCAAAATTTTATTGTTTTTTTATGGTGAACTCCTTTATCGAATTTAATGTGTGCCAGTCTGTTTCTATTTGATTGCTTTAGATGCCTAATTAAGTAAGACATCAGAAATCTACAATAAAAATCGATTGTATTCAAAACAAAATAAAATTCTATAAACTACGTGAACACGAGGCCGTTTAGAATTTATTGTTTTTTTCTATTAGGAGAATTTTTATGACCTGTGATCTCCCAAAGTCCAAACAATAAATAACTATCAATTCATTATCATCGGCAGTTGTTACATTTTATTGGAAACAACGCAAAATTTATTAAACATTCTACATTTTATTATAAACAAAATCAAGCTAAATTATATTCACGTATAATCGCGCAAACAAAACATTTTGTTAGCATGCTGTGAATGAATGCACACCTTCAAACATTATGTTTATCTACACGGTGGAGTATAAATAAATTTATAGAACAATTACATTAATAATTTATACTTGGAAAATATTATTTAGGTTTAAAAAAATAACAACGCGAATCCCGTTTCCTGATTTAAATAAATCCACTTTTTTAATTAGCTGCTAAGCCTATTAATAATTTAAATTAAATATTTTTTCTACTTACATCCCACTTTCTCTAATAATTTGCCTCTTCACCTGTTTCCTGTTAATTATTCTATTTTTCATATTTGCGTTTAATATGAGTCTATTTTTTCTTTTTTTTAAACTAATCTTACTTTATTAAAAATGATGTTAGAAAATAATACTATGGTAGACAACTAACGCCATCTGCTAATGGGACACGGTATAACCTATTACTTGGGAAAATATTTTAATTGTGTATTAAGAACCAGTACTAACTGGAACCGAAATAAAGCCCATCTCCAAATGGTATAAAACCCCAAACAAATGTTAAATACTTGTAAGTTGGATATTGTACCTAATCGGCACTTGATCCCCAAGACTTGGTACCCCCAGGTAGAAAAAAAATTAAAAAAATGAAAAAAATGGAGGAAAATGAGAAAAACATTTAAAAATAAGAAAAATAGGGGAAAAAAGGGAAAATTATCAAAAAATAGGAAGTGATATAGAAAAATAAAGAAAAACATGGACAAATATAGAAAGATGGGGAAAATAGCAAAAAATAGGGAAAAATAAGAAGTAGGGAAAATTGGGAAAAATACAGGAAAATAGGAAAAAAATAGCGATTGTTACAAATAGGGAAAAATAGGGCAAAATAGGAAAAGACATGAATAGGATAATTTGGGAAAAATTGTGAAAAATATGTAAAAATTGGGAATAATATTGCAAAATAGGAAAATTTAGGAAAAATAGGAAAACAGTGAAAAATTGGGGAAAACAGAAAAATAGAGGGAAATAGTGAAAAATTTTTGAAAATATGAGAAAAATTGGTAAAAACAGGGAAACATATGAACAGACAGCGCAAATTAGTGAAAAATAGAGGAAAATAAAAAAAATGGCTATTGTTAAAAATAGAGAAAAACAGGAAAATATAGAGCAAATAAGGAAAAATGGGGAAAATTTTGAAAAAATATAAATAGCATAATTTGGGAGAAATAGTGAAAAATTGGGAAAAATATTGCAAAATAGAAAAATTTAGGAAAAATTGGAAAATAGGGAAAAAAATTGCGATTGTTAAAAATAGGGAAAACAGAAAAAATAGAGCAAAATAAGGAAAAATAGGGAAAAATTTGAAAAATATGAATAAGATAATTCGGGAAAAATGGTGACAAATATGTAAAAATTGGGAAAAATATTGCAAAATTGGAAAATTGAGAAAAAATAGGAAAATAATGGAAAATAGTGAAAAATATAGGAAAACAGAAAAAAGAGGAAAATAGTGAAAACATTGAAGAATATGAACAAACACAGCAAATTAGTGAAATATAGGGAAGAAATAGAGAAAAATAGAGAAAAATAATTGGAAAAAATTGGGAATAATTAGAAAAATAGGGAAATTAGAAAATAAATATGGAAACTTTTGGGATAATGGTGAAAATAGGGAAAATAAGGAAAAAATAGAAAAAAGGAAATAATGGAAAATAACAGGGATAAAAACTATAAAGAAAACAGGAAAAATATGAAGAAATAGAAAAAATAGGGGAAATAGCGAAAATGGGGAAAAATAAGAACAAATAGGATAATAAAAATGGATAAAATGAGGAAAAATACTGAAAAATGGATAACCCAAGAAATTTTGCAAATAATAGGGAACAAAAGTGAAAACAGGAAAAAATAGGGACAAATTGGGAATAATAGAAAAGCATTATAAAAAGATTTATAAAATACGAAAATTAGATAAATATAGAAAAATAGGGAAATATATGGAAAAATAGTGATAAATAGGGGATAATCAGGAAAAATATAAAAATAAGAAAAATAGATAATAATGACAAATAGGGAAAAATAGGAAAAGTAATGAAAAACAGAAAAATTGGAAGGAATAGGAAAAATAGGGCAATTAGAGAAATGAAAAATGAAAAACAGGAAAAATATGAATAAATAGGATAAGTAGGGAAACATAGGGAAAAATAAATACAAATAGAAAAACCAATAGAAAAAATAAGCAAAATATAATAAAAAATAAAAAACAGGATAAAATAGAAAGAAATAGAAAAATGGAAAAATGGTGAAAATTGGCGAAAAAAAAAATGAGAAAATATGGGGAAACCGGTGAAAAAATTGAGCAAAATTGGAAAATTTGTGAAAAAGTGAGAAAAACAGGGAAATTTGGGAAAAATGAGAAAAAACATGTCCCTTTTTGGTTTGTTTTTTTTTATGGACAATTGTCCCTGTGTTTTTTTTGTTTGACAACGGTCCTTTTTTATGGAACCGTGCTTTTGGTTGAGATTAGAAGTAACCTCGATCCATTTTTCTTGTTTATAGGTATTGATCTAGAGTCTGATCTAGATAAAAAAAATAATTGTACCATAAATTTTTGGTATACAGGGTGGAGAAAATTTCATTGCAATATAGTGTAATCTCGAAAACCATAAGAGATACGAATTTTTATATCCAAAATATCAGGGACGCTTTTCATAATAATTGAGAAAAATTAGAATTGCTTATTTTTTATGTTTTGCTCCAGCGCTTTTATTTTGAACAATGTACAGGACCGTACTTAAAAGCATTTATAAGAAATAGTTAATTCATTCAAATAATTAAGAATGAATTCAGGATATGAAATACTTTGAAAAAATCACATAAAAAGTGCAGATCCGTATTTGAAAAAAAAATCGTAAATACATAAATACAATATTGTGCAATATTAATTTTTATCAATTATTATGGAAGCCGTTCCTGATATATTTGAATACAAAGTACTAGTCGATTAGCTTTCAAATTCTTACGGTTTCCAATATTACAATACATTACAATGAAATTTTCACACCCTGTATATACGGATGGTTTACGGAACCACTTTTACATTATAAATGTCGTAAAAATGAATATTAAAATGTCATAGTTTTTTTTTTCAATAATTTAATTTATCCGCCTCTGGATCTTTTACGAACTGCACTTGTCATATAATTTAAATACAGAATGTTGGAATTAAATAATATTCTGGGGCATTGACTGTTTTCTTCTACATAAGAACATATAAAAAAAAAGTAAAACCTGTTCCATACCACTTCGTTAACGTTTGAAATTAATGAATAACTTTTTTCATCATAATCTAAGGCAGTGCTTCAATCGGATTTTTAAACACGTCATTTAAATGCATATTGTTAGAAATTGTAAAACTGGATTTCCGACTGAACCTGCATATAAGCACATAAAAGATGAATATGAAGATTAATGTATCCTTATTTAACTATATGTTGTTTTTATTGTTATGGTTAGGTTATGTTCGTCTATTTAGGAATGGATTATAGATCAAAATAAAAATACGTATGCCATGGAATTCTAATTAAACCATCAACAGAAATTACACAAAAAAAACCGGTTCTGTCGCCCCAAAACTTTCCCGACGAATAATTTTTTAGATATTTAATGTTACATTTTAAACTTTGACATTTTTTATTTTTGACAGGTGACAGTTGGAGAAATAAGTTTGACTGTTCTGAATAGAGTTTTTTAAGGGCTTTCAAATGACATATTGCATGTCCAATTCCGTGACATATTGCATCTGTCATTTTTTGACAGTCACATTTCCGTTTGACAGATGTTATTTGGGTTCTTCTGACAGATAACGCAAACCCATATATCAAATTTCAGCTCAATCGGATTAAACGTGAAGAATACAGACAGATTTCCATATGGAAATTTTCTTAATCATTTCAAGGGACCTCAATATGGATATTTCCATCTTTATCTTGAAATTTTTTTTAGCTCTTCACAATACTTTTCCTTCTCGGAGGTGGGCCGGGAAAGTAAAACCAAAAAGAAATCGATTAAAATGGATGTTTGAAAAAATCGAAAAAAGTTGAAAAAAATCAAAAAAAGTTGAAAAAACAAAAAAAAAAATCAGAACAAATTGGAAAAAAAAAATGGGATAAAATAAAAAACATTGATAAAATGCAATATAAATCGATAAAAATCGACAAATATGGATGTTTGAAAAAAATCGAAAAATGTTGAAAGAAATCAAAAAAAGTTGAAAAAACAAAAAAAAAATCAGAACAAATTGGAAAAAAAAATATGGGATAAAATAAAAAACATTGATAAAATGCAATTTAAATCGATAAAAATCGACAAATATGGATGTTTGAAAAAAATCGAAAAAAGTTGAAAGAAATCAAAAAAAGTTGAAAAAACAAAAAAAAAATCAGAACAAATTGGAAAAAAAAATATGGGATAAAATAAAAAACATTGATAAAATGCAATTTAAATCGATAAAAATCGACAAATATGGATGTTTGAACAAAATCGAAAAAAGTTGAAAAAACTCAAAAAGAAATCAGAACAAATTGGAAAAAAAAATATGGGATAAAATAAAAAACATTGATAAAATGCAATATAAATCGATAATAATCGACAAATATGGATGTTTGAAAAAATCGAAAAAAGTTGAAAAAAATCAAAAAAAAGTTGAAAAAACAAAAAAAAAAATCAGAACAAATTGGAAAAAAAAATATGGGATAAAATAAAAAACATTGATAAAATGCAATATAAATCGATAAAAATCGACAAATATGGATGTTTGAAAAAAATCGAAAAATGTTGAAAGAAATCAAAAAAAGTTGAAAAAACAAAAAAAAAATCAGAACAAATTGGAAAAAAAAATATGGGATAAAATAAAAAACATTGATAAAATGCAATTTAAATCGATAAAAATCGACAAATATGGATGTTTGAAAAAAATCGAAAAAAGTTGAAAGAAATCAAAAAAAGTTGAAAAAACAAAAAAAAAATCAGAACAAATTGGAAAAAAAAATATGGGATAAAATAAAAAACATTGATAAAATGCAATTTAAATCGATAAAAATCGACAAATATGGATGTTTGAACAAAATCGAAAAAAGTTGAAAAAACTCAAAAAGAAATCAGAACAAATTGGAAAAAAAAATATGGGATAAAATAAAAAACATTGATAAAATGCAATATAAATCGATAATAATCGACAAATATGGATGTTTGAAAAAATCGAAAAAAGTTGAAAAAAATCAAAAAAAGTTGAAAAAACAAAAAAAAAAATCAGAACAAATTGGAAAAAAAAATATGGGATAAAATAAAAAACATTGATAAAATGCAATATAAATCGATAAAAATCGACAAATATGGATGTTTGAAAAAAATCGAAAAATGTTGAAAGAAATCAAAAAAAGTTGAAAAAACAAAAAAAAAATCAGAACAAATTGGAAAAAAAAATATGGGATAAAATAAAAAACATTGATAAAATGCAATTTAAATCGATAAAAATCGACAAATATGGATGTTTGAAAAAAATCGAAAAAAGTTGAAAGAAATCAAAAAAAGTTGAAAAAACAAAAAAAAAATCAGAACAAATTGGAAAAAAAAATATGGGATAAAATAAAAAACATTGATAAAATGCAATTTAAATCGATAAAAATCGACAAATATGGATGTTTGAACAAAATCGAAAAAAGTTGAAAAAACTCAAAAAGAAATCAGAACAAATTGGAAAAAAAAATATGGGATAAAATAAAAAACATTGATAAAATGCAATTTAAATCGATAAAAATCGACAAATATGGATGTTTGAAAAAAATCGAAAAAAGTTGAAAAAATCAAAAAAAGTTGAAAAAACTCAAAAAAAATCAGAACAAATTGGAAAAAAAAATATGGGATAAAATAAAAAACATTGATAAAATGCAATATAAATCGATAATAATCGACAAATATGGATGTTTGAAAAAAATCGAAAAAATTTGAAAAAAATCGAAAAAAGTTGAAAAAACAAAAAAAAATCTGAACAAATTGGAAAAAAAATATGGGATAAAATAAAAAACATTGATAAAATGCAACATAAATCGATAAAATAGACAAAAAACAAATACGAAGAAAAAAAAAATGAAAAGAAAACTGGAAAAATATAATAAAGAATTCGGAACAAATTGACAAAGTAATATAATCGAAAACAATCGAATAAAATTGATAGATATTTTAAAAACTCAAATAATAGCGACAAAATTGATAAAAATCGATAAATATTAAAAAAATCAATTACAATCCACAAAAATCGTAAAAAACCAAATAAAATCGATAAAAATCTAAAAATCGACAAAAAATGAATAAGACAAAAACGGAAAAAAACCGAAAAAAAGTCAAATACAAAGAAATCGAATAAAATTGACAAATTCTTAAAAACCCAAATAAAAGCGAAAAAATTAATAAAAATCGAATAAAATCATATAAAATCTAAAAAAAAAAATCGAAAAAAAAATCTAAACAAAATCGAAAAAATTAAATACAATCGACCAAAATGGTAAAAAACAAATAAAATCGACAAAATGGATAAAAATCTAAAAAACCAAATAAAATCGAGAAAAATAAATTCTGACAAAATCGATAAAAATCAAATACGATGGACAAAACCCAAATAAAATCGACAAAAATGGATAAAGTTTAAAAAAATCGGTACGAATTGAAAAAAAATTGAATAAAATTAAAAAACATTAAAAAAAAAAAAAAAAAATATTGAAAAGAATGAAAAAAATTAAATATAATCGTAAATATCGGATAAAAACGCGAAGAATTGGAACAAATTGAATAAAAAATGGGATGTAATTAAAAAACATCGAAAAAATAGTCGAAAATCAAATACGATCTCAAAAAAATCGGACAAAATCGAAAAAAAAAGGAAAAAAGTCAAATACAATACAAAGAAATCGAATAAAATTGACAAAAATCTTAGAAACCGAAATAAAAGCGACAAATTGATAAGAATCCAATAAAATCATATAAAATCGAAAAAAAAAATTAATAAAAACAAAAAAAAATCGAAAAAATAAAATGCAATCGACCAAAATCGTAAAAAACTAAATCAAATCGACAAAATCGATAAAAATCAAATATGATGGAAAAACCCCAAATTAAATCGACAAAAATGGAAGTTTAAAAAAATCGGAACAAATTGAAAAATTATTGGATAAAATTAAAAAACGATCAAAAAAAAATAAAAAAAAAAATGAAAAGAATGAAAAAAATTGAAAGAATTAAACAAAGTGAATAAAAAATGGGATAAAATTAAAAAAACATCGAAAAAATAGTCGAAAATCAAATACGATCTCAAAAAATCGGATAAAATCGAAAAAAAGGAAAAAATCAAATGCAATCGAAACGACATAAATCGAAAGAATAAAAAAGAATTGAAAAAACGAAAAAAAAAACCAATGAAACAAAAAAAAACTAAAAAAAAAAAAACAAATAAAAAATTAAAGAAAATCTCCAAAAAACTGGCGGAAATGCCCGAAGATTTTTCTCTATTAATTCTAATGTTATTAATTTAGAATAAAATAAAAAAAAATTATAAAAAATCTCGAAAAAAACTCAGTTAGAACGAATATTGTAAGATCTATATAATTTTTCGTTAACCGCATCTCGCACTACCCCACTTATAAAGTAAAGACACCTACCCCTTTCGACCGCAAGTCCGACCGTTTTTATCTTTGACTGGATCTACTACGACCACAACTTCCACAGCTTTTTTCGGATACTCAGTATAATATTAAAATAAGTAAATTAATGGGTAACTGAAGGTTACGTCTTGGTGCGTACACACTTATTTTTGAAAAAAGAAAGCCAATTTGTATTTTCAAGTGTGTAAAAGTTTTTATTGAGAGATGTATATATATATATATAAATCTCTAAGTCATATATATAAATCTCTAAGTCATATAAACTGTCGAGCGCTTTCGGCACGCAGTGCCATCTTCAAAACAAAAATTTAACTCACTTGAACAGAGCAAAATAGAAATTAAAAGTACATGATGGTTTAAGGTAGAATAAAATTTTTAAAATATAAAAAAACGTTAATAGAAAAAATCATGAGAGGAGCTCAATCATGATAGGACAACATGTCTTTATAAAAGACAACAACTGCTTAAGCAGCATTAAAGAATGAAAAATCAAAAAAAAAAATTAAAAAACTAACTTGTGACCATGCAGGTTTTACAAATAATGAGTGAGGTTAGGTGTTGGGTGGAGAGAAATGGTAAACTTTAGAAAAGGCAGGATATAAGAAAAGAAGAAAATGACGGGGAGCTGGACTGCCGAGAGGAAGAAGGTAAATTTGGAAAAGAAGAGTGAAGTTGACAGGTGACTGAGTGACTAAGGGAGCGGTAACGTGGAAATAGCGAAGAAGTGACTAAGTATCATACACTCACAGGCTCTTAAACAGAGGTTTGTATTTATTGATGTTTAAGTTAATTTGGGTATTAACACAAGAAGAGGAAGGATTATTCAGTTCGCGAAGAATTTCCAAGTCTTCTAGAAGGTCAAGCTTAAAATTGCAATTAAAGATGTGTAAGATTTTAACATTTTCAGAAGGAATGAAATTATGATTGTTAAAATTTAGGTGGTGTCCACACACCACCTAAAATTTAACAATACAATGGTAGAATACGGTTTATTCCAGTTACAATTTTTTTATTTTTGTTAGTTAAAAATAGCAATTAAAAATCACAATTTTGGATTCTTAAAGTCCATAAAGTGAAATAATAATATCACAACTCCTAAAAAAATACTTAATTAACAATGGGTTCATTTTGTGAAAAATCAACGCAATTTTTATCGTTGAAGTGTCGAAAAAATACTATATAAGTTTTGAAAAATTTTAATTTGTAATAAGTAACATTAAAAAACATTTTATGTCTCACGTCCAGAATTACGGCTGCGAACTACTGCGCGTTTACTGGGATATTTTCAGTGTAAAATTAAAATCCTAAATTATTAGGATAGAGTTCCGGGTGTTAGGACTTTTTTATTGTAAATTTCTTTCCCTTTCATAATATTTTTTCAAATTCCCTCTAACGCTTATAGTTTTTAAGTTATTTAAAAAACTATATCTTTTTGTTTAAACTTATGGGTAAACTTTTATATCCTGAATCGTCTAAAAAACAACTCCAATTAACAAATTGGTAATTTTCTTTTTCTATCTTCTTACAAAAACTCACTTTTAAGCGTGTAGCTTTTACGACTGTATTAGCATTAACAATCGTAGAAGTTATGGATTAACTGACTTAATTTATCTTTAAATATACATTAGAATTCTAATTATAATTCTGAACTGGTAAAAAATCAATAATTTACATTATAAGTTATAGTTTTTAATGAGGAAAAATGAGGATTCCTGTAAAGTTGCACATTTTAAAAATAGTATTAATTCGTGATCCTACAAAATAAAATATGAGGGGGGCTCATTCGATTGTATGAAAAAATTGAACCGATAGAAACAAATACAAAGTTACCCCTTATTTTCTCATTTTTGTCATATTTTTCCTCTTCTTTCAAAATTTCCCCTCTTTTCTCTCAAATCCTGCCACTTTTTGTCTCAAATTTCTCCTCTTTTCTCTCAAATTTTGTCACTTTTTCCTGAAATTACCCCGTTTTTTTCTAAATTACCCATTATGTTTTCATTTTTGTTATTTTTTCTCAAATTTCCCCTTTTCTTTCAAATTTTCTAACTTTTTTGTCTTAAATTTCCCCTTTTTTCTTTCAAATTTTGGCACTTTTTTTTTAAATTACCCAGTTTTCCCCTTTTTTCTAAAACTACCCATTTTTTCTCATTATTGTCAGTTTTTGTCAAATTTCCACTTTTTTATGAAAAAATCACTTTTTTGAGTAAGTATTTTTTTTCTTCCCCCCCCCCCCCGTTATCACTCCATTGGTAATGATAGAAAGGGAGAGGAAGAAAATTGGAAATAAAAAGTTGGGACAAAGATTTACATATAAAAAATTGGGGAAAAAGTTTGAAACTAAAAAAGTAGGGGGAAAAATGCTGCGGCGAAAAGTGGAAAAAAAAGTAGAGAAAAAATTGGTAAAGAAAAAGTCTCAAATTTTAAATTATAAGAAATTAGTGAAAAAGTGGAAAGAAGTTTTTGACACAAAGAAATTGGAAATAATTTTAAAAAATGTAGGAGAAAAAGTGGATAAAAGTAAATGAAAGGGTGGAATTAAAAATTAGGGAAAAGTGGAAGAAAGTAGGAGAAAAATGAAAAAAAATGAAAGAACTGGAAAAGAGTTACAGGAGAAAAAGTGGAACAAAAAAATAAGTAAAAAATGTAGGGGAATGGATAGAATAAAAAAGTAGGGGAAAGGATAGAATAAAAAAGTAGGGGAAAGGATAGAATAAGAAAGTAGGGGAAAGGAAAAATTATTGAAAGGATAGAATAAAAAAGTAGGGGAAAAGTGAAAAAATTAGGAGAAGAAATGGAAAATGTTGTAAGCAAAAAAAAGTGAAACAAAGAAATTAGTAAAAAATATGTGAGAAAAAAAGTCTAATAAAGGAGATGGAATAGAAAGCATGGAAAAAAGTACGGAGAAAGTGAAAAAAATAGGGAAAGTGGAAAATGTTTTAAGGAGAAAAAGTGGAACAAAAAGAAATTATTAAAAAACTAGGGGAAAGAGGGTAGTTGACTTATGGGAAAAAGTTAAAAACATACAAAAATTAGTGAAAAAACAGGAGAAAAAATGAGTTAGGAAAAAGAGGAAAAAAAGTTTTAAACTAAAAATTACTAAAAAATGTAGGGGTAAAAGTGTAAAAAAATGTCTAAAACAAAAAATGGGGGGAAAAAATTGGAAAAAAATGTGAAATATAAAAAAACTAGAGAAAAAAAGAATGGTGGAACAATTGCGGAAAAAAATTGAAATAAAAAAATAGGAGAAAAAATGAGTCAGAAAAAAGTGGAAAAAAGTTTGAAATATAAAAAAATTAGTGAAAAAGTAGGGAAAAAGTGAAAAAAAAATGGGGAAAGAAGTGAAAAAAAAAGTTTTAAGGGGAAAAAGTGGAATAAAAAAGTTTGTCAATTAGGAAAGAATGTAGGAGAAAAAGTGGAAAAAAGTAGTTTTAAAGACTGGAATAAAAAAATAATAAAAAAAGTGGAAAAATATAGAGGCAAGTGAAAAACAATAGGAAAGGAAATAGAGAAAAATTTTGAGGGGAAAGGAAAAGTTATATTTTCTTTTTTTTTAAATACACAGCTTAAATTTAGATAGTCAAAGACTTCTTTTATTAAAATAAATTAAAATACACAGGCTAGATTTAGATAGTTAGTAGATTTTGGTAGTTTGTCAATTAGGAAAGAATGTAGGAGAAAAAGTGGAAAAAAAGTAGTTTAAAGACTGGAATAAAAAAATAATAGAAAAAATGGAAAAAAATATTGGAAAATGAAAAACAATAGCGAACGAAGTGGAGAAAAAATTTAAGGGAAAAGGAAAAGTTATATTTTCTTTTTTTTTAAATACACAGGTTAAATTTAGATAGTCAAAGACTTCTTTTATTAAAATAAATTAAAATACACAGGTTAGATTTAGATAGTAGATTTTGGTAGTTTATTATCGAAATGTTGGTAGAATACGGTTTATTGAAAACGGTAACACTGCTAACCAGTTACAATTTTTTTATTTTTGTTAGTTAAAAATAGCAATTATAAATCACAATTTTAGATTCTGAAAGTCCATAAAGTGAAATAATAATATCACAACTCTCACGTCCAGAATTACGGCTGCGAACTACTGCGCGTTTACTGGGATATTTTCAGTGTAAAATTAAAATCCTAAATTATTAGGATAGAGTTCCGGGTGTTAGGACTTTTTTATTGTAAATTTCTTTCCCTTTCATAATATTTTTTTCAAATTCCCTCTAACGCTTATAGTTTTTAAGTTATTTAAAAAACTAGATCTTTTTGTTTGAACTTATGGGTAAACTTTTCTATCCTGAATCGTCTAAAAAACAACTCCAATTAACAAATTGGTAATTTTCTTTTTCTATCTTCTTACAAAAACTCACTTTTAAGCGTGTAGCTTTTACGACTGTATTAGCATTAACAATCGTAGAAGTTATGGATTAACTGACTTAATTTATCTTTAAATATACATCAGAATTCTAATTATAATTCTGAACTGGTACATGAATGGAACGAGCCAGCTGTTCAAGTTAAAATCTTCTGGAAAATGTGTCACTTAAATAAAATGCCTTCTTTTGCCTCAGTGTTTCAGATTTTATGATTAACAGAAGGATTTAAGGTTTAAGAGTTAATTAAAAAAAATTATATTTATATAAAAAATTATAATTATAAACAAGGTTAAGTTTGGCAATTAATTCTTAATGCCAAAAAATATTAAATCACTTTAATTGAAGTAATTATATTCCGATTGATCTTAAATAAACCTTATAACAATTAAAGAAATATATACTACAATATTTTACACTTTTAAGTCTCCTTGTTAATCTTCATAAACCCATTTTACGCTTTTCAAAATAAAAACGGAACGGTTTTATACTTTTTTTTTTAATTTAATAATAATACGTCACTTTAACGGACGTTAATGAACAACAGCGACGTTAGAAAATATAAAATAAATTTTGTTTTCTATGTCGTACTAAAAAAATGTTTTGACAAGGTGAGATAATTGGTCGTAAAACAACACAAAGTTTCGGAACGATGAAAGTGTCTAAAAAAAAGTTCAACTGTGTTTTTTTGACAAAGTTGAGTTTAATTTAATTGGTAAACAAAAGTTAATTAAAAAAGTAAAAGTAAGGTTATTTTTGTTAGTCAAATGTTATTGAATCAGTATCATTATTTCTCGTAAAGAAGCTTTTTTTAAATAATTGGTATAATTTTGATCAATTAATAATATTAACAAAATAAACAATTTTTCATGAAACCAACAGCTTCTGAAGCAGCAAATAATGAGGTACAATCCTTCTTTAAGTCAATAAATGTTACATTTTTTCTTTTGCCTGAATCTTTTTTCATTTTGTACCAGAAAAATCTATCGATACACTAAATAAATCTAGCACTTATCTCTACAAATACTAAACCAAAAAACAAAAGATAAGTACAATGAAATAGATCTCTGTGGTTCCGATTCACACGAAGAAAGTAAAGCTATAACCAAATTGAAAAAAAAAGTTGGTCAATGAGTAATGTTGCCCAATTTAACATTATTTAATCTTAAATTATTATTATAAAAACAGCGAAAAAAATCTGAAAACAGCGAAAGAAAAATTAAAACAGCGATAAAAAAATTCAACAGCGATAAAAAAGCTAAAACAGGGATAAAAAAACTTCTAACAGCGATTAAAAGACTAAAATAGTGAATAAAACAGCGATACAAAAAGTTCAAACAGCGAAAAAATCTTAAAACAAGCTTAAAACGGTGATATAAAAAATGCATGAAACAGCGATAAAACTTCGAACAGCAATAACAGTTTTCAAATAACGATAAAAAAGCTTAAAATAGCGATAAAAAATGTTAAAATAGCTATGAAAAGCTATAAAAAGCTTAAAACATTGAAAAAAGCTTAAAACAGCGAAAAAACTTAAAACAGCGATACAAATGTTCAAACAGCGAAATGAATCTTAAAACAGCGATAAAAAAGCTTAAAACAGTGATAAAAAGCTTCAAACCGCCATAAAAAATTCAGCGATAAAAAGCTTCGAATATCGATAACAAATTTCAAACAGCGATAAAAAAAGCTTAAAACCATGGAAAGAGCTTCAAACCGCTGTAAGAATTCCTGTAACAGCGATAAAAACTTCGAATAGCGATAAAAGTTTTTAAACAGCTTAAAAGAGCGAATAAAAATTTTCAAACAGCGATTTTAAAAAAAGCTTAAAACAGTGATAAATATCTTTACACCTCAATAAAAAAGCATAAAACAGTGATAAAAATCTTCCATAAGAAATGCCTGAAAGAGCGATAAAAACTTTTCAAACAACGATAGAAAAAGCTTGAAGTAGCGGCAAAAATCCTCTAAGGGCGATAAAAAAGGTTAAAACAGCAATAACAGCTTAAAAGAATGAAAACAGCTTAAAACAGTGAAAAAAAAGCAGTGAAAAAAAACTTAAATGGCGATAAAAATTTTTAAACGCAATAAAAAAAAGTTCAAACAGCGAAAAAAATCTTAAAACAGTGATAAAAAAGCTTAAAACGATGATAAAAAAATGCATGAAACAGCGATAAAAAACAGAATAGCAATAAAAGTTTTCAAACCACGATAAAAAAAAGCTTAAAACAGCGATAAAAAATGTTAAAACAGATATAAAAAGCTTAAAACGGTGAAATAAAGCTTAAAACAGCGATAAAAAAGTTGAAACAGTGAAAAGAATTTTAAAACAGCGATAATAATGGCTTGAAACAGTGATAAAAAGCTTTAAATCAAAGAGCTTCAAACCGCTATAAGAATTCCTGAAACAGGGATAAAAACTTCGAATAGCGGTAAAAGTTTTCAAACAGCGATAAAAAAAAGCTTAAAAGAGCGAAAAAACCTAAAAGAGCGATAAAAATTTTCACAAACACCGATTTTAAAAAAAGCTTAAAACAGTGATAAATATCTTTACACAGCAATAAAAAATCATAAAAGAGTGATAATAACTTCTAGTAACGAGAAAAATTTTCAAACAACGATAAAAAAGCTTAAAGCAGCGATGAAAATTTTCTAAAGGCGATAAAAAAGGTTAAAACAGCGATAAAAAGCTTAAAACAGTGAAAAAAGCTTCAAACCGCTATAAAAAAATGCCTGAAACCGATAAAAACTTCGAATAACGATAAAAGTTTTCAAAGAGCGATAAAAAGCTTAAAAGAGCGAAAAAACCTAAAACAGTGATAAAAAAATTTAAACAGCGATAAAAATAAGCTTAAAACAGGGAAAAAAATCTTCAAACAACGATAAAAATGCTTAAAACAGCGAAAAAAACTTAAAAAGGCGATAAAAATATTTAAACATTAATAAAAAGCTTTAAACCGCCATAAGAAATACCTGAAACAGCGATAACAACATCGAATAGCGATAAAAGATTTCAAACAGCGATAAAAAGCTTAAAACAGCGATAAACAAAGCTTAAAACAGCGATAAAAAAAATTAATATTGATAAAACTTCGAATAGCGATAAAAATTTCAAACAGCGATAAAAAAAATAGCTTAAAAGAGCGAACAAATTTAAAAGAGCCATAAAAATAAGTTTAAAACAGCATTAAAAATCTTCAAACGGCCATAAAAATGCTTAAAACAGCGAAAAATCTTAAAACACCGATAAAAATTTTAAACTTAAGACAAAGATACAAAAGCATAAAACAGTAATAAAAAGCTTTAAACCGCCATAAGAAATGCCTGAAACAGCGAATAGCAATAAAAGATTTCAAACAGCGATATAAAAGCTTAAAACAGCGATAAACAAAGCTTAAAAACAGCGATAAAAAAATTTTAATATTGATAAAGGCGATAAAAACCTTAAACAGCGATACAAACTTCGAATAGCAATAAAAGTTGTTGATCTGAAGCTTAAGATATTCATAGGTATAGGTATGTTGATTTGATACTTACGAGCCTTCCAGCATCCTTCAATAGAGCTCGTCCATATCTTCTCTTGCTTCACTAAAGATCCTGAGGTTGAGTTGGGTGAATTTCTTCTTTGGTTTCCGGGGGATTGTGCGTCTGTTCCCGTCAACTATCTATTCATTTGGTCCTTAGAGTTTCTTGGGCGTGGGTGTTGGTGCTATCCAGTCTTCTCCAGCTTCTTGAATTTGGAAATAATAGTAGGGATATTAGTGTGTTCGTGAATTTGGTTGGATGGGAAGCGCCAGGGAAGGTAGGCCATCTTCTTGAGGATCCTCCTCTCTGTTGCCGTGACAGCGTCCAAGAGACGAGGGTGGAGAGAAGTTGAGAGCTCTGTATTCCAAATCGTCTACCAAGGGCACCGAGGAGGGAGGTCCGTCTCCTAACTCTGTCCTGAGTTTTTTGGACTTTGGTCCCCCAAATTGAGCGTACGCGTGAAGCATTCTTAATAATGGACAAGTCTCTCTCCCCAGGGCCCAAGGTCGATATCATTGAGGTTTTGGTTGGATTTTCGTGAGTAGATGGGATGTTTGAATATAATGAGTTGGGTCTTTTGGGGATTTAGGGTAACCTTCCATTTGCTACACCATCTTGCGAATCGATTGAAGAGTTGTTGTGTTTTGGTGTTTAGAGCTGTGGTAGAAGGAGCGGAGAATGAGATTTGTGCATCATCACCGTAGAGTTGGATGTCTTGGCTAGGAGGTTGGGGAATGTCATGGGTGTAGATGACATAGAGGACAGGAGCTAGGACGGAGCCCTGAGGGACTCCAGCTTGTGGAGTGAAGGGATCTGAGAGGGAGTTTCCTACTTTGAGTTTGTTCTTTAATTTTTATAACCATACAGTTGGTTGGATAACCTTTACTGCAATGAAAACATTTCTTTGATTTATCCTAGTTTATTGTCAAATGCTTGTCATTTTTTTATATTGCGTAACCCAGATTTTCTAAGTGATCGAGGAGTTTCCACTTTCAGTTATTTCATATATTTTCTGATATCTAAATGAAAATATGAACATATTTAAAAGCTGCTTTAGTACTTTAGAAGTGACGTCAATGAGCTTGGTTTTAGACAATCTGATCTAGCATTACGGAATGTTAGACATAGATCTGTTCTGTTTATTCTTATCCGAGTGTCAAGAATATTTTTTATTATTTAATATAACGAGAGATTTAAAAACATTTTTATTTTGTAAATTAATTTTAATAATTTAACCATAACAAAATAATACATTAAAATTAACAATATTTTCCATTGCGATAGGTGGAGGCATTTTGACGTTTATATTAGAGTTTGTTTAACCATCCTCTGTCGTTACGTCATACATTGTCCATCTTGATCTCTCAATCATGAAAATGATGATATGGAATTATGACGTCATTAACGTATTTCTTACCTAATGTCGACGTAAATGTTTTTTATTACTTTTGATATTTCAATTAATTACTTTCCCGACGCAACTCCTAGAAGGGAAAGTATTGTGAACGAGCTAAAAAAAAATTTCGATATAAAAACGAAAATACCTTTTTTGGGGGGTCCCATGAGACGATTAAGACCATTTTCAGATGGAAGTCTGTCTGTCTGTCTGTGTGTGTATTCTTCCACGATAGAGGCCACACGTTTAATCCGTTTGAGCTGAAATTTTGTATAGGGGTTTGGGTTATCCGTCGGAAGAACCCATTAGTTTTTGTAAGACATCTATCAGAAGTAAGTGTCACTATCAAAAAATGACAGATGCAATATATCATGGAATTTTACATGCAATATGTTATTTGAAAGCCCTTGAAAAACTCTATTCAGAACAGTCAAAATTATTTCTCCAACTGTCACCTGTCAAAAATAAAAAAATGTCAAAATTTGAGTCAAACGTGAGTGTCACTATAAAAAAATAACAGATGCAATATGTCACGGAATTGGACATGCAATATGTCATTTGAAAAACTCCATTCAGAACAGTCAAAATTATTTCTCCAACTGTCACCTGTCAAAAATAAAAAATGTCAAAATTTGAAACATTAAATATCTGAAAAAGTATTTGTGGATACTCGTCGGGAAAGTTTTGGGGCGACACAACCGATTTTTTTTCATTGTCAAAATGCCTTCCCGGTATAATGAGAAAGTGCATGGTTTAATTTTGTAGTTGATTAATTACTGTTCAAGAGAAGGAAATGCTGGAATACCGTTAAATGCAGTCTACAATGTTTGGGTTCACCCCAATAATCTAATCCTATCATACATTTTAAATATATTCGCCATTTAATCAAGCTCTGGGACTTTAAACATCCTCAACCTGGAAATTTGACATATGTCATTAGTTATATTATAATTTTGAGGTTAAGTGTAAAATAACATTCAAATAATATATGACAAACGTAAAACAGCAGAATACGTCACAGATTATAACGTAACGGCAGAGAATGGTTAAACAAACTCTACTAAATACACCTAATGTGCTTTGTTATTTGCGTGATTGTGATGCTTAATTATTGATTTTTTTCTGATTTTTTTTGACGAATTCACATGTTTTGTATGCATGTTCATTATCATAAAAAAATTAATATACTAAAAATTGAATTGTACTATAGTAACATTTTATCCAGTGGAAAATATTAAAGAACTAATAATAAAAATCCATGATCATCCCTCTCAATAAAAAAGGCGCATTCGACTTTTCCACGAGGGTTCTGAATGGAAGGAACTCTATTAAAACTTCTGGCACCAGCAAACGAAAAAATGAATAATACGAACACAATTACGCGAACTCTGAGTGAATCGAATCACATGCCTCGCGAAACATATTATGGATGCAAGTGCGCATTATATCGTAAGAGCAGTCGCTTGTTTGTTCAAAAACAATATGGCCTTTCATGCCGCACCGACCACTTGACTGTTTTATTATTATTGAAAGTTATTAAAAGGCCGTGAGGAGGAGGAGAAGGAGGAGGGAGAGAGTGGCGGACGGGCAGGCAACAGCTACGAATTTTAATTGGAAGAAATATCCCATCTTAATCAGAGTTTTCACTCGAGAACGTTAGAAAAAAAAACAGTGCTGCACCATTAGAATGCTGAATTATTTTTTTTATTTTTTTATTTGCTAGAACTGTATTAAACCATTTTCCTTACTAGTAATAGTAGTACTGATAGGTAGACAATATAAAAAGACAGATTTGAAGAAGACCAAAATTGCTTTTTATTCTCTTGAGATGATACAGGGAAACAAAAAATCCGGTACAGTTGACTACTTTTTTTATAATTTTTTGAATTTTTATAACTCAATTTCCGGTATGAAGGAGGACAATTTTCAAAAAAGTTTATTGATGTATCAAAACCTTTCAAATAAGCTATCAAACACTTTGATCAAATTAGTAGATTTCGAAATATTCTGGTGGAAGTAAATTTACAAAAGTGGGCGTAACGCGTTTGTAGTGAATTGATATCCCAGTTTTACTGTGAAAAATTTGGTTCGAATAGCTAAGGTGTTGAAAAAAAATTAAAATCTGTTTTCCTCTTTTTATCGAATAAGGAAATCCAACTGCCTTTATCCATTATCAAGAATCCTAATCTAAAATGGGTTTATATGCATCCAACTAAAATTTTAATGGAAAAAATATTGCATCTTTTTTTTCCTGAATCGGGCGTGGGAGGTCCCGCCTGCACTGAGGCTCTAGGCCTATTGTGTCCCGCCAGTTTTCACATCAGTCCAGTACTTTTGACAAAGGGGCCCGCGCAAGTCCGCTTGCACCCCTGCTTTTTTTCTTTTTCCGGAGTGCTGGTGTCCGATCGGTTTCTCTTCTGTCCGCCGACCGATCCCTGACCTCCACTACCTGCCCCTGTAGTGGTCCTTGTCCCAGAGGTGCCTGCTTTTGCAGCACGTTTGGTGTCCACTGGTACCGGTGTTTTTGCGCATGACGCTAGCTCCAGAGAAAATTGTATTATTCATTCATGATCATCCTCAACATCATAATCATAATCCTCATCATCAAAATTTAAATTTTTTTCTTCCTAAAGCCCTTATTATCAATTTTTTATCATATCTAGAAAGTAAATAAGAAGGTAGGTGGCAAGGGGTAAAGGGTGTAACCCGAGAATATTGGTAATAGGAGTAGATGGTCACGATCCTCAACTAAAAGAATGTCATTTTCTAATAATATGCCAATCAACCCCCAACATTAGTAGCAATAAATTCAACTTTATAAATATAAAACCTCGTAACTGATATTTTTTTCAAAAACTTATATTGTAAACTCGTATCTCAGAAATTGAGCAAAAACCTATACTTAAAATATTTTGTATAGTATAATTATCATTTATATCTATTAAACTTTTAACCCACCCTTAAAGCACTCTTGCGAGATTCTGCCTCTCAGTGTGAATTATTTTATTTTTAATTAGTAATGAAACACAAAGTCCAGTACCACAGAAATATATTTATTGTAATAGTTTAAATATGAAATTGTCAACTAGTTTCGACTTCCGCCATTATCAGGCCTACAATAGCACTCGTTAATGAACAACATGTACAAAAAAAAAACATTGATATAGAGTGGCTTACCATAAACATCATGGAGCAAACGGTGAGATAAAATTTTGTTGGCTTGATGATGGCGGAAGCCGAAACTAGTTGCCAATTTTATATTTAAACTATTACAACAAATATATTTCTGTGGTACTGGACTGTGTGTTTCATTACTCATTGGTTGACCACCTTTGAGACATGGATAATCTGATGAACTTATTTTTAATTTATTGAAGCACTACTGTGAGATTCTGCCTCTTAGTGTGGATTATTTTATATTTACCTTTACCTAATTTTAAAAATACTATAAGTGTCCTAATTTTTTAATATTTTAACAATAATTAAAAAAAATTTCTTTTTGTTTCAGGTAAGCGCAAATCAGATACAATTTGTAAGTACATAAATATTTATGTTTTATCTAATCCAAAATCATTTATTTTTTGTACTATAGTTGACGAAATTTGTACAATTCGTAAATTAGCATCTGTAAAGTAAATCGCACGGGTTAACCAGCGATCATTGACCCAACAACTTTTTGCTGCTTTTTATACATTTTTTAGTTAAATTTTTCTACCATTTTATTAGGGATTTTGTAAAAAAAATAAAATTATAAAGCGACATCATATTTAAAATAAATAAACAGATGATAATCTTTTAAAACCGAAACTGGCGGTTTAAAATTAAGCTGAATTCTAAGAAAATTCCATTTTATTATAAAAATTAAGATACCAGGATTAATTTTAATACCGGTCCTGATATTATAATTTCCCTAATACGAGTAAATTGATGTTATCAATTTACAGTTTCTCTCTCTTCAATATTGATGGTCTTAAAAATAATATTTTAAAGATTTAATAAAAAAAACAACGTTTCGATTACTTTAAAATCTTCTTCAAGGTTCTTAAACCAAACTCTACAATTAAAAACAAAAATATACGAACACAATAATAAATAGTTTATTAATATGTCAAAACATCATAAATTATATAACAGTACATATAATTATACTAATAATATATAAAATTAAATATTCCTTCTCCCCAAAAAAAAAAATTATTCAAGAATATACAGGCGCACTCAGAAAATTTATATTTTTTCCTACAGCCGTTATTATCAATTTTCCAGAAAATTTAATATTTTAAAGATTTTAGAACCGACGAAAAAGTATCAACGTTTCGATTAATTTAAAATCTTCTTCAAGGTGCTTAAATCAAACTTTGCAATTAAAAACGAAAATATACGAACACAATAATAAATAGTTTATTAATATGTCAACGTTTCGATTGATTCAAATCATCAGAAATTATATAACAGTACATGTAAATGTACTAATAATATATAAAATTAAATATTCCATCGCCCAAAAAAAATTGTTCAAGAATATACTGGCGCACTCAGAAAATTTTTATTTTTTTCCTACAGCCGTTATTATCAATTTTCCAGAAAATTTAATATTGCAAAGATTTTAGAACCGAAAAAAAATTATCAACGTTTCGATTAATTTAAAATCTTCTTCAAGGTGCTTAAACCAAAATCTACAATTAGAAACAAAAATATACGAACACAATAATAAATATTTTATTAATGTCAACGTTTCGATTGATTCAAACCATCAAAAATTATATAACAGTATATATAAATATACTCGTAATTGATAAAATTAAATATTCCATCGCCCAAAAAAAATTATTCAAGAATATACTGGCGCACTCAGAAAATTTATATTTTTTTCCTACAGCCGTTATTATCAATTTTCCAGAAAATTTAATATTGTAAAGATTTTAGAACCGAAAAAAATTTATAAATGTTTCGATTAATTTAAAATCTTCTTCAAGGTGCTTAAACCAAAATCTACAATTAGAAACAAAAATATACGAATACAATAATAAATAGTTAATTAATATCTCAACGTTTCGATTGATTCAATACATCAAAAATTAAATATTCAATCGCCCAAAAAAAAAATTCATGAATATACTGGCGCACTCAGAAAATTTATATTTTTTTCCTACAGCCGTTATTATCAATTTTCCAGAAAATTTAATATTGTAAAGATTTTAGAACCGACGAAAAAGTATCAACGTTTCGATTAATTTAAAATCTTCTTCAAGGTGCTTAAATCAAACTCTATAATTAAAAACGAAAATATACGAACACAACAATAAATAGTTTATTAATATGTCAACGTTTCTATTGATTCAAAACATTAAAAATTATATAACAGTATATGTAAATATACTAGTAATATATAAAATTAAATATTCCATCGCCCAAAAAAAAATTTCATGAATATACTGGCGTACTCAGAAAATTTATATTTTTTCCTACAGCCGTTATTATCAATTTTCCAGAAAATTTAATATTGTAAAAATTTTAGAACTGAAAAAAAATTATCAACGTTTCGATTAATTTAAAATCTTCTTCAAGGTGCTTAAACCAAAATCTACAATTAGAAACAAAAATATACGAATACAATAATAAATAGTTTATTAATATGTCAACGTTTCGATTGATTCAAAACATCAACATGTAAAAATACTAGTAATATATAAAATTAAATATTCCATCGCCCAAAAAAAAATTATTCAAGAATATACTGGCGTACTCAGAAATTTTTTTTTTCCTACAGCCGTTATTATCAATTTTCCGGAAATTTTAATATTGTAAAGATTTTAGAACCGAAAAAAAATATCAATGTTTCGATTAATTTAAAATCTTCTTCAAGGTGATTAAATCAAATTTACAATAAAACTGAAAATATACGAACACAATAATAAATAATTTATTAATATGTCAACGTTTCGAATGATTCAATACATCAAAAATTAAATATTCAATCGCCCAAAAAAAATATTCATGAATATACTGGCGCACTCAGAAAATTTATATTTTTTTCTACAGCCGTTATTATCAATTTTACAGAAAATTTTATTGTTTATAAAAGTTTCTAAATTATTTAAACTATACTATCCCATATTAAAATATCCAATCATCATCATCCTCAATATCATAATCATAATTTCCATTTTTTATTCCCAAAGCCCTTATTATATTTAAATATACTAATAATATATAAAATTAAACAATATTTCTAATTAATTTATTGTCTATATGTACTTTTTAATAATCTATATACAAATACAAATACAAAATAATACTGGCTTAAACCCCTTTGAAACAAACGCAATTCTAAACCTCAAAGACCAAAAGTTTTTGTTTCGATTTTGTCAATCTCCTCAAGGGAATCAAAACTTATTTTGTTCCAACCGTGCCGAGCTCCTTCCTCCAATGCGGGATGGCAAAGCAATTGAACATCATAATTGGTAATCAGCGGTGTCGCAGCGACCGCGACACGTGTCACAAACAAGCCTACACGTGAACAATACAAACTAATACCCCTTTTAAGCGGCTATAAGGGGTTGGTTATTTGTTATACAGCAATAATTCTCGTAGGGTTGTGGAATATTACAAGTGGCGTGTGGCGTGGGAGAAATTAAGTTGTACAAAATTAAAAGTCGATGACTTAGAAAAAAATATACAAAGCATGCTTGTTGAAAATTATAATTATAATAGAAATTAATATATTTTTACCTAGTGACTTTACTTTAAGCGGTGGTTGGACTAGGCGAATTTATTATCCGCTGGCTATCAGCTTGGTGTGACCACAAAATGTTGAAATATGCATTTTTACTTCTTTTTATTCAAATTCTAATGTAGCAAAATTCATTGTTGGTTAAAATATGTAAAAATTAATTTTTTTTTCAAATCCGAGTATGGAAAAATGCACTGTTGCTTCTTTTCTTTGAATTCGGGTGTGGCAAAATGCATTGTTGCTTTTTTCCAGTTAAAATATGTAATTTCCTCTTCTTTTTTAATTAATCTATAAATTTGGCCTCTTACATTATGGTTTTCCACTTGTGGTCTGTTACCCTTTCCCTATTCGTTCTGTTTCTTTATGTCAAATATTTCAGTTTTGTCTTTCTGTCAAGTGTCATCTCAATAGCTGTCGCATGGTACTTGCTATTTCAATTTTTTTTTAAACTTAATTTTTCCTTCCTTAATGCATCGTAGGATGCACTTTGATGTTGTAATACACTATTTGTGATCCTCTAGTTTAGGGGGCGTTGGGTATTGGTTAATTGTGTAAAAAAAGTTTTCAACATTATTTTTATAAAAAATTTTACCATGTTAGTGTTCAATTTTCATACCAAATTTTAACACCATGTATAATTTCGTCATTATTTTTGTAAGTAACCTCTTTTTGAGTATGTTTTATTGTATTTCAATGACTTGGAGTTTTAATTATTCGTTGAATAATTTTACCACATTTGAGTTATGGATAATCCACTGTTTTTTTTTTAAATATGTAAAAATGCATTTTTTTCTCTCGTTTCGAGTGTGGAAAATGCACGCTTGCTTTTAATTTTTAGAATCAGATGTTGAAAAATGCATTCTTACTACTTTTTATTTAAATTCGTATGTGGTAAAATGCATTATTGCTTTTTTCCAGTTGAAATATGTAAAAATGCATTTTTTTCTTTCGATTCGAGAGGGGAAGAAATGCATTATTGATTTGTTTTTCAAATTCTCGTGTGAAAAAATGGACTTTGGCCTGATATATTTGGTAGAAAATGCATTGTTGCTTTTGTTGCTTGAAATCGAGGGTGGAAAAATCCATTCTAGCTTTTTTGCTTGACATTGAGGGAGGAAATATGCAAAAAGTTCAACATGTTTAACTTTTGGAAGCCGGCAGCGGCGACTAACTATAAAAAAGCAAAAGTGCTGAAACTGAAAAAACTCGAGAGCATAACGTAAAAGTGCTCAAACTGAAAAAATCTCAAGAGTTTTACTCAAGAAATGTTTTTATAAAAAGATGCAAAAGTGCTCAAGCTAAAAAAACCTCGAGAGCAAAAAGTAAAAGTGCTCAAACTGAAAAAATCTCGACAGTTTACGGAAGAAATGTTTTTATAAAAAAAAGCAAAAGTGCTCAAGCTAAAAAAACCTCGAGAGCATTAAGCAAAAATTCTCAAATTAACAAAATCTCGAGAGTTTACTGAAGATATGTTTTTATAAAAAAAGCAAAAGTGCTCAAGCTCAAAAAACCTCGAGAGCAAAAAATAAAAGTGCTCAAACTGAAAAAATATCGAGTGTTTCATGAAGAAATGTTTTTTATAAAAAATGCAAAAGTGCTCAAGTCGAAAAAACCTCGAAAGTAAAAGTGCCCAAACTGAAAAAATCTCGAGAATTTAATGAATAAATTTTTTGATAAAAAAAGCAAAAGTGCTCAAGCTCAAAAAACCTCGAGAGCAAAAAATAAAAGTGCTCAAACTGAAAAAATATCGAGTGTTTCATGAAGAAATGTTTTTTATAAAAAAAAAGCAAAAGTGCTCAAGCCGAAAAAACCTCGAAAGTAAAAGTGCTCAAACTAAAAAAATCTCGAGAATTTAATGAAGAAATGTTTTTTATAAAAAAAGCAAAAGTGCTCAAGCTAAAAAAACCTCGAGAGCATAAAGTAAAAGTGCTCAAATTGAAAAAATGTCGAGAATTTAATGAAGAAATGTTTTTTGTAAAAAAAAGTAAAAGTGCTCAAGCTAAAAAAACCTCGAGAGCATAAAGTAAAAGTGCTCAAATTAACAAAATCTCGAGAGTTTACTGCACGTGACCGTAGCTGGCAGCGCAGTCAGACCAGATCACTGTTGCTACTTGCTACTATCAAAGGCGAACAATGACTGATGACTTCAAGCGGAATGGGAAAAAATTATTTCCATTTTAAATATATTCCAAAATTATCCTTGTTTGTGGGACGTTACGTCGGAATTTGAAGAAAGTTTCGTACAATAAACTATTAGAGCACTTAAAGATTTCAAATATTCCCTCTACACTTGAGTCGATTAAAAACAAATTAAAAGAAGATTGCTGTCAGCCGCTGGCAACCAGCCTAGTCCGACCAATGCTTTAGACCGAGCGAGGCACGTATGAGGTCTTGTGAAATGATGATTATTGTTAACATTATACAAGACTACGTAACTTACAGTAAATTTTTATTATTATAAATATCTACAAAATTTGCCTACCTTCGACTTCGAAGTTAATCATGAGCCAATTTTTATTTTTTCTGAAACGACTCAGCATAGACAAATTCTTTTATTTTTTTACTAATATTTGACTAATATTTTAACTTTTATTTTCTGCGACACAAGGCGATTTTTGTGAGATCCTATTGTTTATATGAGAAAACTACCGAAAAATTCATCAATTCTGCTAAAATCTATCCTAGTGTCTTCCAATAGTCTTAAACAACGCTCTACCCTAGATAGCTCTTGTTAATTATTAAATTTTGATATCGGTACATATACCCTTAAAGGGCTTAGTTGCTGAGATACGGGGTGTTAAAAATTTTAGATCAAAATTAAAAAATCCCATAAATCAAAAACGCCTTTAAATTTTTTTTTCAAATCTGGTGACCAATATACTCTGCAAGAAAGTCATATTTTGACACAAACTAACTTTTAAAAAATTTAACCAGTGGCGAGCTATTAGGGTTAGTGTCAACTTTTGCGCTCCTATTTTTTACGCCACTGGGCCAAAAAGATTTTTTATTAATTTTTTTATTTCTCTGTTCAGTTTTAATTAAAAAAATAATAACCATTTATGGTGTCAAAAAGAACGGTCTTCTAGAAATTTACTTCTAAACAAAAGTCTGCAAGTACTTGGATAATTTACAATCAGCAACTATGCCCTTTAAGGGTATATGTACCGATATTAAAATTCAACAATTAACAAGAGCGTTGTCGGTCGAATATAGCAACACCCTGTATAATATATGTTTACCTAATTTAACAGATTTTGGACAAACAAATGTTTTTCTGGTAAGCGTTATAGTCTACTGAGTGTTTTTTTACTGTTTCATATCTGATCTTTATTTAAAAATAAGTATTTTTATTGATAAGAATTATGCCTCATCTCGTAGATTTTTGTTATTTTATCTTTGATCTGAATTTTTGTCCAAATCGATTATTATCGGAATATACATTTTTAAATATATTGTAAAATTATTTTCCAATTTTAACGATACAACTAGCTCCAGCAACATAAACATCACCCCGCACCTCCTCCACCAAAAACGAGAAGTTAATTACCCTGAACTGTGGTTGGCTCAATATCGGTTCATAAATCATAATTCATATCGAGGGGGTGCGGACTGGAACACAATGGTCTCTTTGCTCTATTCACGGTTTTGACGCCTCGCTCTGGTGCCGACCCGTTAGCGATTCGCTCGCGTGAGTCCTGCGTCGCGGCGCCAAGAGGCGTCGAATTTCATTTTATAAGTTTATGATCGACGAGTCTATCAAAAACGTGCATTATTTTAATGTTAAATTGTAATAACATTAATTAATTGTATACACAGAGAAATAGTAGAATCTTTTGACAAATATGTTGATATTGTCAAATTTTGTTCCAAAAATAAACAAAATTTAAATTAACTCATGTTTTATATAGTAAAAGCCAAACAAAGTTGCGCGCACGTCATCAATGACGCATTTTCATGTCTTATGTGACTACTTTTCCGTCGCATATTGTATAATACAATTTGTACAAAAAACAACTCTAAAAGTAATGCAAATAATATAAGATTCTTGAAATTAAATAATATCTGTGCATAAGGTTGTTTTTGTTGAGTTTAGACGCCCCTCTATGTAAAATTTTGTGATAAAATTTTAATCAACAGGTTAGAAAGTAAGAGGGGTGGTAATAGTGAGAATGACTGCCAGAATATGTGGCATGAGGCATTATTGGTTACTCCTGATACGTGGAAAAATTCTATAAAACATACAGAAGAAATTTGTAGGTGGTATGAGAGGGAAAGAATATTTGAGTGCCCAGAAGTCCGTCCTTTGATAATAAATTTTGATAGTGATGATAATGATGCTAATGACGAATCAGATTGAGAAAATGAATCAGGTTTTGACGTTTTTTAGTAAACATTTTGGCTACCTTCTAATAAATCATTTAATTATTTACTTGTTTATTTATTTATTTTTTCATTTACTTATCAAAAAAATTTGAGAACAATCAAAACATATGCAAATAGAAATTCAGTAATTAGTATTTATTCCTGATCAATCTGACAATACTGTAAATTTAAACGTCATCAAACGGTGATGATGTGCGCGCAGTTTTGTTTGGCTTTGACTATATATTTTTCGAAAACTGTTGCATTACTTTGCAACTACTTTCTCTAAACCGGCAACGACTTATGCTTAGCTATAAATATTATACGAAATAATTGAACTGGCACCACCGCTAAAATTAACTATTATTAATGTGTTTAGTTGTATTAAAATAAAAAATAAGAAACTTAAATATAAATAGTTTCAGTAAAAGTTAAAAATGTGTTGATTCGATTCGATTTATTAATTTTTGGAAAACGTTCCACATGTATATATTAAATTTACAATGTACTTAAAATTGTTTAAACCTATTCTTTTTTATATAGTCGTAAAATCAGTAACACATTCGAATATATGTAAGTTTATTTCTACTGTTTTCGTAAATATTTAGAAATTCCTTTCTGCATGTTATAAGTTCGGGAATGACTGTAATTTCATCAAGATTTCATCGAGTTTGAAAGACAAAACAGTATTATAAACGAGGTAAACGCCGAAACAACGAATTCTTGAAGCATTTTTAGAAGTTGTTGTGTTATTTTATTTAAAGGATGATTACAGGTGATGACACGTTCACAAGACAAACACACCAAACAAGAAATTTTTTCCAGAAATAAATATTAGGTACAGAGATTTTATGTATACTGTATTTCAAAGTAATATGATTTTAAGTACAACACATTTAGATTTAAACTAGAAAAATATAGAATTTATGTAATGCTTTAATATACATTTTTATAAGGGGCAAAAAAATACAAATACATAGAAAATAAAACAATTAAAAGAAAATATGTGAAAGAAATCATGAGCATATAGTAAACTATAAAGAAAGCAGCAATAAAAATAATTCTACAAAAAACCAAAAAGGACACAAGTGGAAAGATGCAGAATGTAAAGAAGAAATAAAAAAGAGGAAATAAGCCAAACAGAAAATGGTACAAGCAGGTACAGACGAAGAGAAAAGACAGTACGAAGAGCAAAGAAGAATAACAAGATATGCAGGTCAAAAAAAAAAGATGGGATGTGGAAGGCAGAATAAAACGGTGAGATGGACATGCAAGATGGAATCAAATAGACAGATGACAACATCAATGGTAAACTTGTAGAGAGGATCTGGTATACAGACAGATCCAAGACCAGGTAAGGAACTAGTACTGGAACATACAACGAGGGGAAAAACTCCCAACTCAACATCCTGTGGGGAATAAATAGTTCCATAATTCAAGTGGAATTGTACGCAAATATGGTATGGAAATGCAGAGAAAAACTTCAATGTCGTATAAGAACAACAAAATAACTTTGATGTGGGTTCCACGTCGAGAGCAATGAAATAACTGATGAACTAACCAGAACTAGAACACGCACTCGGAATCGCAAAATCTGTCATCGGAGGATGCATACGGAATTGGGTCAAACGAAAACAAAGAGGGAAATGGAATAAAGCCCTTCTCATGCACCACGAAAAAACATTAAATAAATAACCGTCGAAACACAAAACTGAAGAACTACTCAAAATGAGTACGAACCATGTTAGAATCATAACGGACCTCCTCACTGGCCATAGTCCAATGAGAGAACACCTACATAAAATGGGGTTGTTCAACGTAAAACATAGCCTAGGCTAACCCAACCGATAAAGAACCTACACAGACTAGTTCAGGGGGACTAGAGTTACGGAGTGGGTGCTGTAAAACAAAATTGGAGTGTATAAAAGAAGTCCAAGTACCTGAGGTGCCGCTGGGAAAAAAAGGTCCAGCTTTCGGGGAAAAAGTGACTTAAAAACTTCTAAAACAAATAAATTAGTAAAAAGAGTAGGAGAAAAAACGTAGGACAAAAAAGTGTGAAAAAGAGTGGGGAAAAACAAAAATTTTGGAACACAAAGAAATGAGTAAAAAAGTACAAAGCAAAGTTCAGGAAAAAAAAGGACGGGAATCAGTGAGGAAAAGAGGCAAGAAAAAAAGTTTGAAATTATTAAAAAAGTAGGGGAAAAATAGTGGACAAAAAGAAAAGTGTGGATAAAAAAAGTAGGAAAGAAGTTTGAAATTTAAAGCAATTAGTGAAATAGTAGAAGAAGAAAAGGTGGTTAGAAAAAAAAAGAGGGACAAAAACTTTTGAAATAAAGAAATAAGTAAAAAAGGTGGAAAAAAGGTCGAAAAAAAGATGAAAAACAAAATATTTAAACATAATTAAAGAAGTAGGGGAAACAAAGTGGAGCAAAAAAGTGAGAAAAAAGAGTGGAGGAAAAAGTAGGAAAGAAAAAGTTTGAAACAAATAAATAAGTAAAAAAGTAGGAAAGAACAAGTGAATGAAAAAATGGGAAAAAAATATTAAAAAATAAAAAAATGGGAAAAACGGTGGAAGATAAATTGAAAAAAACAACCGTCCACTCCGGAGTAATTAAATTTTCCCTTCTTTATCAATAAAAAACCAGTTGAGAAAAAAAACAATTTTCAAGAGACGAGACTATTACTTGACAATTAATTATATTGTCTAATTTCATAATTTTATTAAAATTTAAAAATAAAATGAAACGTTTTTATTTAATAAACAAATCAATTTTGGGAGTGTAAAACTGTATTATTATTCGTTAAATAAGTTAATTAATTTGACAGAAAATTTCTCTCTTCGTAAATCCAATAAAAAATATCAAATTGAGAAAAATATACAGGGTGATGGCAACAATACGTTAGTTATGATTAAAAAGGACACTTTTATTTGCATACCCTGTAGAATAGAAAATTTCATTAGTCATAAAAGTTTATTAATCCAATAAAATGTATTAATCTGAAAAAAAAAATCAAAAATGTACAGGATGATGCCAACAATATGTTAATAAAAAAAAATGTACAGAATGATTCCAAGTATTCGTAAATTATGATTTTAATTTGTACATCCTGTAGTATTAATTTGACAGAAAATTTCACTAGTGATAAAAGTTTTCAAACTCAAAACAATTTATTTAATTAAAAACAACAAGGACAATTTAATTTGCACATCCTGTAGTATTAATTTCACAGAAATTTTCACTTGTGATTAAAGTTTCCCAATCCAATGAAATGTATCAAAATGAAAACAAAAATATTTAAAATATACAGGAAGACGCAAATTCTAATTTTTAGTTACATATAACTTACCTGTATAATATGATCAGCATATACTTTTGCTCTATCCCAATTTCCTAATAAAACATGCAGAAACAAAAATCCTAAAAAAATAAATATTATATTATTAGTTACCCCCTTTATTATCTTATTTTAAACAAAATAATCATTCTTTTATATTATTTATCTATTTATTTATTTTTATATTATTTATCTACTTTTTATGCATAAATACTATTTAATTTTATTTAATGATTTTTTTTTGTTGGGGTTCGTTTACCACAACGAAACCTGAATACACCAACTATGTTAAAATTAAAAAATAATTATTCAGTTATTTCAATTTTTTTATATAAATAGTACAAAAATAATTCAGTTCCCTATTTTTTCAAGAGTAAGAAAATAAGATATATAGTTAAGATCACCCAAAAATGAAAAATATTAAATTAAACAAAGAGTTTCAAAAGATTTTTAAATAAAGCAGGAGTTTTGGCGCATGAGCAGCTGCTACCATGGTTAACCAGAAATTTAGCTACTGTTACTAGCTCCAGTCTATCTTTAGACTCTATTTGGACTCAATTTGAAAATACCAGTATGTTCGTAACTTAACAGTCCAACGTAGCACTTTGCCGTAACTAAAGAACAAAACGGAAAAATAGATCACAGGATCAAGTGTTCTTCAAAGTCTTTATAAATAAAAAAATCATAGTATCACTTTAATGTAACAATGTAACGTTTGCTTCCGGTCTAATGTAACGCAATAGCGTAACGCTCTAACGTAACTGTTATAGACTAAAAAAACCTAAAGGTGAGAAGTTAGGGAACATAAAAAGTAATGTGGTGTTACTATTTTTACTATTTCAAAATTTTTCCGAAGAACAATTTGAAACATCCTGTATTATATTATGTCAATTCTAAACTATTTTAGCCTGTTAAAAATAAGCCAGAGGGTGTTTTGTGAAACAAGAAAGATGATTTGTACTTCTTAGACAATAAATGACAACATACGCCCAACACCTGACAGCGTATGTACTGGCACGTGTGAAACCCGTCGAAAAAAAAAGAAGAAAAAGCGAGAACAATATTTTTGATTATAGTCTGTGAGCGTGATAATCAACGATTTAATATGATTAATTTTAAATATATTTTAAAAAAATTAAAGCTTAAATGACTCATAATTGAGAAAATGGTACCATTTTTCATGCTTTTTTAATTTTGAAGAAAGTCTTGCGCATGTACTATACTAAGAACAATATTAGTTGGGGAAAAAGTATCAGATAGACATATCGTCTGTCAACCGTAAAATTCTTAGCGACAAGTTGCCTGATTCTTTTATCCCTGAGGACATTTTCCCAAAGTCATGACGAATAAACGTCTACGGGGATCAAAGAGACGTCTACGAGTGTTGGATTATGAAAATTTCTAGGCTCGAGAAAATTAGCTGCACGTTAGGATTATAGTTGTGGCTTTATATTTATTATTACAGAAATGGTGACATAAATGAGGGATTAAAATAAATCAAAATTGTTTGTTTATAATTAGACTGAAATAAATGATTGGAAAATATTATAAAACACTTTTGTATTAGAGGATTTAGAGTTTATATTTTATAAAGTTTCTTTATATTTTTCACCAATGGTAGCTTCTGAATTCTTAAATGTATTTAAATAACATGCTATTATTGTATACCAAAAACTTGTGCCTCTTATATATGTGAACTTTTAGCTGCGGTGAGATTTACCCAAAATTTACTCGTTAAGTGATTAAAATAACAAAATCTTTCTGTCCGAAGTTGTATAAAAAACCGATTTATATCAATTCTGAAAACCACCCACCCATATATATTAAAAATTAAATTATTGCTATATGGACTTGTAAAGTCCATTGGCATCATTTCATTTCTTTTATCTTGTTGTGATCCGATCTATGGCTCTCGTTTTGTAGCCATTTTTTTCTTAATTTTTTCACCTTTCTTCTACTTTTTTACCAATTGGTTTCAAAAATTTTTCTTAGTTTTTTTCTCCACTTTTATTCGAAACTTTTTGCTCTACTATTTTTTCCCCTGCTTTTCTTTTGTTTTAAATTTTTTTTCTCTCCTGTTCCTACTTTTTTCTTTCTGTCTCTAATTATTTTGTTCTCCTACTTCTATCCCTGATTATTTTTTTCTTCCACTCTTTTTTTCCTCCATTTCTTTTCCCTTATGATTTTTACTCAAACTTTTTTTCCAAATTTTTTTTTTTTGTAAGAATATCATAATATATCGGATATTGGTATACAATAATTCAAGTAACCTACTTTGTCAGTATTTATAATAATGTTTAATTAGATTCTAATTTTATTCAATTACAAGAAATAAAATATCAACCTAAAATAAATGTCTACTATTTCCTACCATTAAGCTAGTTCAGGTGTTTAAAACTATTAGGACAGACTGGGCCGTTATATTTTAGAAAACAAGGAATATCAACAGTGATACACCTGTTAATGATTTAATCAAGAATAAGATCTTAAGACTATTGAGAAATACATCGTAAAGAGCTTTGTTCATGTTGAAGATATAAGAAAAGGAATGACACCAGTGGTGTAGAAAGATAAATTTTGAATATTTTGGTTAATTTTTAATTCTTAATCTATTTAGTTGTTCAATTAACGATAATATTGCATTTATTTTTCCACATCCACAAGGACCGCAAATTAAACCTTTTTTGGAATTAAGAACAAACCAATACCAATATTTTTTAATTTCTTTCATGGGTTAAAGTAGCTTCCTAAACTTGATCTACTTTGTTTAATTTTTATAGAGGATATTTTTCAATTAACGTTCTAAATACATTTTAAAAATTAAATATTTATTTATAAAAAATGAAATTATGTATAAATAAAAACTCAAGATAAAAAATATAACGTCGAACTTGATTGGTGGCTTGTTGTTGAATAATCCATTGCTTCTTGATTTCTCAGCTAGTAACCTCTCCAAGGAGAAAACAAAAATAATGGTTTAACGAAAAATAGCTGATAACAATCGCGAACAATTAAACATTTATGACCATTGTTAACAAATGACTTAAAATCATTGATTGATTGATTTAATCGATGCTTTGGCTAAGGATTTAGGCCTCAACACTGCAACCTTAAGACTTATTGTACTATGCCAATTGTATCGTTATTATCAAATGAAAAGCGTTTGTTACCTTTATCAGGCTTAACAGCCTCTTCACAAGATTTTCTCTGGGGAAGGCCTCCTGTGTATTTTCTGTCCCAAGAAGGTTGTACCTCCAGCGTATAAATGCTTGACACTCTAGTATAATGTGAGAGGCTGTTTCCTCCTCCTCATTACATAGTCTACAGATGGGTTTGTCTTGGTAGATGCCCATTTTGTGTAGGTGTTCCCTAAGATGGCAGTGTCCAGTTATTAGCCCCGTGACATGCCTTATTTGATTTCTGCTTAGCTGCAGAATATCATTGGTCAGTGCTTTTGATAGCTTTTTGACCATCAGTTTACTGTTTTTCTGACCCGGCACGAGATTCCAACTTGTCTGATGTTCTTTAGCAGCCCATCTAGTCAGCCAGAGTCGTACTGAGGATTTCGGAATGCCAAACACTGGCTCGGGGCCCGCAAATTTGGTCGCTGAGGCTTTTCGTGCCAGAGCGTCAGCTTCCTCGTTGCCTGTTATCCCCTTGTATCCGGGAACCCATTAAAGTGTTCCCTTGTTTTGGTTTGCCAGAACCAGTAGGGTTTGTAGACGTTCCAGACCAGTTTCGATCTGATTTTTTTGCATGCTAGAGCTTGTAGGACTGCCTGACTATCGGAGAGAATGAGGATTGTTTTCCCTCTGTAACCCCTTTCAATGTTCTCATTTGAACATAGCTCTATGGCATGTACCTCCGCTTGGAATACTGATGCGTAATTCTCCAGTGACGCATAGTTTTTGCATCTGGGTTTGTCGCCATATATTCCAGCACCTGTTCCACTGTCTGTTTTGGATCCATCAGTATACCATACCAGTGTTCCCTCTCGACAGTTTGATGTGTCTTCACCTTTCCAAGTTAGCTGAATGTTGAATGACTTCGTGAAGTTATTTTTTGGTATCATTTCATCTCTTCTCATTTCTAATAATGAGCTTGTGATGACTTTTATTACACTGGTATGTCCTTGTTCAGTTTCCGTTGCACTCCAATCTGAATGCTTCCATTCTTGCGTCCGCTTTGATATGAATATCAAGTGGCGGGAGGTTTAGTATGGTTTCCATAGCCGCGGTTGGAGTGCTCCTCATGGCACCTGTAATACAAATGCAGGCTAGTCTTTGAAGTTTAGAAAGCTCCAGTATAGTCCTTTTTTGATTTACTTAAAATCATAATTTAATGTCAATCTGTAAAGTGACTGACAATATGTAGGGGAAAAGTCCCTACAATTTTCAAATCTTAATCTATTTAGGTGTTTAATTCACGATAAAGTTACATTTGTTTTTTCACATTCACAAGGACCGCAAATTAAATTTTGTTTATAATTAAGACCGAACCAATACAAATATTTTTAATTTCTTTCATGGGTTAAAGTAACTTCCTAAACTTGATCTAGTTGGTTTAATTTTCAAATCTTAATCTATTTAGGTGTTTAATTAACGATAATATTACATTTGTTTTTCCACATTCAGAAGGACCGCAAATTAAATTTTGTTTATAGTTAAGACCAAACCAATACAAATGTTTTTTTCAATTTCTTTCATGGGTAAAAGTTTTCCTTTCTTTTGATTTTCTCCATTGTTCTTAATTTTAATTTTTGACTTAAAAACAGGATTCAGATTCACTTATTTTATTACCCAATCTTGTCCATTGATTGTTAAGTACTGCCACTAAATCTTGTTGAGCCAAATTCCAATAAAATTTGATATATTAATTGGTGGTATTTTCCTGTGGTTACGCCAATGGATGCTTAACAACGGTATCTTTTAAATAATAATCTCGAAGAAAATATATTTGATAGTCCGAGTCTGTGTTAAAATATGTCTTTTATCATTTTATCATAACGGTCGGTAAATCTTTTAATTCTTCCTTGTTAGAGGTATTTTTAAATTTTTTTCTTGTTATAAATCAAGTGCATGATGAATAATTCAATGATAAGTATCTAATAATAAATAATGCAGTTAATAAAGTGATAAATTCAATTTCTGATAGCAATGTCATAATTAAACCCGGACCTGTTAATAAAATCTCACAGGTTCGTCATTCGTCATAAAACTTATGCTGTTCTCTAATTGAGTGTATTCAAACAATAGGGTAACACGACGCGAACCCTTGGCGGTTGTTCAAAACGCCCTCTGTGTGCCTCCTGAGGCGGAACGCGTTCAAAGAGGTTATGTTCGTAATCCGACTGTGATTTTAATGCGTATTATTTCGGTAGCTTTGTACAATATTATCAGAATATCTGATTATCGCTTTTTAGTGCTACATGAGAATTCATCAGATACCAATGCATTTAGTAACGGAACAAACAAATAAAAGGAATTATAAGATGAAAGGGAGTTACGAGATTTCTGCGTTAGGGTGGGGGAGTTTTGATGAGATGTTTTTTTTTTCAAGAAGGTTTTGTTTAAAAGAGGGAAATCAAGTAGAAATGTATAAATTAAATATCAAAAATAATTATAAAGGAATTATAGATAGATCGTGTTTTTGGTATGCAAATGGAAAATGTTTTTGTAAATAAGGTACAACTGATATTAATATCATTTTTAAATCTTTTACACTTGGTTTTACACTTCCCATATCATTTCCAGATCTTCTATACTCAGTTTCCATTTTTCATATAATTTCCAGATCTCTTAATCTCAGTTTCTAATTTCCATATTATTATCAAATTTCCTATACATAGAGTTTCCACTTCTCATATCATTTCTAAATATCCTACACTTATTTTTCACTTTCTAACGGGTAGCCACGAGTCAATGTACGCCCCAATATTTTGGGTGATTTTGAATATAAAAATTAGATTTTTGGCACACATCAATTAGACAATATTAGGTTACTTTTGGACTAACAGAAATGAAAATATCACTTCGGGTTGACTATTTTCTTCTCTACTGAAAAATCTACAACCTTACTAATAATTTTCATATAGCCTACTTAGTAATCGCATCCATTTTACGCGGTCATTTTGACTTATTTTTTAGAATTTTTTAAACCTGAAAAAACTGTTGTGCTTAATGTGTTGTATGCTTAATGAGAAACCATCAAAAAAATATAGTCATTCTATTTAAAAAAATGTCACTATAATTTTCTCCAAATTTCAACTTCTTATGAAGTGAAAGTGGTTTTAGTTTTCTATTAAAAGTGTAATGAAAATTTTTGATTTATTACTTAAAAATTAAAATAATATAAAAATTATTTTTTCAATTTTTAGTAATAATAATATTAAATAATTAAAATTAGGAAAAAATTGAAAACAATTTAGATATTGGATCGAACATTTTTTTGAATCCAACTCTGTTGTTTTTATCGCTTATATGTGAAGAATCAGAAACAAGAGAAAGAATGATAAATTATTAAAAAAAACAAAAAAAGGAGGCAAGAAAAGAGAAAGAATGATAAATTATTAAAAAAATCAAAAAAAGGAGGCAAGAAAGGCATTTTTCCACACACGAATTTAAGAAAAAATAAACACGAATTTTAAATAAAAAAATCAAAAACGCATTTTTCTACACACGAATTTGGAAAAACGAAACAAGAATACATTTATCCATACACGATTATAAAAAAAAGAAGCAAGAATACATTTTTCCACACACGAATTTGAAATAAAAGCAAGAACGCATTTTTCTACATAAGAATTTGGAAAAACGAAACGAGAATGCATTTTTACAGACACGAAGTTGGAAAAACGAAGCAAGAATTCATTTTTCCACACGAATTTAAGAAAAAAAGAATCGAAGAATCCATTTTTCTACATACGAATTTAATAAAAAGGAACAAGAATGCATTTTCCACTCACGAATTTTAAGAAAAAAGTAACTAGAAATGCATTTTCCTACACACCAATTTAAGAAAAAAGAAGCAAGAATGCATTTTTCCACATAAAAATTTAAAGCAAGAAGCCAGAATGCACTTTTCCACGAACGAATATGGAAAAAAGAAGCAAGAATAAATTTTTCCACATAAAAATTTAAAGCAAGAAGCCAGAATGCACTTTTCCACGCACAAATATGGAAAAAAGAAGCAAGAATGCATTTTCCACGTACGAATTTAGGAAAAAAGAAGCAAGAATGTATTTTTCTACACACCAATTTAAGAAATAGAAACAAAAAATGCATTTTACTACACACCAATTTAAGAAAAAAGAAGCAAGAATGCATTTTTCCACATACAAATTTCAAGCAAGAAAACAAGAAGCTATAATGCACTTTTAAACGCACGAATATGGAGAAAAAGAAGCAAGAATACATTTTTCCACATAGAAATTTAAAGCAAGAAGCCAGAGTGCACTTTTCCATGCACGAATAAGGAAAATAGAAATAATAATACATTTTTCCACTCACGAATTAGAAAAAAGGAAGCAAGAACGCATTTTTCCACATACCATTTTTAGAAAAAAGAAGCAATATTACATTTTTCCACATAAAAATTTAAAGCAAGACAACAAGAGGCAGGAATGCAGTTTTCCACGCACGAATATACAAAAAAGAAGCAAAAATACATTTTTCCACATACGAATTTAAGAAAAAAGAAGCAAGAATACATTTTTCCGAATAAAAATTTAAAGCGAGAAAGCAAGAAGCCGGAATGCACTTTTCCACGCACGAATGTGGAAAAAGAAGCAAGAATACATTTTTTCACATAAATATTTAGAGCGTGAAGCCAGAATGCACTTTTCCACGCTCTAATATGGAAAAAAGAAGCAACAATACATTTTTCCACATACAAATTTAAACCAAGAAGCCAGAAGGCACTTTTCCACGTACGAATAAGGAAAAAAGAAATAAGAATACATTTTACCACTCACGAGTTTGGAAAAAAGAACCAAGAACGCATTTTTCCATATACGAATTGAAGAAAAAAGCATGAAAACATTTTTCCACATCAAAATTTAAAGCAAGACAGCAAGAAGCCGGAATGCACTTTTCCACGCACAAATATGGAAAAAAGAAGCAAGAATATATTTTTCCACACACGAATTTAATAAAATACAAGCAAAAAATGCATTTTCCTACACATCAATTTAAGAAAAAAGAAGCTGGAAAACATTTTCCCACGCACGAGTTTGGAAAAAAAGAGCAAGAATGCATTTTTCCACGCACGAATATGGAAAAAAGAAGTAAGAATACATATTTCACATACAAATTTAATAAAAAAGTAGCAAGAATGTTTTTTCCACACACGAATTTAAGAAAATAGAAACAAGAAATGCATTTTCCTACACACCAATTTAAGAAGAAAGAATACATTTTTCCACATACGAATTTAAGAAAAAAGAATCAACAATACATTTTTCCACGCACGAATTTTTAAAAAAGAAGCAAGAATCCATTTTTTTACATACGAATTTAAGAAAAAGGAAGCAAGAATGTATTTTTCCACACACGAATTTAAAAAAATACAAGCAAAAAATGCTTTTTCCTACCCACCAATTTAAGAAAAAGAAGCTAGAAAACATTTTTCCACGCACGAATTTGGAAAAAAAAGAGCAAGAATGCATTTTTCCATGTACAAATTTATAGCAAGAAAGCAAGAAGCCAGAATGCACTTTTCCATATGGAAAAAAGAAGCAAGAATACATTTTTCCACATACAAATTTAAGAAAAAAGAAGCAAGAATGTATTTTTCCCACAAACGAATTTAAGAAAATAAAAACAAGAAATGCATTTTCGTACACACCAATTTAAGCAAAAAGTAGCAAAAATACATTTTTAAACGCACGAATATGGAAAAAAACAAGCAAGAATGCATTTTTTCACATACGAAAAAAAGAAGCAAGAATGTATTTTTCTATACACGATTTAAGAAAATACAAACAAGGAATTCATTTTCGTACACACCAATTTAAGAAAAAAGAATTAAGAATACATTTTTTTATTTTTTATAATAACAAAAATGGCAAAAATAATGATTATTTAAAAAAATGTTATTCCATCCTCATCTCCGTGAATTGAATTTTTCATGTGAATTAATCAGTCTTGAACTTTGTGCAATTATCTGTGTATTATGTTGCTTTAGGACCCACAAGGGCCGGGGTCCCCCTTATTTCTATACCGAATCCAAACGCAAACAAAACATTTGTAAATATTAAGAGAACAAATAGACCCTGGTCACTAGAGATTTCGTATATAGATATCCCTTTGTGAATGTTGTATACGGAGGAATAATTAGGTTTTTTTAACTCTTCATCATCGTTTGAAGTTCTGTAATCATTGTCATTTGTTTGTTTTTTGAATAAATAATAGCAACGTTAAAAGCAATAATGTAATTTAAAAAGTTCGATATATATAAAAAATGTTAAGAACAAACATTTTAAAATTCATCTTTTTTAATTAACAAAGTGCCAAATCAAAGTGTTTTTTTTAACGGAATATATTTTATTTTTCTATTTTTTCTATTTTTTTCAACAGGTGAATTTGAAAATTTTAATGTTGGCTAGTACTGATTTTTTTTCTATTAGTCGTACAATTTTTTCAATCTTTGTAACTCTTCTTCAATTTGTAATCATCTTGAATTTTTGACACTTTATATGACAATTTTTTGACAGTATATTAGTTGCATAATAAAGAAAATTCTGGCGAAGTTTGAACTTAATTCTGTTTTTAGTTATGGAGAAAAATTTTAGGCAGTTTTAACAACCAATCAAATTTTGTCATTTTGTGTTTCACCCAATCATGTCAACATTACACTGATAATTGCCTTTAGTGCAATTATCAATCACTATGACAACACTCTTGAGTTTGACAATCAAAGAAAAAATTCCCAGAAATACAACCTACAGTCACAAATATATGTGTCAAAAAATTTTCCACCAAATATCCCTCGGGCATTGACAAATGCCTCATAATTTTATGACAAATTTCTCGGCTTCGGGCTGTTACCAAGGAAGCTTTCAATGGTCATAAAATAGTAAATAATCAGTGTGCCAAGTTTCAAAAATTGCCTGATTTTACTTTCTGACAAAAAAATTATTATTCAACAAACATAAAAAATCTATCAAGACTTACTAAAATATAATTATGCTTGCCAACATCGCCTTATTTTCCATCCGGTGAACCGTCACATCAGTCTTCGTCTGATGGTCTGATGCAGACCAAGCTAAGCATAATAAGTAGATAGTCTACGTTTGTTCTAGCTAACATATAAGGAATTCAACGCGTTAGAGAGAGAGCTATAGGAAATTCAGCGTCTCAGAAAGAGAGAGCGCTATGAGTTGGCATGTACTTCAGCTCCGTTAGCTCAGGCCTTTACTTCAGCTCCGTATGGTCTAAGTCGGCTCTGGTCTCCAGGTACTTCAGCTCCGTCAGCTCTGTTCTTTACTTCAGCTCCGTCAGCTCTGTTCTTTACTTCAGCTCCGTCAGCTCTGTTCTTTACTTCAGCTCCGTTTGGTCTAAGTCGGCTCTGGTCTTCAAGTACTTTAACTCCGTCAGCTCTGGTCTTCAGATACTTCAGCTCCGTCAGCGCGCTCTCTTTCTGGTTCGCTGAATTTCCTATACCTCTGAATTCCCTATAATAAACGTAGACTATCTACTCTGATCTGAATAAAGACTGAAGACGTGATATGATTTTCCGCCGGTTCGAGAATCCTACCCCCACTACACATGCGAACACTACCGAAATTCTACGGTGTTGCCATTCTTTTAACATCATATTGTAAGTTTAAAAAAAAATAACATTTAAAACATATTTTCATTCATCTTTATGAATTATTAATTTTTTTTTGATCTGAAGTTGGCATTGGATACTTTATCCTATGTACCCCGCTTCTCTTTCTTAACCTTAACATATTAATCATCATGAAAAATTTAAACTGGAGATATAAAATTTATTTTGGGACAAAATCTAATTTAACACTAATAGCACAAACACAAAAATGAACGAATTTTTGGACTCTTACTGATAATTGCACCGGTTATACACACTTTAGGTGGATCTAAGTTACCCTTTTGTATTGCACCGACGCACATATTCCTAAATAATTTTCCCGGTTTTTCCGTATTTGGAAAACCGAATATTCATTCCTATACTTTGGATACTCCATATCGAAGCACTTCAAATTTACCTTCCTTTTTACACAACAGAGGTGCACGCAGCCAAAATATGATGTTCTTCCTACCGAAGAAAGTCTCACAATTTTTATAAATTGTAAAATTTTTTACACACTTCCTTAATTTTTAATAATTTTTTACGTTGAATTTCATGCATCCTCATATCTCCCAACCCTAACTTCCCCACATACATTATTTTTATAGATTTGTTTGTTTTTTTTTTTATAATCACTTGTATTAATTTATATGGCCTGAAGATGGCTCATTAACCGAAACTAGTTGCCCCTCTTAAAACTTTGTTTTTTGAATATATGTGGTACATGACTTGGAGTTTTATTTCTATTAATACTTCTTGATATGGTTTGTTCTTTAAGTTCGACCTAACCCTACTTTTCATTCTTATCATTATTGTAATATGTCATTGTCAATTCTTCTTCTTTTTTGAAATAAACGTCCTGTGGCCTGCTCCCATATTTCATACACTTCAAATTTATGAATTTTATAGTTTTGTATTAATTTCATATTTTACCATTTTTAGGCACAATTTTTATTTACTTTTGTTAGTTTTCCCATGTTTATACCCTTTCCTCTTCCTCCCATTTCCTACCTGTCACTAGACTTATGTCAACGTCAAGTGGTTTGAGTTAGTTCACATTTTATCGCAACAAATATTAATTTATTTAAGTTTTGGCCGGTCTTTATGAAAAATTTTCGAGTAGTTCCAGGGGGGATAACAACTAAGATTATTAATTTTCCACTCCGGAGTCACCTTCGGAGTGTTTTAGAGTGGGTGGTGCGTCAACACCTGGATCAGGCTCCACTATTTTGTTTCGACTTAGTTGAAATGTGCTTTGCACACATTTTTAATCATTCTCCTTTGTCCCTCCCCTATTTTTTCTTCAGATACTCCACTACCCATTATTGATATACATCAATGTTATGCCTTTTTGAATTTTGTTAATATAACAACTTAATTATTTACTTATATGGTAAGTCAGTTTGTTTTTTTTGTAAATTTTATTTTTAGTTGTCGAATACCGTAATATTTTTAGACCTGATGATGGCTAAGTAGCCGAAAGTAGTTGCCGTTACAATTTCATTAAATTCATTGTGGTACATTACTTTGAGTTTCATTTCATTTATTGGACACTGGACCACATTTGGGATATAGATAACATGTTACATTTATTTACATTTATGAATAAGGTCAATGATTTTGACAGAAATAACTTGTAAAGAGTGGCCCAAATAATAATTGATAAAGACATATTATTTTAACAACTTAATAACTGTGAATACATATATATTTTTTTAATCTTTATTTATTTTTCTTTTCGAAAATATGAGGTCCGAGATGACACACCTGAAAATAAATAAAAGACACATATGAGCAATTATTATCATATTCATTCAGATCGTAATCAAATATAATTTAAAAATTCGTAGATATAATTTTCTCCTTTTAATTTTACTTTATTACATCAATAAGAACATAATAAGTACTAATTATTTAAATACCAATTCAATTAAACAATATTAATCAACATACACTGAGGGGCAGAATGACGTAACAGTGCTTTTCATTATTTCAATTCATTAATATTAATCAATATACACTGAGAGGCAGAATCACGCAACAGTGTTTTTAATTATATCAATACCAAAGATATTAGGGGCAGAAAATCGCAAAATATCCTTCTATAAGCACTATGGGCATAATCACGCAAAGTGCTAAAAAAATGGAACATCTACTGAGTACTAAAGGCAGAATCACGTAGAGTACTCCGTTCCAAGAATATGTAAATAATAAATATTAATCTGTCCACACAGATGGTCAGAATAAGAAAATGCATTCTTACAAACTAAATTATATATAAGTGTAGAAAATTCACCACATTCATTTTTGCACAAAATATTTCAGATGTTTTGGCGATTGCGTTATTCTTGTACTAAATTGAGTAGATAGTCTAGGCTGATCCGACATTAGGTATAGGGCATTCAACGTATTAGAGAGAGAACGTATCTATCTTAAATTGAATTCTAGATAACGTCGGCTCTGGTCTTCAGGTACTTTAGCTCCATCTGTTCTAGTCTTCAGCTATCGGACCAGACGGAGCTGAAGTACCTGAACTCTTCTCTTACAAAGAGGTAGTTTTTGAAGATTTGAGGGGTTAGTTTGCTTCGGAGAGAAGATTCAGTATCACCACCGTGTTCAGCATCCTTGAAAACGGGCGGTGACGCAGAATTTGTTGGTATAAGACGGCGTAGCTGCGTTAACCTATTTGGGAGTGGTTTAAAGAAGTTTAAACAACCGCCATCGTGCTCAGAATCTTTGAAAACGTGGAGTGACGCGGGTTTTGTAGGTATAAAATGGCATATTCGTGTTTTTTGCCTGATTAGAGAGTTGGATTACCTCGGAGAGAGTAACGTGGGGGGAGACACAGTCCTTTAAAATATTTATATGTCTGTCCGACTCACAAAATTGACTATAGTGTCAAAATTGATAAATAAACTTGCAGCTGTCAATTTAGTTAAATCGCGTTCCATAATTATGTTCTAATTAAGATGAATTCCAATCTTGCCAGTTATAAAAGTTAATTAAAAATTCTGTATAAACCTAAATTTCTGTATTACTTTAATCTATTGTCTTATAGTTATTTGTAAAATAATTAAAGTTTCACACCCTGTAACTTCTTATTATCCTCACCTAAGTTTTTCCTAAATCTTGTAAAGCTCAAAACCAATGTTGAAGCGTTAAGGTGTAGACGGAAAAGACTTGAATTTTTAAACTATGTCGCCTCTTTTATGTCATACGTTATAAAACCTTAACATCACAAAGACGTAAAAGACAAGTCAAGCAAAGTGTCTTTGAATAATTTACTTTTAATATTCCTTTTGTGGTCTACCAAAAGAAAAAAAAGATAAAAAGAAACACTTACGTTTTTTTTCGTTAACGCGTTGGATATTAATATTTTTTTTTAGCAAAATGAATTTTTTTGAATTACAATTATAGTTCTGTTCTAGGAGAAACTATACATTATAAGAATAATTTACTTTTAATATTCCTTTTGTGGTCTACAAAAAGAAAAAAAAGATAAAAAGAAACACTTACGTTTTTTTTCGTTAACGCGTTGGATATTAATTTTTTTTTTTAGCAAAATGAATTTTTTTGAATTACGATTATAGTTCTGTTCTACGAGAAACTATTCATTATAAGAATAATTTACTTTTAATTTTCCTTTTGTGGTCTACAAAAAGAAAAAAAAGATGAAAAGAAACACTTACGTTTTTTTTCGTTAACACGTTTGATATGAAATTTTTTTTTTGCAAAATGAAATTTTTTTGAATTACAATTATAGTTCTGTTCTATTCATAAAAAGTGTCTTTGAATAATTTACTTTTAATATTCTTTTTGTGGTATACAAAAAGATAAAAAGAAACACTTCCTTTTTTTTTCATTAACGCGTTGGAAATTAAATATTTTTTTTGCAAAATGAAATTTTTTTGAATTACGATTATAGTTCTGTTCTACGAGAAACTATTTATAAACATTAACACAACTAAATATAAATATTTATTATAGCAGATAAAAAAGACAGCTTTACACTCAATATTATTTATGTTTGCATACATAATTTGCTAGAATTAAGGAGATACCATAAATAGTGTACTAATTTTGTCAAATTGGTTTTTAAATATTATGTTGAAAAGTGAGTCGAATACAAAATCTTTTTAATATATTCGTTACCAATCCTTATCTTAATAAATAAAACAAAAAGAGGTTATATCTAAAAAAAAATGGTTGCTTAATTAATCTAGGAATAATAAATATTGACGTTAATAAAGATTTATGAAAATGTATGTTAAAGATAATTTTGTTAATGAGTTTTAAATTTTTTAATTTTATTATTGTATATTTGGTTCTTTTATGCTAATAATAGTCATAATATATGGACTCTATTTGTACTTTAAAAAAAAAGACAAAATCAGAAGTACATTTGTTTGTATGAGATTTAGCAAAGTGCAATTCTTACACCTAACCCTTCAAAATACAAAAAAATATATTGTAATGATATTTACAATATCTCAATTTTGGGTTGGGTTCTAGAGAAAAATAATACAAATAATACAAAAATTATCATAAAAAAAAATTTAAGTTTGTCCTATTATATGCCTCTTGTAATTTTCTTATGTATAAATTTCTAAACCATGATTCCTTCTTTCTCCAAATGTTTTAATTTCAAATTTCCTATGACTTCATTTTGTTCCCCCAGTAATACCTTTTGTCTGACCATCATTTTTGGAATTTTTAATTTTACAAAATAAAATTCATCATTATTATAATTTAGTATATACTCTTCATTTTTATTTAGATTTTTATATTATACAACTTTCAGTAAATCTTTCTTCTATAAATTTATAATTGCATTCCATATTATATATAATTTTTTTTTTAATTAATTGATTGACAATACTTTGTGTATTATTTTTCTTGCCTTTCAAATTTTTTACTACTAGATTTTTTTTAATATCGCAATATTGGTTTAGTTTTATTAACCGTATATTCCCGATTACTTTGATTACTTAAATTTCATGTATTATAATTCCAAAATTTCAATTTTATCATATCATCTTTCATTATTTTAAGAAATTTTAAGATTCTTTCACTTTTTTAAATTTATTGCCAATTTATCTACATATAATACATTCGTTTCCTTTTCTTTACTTACATATCAACTCTTCCATCCCATTTAATAAACATTACATTTAAATACTAATAATCTCTTAATAAATTAAATTTCAAATCAAAAAAATTTTTTAATTTATAAAATTCCCTATACAGGGTGAAATTTTTTTTTATAACAATTTTGTATGATTAATATTTATTATTGTTATTATTATAAATAAGTGTTGTGTTCTAAAAATTATATTCAAAAGGTTTTTATATTTGAATATACTGAGTTAATTTAAAATAACTGGGAATATAAGGACACAATTTTTTTTAATCAACAATTTTGAATATTTAAAGAAGGTGTTATAAAATTTTAATAAAAATTAAATTTTATTGTGAAAAGTAATGATTTAAAATTTAACTATGAAAATTAAAAATCATTCAGTATTTAAGATTTTGGGATCAGATTTGATAAAAAAGGAGGGTCGAAATTAATTAGAGACGGAATAAATAGAAAAAGTCATAAGATTTTACCATTGTCAATGTTGTAATTATATTTATTTATTATATTTATTTGTGAGAAGGAATTTTTGAATGTAATTAATACTGATAATAAAAGTTATGATAGAGACTATAAATTTAATTAGATAATCAGTATTATATTAACCTCATAATAAAAGAATGGTAAGCTAATGAAAGACCAGGAAAAGTAAATCATGTGAAGATTTGAAATCAGAATGGGAAATAAATTTGAAATTTTGGTAGAATTAAGAAGAAATTTTCAGCAGAAAGCGGAGTCATCAACGTAGAGGGAATAAGTAAAACAAGAGAAAACTCATTTTGTGAACAGGATATTGAAAAAACTATTTATATATTTATTTTCTACAGTTTTTTCTTTTATTACAATTTTGTTTGTTTACTTCTGCTACCATAACCTTCGCCCCTCCGGGCTTATAGATATTGACATTAACTTGAAAGTGACAGACGTTGTTCTTCTTTCTCTATTCTTCTTTTACTAAGTTTACCCTCTTAGTTACTGAGGTTGAGATTTTGTTCTCCGTGTCCTGTGCCTAATCTCACAACCCTTAAATTATCTTGTACTAGTAATTTTTCTCATTACTTTAATTTTGATTTTTTATTGTAAAATTTACCCTTCAGGTTTCGTTTTTGAGGTTGGCAACCCCCATTCACATCATGGCTTTAAAAACAATTTTTAATTTTTTAATTTTAATGTTTTGCTTGTCAGCTGTCATAATATCAGTTGTCATACACCATTTTGTGTAGTGTCTTGATGTTATGTCTAATGGTACTGCTACAAGTTATACTAATTTTCGTACTGTTTTTTCTAACTATTGCCCTTAAATGGGCCATAGTTGATAAACAATTCTCGTACACCACTCTCCAGCTGCCCTCTAGGGTACGCTCCTCCATCGTAGGAGTTTCTTCCTACCCCTACGTGGGATTCTCTACTGTCCCCCGTGCCTTCTTTTTCATTACCGAATGCCTCTTCTGGGGTTTTTGGGTCAGGTTTCTCCTGATCCCTTTTATATTTTATAAGTTTCTGTTTGATCGGACATCATTTACGAGACACGCCCTCAGCATGTCTGGTTTCATTCCAATTTTAATTTGATATTTTAACATTTTCGTTTATCAGTACCATGTATAGCTTAAAAATTAATGTTGCTAAAATTTTTTTTTTTTTTTAATCGTTTAACTTAAATTACACCCACCTTTTACCCCATGATGTTTATGATAAGCCCCTCTTTTTAATAATGATTATTTGTACCTGTCGTTGTATTAACGAGCGCTTTTGTAGGCCTGATGATGACGAAAGCCGAAACTAGTTACCAATTTCACTAAACCAACTCTAGTCTCGTCTCGTCTCGTCTCGTCTTGTAAAACCGAGACGAGACCTTTTTGTAAATTATTTAAGCGATACCAAGACCACATACGGCAAGACCCGATAGTCTCGTTTCTGGCCTCGTTCACATTTCTTCAGATTTTTTCTGAATTTCCGAGAAAAATAAACTATAGCAAGCAGTATAAACATTTAATTTTTTTATAATAAAAAAAGGTCTGCATAGGTTACGATAAATTTACGAAATCTAAAATCTGGTAACCAATATTTTATATAAAATGACTCTCAATGTGTGACGAATTTTTTAGGACAGTTTCAGTGTAATAAAATTTTATGATCCAGTTAAGTCTTAGGTACCTAAAGGGTACCTAGAAACTACATTTGTTGTTCAGAATAAAACGTTTTAGATAAAATTTTTAATTCTATTGAAAATAGGAGTAACGAAATCAAGATTAGCATGTTCTTGACGAGACGGGACGAGACAAACGGTTACGAGACGAGACCGAGACTGAAACCAAACTTGTTTTTCTCTCAACTAACGAAACTGAGACGAGATTTTTTAAATTCTCGCCTTATTTCGTCTCGTGTGAAGCCCTACACTAAATAATCCCGAATTAAACTATATCGTTATCGTTGTTGCTTTTTCTTTTAATGTCTCTTTAAATGCGGGGAATCTACAATATTGTGTGTTTTTTTTAATAAGGCTATGATATGTTTTGTGTCGGTCTTAGAATTTATTGAAATTTTGTTTTTCTGGATTTGTGTCATTTATAGTATTTCTCGTTTTCTAGTATTTCAGAGGTCAGACTTTTTGTGTTTTTATAGTCAACGTGTGGTTTTTTCTGTTCTAGCGGTTTTATTTTTTATCGTATTTGTGGCTGTTGAGTCGTTTTTTTAGAAGTTGGTTGTTTTGGCCTACATATGCTCCTTCACAGTCTTTGCAACAGGCGCTGAACATCGTGGAGAGGTGGTGTCTCAAGTAAGACCTTAAAGTCAATCCTGGCAAAACAGCACTAATCCACTTCACGAAAAAGAAGAAGCTGAACAACCTCAGGTTACCAAAGCTCTTGAACATGCAACTACAAATAAACCAGGAGGTGAAGTATTTAGGCATAACCCTAGATGCAAAACTAACCTGGAATAAGCACTTGCAAAAAACCATTAACAAGGGAAAAATGTCATTAATGGCTACCAAAAGAGCAGTGGACACCAAATGGGGACTAAATCCATGCATTGTACATTGGCTGTACGCTGCTGTGGTAAGACCCACGATATCCTACGGCTCTCTGGTGTGGTGGCCTAAAGTAAATCAAAAAAGGACTATACTGGAGCTTTCTAAACTCCAAAGACTAGCCTGCATTTGTATTACAGGTGCCATGAGAAGCACTCCAACCGCGGCTATGGAAACCATACTAAACCTCCCTCCACTTGATATTCATATCAAAGCGGAGGCAAGAATGGGAGCATTCAGATTGGAGTGCAACGGAAACTGATGTCCAACTGAACAAGGACATACCAGTGTAACAAAAGTCATCACAAGCTTATTATTAGAAATGAGAAATGAGTGATGAAATGATACCAAAAAATAACTTTACGAAGTCATTCAACATTCAGCTAACTTGGAAAGCTGAAGACACATCAAACTGTCGAGAGGAAACACTGGTATGGTATACTGATAGATCCAAAACCGACAGTGGAACAGGTGCTGGAATATATGGCGACAAACCCAGATACAAAAACTATGCGTCACTGGGAAATTACGCATCAGTATTCCAAGCAGAGGTACATGCCATAGAGCTATGTCTAAAGGAGAACATTGAAAGGGGTTACAGAGGGAAAACAATCCTCATTCACTCCGATAGTCAGGCAGCCCAACAAGCTCTAACATGCAAAAAAATCAGATCGAAACTGGTCTGGACCTGTCTACAAACCCTACTGGTTCTGGCAAACAAAAACAAGGTAACACTTCAATGAGTTCCCGGACACAAGGGGATAACAGGCAACGAGGAAGCTGACGCTCTGGCACGAAATGCCTCAGCGACCAAATTTACGGGCCCCGAGCCCGTGTTTGGCATTCCGAAAACCTCTGGCTGACTAGATAGGCTGCTAAAGAATATCAGACAAGCTGGAATCTCGTGCTGGGTCAGAAAAACAGTCAACTGATGGTCAAAAAGCCATCAAAAGCACTGACCAACGATATTCTGCAGCTAAGTAGAAATCAAATAAGACAAGTCACGGAACTAATAACTGGACACTGCCACCTTAGGGAACACCTACACAAAATGGGCATCTACCAAGACGAACCCATCTGTAAACTATGTAATGAGGAGGAGGAAACAGCCTCTCACATTATACTAGAGTGTCAAGCAATTATACGCTGGAGGTACAAACTTCTGGGGACAGAAAATACACAGGAGGCCTTCCCCAGAGAAAATCTTGTGAAGAGGCTGCTAAGCCTGATAAAGGTAAGAAACCTTTTCACTTGATAACAACGATACAATTGGCATAGCACAATAAGTCTTAAGGTTGCAGTGTTGAGGCCTAAATCCTTAGCCAAAACATCGATTAAATCAATCAATCAATAAATCAATTTACAGTCTTTGATTTCATATGCTATGTGACTTTTTTTGTTTTTTTTTTTCAATTGGTGCTGCTTTTAATTTACTGAAATTGTTATTTACAACATTGTGCCCCTATGGCTTTTTCATTTTTGAACACGTTTTGTATTTTCTCAGATAGACCTGCTATGTATGGCAGGGTTAACTATTTTTTGTTTTCTTCTTCTTGTTTCGGTTTCATCTTGGTGTAATAACAATTGTGAATTATTTTTTTGGAAATTGAGTTAATAAGGGATATGGGGTAGTTATTTTGTCAAAGTTAATTGCCCTATCAGCTAAACCAATTATTACGGATTTTATTTGGCTAAAAGGGTGTTGGGGCATTATAGTTTAGGTATCTACCAGACGAGGTTTCTTTTGGGTATCATGAAGTTGGTATTTTGTTGTTGTTATGTATTAATGTAAGGTCTAAAAGGTTATTTTTTTTCCTTTTTAATTTCGATTGTAAATTTGATTTTTGAGTGATAATTGTTGAAACTGTCTAGTGTGTAATTTTGTTTGTTTTTTGGTATAGCTAGAAGACAGTTATCTATAAATCGATAAAAAAAGGTTAGTTAAAACTCAGGTTAATGATAGTTGTTTCTTAAGAACTGTTAAAGGTCTTATTGACAAAAATAATAAGTTAATATTGTTTTAATTGAGTATGTATAAACGATTAATCTTCCATTATAAAGCCACGTTGTTATTATAACAAACACTCTTCTATTCTGTATTTAATGTACTCCGTCAAAACCCCGTTTGTTTGCAACACCAACAAGACATCAAAAACTATCAAGTAAAACCGTAGCAGTTAAAACAACAAACGAAAAACAACGAAACAAGTGCATTGTATACACACGTGAGTCAAATAAAATCAGTGGAGTTAACAGTTAAAAGATGGGTAACAGACCTCTAAATTTTCTATAATGAATAAAGAGAACTATAAAGCATTAAGTACTTTAATGGAGTGGGAACAGATCAAAGGATGAAAAGTAGCGTGTGCGTCTTATAATGTAGATAAAATATTTAGAAAGCTGTAAATTACAAATACCTGCATTATTTCTAAAATACCTAAAATAATTTTGTTCAGACAGATGGAAAAATTAATTTGATTTTTAATTTATTTATTTTGACTTTTTTTTTAATGGTGATGCTCTTTAAACTGAAAATATTACAAATGAATTAAATTTTACAGCAATAAAGAAACAGAATTAATCTTAAACATTTATTTTGCACTAAAGAGGAGAACTTGAATTGGAAATTTGGTGCCTTTGGTTCTACAATGTTGAAGAATATCGTCACCATTAACCAAAAATACACTTGTTTAAAAAAATAGAGTCGACTTGCGTTTCGCTAACTATATTAGCATCATCAGAAGTTCATGCTGATGATGCTTGTAGTTTTACTACGACCAGCCAATACTTCACCTTTGGTGAAGTATGGCAAACCATAGTATTGAAATCTCAAATTTTTATGCTCCAAATGACTTAAATGTTATGAAACGTGAAAAATTGATTTTCCGCGAAAAATAAGTCTGTCTGTGTGGATGTGTGGACGTCTGTGCGCACGATAACTAGAGAACGGTACAGTGGATCCGGAAAATTCTTTCGGCTATCGGTTTTTATTCAAAAAAGAAAGGCTCTATCAGAAGATGAGCAATTTCGGGTCCGAGGATCCCGGTCCCGCCTACTAAGTGAAACTTCTATTCGAGATATCTCGATAAGGAAAGCAAATTTGCCGATACTGATTTCTATTAAGGGGCCGTAGTCTTGAAAAATCGCGCAGAGATTATTCCTTTTACTTTTTAGAAAGTAGGAAAATAAGTGAAACTATGTATTTGTACAAAAAAATGTGGAAGATGCACAGGATCGGATAAATCATCAGCCTGAAGAAACTAAATTATAAGCAATTTGGGCTTTCAAAAAAATGGTGAAGATCTAATAGTGAACACAATAATTATCAACGATTATTACTAGTTTGCCTATTCTGTGTATACTAATAGTGCTTTCTTTTTATATAAATACCAATATTATTACGACAAAATATATCTTGTTAGGTCGAGCGAACCTAGACGCGCATGAATTATAATAAAATGATAATTATTGACATACTTAATTATACTATTGTATCGAAGTTACTGGAATAGAATTAACTTCAAATTATAGAAGTTGAATTTCCGACAAATGGAGACAAACGCGTCTGTGCTTCTTATCGAGTAGGACGACTCAATTTGTTGTTGGGTGCAATGATGCCAGGTCTACCGTATTTACGGTAAATCTACCGTTTTCACATTCTATCTACCGAGACTATTAATTCTACCGCAAAATTAAAACATTAAAAACAGAAGGTTACTAGAATTTAGTACCTAATATCAAAAGTATAATAAAAAAATCGAAACTCTGAAAAATGTAAACAGATCAAATAATATGGATTAATTGAAGGTAATAAATCAGAAAAAACAAATTAAAATCACGATGAAATCAGCAAAACTTCAAAAATCGAATTAAAAAAGAAAATTTCATAAATTTAAAAAAAAATAATTAGATAAGTAAAAAAATGAAAACAAAAAAATTTCCAAAAAAATAATTAAATATCAAAATATAGGAAAAAATAAAAAAATGTCTAATAAAAATAATAAGAAATTCAAAAAGTCAGAAAAAAATGTGGACAAATCAGGAAAGATCAGAATAAATTAAAAAATCCTAAAACAATTTTAAAAAAAAAAAAAGAACACAAGTTTAAAAATGTCAAATATTTCAGAAAAATGGAGAAAATTTTTAAATTAACAAAAAAAAATAGAGAACAGAAAATTTCAAAACTCAGAAAAAAACTTTGTGCGGTCGGGGACCCACGTCCAAGTTCCATGCTTGATTTAATATTTCTATCTCTCCCCTCTCTATTTTTTATAATTTTCTCAATTTGTTTACATTTTCCCCTATATTTCCCAATTTTTTAGTAATTTCTCTGTTTCATTATTTTTTCTAATTTCCCCTAGTTTTCCGAGTTTGTTCCTATTTTTTCCATATTTTTTTCTATTTTTTTCATATTTTTTTCTATTTTTTCCATATTTTTTTCTATTTTTTCCATATTTTTCATATTTTTTTCTATTTTTGATTATTTTTTAATACATTTTACTATTTCTTCCCATTTTTCTCTATTGCACCTTTTCTCTATTTTCCCCTATTTTACCTATTGGTATCTATTTTTCCCTATTTTTCATAATTTTTTACTATTTTTTCCAATTATTTGTTTTTCTCCTATTTTACAACATTTCTCATTATTTTTTCCATTTTCCTTTCCTTTCCTTTTTTTTCTTACATTTCTTTATTTTTTTCTATTTTTCCCTGTTTGTCCCTATTTTGCTTTATTTTCCCTATTTCACTTTATTCTTTCCTATTTTCCCACTTTTCTATACTTTTAAATTACAAAATTGTAAAAATTTCGTCGGCGTCGTATTCAACATTCATCCAATTTATGATTCTACCGACCATGCAAAAATGAGCATAGCAAAGTAACTAGTCACTACTAAGCAGTAGTGCAAGAAACAAAATTATGACGTCATATGACAGCTACCGTTTTCAAACCCAAATCTACCGTTTTCTACATGGTAAATCTACCGTTTTGGGCATTTAGATCTGGCAACACTGGTTGGGAGTAGACATGGGAGGTTCGATTCTTTTTAGTGAATCGGATTTTTTGATTCGAATCCTCAAAATGATTCTTTTTGATTCGTTCCTAAATGATTCACTTGCACACGCGCAAAAGAAATTGAGTCAAACGAACAAGGAATGATTCATTGTTCTTCGATTTAAATCATGCGCAGTCGCTTAAATATACTATGTATATGTCAGAATTGATTCTGAGATTTATATGTATATCCACAACCATAAAGTGAGTATAGTTAAATTAAGATGTCAAAAACCCCTCATTCGATTTTGTTTCGAACTTTTTGGGAGTACCACCTGTTGCGTACAATAGAACTTACCATAATTCTGTAAGATGGCGTTGTTTAGAATTGTTCGAGTCCTCGCTGAGTTTGTCACATTTTGTGTGGACCGTGTAAAGTTGCAGATTCGAGCATTCGTCTGTGTTCAGTACCAGATTATAAATATACTCTGTGTGATCTATGAGTACAGTTTTACTATGACCAAATATTTGCGCCATCTGGAATTTCTAATGTGAAACTAGTAATCTCTAAAAACTAGTCAAAATCAAGTAGGTAGAGATCTCCCAATTTTTCTTCACATATCTCTAAACGTACTAATAATTGTAATTTTATTTTTAATACAAAAATATTTATTTTAGTAGCTCAAGAACACATAGAAAATTGTTCACATAATACATTTATAAAACTATCTATAGTATCTATTCCTCGCTCAGCCGGACTTCAGACTCGTTCACTCACTCACTCAGAACAAGGTTTGTTAATTTGATTCCTGACTCGACTAGAACCGGGTACTTATTTACGGCTCCGACTCGACTTTCGACTCAGATTCCAATAAGTGAGACTTTGAGTTTTAAGTCTTCGAGTTCCAGTGAATCAATGAATCAATTTAGCCTAGGCAGTGATTTGATTCTTTCGATTATTTGCAATGACTCGTTCAAAAATAACGAATTGTTCATGACCGACTCACCTCTAGTCGGGAGTTATTGTGGCAGGTGGCGTACCCAATTAGAGTGGCAATGGCAGTCCGAACTGGAGCCGAGAACCAGTCCAGAACCACTAAGCGTCCTTTAGATTTTGAGTAATTAAAGGATTTTTATTTTCTTGATGATTTGTTTTTTTTGGTATGAGTTTTAACATCCTAGCAGCATAAATACCCAGGTACTCAACCCAGTTGGGCAAGTAAAGCCCGCCTTCCTGGTCACCAGTGATTTGGTCGATACCATAACGATCCCTGCAGTATCTGTTCTCCACTGAAGCTGTTTGTGCAAGTGGCCTTCACACTATAAACGGAAGGTGACGCCCAAGGTAATCCGAAACCTGGACTAATGCGCCAAAATATTGCTTGGAGACGCAAAGAGCGTTACAATGTGTTATCGACAGTGCTTGAAGGTCAATCCCATCCTGAGTGATGTTTTATAATGTTTTACGTACCTTTTCCGTTGACCTTTTTTCACTCAGTCATTTATTAGTACAGTAGTTGATTAGTTATTATTTGCTATTATTTATAAAGGTAAAAACACGAAATTATAAAAACGATTAATTAAATCTTAAAAACCCTCGCCTGTTCGACAGGTCTTTACCCAACGAAATGGAAAATTAATTGACTGTTCTGGGATTTCTAGCCGTAGTCAAACTGGCCATTTACTGAAAAAGGTGCTTGTGACAAAAAATGAATACATCTTTGCATTTCTCTGTGATAGGCGATGTGTTTCAAACTTTCTTGAACAAGCGCGAATCGACAAGTTAAATTATATGGTTTTCGGCGAGGCATCACTGTTTATAACAAAAAACTTGCCCAAAAACAGCACAGTCCTTCTGGAAATCATCTTGTATCACCAATGGAACCTAAAATATATAACATATATTTTTCTAACCAAATAAATTCTTATTCTTTGTTTTGACGAGTCAATTGTATTTGCTAACCATAATAGTGGTCACATTTACACAATATATTTTACTGGGTGTTTTTTTTCCAATGTAATGTTAAATATGGACTTAATTAAACAATTCTCTCGCACTTAATGAACGAACCAGTTACTACACAGTCTTAATATTTTCTGAGTTAAAAATAGCGATTGTCAACGAAAGAGAAAACATCCGGCTAGGCGTTGATTCTGGAAAACATTTTGTGAATCACTGTAAAGGAAGTGCCACGAAACAATAGAATATTGTGCGGAGAGAAGATCTGTTTTAAATCATCAACCAAGCACAGGCCTCTGAGCAGTTAATAAGTTACGAGTGAGCGTCCGCATCTTAGACTTAACAGTGACGTACTATTTAAGAATATAAAAGTCATAGTAGTTTTGTATAATATGAATAACTTAATGTATTATAAATGTTTCAACGAGATTTGTATTATTTTTCACGACTTTTCAAGTGCCAACAAATAGCTAATAAACATATGAATGATTTGTTACAGTCACTTTTTAAATTGCTTTTTTTTGAATCAGGATTAGATAAATAAATTTTTGTACAGTATCCAAATCATCGTAATAGCTATTTCTGATATATGTGTTAAAAGTACCATTTAACTTTGTACGACAAAGTAAGTATTATTTATAAAATTGAATTTATATTTATTTATTTTAATATTACATTAAAGATAAATGGATCCATATCTGAAAGAAATTGGGAGGTTGAGAAATTTATTTGATGAGATTATTGAAGATCAGGATCTCGAAGAACAAGGCCTTTCTGGAAATGAAGAAGTGATCCTGATTCGGAACAAGAATTAGATAGTAAGGAACAAATTGAAACTGTTACAGATACAATAACCTCTAGAGGATCCAGTAGACACCTGTATTACTGGGTCAAAGACGGTACCACTAAATGAATGTACCCAATTAAGAGTAGTATAATATAATAAATCGATAATGAATCCCTCTCAAAGAGATAACAACCTATATATGCAAATCCAATAATAAACATGTCCTGGCCCATGGGCAACGGCCGGTATTCAACCTGTCGGCATTACCTTACTATATCACATTACGTATAACTCACGTCTCAACCTTTATATTGTTTAAATTATAACTAGTTTAATGAACTACGATATATTATTATTTAAGGTCATTCTGTGTGGCCCAAAAGGGAGCTATAACATAATTTCACATTAACCTGGTCCAAAGTACTAGAAACTTTTTCGTGTATTTTTGATAATAATGTAGTTGAAATCATAGTGCAAAGCACAAATATTTATATTTCTAAAATCAGCGAACGGTATAAAGATAAAAATGATGAAAACATGGAAATCAAGACTTGAATTGGACTATTGATATTATGAGACGTATCTTCGTGAATTTTGGTCTACTGATGGTACAAGTTTTTACCTCTCGCCCTTCAGATAAGAGAGGTATAGGAATCATGCTAAAAATTGGGTAGTGAGTTTTCAATGGATAAACACGTTTTGGGGTCCCTAGAATACGATTTTAATATTTTCGCGATGATGTCTGTGTGTGTGTTAGTGTGTGTGTGTGTGTGTTAGTGTGTGTGTGTGTTTGGATGGATGTTGTAGTAACGATAACTCAAAAAGTACTGAATAAAAAAATTTGAAATTTTGCATACAGAATTCTGATACCCTAGATTAGATCTGATTAGATTTTGGTGCCAATCGCACAACCGGAAGTGGCAGTTACTATGGGTGATGACGCCATTATTATACAAAACGGCAATAAAGTTTTACACATATATTTTGTATACCCTATAGTTTATGTTCACCTCATTAAAATTTTCGAAACTTTTGCCATTGTTGCCAGATTTACAAAAAAATAATTTTTTTTCGTACTTTTTTGGGTCAACCTGTAAATTTTTGATTCAAAAATGGCGAGAGGTCATGTGCTGGCCACATCAGATTTTTCCATATTTTCTGCTGTCATGTCCTACAGAAGATTGACATTTTTATTGAACTACTTGAGGTTTGACGATGTCAATAAAAAAGAGGAAGAAAATCAATTGATAATCTTGTTCCAATTCGAGATATAGGAAAAATATTCGTAAAATGCATTATTCTCCAGGAGAATGCATGACATGTTGTATGTTTTTAGGGTGTTCCTTCAAAGTATATATTCGCAGCAAACTCGCCAAAAACGGGTTTAAAGTTTTATCTGTAGTGGATTCAAAATTTCAACGTAGAAATTTACAATGGGAAACAACCTACAAGGCCACATAGCATTAGTAATAAAATAATCGACCTGGTTCATAGAATAAGTGAACCTATTCTGAGATCTGGTCGTAACCTGACTATAGACAACTAGTTCAGCAGTATTCCACTTATAACAAAACTTTTAGAGGATCACAAAATAACTGTCGTAGGGACCATAAGGAAAAATAAAAAAGATTCCTCCTGATTTTTTAAATTCTAAAATTCGTTTAATGTTTAAATTTGACTACATTGGTTTCCTACTTACCAAAAAAGACAAAATATGTTCTTGTTGTTTCGTCGCTGCATAAAAATGATAGTATAGTTTGTTTAACCATCCTCTGCAGTTACGTCATAATTGGTGACGTATTCTGCTGTTTTACGTGTCTCATATATTATTTGAATGTTATTTTACACATAACTTCATAAAAAAATCAATGACATGTGCTAAGGATTGTTGTCAATGACACACATTATTTTTCTGGGGAACTCAAATGTTGTAGACTGCATTTAACGGTAAAAGCGCTATTCCAGCATCTCTTTTTCTAAAAGTAATTAATCAACTTCAAAATTAAACGTTGCTCTGTATCATTATATATTTACGTCGACATTAGTTAAGAAATACGTTAATGACCTCATAATTCCGTCTCATCCATTTCATGATTGAGAGATCAAGTTGGACAATGTATGACGTAACGGCAGAGGATGGTTAAACAAACTCTATTGACTCAAGCACTGGGGAAAACAAAAGCCTGAAATGATCACGTTTTACAACATTACTAAGGGAGGAGTGGATTCAATGGATCCAAATTTATCCACCTACAATGTTACTACAAATACAAGAAGGTGGCCAATGCTCATCTTTTATAATATGGTGAATATTGCTAGAACTATAATGGTTTTGGCATTTATCAAGCAACTTAATTAGATATTCTTCCTGGAAGACTGTACCTAAAAGAAGTCGCTCTTTTTTTGGCCAAAGATACTATGATTATGCATGCTCACAATATGCATATACCAAGACAGAAGTTGTTATAGGGAGAGCGATTGGCGAAATAACTCGTTAGTATAGTTACTTTTAAAAAGTAACTAGTTACTTTCCACAGTTACTTTTTTTTATAAAAGTAACTTAACTAACTACCGATAGGAATTTATTTCTTTGGTAGTCTTTTGACTGTTAATGCAAATTTAGTATGCATGGCAAAAGATAACCATATATTAACAATTATCTTCTCCTTGAGTAGATAAAAACTCAAAGTCGATACCATATAAATTTAATATAAAAAAAATTTTTTAGGTAATAAAAATTGAGATAAACCAAATCGCAACATGTTTTAAGACTCAGGCCATCTTCGGGTGCTAAAAATTACAAGTGCATAAGTATATCTAATGTTTTCGCAAGTGGTTGTAGTATCATAACATACTCTTCAATATATTGAATGTCTTGATTTTTTAATCTATCTTGTGTTTTTATCTCGAATTTTTCATATAATTGAGGTATTTTTTCTTTAAATTTTAATATTTGGGACAGTACGGGTTCCAGTGAGTAATTGCTTGAACGTTGAACATTTGTAGCTAGAAAATTTAAAGTTTGGCTGTGATGGTTGGGAAGAAAGTTGTGATCAGTTTCATTTTCTTCATAAATAGTGGTACGCTCCACGCTGCACTAGGAAAAGAAAAAAATAGTGTCCGGTACTGTGCTGGCCCAAATAAATTTGTCTAATAGTAACCAAGTTACTAAAAGTAACTTAAATTAAAAGTAACTGCACAACTCTGCCCGAAATCGGAAAACAAAATATTTTTGCCCAAAATGCAGAAAATGGCTTTGCTTGAAACAAGTCCCCCTATGTGTGAAAACAGTTTAAATAATATCGACGAAAATTATTCTTTTTTTACTTTTAAGCGGATCTTTGTTTTTTATGACCACTTTTTTTGGTAAAAGTGAAGAAAAACAATGAATTTCAATTTTATGAAAATTGTATCCCTCAGACACTACCCGAAAAAAATAATCACCCGTGCCGCTTAGGGTTAAGAATATTTCTAATTACTAATGATGTAAAGTCACTTATAGTCACTTAACAAAAACTAGAATAGCCCGCTAAGTTTTAATGCTCTGCCACTGGATAAGTTATGGCTGTGCGTCCACATCTCAGGCTTACCAACAACATAACGTCGACATATGTTTGCCAGATGTGGAGCAGCAATTTTGCGAAACAATGTATATGATATTAGTTTATGAAAAAAAAAACTGTGTTGGCGAACAGTCAACTATTGTTATTAGAACAATATGACGAGATGACGTGTGTGTGGGAGCTGAAACTGCAAAAAAAAATCAAAAAACGTTCTTGAAATGATTAATGAATTTCAATATTATTAAATATATAAATTGAAAATAAAGAAAATAATAAATTTGTGCCACTGTATATCAGACACCAAGAGAAAACTAGTATAAGCTATAATCCTTTATATGTCATCTCTGTCCAGGGCATTATATGGCTGTGCATTGTATCTTGACGTGAGAAATCCTTAGGGAAGTTTCCTGACTAGGGCTTATATTCTTCCTTGTCACATTCGTGTATACACTCTCGTGGATTATTTCTTTTTATAGCTCTTGTCGAAAAAGTTTTTGTAACGAGAACAGAACAGTCTCATAGTTTTATTTTTGATCCAGTAAATGTGAACAGATCTTGAGAATTAGCGGATTACAAGGGTTTAGATTTTTTTTTCTGAATAAATTATTATCTTTCTTTGAAATACGATAAAAATAAAACAATTTTAATACAAGGTAAATTTCATTTGATGTAAATCAAATAAATTTGCCCATTTTTAGATTTATATTAATAATTTAATAAACAATATTGAGCAACATTGCCAAGACAAACTTTAAATTTACAAATTTTAAAATCTAAGCCTTTTTTTTTGTTTTAATAAGCACGAATTGTTCCTAATATAATTAATTTTCTGTTAACTTTTTTATGCTAAAATCAAATCTAAAATTTGAATTTCATTGTATACAAATAAGAAAAAATTCACAAATTTTGAAATTGTATGTACTTAAGAAATTATATATTTTGCTTCTTAAATTGTTATAGTTGTGGAGAAATAAATTTACAAAATATGTAATTTGGGTATAAATAATTTGATTTTTTAATATTAACCTTGTTTAATACTTCCGTGTTATTGCGGCTTCTTAATAATGAATAAATAATGTTATTAGTAAATAAATGAGGTCCAAATAAATCGGTTTATTTGCTCAAAATGAACTTTTCTCTCGGTGTGTGTTCACATCACAATTTGTCGAAAACTAAAAGTTCCAAATTCAAAATTCAACTATACAGTTAAAAAGGAACAAATTAACGTTACGGATTTTGTAGGAAAAGTGTTTTTGCTTATTTTGGCATAAAATTAGGCGATCAAGATAACCCCACCCATAGTTTGTTTAGTCTGTATCTAAAAAAGACGATGAAGGGTAAAAACCAGTTTTTTTGTGTTGGAAAAATTATAATAATGACTTTAATTTTTATTCCTCTAACGTGCAAGATTTCAATTCGAAAAATAAGGAAGATATTTTTTATCCAAACACCCCATCAGTCATTCGTCCTATTCCTCATGAACCTTCTCCTCCAGATTCTCTGGATGATCTGAGTATTTTAGATGATCCTGAACCACGTAAAATGTAACTACAGTTAATTACGAGGGATTCGTGTTCAGTTTATATCATATAATTTAATTTTATAATAAAGCGTCAGGATGCCAAACAAATATTGACACTTAATTAGTAAAATCATAATCATGGTAACATCTAAGAATACATATATACCAAGAAGCGAAGGCCGGTTAAATTTCTTTGATGTTGGAAGGGCAAAAATTTTTGTGACATGTGACGGATAACTAATATAACAGTTGAGTTCGGCTTCATTACTCTTTTCACTCGTTTTACCCCGCTCTTGATCTATCCGTTCGGGTACTGACAAAAATTCATTTATATATATGCAGAAAACAAAGTCGTATTTACAATAAAATAATTTAAAATGAAGAAAATGAACAAAGAATCCGCATTTTATTCAAAAATATAGCACCGTTAGACTGAATTGACATTGACGTATAACTAATATAACTCGCACATGCGCGTACAAATTTCGGTACATGCAATTACCAGCCTTCGCTTCTTTTTTGATAGGTATTCTTTTGTATTGATTTCAGTTTTTAGGTAAAATGTAGGTTTATAGCTCTCGCACGTTAATGCATTGTGTTTATTAATGAGTTTAAGACTTTTGTTTTTGTAACTCATACGAAAATTTACATAATTAACGTAATTAAGTATAGTTTTGGTTTTATTAAGCTCAAATAGAAGGTGGAGCCCTTTTCGGCACAGCGGTCAGTATTAACCGATTTTAATTTTGTGTAGCTTCTAAAGGTGTAGCCTTCCTGGACGCGAAAGTGGGATTAAGGGTTCTAGGAAAATCAAATAAGATTAAATAATATTTTTGTAATCTCTTCAGTTGTGGGTTATTCCTAGATACAGTTTAAATAAAATTATTGTCAAATGATTGGTTTTATGAATGGGGTTGACTTATTTTACGACTCTAATACTGAATACAATTGCTGAAAAATTGTCAAAAATATGAAAAATTAAAAATTGTTAGAACCTGTCAAAAATTGCTAAAAGTAAAATATTTGATGCAAATAAAAACCGTTGGAAAAAATTAATCAAAAAATTTCATGAATTTTGATTAAAAATTTGATAAAATTGAATCAAAAAATTTCAAAAATGTTGATCAAAATTTAAAAAACTTCAAAAATTTTGATAGAAATATCATGAATTTTATTATTTTTTAGTCCATATACGAAGGAGATACTTCTGGTTTTAAAAAACATCAATTGGACCATTCAAAATTATTAAAAACTATTTGGACCAAGTCAAAAAAAAAAACAAATTAATAATAATTTAACACCCAATTAATATTTTATTTTATTAAAAAAAAAAACGGACTGATAAAAAAAACGATTTGAGAATTTGTTAAAAGTTGTTAAAAAAATTTAGAGTAACGTTAAAAATCGCTAAAATTATACAATAAAGTTAAGAAAGAAATTGTTAAAAAATATTAGAAACGGTCGAAGATTAGAAAAAATATAATAAACGGTTAATTTGTTAAAAGTTGCTGAAAAAAAATTGAAAAATAATCTAAATGGACAAAACACCTTCAAGTTTATTAAAGTTTGTAAGCAACTGTAAAAATTTTACAAAAACTGAAATAACCTTCAAAATTTGCTAAAAAAATTAGAAAATTTCGAAAATTGAAAAAAAATATTAGAAACTTTCAAAAATTGTTTAAAAAAACGTTTATTATTATAAAAAATATTGGAAGCTTTCACAAAAAACTGTCAGAAGATGTTAAAAATTATTAAAAAAAAAAATAAGTAAAAACGTGAAGGAAAGTGTTAAAAGTTACGAAAAACTTTTAAAAGCTAAAACATTGTTAAAAAAAAATATGAACAAATAAAAATTGTTAGAAACTGTCTAAATGAAAAATATTAAATGCAAATAAAAAATCAATCAAAATATTTCATGAATTTTGTTTCAAAAATTTGAAAAAATTCCGTAAAAAAATTTCAAAAATGTTCATCAAAATTTAAAAAAAAAATCATTAAAATTATTCCTATTATTTTTTCTCAAAAATATTACTTGGAATTAAAAGGATTAGTTACTTTATGGTTGATAACCACTGTGCCCAAAAGACCCACCTAATTTTAAAACTTGAGGCCAAAAGACCGGTAGGATTATGAAACCCCGTTGACAAAATTGACTTCTGGGACCAAGTGAACAACACCCTAAATACTTTATCAGAGCCAATTAGTTAACATAGAACAAAAGTGAACACAGTGATTTATTTTTTACGTCTCAATCTTACTTATTTAGACTTTGTTCAAATAGTTGAATAAGTACGAAGATATTAAAAATCGTCTCGAAAGTACAAAAAATCATTTCAAAAGCAAAACAAAAAATTGTGCTAAAAGAAAAATTTTCGGAACGATTTGTATAAAGTCTAATAAATCATAGCAAAAGTGACAGCTGAAAAACTGAAAAATAAAAACCAAGTAAAAAATACTTGCCTGTTTTAATAATTTTATTATCTCCCTGGTACAAGTGAAATTATTTTATTCACCCAATCTGAACTTAATGAATTAGTTAGAGACTTGGGACTAACATTTATTGGTTTCAGGTTTGTGCCAATTTTCGGTTTTCAATAAAAATGGCAATTTCAAATTTCATATATTTCAACATATTTTAGCGGAAAATATAAATAAAAAATCTTGTTTTATGAAAGTTACAGAGAGATATTGTATTTAAAAACTGGCAAGCTCCTCTTGTACAGCACCTTGTAAAGCTCCGTATATAATTTTAATTTTAAGAATTTTAACACAAAAGTACCTTCTTTAAGATGTGCCACAATATGCTCATGAATTATAAAAATTCTTAAAAATCATTAATATCTTCTTTTTTAAATGCATGGCTCAGTATTCAGTCGAATATAGCCATTAAAAAAAATAAGTTCATCAGATTATCCATGTCTTAAACGTGGACAACCAATGAGTAATGAAACACTTATTTTTATTAGATACTTTTCTGGACCTGATTTAAGGTTACTTTATCCCATCCCCTCTTGCTGTTATCTGTTCAAATTTAATAATAAATTGTTTCCTCTCCCAATTAACTCTTTTCTATTATGATAAATTTGCTCCTATCTACGCCTTTGCTTCCTATTTATAACTTCGGCTGTTTACTTCTGCCTTCTAGCCCGTGCAAATTGACTTTGACATTGACTTTCCTCTTCTTCACTTCTTCTTTTTTTTTTCTTATTCTTCTTCTTTTTCCCTCCTAGTTACTGAGGTTGAGACTTGGTTCTTCGTGTCCTGGACTCAATCTAATACCCTTAATTTTCCAAGAAAAAAATTTTTTTTAGTAATTTTTCCTCAACTAACTTATGTGTTATTATTTGTATTATTGTAAAAAAAATTACCTTCAGGTTTTTGCTATTTTCCAGTTGTCAGTTGTCACACATCATTTTATGACTTTATGCAGTTGTCGCGTTATAAATATGTTTGTCACTACCTACTTCAATTTTAATTTCGTTTTTTTTTTTTCACTATTGCCCTTTAATTGGGCCATAATGGATAAAATTTATTTTTCATCAACTTTCCCTCCATCATCGTATAGGTTCTCTCTTACTCCTACGTGTGATTTTTTACTGGCCCACGTGCCTTAAAATTCGAATACCACTTTTGGCCTGTTTTGGATCAGTTTTTTCTTGATCCCATTCCTATTTTCCTGTTTAATCATACATTATCAATGAGACACATGTTATGTCCTCTTAATGTTAATGTTAATTTAATAATATAATAAGTTTAATTTGTCAGTACCATGTTAACAATTTTAAATTTTAATGTTACTTAATTTTATCCCTAAACAAAAATTTATCTCATTGATTGCTCCATGATGTTTATGGTAAGTCCCACCCACATTTTAATTTTTTAATTTGTCCCTGTTGTTTTATTAACGAGCGTTATTGATGGTGTAAGCCAAAACTAAACTTTGTTACAACAAATATATTTCTGTGGTACTGGACTTTTACTGGACTTACTCATTAAAAAAAATATTTAATTTGTTGGCGATAGTTTTTTCTAGGTTTTTCTTAGGTTTTGCCCATGATAAATTCAAAACATCGTGGGATTAGGAATCTTAAATTCTACGAACTTTACATTACTACATATCTTATTTTAAAGTGACACATTTTATTCTGCCAAAATTGTAATTTAAAAAAATTAACTAAAGGATCTATTCAATTTAGTATTCCTTCTACATACTTACTTTTTTCTAGAATACTTGACTTGTACTTGTACCGTTTATATGAAATCTGACTTACAATTAATTAATTTAGACCCTCTGTGTCAAAAAGGATTTATAAACGTTACAATTACAATAAAAAAACACCTAAAAACTTATTATTCTCTGAAATAACTCACTTTTGTTAAACCAATCTGTTTTTATTTATCGTTCAAGTTTAATATATTTCCACATTTAAAAATGACTTTTAAACTTTCCATGCCAATTATAAGCTTCAGAAAAACAACTTCCCAGTTAACATTCCAATCACTCAAAAAGAATTCATTTTTTGTTTGGCAATTCTCTTAATTTTAATAGTTTAGTATCCTAAAATGTATTCATCTTTTATATCTAACCTGCCAGAAAAATAAACAAATTGTGTACTTATATCTGAATATTTCTTAAAAAATCATTTAAAAAAATTATATATCATGTATACATATAAAAAAAAAATTATATGATCTTTTGATGCCTGGTATTGTAATAAACAGCTTCATAATGTAGCATAATATAACCAGTTCTGTAAACAAATGAGTTATTCAGAAACCAACTTGGAAAAACAATTTGGTTATTATTTTTGTATTCTCTCGTAAATCATATAGGACGAAGCAGAGTAGGCTTATTATTTTTAACATTAAATTTAAATAAACGAACGAAAATTATATAATTTTTTTTATAAATAAAATGTAATCCGAATCATTGAAATATAATTCTTATAAAACTACATTACAGAGTTGTGGCAAATGTTAACCATCTTCAAAGTTCAACAGATGGTTACATTTCGTTTTATGTTTTCATGTCTTTATTTAATTAAAATTAACTACATTTGTGAAACATGACATTTTCTATTAATATTTTTAATCTACTTATTTATTTTCTAAGAAAATAACTGAATATTTTATTAGATATATTTTCAAGACCGGACCTGTTATTGTCTAATAAATCATTTCGCGTCATCTGGATTTACTTTTTATTAATTCCGCTTTTGATTATTTCCTGTTAGATATTTGTTATTCTTTATGTCTGTTTCAACAACAAAACTTTAATCATTTTAAACAAATCCCGATTCATTTAGATCTAAATGAAGAAATGTTTAAATTTAGATTAAATTTCATTTTTCAATTTAATTGTTATTAATCATGGTTAAATATAATAATACGTGATACTAGAACAAGAAAAACCAAACATATAATAATTAGGATACCTATGAATATTTAATATTATTTTTTTTTAAATGAAAATGAAGTATCAAATACTTTATAAGAATAAATAGGAGAAATATGATCTTTTGTGGCGTTACTGAAATAAAAAAAATAATATTAAGAGGCCCTTAATTGCTCGAAATCGTTTTTGGACGGGCGCTCCGTTAATAGTAATGATAGGAAGCTGAGGTTTTCACCAATTGATTCTGTGTTTAATTATTTAAAAATGATACGACCATCAACTTTTTTCTTCAGATAAATTTGAAAAAAGTAGCGCAGACGTGCTCTTCTAATAAATATTTTAAATATCATGAAGAAAATGGCATATTTGAGTTGAAAAAATTGGAGTAGAGGGTAGGATTACTTAACAGTAAACGGAAATTACTAAAAAAATAATTTTTACACCCAATTTATTACTTACGCATATTCCTAATAAAAAAAAAAATAGTTAAAAATAGAACATAATCTCATACTTTACTATTTGTAAGAAAAACACAACCAAATAGCGGTCATCTTCTTTGGTCAGATTTATGTCTCCGTCTTACACACTCACTTGAAATAATTATTTATTTTCTAAATTGCATTAACTTTATTAAAAGTCGAGCCCAGTCATATCGTATCTAATATTTCACCTCTTACCTCTGTTATAAAATGTAATTGACTTTCCACGTCACAGCCAATCAAAATAACGATCCACTCATTATGAATGTTTATAAATTATGTCAAACTTAAAAATATTCGATATTCAATAAGAGACAATAAATGTTCCCGGGTTTTTATACAGTAAAAGGAGTTTCACAAAATTTCAAGCAATGAACGAGTAAAAAAGTAACAAATTATTATTTTAGACATAAGTGGACTTTTTAAATGTATCGCGTTACTAAAAAGTAACGCGTCAAAGGTACCACGTTACTTTACAAAGATTTTTTTGTAGCTGCTGTTAGTGCTGTTTAATGTGAAATAATATGTTTTTATTAATTTTTTGCACCCCGTCGGTTTAGCGCGCCACTGTGTTTTGGACAGCGTTTTAAAAATCAATCTCAACCATACTTAAATTTGAAAATTTTTTTGTATATACAATATTAACGGTGATAAAGGGTCAGATTTATAATAAAAGAACCAGAAGACATGGAACAAGAAGAAACTATAGAAAATTAACGCTTTACTTTTTTTAGTAACGCGTGGAAAAAGTCATTCTGAATCAAAGTAAAATTATCAACGAAACCAAAGAACATTTAATTAATGATAAAACACTTCTTGTCAATGTTCAAGCTTAATTTCTCAATAAAAAAACTTCAGTGAATAAATATTAATAATAATAATTACAGTTCTATAGATATTGACATTTACAAGATTCTTTTTCTAACACAATTGCCTGTAAAAAATTTTCGTTAGTGTTTGTAAGTAAAGTATAAAAGTTTTTTTGGCAAAAAATTTCTATTAATCAGCACTAAAAATACTAGAGAAATCACTGATTACGTTTGAGACAATTTTTTTGTCACAGACCTGTGTAATAAATGCAATAAAGAGAAAAATACCACTACAAGTATTAAATTTTTTTTAATTTACGGTTTGTATTCGGAAATAGCTATTTGTGTATTAAGAGCGGAAAGTGATACTTTGCCGCTTGAGGCAGAGAGTTGTCCGCGCGACGCGTAGCGGAGCGCGGGCAATCTGCCGAAAGCGGCAAAGCACTTTCTGCTCGAATTGCACACAAGATTTTTTCTACGATCACATTATTTTTAGACAAATAATTTAAAAAAAAAAAACATGAAAAAATTTTGTATTGTTTTTCATATTTATCTCTGGATTTAGTCGGCAGAAGATTCAGAGAAATATTTTTAGCAAAATCTTCTACATCTGGAGGTGTACTTGAAAATTCACATTCACTCTCACTCTCCATTTTTCAAATAGCTTTTTCATAAACTAAAAATGCAATATTGACGTTTCATTAATTTCATAGTCTACTATTTGCACAAAATAGTAAGTAGGCACTTAAATTTGCAATCACTATTGCATATCGGTGTACCTAGGTGTATCTAGGTGTACCTTCTGACTGTTATATTTATACTAGATAAATTTTATAAAATAAAGTTTATTTCGTTCGAAATATCTTCAAATATTAATATTTCAACTAAAATATTCAGACTGCTCTACATTTTGTTTTAATATACCTATTATTTACTACCTTTGTTTAGTTTATTGTAAATAAAAACAGGCGAGCGGAAAAGTACGCGCTAGAGCGACAATAATGTCAAATTATGACAGATCACGGAAAACATCAACTTTGCGGTTAGATTTTAGTGTGCAAAAGCCTACTTTGGATAGTGATTAGTGATCGTAGGAAAAATATTTTTGGGTGCCACATATGAATGATAAAGCGAGTGAACTGAATAAAAATTTATCAATGGGCAATTGATTACGAAATGTTTATAAACATTCTTTGTTTGTAAATCTTTCAGAAATGCCGACCATGCGACTGTTGATATTAACATACACAAACCTCTTATTCGAAAAGTAAACGGTTTTCAAGACAAATTATTTATGTGGGAATGAAACTGATCTTCAAAAGGAATACTATTGTTAACATCTATAACGATGATTTATTAAGTGCATATCCGCTAAGTTTCTCGAGTACTTCTAAAAGTGATTTTTAATGATGTTGCAAATAAATATATTGCCGTCATTCAGTATTGGCCCTAACATGCTATTTATGTTATTGTATAATTAAATATCATGAGTGATAGTGAGAAAATATTTTTGGTTGGTTATTCCAGCACTAAGGTAAGGAAATTTCACCTTAACAATATTTATAAGAAAAATCTTGGTGGGTAGCAACATAAAAAAGAGAAGAAGAAATATTAAGTGGAAAGTGGTAACAGTTTTATTTTTTAATCATAAAGAAATTAATTTACTTTTTACCTCTCGCCCTTCAGATAAGAGAGGTATAGGAATCATGCTAAAAATTGTGTAGTGAGTTTTCAATGGATAAACACGTTTTAGGATCCCTAGAATACGATTTGAATATTTTCGCGATGATGTCTGTGTGTGTGTGTGTTAGTGTGTGTGTGTGTTAGTGTGTGTGTGTGTTAGTGTGTGTGTGTGTTAGTGTGTTAGTGTGTGTGTGTGTGTGTTTGGATGGATGTTGTAGTAACGATAACTCAAAAACTACTGAATGAAAAAATTTGAAATTTTGCATACACGATTCTTATACCCTAGATTAGATCTGATTAGATTTTGGTGTCAATCGGACAACCGGAAGAGGCACTTGCTATGGGTGATGACGCCATTATTATACAAAACGGCAATAAAGTTTTACACATATATTTTGTATACCATATAGTTTATTTTCATCCCATTAAAATTTTAGAAACTTTTGCCATTGCTGCCAGATTTACAAAAAAGTAAATTTTTTTCATACTTTTTTGTGCCACCGTGTAAATTTTTGATTCAAACATGGCGAGAGGTCATGTGGTGGCCACATCAGATTTTTTTGAAAATAATTAAGGCAACCAAGCAAATTTTAATAGTACATCAAACTACCTGTGAATTACAAAAAAAAAACATTAAAATATATATTTAGGTGACGTATAATCAAAAAAACGACAAGACAAGTAAAATTTAAAATTTTTTCTGCTTTTTATTTTAATCATTTTAATAACTGTCAATACTTTTTTAAAGGTATTTATTTATTTATTTATTTATTTTATAAAATGGCGACGGTAATAATTATTTTCAAACAAGTTTTAATTTAAACAAAATAATGAGTGAAAAATCAAGTGAAGTAGATATAGAATTTAATAATATCTGAAATTGCAAATTATGAAAAAACACCAATGCACCAGATTTTAATATCGGTAAGTGTACCACAGCACTATAAATATTAATACAATGTAATACAAATATGTCAACAAATAACTTGTGTTCAGATTTAATTTAATTTTGATTTATACTTTTTGATCGTGGAGAAAATATAGTCTGTTACTCGGTCAGAATGAAAAAATTCGACACTCGTGGTTCCTCACACTCGCTTTCGCTCGCGTTCGGAATTTTCCACTCTTGTCGAATTTTTCATTCTAACCTTGTTACAGAATCTACTATTAACGTAAATTCAAGGAAAACATAGTTATACACTAAAATGTATTAAATATAAAATGACACTTTTCTTGAAATAATTTAAGGTTAGTGCCCAATTGATGTCACTAACATTATTAATGTTATTTGCAAGTTTTAGCATGGCTTCTAATGGAGAACAGACAGAAGATCTAATATTTCCTTCTTCATCCGTAACTCCACTATGAAGCCATGTTTCAACCGCAACAATTACATCATAATTGCTATGTAGACTATTTATGTAGAACTCTATCATCATTGAATTTAGCCCTCTACAATTTTGAAAATTTAAATAAATTTCTGTCGTTACCTTAAATGATAATAATTTTCTTAAACTATTAATTATTTAAACAACAATGAATACCTAACAAAATTTAATCTAGATGTTTGACACTTGGGCCAAGAAGAAAAGAGTCCCTGAGTTATTTAATAAACCAGTTTTTAGGTAGAGATAATTACATAGTAAAAAAAATATAAAATAAGAGAGTAATAATCTTTTAAAGAAGATAAATAAACGATTGATATTACAAAAGCAAAAAAAAATAACTATCCAAAATATATTTGCACCTCTATAAAAATTTTAGTTAAAATCTGAAATAAATTAGTATTTGTTTTTATACGATACAAACCACGATAATGATCTTATCGCAAAAAAGAGCAAAAAAAATTAAAAGTAAACAGAAATCCATAGCCACAAATATAAAACTAAGCGATACCTATTCTAATACTAAAATAATTGTATAATTTTAAATATCTCTGTCAATACGAATTTTGCGCACATCGTTTTGTTTTGTGAAAATTTGTCCATTCCAGGTCCATACATTTTTTTTCCATATTTTTGGTTTTCATGAATAAATTGTAGTGTTTATTCGAAAACTGCTCGTAAAATCAGCCATTTTATCGTATATTCTACCAAATTTTGATTCCATGTAGGCAAGTATTTTATCTAATTTTTCATCCATTTTATTAAAGTCAGTAATTCTGATAATAATAAATTTCTTTTCCATTTTTTCTTCCAATTTCGTAAAAAGTTTTTGAAAAATTAAAGAGACATGGTTGATTTTTCCCTGGTCCATTTTTTTTTAACGATGATATAAATATTTGGTATGGTACATAATATTTTGTTTTAAAAAATGACACATGAAATTTTGAAAAATTTATATTTAATTTTTAATCAAACTTTCAAATAAAAACAACAAAATAAAAATTGTAAGATAATTACTAACAAAATTTAACGCAAATGTAAAAAAGAACAAAGATTTTTTTAGAAGTTTGCACAATTGCATTAATTTTGGTAAAAACGAAAAAATCACAAAAAATTAAAAAAACTGCAAAAATTCGGAAAAAACGAAAAAACCAAAAAAATCGTACAAAACATTAAAAAACCCGAAAGAATTGAAATAAACAGAGGAATAAGAAAAAAATGAGAAAAATCTGAAAACAAAAGAGAGAAATAGAAAAAAAACAAGAAAAAAAACGGGAAACGAGAAAAAAAGTAGAAAAAAGCAAAAAACAGAAAATGAGAAAAAAAAAACCGAGAACAAATTAGAAAAATTGGAAAAATCAGAAAATATTGGGAAAAAAAGAAAAATAAACTTGTAAAATACGGAAAAAACGGAAAAATTAAAAAATTTAATAAAAAAACAACAAAAAATACGGAAAAAATTGCAAAAAACGAAAAAAAACTTGAAAAAATCACAAAAAATTAAAAAAACGACAAAAATTTGGAAAAAAAAAACAAAAAACAACCAAAAAAATCGTAAAAACATTACAAAATTAGAAAGAATTGAAATAAATCGAAAAGAATCAGAGGAATAAGAAAAAAATGAGAAAAAATCTGAAAACAAAAGAAAAAAATTGAAAAAAAAACACAAGGAGAAAAACAAGAAAAAAATGAGAAAAAACGAGAAAATAAGGAAAACCAAAAAAAAATCGCTATAACTTTTACAATTACTATGTTAAAATTATGAAATAATTTACACATATAATACTTTTGGATGCTTTTCGGATATGCTATTTACTTTTTTCATTTATTTTATACTTATTGATAAAACGAAATTACAAAAAATTAAAAAAATTCTTTATTTTAGCTATAATAATTTCAATTCTAAATTTTAAGAAACTAAAATACATTTTAAATTTAGAATTTTATATTATTTTTTGAATGGTGAATATCCCATTTTAATAACTTTAATATTTTAGAAGTTATTCAATTTAGTTTAAAATCGTAATATAATTAAACGTTTTTTAGCCAATTTTTAAAAAAATCCACAATTTTTGTAATAAAATTTTGAAAAAAATTATAATTATAAAATTAATTATTACAAATTTAACGATATTTTTTTTAAATTTTTAATTTTAAAATTTAACTAAAAAATAATGATTTAATAAAGATAAAAATTGTTTAAAAATTAAAATAAAAACCAGCGGCGAAACTATGCGGAACTCGAAAAAAACGTAAAGACAAAATTTGTAGAAAATTTTATGTTCTAAAATTTTGATTTCATGTAATTTTTCATAAAAATCAATAATTTTGTCTCAAAATCTAAAAGAGTCGCAAATGTCTATATAATTTTTTTTTCACGCCCTCTAGCGGCGAAACTATGTGGAATTTAAAAAAACGGTAATGACAAAATGTGTAGAAAATTTTATGTTCTACAACTTTCATATGCTGTAATTTTTCATAAAAATGCATTATTTTGGTTATTTAAGAAAAATATGAAAAAAAATTACTTTTTGATAAATCTGGCAACAATGGCAAACGTTTTTGAAAATTTTAGTCATTTAAAATTAAACTATAACGTATAAAAAATATATGTGTACAACTTTATTGCCATCTTGTTTAGTAATGACGTCATCACTTATAGCAACTGTCACTTCCGGTTGTCCGATTAACTCTAAAATCTATACAGGTCATCTCCTTGCTACCCTAAATATGTATATACAATTTCATCTAAATCGGTTTAGGCGCTATCGTGTTCACACACACACAGACACACACACCCACAGACACACACACCCACACAGACACACACACAGACAGACATACATCATGCTAAAAATGGTATAAATGGATTCAGGTGACCTCAAAACGTAAAGATCCGTTAAAATCTGGGTATGGTCAAAATATCATGATCGCAATACTTTCCTTCTATACAACTCTGTTGTTCGGAAAGTAAAAAGGTGAATAGAGGTGATTTGTGGAAGTAATTGGGAGTTTCACAAGAGGATAGAAATTGGGCAGGATAAATATATTTTTTTAATTGGCTTGTAATGTTTATTATTTTTTTCATTTTCATAGAACCCACCCCAAATTGAGATTTCAAATCATAATAATAAATAAATCTGTCTCTGGAAATTAGTAATTAAATAAAATTAATTAAATATCTATCTAATATTAAATATTATATTAAACGGTATATATAAAATATTGGAATGCTTGATACTAATAACAAATAAAACAAATCGGCATCATTAAACTTGTAAACAAGAAATAAATGAAAATGATGACTTGTACTCCATTTTCAACTTTTTCTTGTCTTCATATGACAGTCATCAATAAATATTAACAATTTAATTACTATTCAATGCAAATAACTTAATTATTTTAACGATGTACGAATCGAGACATTTGGTTAATGCTGCGTTAACAAAAAAAAATGTATCTTTATTTTTATTAAAAACCGGATTGTATATTAATTAATTTACGTTGTCCTGTAAATTATAATTAAGTTTTAATATAGTTTGTAAGGTGTTGAACTGAAAGAGATTTTAATAGGTTTATGTATAAATTTAAATAATTATAAATCAGTCAATTTTATCTTCGACACAATATTTAAAATTTACAATGGTAATAATCGGATAAACGGATTCAAAGTTAAAAAAAAATTTGAAAAAAAATCACAAAATTAAATTTCATAATTTCATGCTAAATTTTAAATAATTTTGCACAAACTAAAATTATTTAAATGAAATGAATTATGTAATGAATAAATAAACGAATCCTAAATTACATTAAGAATTCAATCTTAAGACTTTCGTTTATGTGAATTTAGCCATTGATAAATTTATAAATAATTTATCCAACAAATTTAGATAAATTTAAAAGTAATGGACCCTATACTAAACCTTGAAGTACTTCGCATCTATCAGTGATAAATTTTCAATTGTATTTATAATTTATCCAACGAAAAAGTTTGAATATACATAAATTAAAAAAAATACTAGTGGACTTAAAACTAAACCATGGGGTACTCCGCACAATGACAAATATTCAATTTTATTTAAAATTTATCCAACAAATTTGTACTAATAAAAAGTGTCAAATTTTATCTGTAATTTATCCATCGAATAAGTTTGAATTTACAGAAATTGAAAAAAGTTATGGACTTAAAATTAAACCTTGGGGTACTTCGACTTTGTATTGGAAAATTGGAAAATTCAACAAAAAAATAAATGTCGCCCCTAAATTCCAATTCTCTTCCCTTATCCTAATTTTCATTTAAATCTAGCGAGAAATTTTTTTTTCAAAACGTGTCATTACTAAGATTTTAATAAAAATTGGCAGAAGAATAATAGCTCTAATAATTAAAACGATTTTGTAAAGTGTTTTCCAAAATATTTTAATGAAAATGTTGAAAATTGCAAAAATTAATTTGTTCAGAAGAAAGTCCATAAAATCCTTTGTCTTCTACATATTCCTATTTTTAATCTAGTTCTTTCTATTGTTTTCTAATTTTTTTTTATTCCTCAATTTTTTTGATTTTGCCATTTTTTGAAATTTTTTTGCCATTTATTTCAATTCTATTCTAATTTTTTAATTTTTTTTAATATTCTTTTTTACGGTTACATTTGTTTCCGTTTTTTTTTTGGTTATTCTTTGTTTTTTGCAATTTTTTTGGATTTCTTACGGTTTTTTGCGACTTCCTTTTCGCTTTTTTGTGATTTTTAGCGTTTTTTTTCGTATTTTTCAAATTTATTTTTCATTTTTTCTCGTCTTTTCTGATTTTTATCATTTTTTTCCAAGGTTTTCTGTTTTTTTCTTATTTTTTCCGATTTTTTCTCATTTTTTCGATTCGTCAAATTTTTTCTCATTTTTGTGATTTTATTGTTGTTTTTTTCTTATTTTTTTTTGTTTTTTCCTTATTTTTTTGATCTCTCCTCATTTTTTTTATTGTTGTTTTTTTTCTAATTCTTTCTTTTGTTTTGTAATTTTATAGCAATTTTTTTCGTATTTTACAAATTTATTTTTCATTTTTTCCAATATTTTCTGATTTTTCTCATTTTTTTCCAAGGTTTTCTGTTTTTTTCTTGTTTTTTCGATTTTTCTCCCTTTTTCGATTCCTCTAAATTTTTCTCACTTTTTCGATTCCTCAAATTTTTCTCATTTTTCTGATTTTGTTGTTTTTTCAATTTTTTTTTGCCTTTTTCTGATTTTTTTTTTTTAATTTTTTTGATCTTTCCTCAATTTTTTTTTATTGTTTTTTTTTCTAATTCTTTCTTTTGTTTTGTAATTTTACAGCGGTTTTTTTTTTGTATTTTACAAATTTATTTCTCATTTTTTCCATTATTTTCTGATTTTTTCTTATTTTTCCGATTTTTTCGAGTCCTCTAATTTTTTCTCATTTTTCTGATTTTGTTGTTTTGTTCTGGTTTTTTTTCGGTTTTTTCTGATTTTTTTTTTAAATTTTTTTGCTTTCCTCATTTTTTTACTGTTGTCTTTTTTCTAATTCTTTCTTTTGTTTTCTAATTTTTTAGCGTTTTTTTTATTCGTATTTTACAAATTTATTTTTCCTTTTTTCCAATATTTTCTGATTTTTCAATCATTTTTATCCAATGTTTTCTATTTTTTTCTTATTTTTCCGATTTTTCTCATTTTTGCGATTCCTCTAATTTTTTCTCATTTTTCTGATTTTGTTGTTGTTTTTTCTGATTTTGTTGTTGTTTTTTCTGATTTTGTTTTAATTTTTCTGATCCTTCCACATTTTTTTTCTAATTTTTCTTTTGTTTTCAAATTTTTTCTTATTTTTTTTGTCCCTCTGATATTTTTCGATTCTTCGGCTTTTTTGTTTTGTTTTTCTCATTTTTCAGATTTTGTTGTTGTTTTTTCTGATTTTGTTTTAATTTTTCTGATCTTTCCACATTTTTTTGTTGTTTTTTTTTCTAATTCTTTCTTTTGTTTTCTAATTTTTTAGCGTTTTTTTTTCATATTTTACACATTTATTTTTCCTTTCTTCCAATATTTTCTGATTTTTCTATCATTTTTTTCCAATGTTTTCTGTTTTTTCTTATTTTTCCGATTTTTCTCAGTTTTGCGATTCCCCTAATTTTTTCTCATTTTTCTGATTTTGTTGTTGTTTTTTCTGATTTTGTTGTTGTTTTTTCTGATTTTGTTTTAATTTTTCTGATCCTTCCACATTTTTTTTCTAATTTTTCTTTTGTTTTCAAATTTTTTCTTATTTTTTTTGTCCCTCTGATATTTTTCGATTCTTCGGCTTTTTTGTTTTGTTTTTCTCATTTTTCAGATTTTGTTGTTGTTTTTTCTGATTTTGTTTTAATTTTTCTGATCTTTCCACATTTTTTTGTTGTTTTTTTTTCTAATTCTTTCTTTTGTTTTCTAATTTTTTAGCGTTTTTTTTTCATATTTTACACATTTATTTTTCCTTTCTTCCAATATTTTCTGATTTTTCTATCATTTTTTTCCAATGTTTTCTGTTTTTTCTTATTTTTCCGATTTTTCTCAGTTTTGCGATTCCCCTAATTTTTTCTCATTTTTCTGATTTTGTTGTTGTTTTTTTCTGATTTTTTTTGTTTTTTTTTTCTGATTTTGTTTTAATTTTTCTGATCTTTCCTCATTTTTTATTGTGGTTTTTTTTTCAAATTCTTTCTTTTGTTTTCAAATTTTTTTTTTTGTCCCTCTGGTTTTTTCGATTTGGCTTTTTCTGTTTTTCTCATTTTTCTGATTTTTTTCTGTTGTTTTTTAATTTTTCTGTTGTTTTTTTTTATTTTTTCAAATTCTTTCTCATTTTTTCGTTGAAAATGTTTGTTAGAAAATTATCTGTGGAATTTATTTTTATATCTACTGTTATTAAATTATATATTAATTATTCAACTGCTTTTGAACAATTAATAGTATCCATAAACAAACAGCGCGAGTTATTATAATACGGATAACTATGTTATAACAACTCACTAGTGAGTTATTATAACTCACGCTGGGCTCCTACAATAATTCGATATGTAAAAAGTGTGCAGTAAATTCTTGAAAATTTATACATTCCAAAGGATTTTAAAATTATTAAATTGGTCTATATTACGTAAAAGATTCTTGGAAAATTATTTTTCTTTATAATTACTGAGGCCTCAGAATTTCATGATTGCGAATACATTTCTTACCCCAGCTTTTTATCACGTTTATCGACGTTTCTGAGCTCTCAGATTTCGAAAATGCAAAAAAAACCGTGCGCAACTTTTCTGTATGGATGTAAACAATATAACTCGAATGATAGCTCCGATCGAGTTCTGGTCTTCACTTTAGTAGTTAATTTTCTCTAGAGAAGAACCGTATTAAATGTGAGCAGGATCGGACCGGCCATTGCGGTATACGCCATACAAATCAGGTGTTTTGCATAAGAAAACTTTTACCAAATCGAATTTTTAGAACTTTTTCAATGTCGCATTATGTATGTGAGAAGCTAGTCCAGGATAGTACTAGCCCGAAACCGTGAGTCACCGTTTGAGCGTCCCTAGAATTAACAGTTAAAAAATTTCAATTTTTTTGAAAATGGTGAAAGTTCTACACATTTTGCAAAATATTTGGACATAAAACTTTACATATATATATATACTAGATAACACAGTCTAAATACACGCAAGTCAAAAAACGCAGTAGATAATTGGAAAATAGAAAAATTAACAAAGTAAAATTTAATAAAACAAAAAAAACTAGTAAATTTGCAGCTATAATTAAAAAATTTTTTAATATGTCATTTTTCGTAATTTATCCAATGATTTTTATACAATTGTGTATTGTAAATGTTTTTAATCCAATTAGACACCTACTATTCATTTAATTTATTACATAATATAAAATTTATTTTTATTAGAAATTTAGTAACTAACCATTTATTTTAAATTTTAAGAGATTTAACGCTTCGGTATAAACATATGTCTTCGAATAATCACTAGATATTGTTTCTCTGACACTAACAAACACATCCTCTCCCAAGTATTCCAAAATTAATAGTTCCTCCATATTTCACTTTTCCAACATTATTCACCGGATTTAATAGATCAAAAGAACTATCCCAGTCACAGAACTATTTGCATGGAACGTATTATTTATCAGACATTACAAAACAAGTGAAAGCGCAGAACAAATGGTCTATGAAACACTCAACATTCATTTTTGTCATGTGCCTTATGAATCTTTTATCTTGGGTGATTTAGTTGTCACTTGTCAGTCGGTTCTTTGTGATTTGTGGTTAATATTCGCTTGTTTATAAAAGAATTTAGTGGGTTCTAGAGCTTTCAACTTTTTTTTTATTAGCTCTAACGATGATTTAAAAATTTTGGCTTTGGAACCGAAATTATTTTTGTTTAGTCTACTAAATAATATTAATCTGTTAAAAGTTTTATACTAATAACATCAAAAATAAAGTCATAAATAAATGTTGTATTTTATAGTTATAGTAATATTTTCATGTATCGATGACGCGTATGCGAAAAGTGGAAATCTCGTAGTTACACATTAAACCACTGACACAGCGACTATAAGAAGTTTATTGATCTAAAAATTGTTAGGTGAAAATAATTAAGCTTCAAATTTAACTTTAAAAACAAAAGCGCCGTCAAATGTTAGGGGTGTCAAGTGGTCTAGAATTGTTGCGTTGAGCGTCGCAACGTTTGATCTTGAACGACGATATGTTTGACTGACTTTACGGAATCTTAAAATATATTTCTAATGATTACTAGATTAGAGTTTAACATGGACATTAAAAAGTTTTTTTTTCAAATAAATAAAACACGAAGTTAGTACCACAAAGTATATATTGAATGGGATGATAACAGGCAACTAGTTTCGGCTAAAAAGCCATCATCAGGCCTACAATGTTCAGATCAATGATTAATTTTACCATTTTAAACAATTATTAAATTATAACTTACCGAACAAAAATAGTATTGGAATTACGAAGTAAAAAACATGTAAAAATGTAGTCACAACCGCGCGGTTGTTATGTCAACATAATTAAAAATTATTTAGGTGGTACATTAATAAGCTACAAACTAGTAACTTAAACGTAGTAAAACAGGGGGTGAAAATACCGCATTATGGACAAAAGGGTAACAAATAGCTGTTACCATAAAGCAACATAATGCCGTGAATGAAATCCAGCCCTTCCAAAAAAGGCAGAGAAATAAAGACAGGAAGACGTAGTGGTTTCTCAGACCACATATTAATCTTAAATTTGAAATTTCCGATAGCAACTGAGCGAGTACCATGAGGTAACACGACCATGACAAGATGGGAGTCACCAATGACATTGACAATTGACATGACAGTGACAAAGGACTCTGACAATGACATTATTGTGTGTGACAATTAGCAAACATGGAGGTGAAACCGTCTAAAACTTTAAAAAGTAGAATGAATTAAAAAACAAAACAATAAATGTGTATAAAATTTTGAGATATGAACACTAGTATGAGACTGAGTACAAGACACAAATGAATCTTAAAAATCAAAAAGTATGAGGGATTGGGAAAAAGAAGAAAGATTAGGTGAACTAAGGGATAGAAGAAAAAGTGAGGTTGGAAAAGTGACGTGGAATAAATAGGAAAACAAAGAAGTCAAGAGTAACTAGGTAGAAAAACAGAGAAGGGTTAGCAAAAATAAATAAGGAAAGGGAAATCTGTGTGAGTGGAAAAAAGGGAAACAAACCTAATGATTAGATGATGTCTTTAAAGTTGTCAGCTAAAAAAATATGGTTTTCTTTAGGTCTTAGTTGTTCGTTGACACAAATAAAGTTGTTGTTAAGATGCGAGTGAATTTCAAGCATTTCAAGAAGGTTTAATCTGTTCCCTTTAGCACAATGGCGAAGGAGTGAAGAGTTCGAGAATGAAAAGTCAAAATATGGTTAGCAAATGAGGAAGGAGTATTGGTAATATCAGATTTTCTGTATTTTTCAATATATCTAATATGTTCTTTGATTCTAGTTTCAAGTTTTCTGCCTGATTGGCCGATATAAACAGCCGTACAATCGGCACAACAAAGTTTGTGAACACCTGTGCGGTGGAGAAAGGGGACTTTATCTTTAGTGTTAACTAGAAAAGAATGAATGTTATTATTAGTTTTGAAAGCAATGTTGATGTTGTATTTACTTGTGAAATTTTATAAGATATATTACCAATAAAATGTATTGACCCTGAAAAATTTTTTTCGTTCTGAGTAGAGTTAACCAAAAGGTGAGTGTTCAATTTAAATTTAGAAAAATATTTAAAATAAATTTTGTTAATCAAGTCTAAGGGGTAGTTATTATTAACAGCAAGTTGTTTAATGATATTAAGTTCAGCGGTAAAGGCAGGTTGAGAAAGGGGAATAGAAAAGGCTCGATGTAGAAAACTATTAAAGGAAGCAAGTTTATGAGACATAGGATGGTTGGAATACAAATTAATAAGACAGTCAGTGGTGGTAGGTTTCCGGAAACTTTCTTTGCCCTTTTTGGAAGGGCTTGATTTCATTCACAGCATTATGTTGCTTTATGGTAACAGCTATTTGTTACCCTTTTGTCCATAATGCGGTATTTTTACCCCCTGTTTTACTACGTTTAAGTTACTAGTTTGTAGTTTATTAATGTAATTATGTTGACATAACAACCGCGCGGTTGTGACTAAATTTTTACACGTTTTTTATTCCTAATTCCAATACTATTTTTGTTCGATAAGTTATACTTTAATAATTGTTTAAAATGGTAAAATTAATCATTGATCTGAACATTGTAGTCCTGATGATGGCTTTTTAGCCGAAACTAGTTGCCTGTTATCATCCCATTCAATATATACTTTATGGTACTGACTTCGTGTTTTATTTATTTGAAAAAATACTTGGACCACATTTGAGATATGGATAACCTCTTCGATTTATTAAAAAGTTTATTTGGTTTTTGCGGAATCTTGAAAATTTATTATGTTTTTGACATAACTTATAGATCCGAAAATCTTTCGCTAATGCTCACTAGATGGTGTGCTCAAAAAAACATCTTCGTTATGCGGTATTGCCACGTTTAAATTTCATATGATTAGAATTTTTTTTGTCTGCGTTACTTGTGGTGTTACCTTTAAAGCATTGAATATGATGAACAATTCATAAAGTAACCATTACGGGGTAGAACTGTGTAATTAAGAAATTATTCAAAGTAAAAAATCATTTTGGCGTATTCCAGTGAATAAACTTATTAGGTTAGGTTTTAGATTTTCATTTCTGTAAAAATAAATAAGATTTTGACCACACATTATCATAAGCGATGTAAAAAAAGTAGATTAGAGCAAAAAATCTACTATTAATAAAGTAAAAAAATATTGCATTAGTTACCAGTTAAGAATTATAGCATTTATAGCATTTCCAGACAAACTCCTTTATTGTATTTTACACTTATATCATTAATAATAAATTAAATTAGTAATAATTTAATTTTTAAAGTTTTGGTTTTTTTAGAATTTCTGAAAATTTTTAAATTTTTAGGTCAGTTTTTATTTACCTCAATTTGGAGTGGGTTCTATATAAAAAAACAACCCAATTAACTACAAATGGCGCCCAACATGGGGCTTTCCAAAATTTAGTGAAAATTGTTGATATTTTTTTTTATAAAAACGTTGGGCGCCATTTGTTATGATTTGAAATCTCAATTCTCATTTTGGGGTGGGTTCTATATAAAAAAAATAATAAACATTACAAACTATACAAATTTTAAATTTTCTGTGTGTCCTTTTATTATTTTTTTTATATAGATTTGAGATTTCAAATCATAACCAAGGGCGCCCTATGTTTTTATAAAAAAATTATCAAAAAATTTCAGTAAATTTTTGAAATCCCCCCATTTGTAGTGAATAGTGTTATTTTTTTATATAAAATCCACCCCAAATTAAGGTAAATAATAACACAATTCACTACAATTTTTTTTTGGTTATATACAATATTTTCATTTCTTTCAATAATCCAGTTATTACAATTATATTTTAAATAAATCAAAAATATTCCTAATTTGATATCAATTACCACAAATTAAAAATCAAGCTTTAAAATTGACAAATCTGTTTATTATTTTTTTTCAACTGTCTTCAAAATCCAATTTTTTTTTACTTCATTAAATAAAAATATTTTTTTTTTTTAATTACTTATGACTATCTTATCAATTACTTATTAATTATACAGCAACATTTTCTTTTAATATACTTTCAGAAATTTAACTTTTTCTATTAAATTATTATACAAATAATAATCATTCATATTATAATAATGATACGATAATTATAAGAATAAGATTCTTTTTATTGTTGATTTTAAATATTTTATATACCAATTATTCTCAATAAATTCTTTAAAATTAAACTTTTTAACAATACATTCTGTTTATAACATTCAAAAATCATAAAAATTATTTATGTTATCAAACAATTTAATAATTAAAATATTTCGCCATCTTACCCCTTAAGCCTGCCTACCTAAAATATTTGGGCCCTTTACGTCTTTATCTTGCCCATGTAAACATATGTAGTATCTTTTAGCCCGTACTCCTGTTCATGTAAAAATATTTCTTGTTTTTACCACTTACGTCTGGCAATTTAGTATTATTTAGGCTGCTTACCCCTTGAGCCTGTCCTTTCAATAATATATTTGGGTCCTTTACTTTTTTAATCCTAATCGCTATCCTTAATTTTCAAATTCAGATATAAGCAGCATTTTGATGTTCCTGAAAAAATATTAAAAAATAATGAATAATTTTTTTTAACCATTTTTACTTTTTTCAATTTATAGTTCGTGTAAATAAAATGTTAATTGGTATCGCCCAAAATTTTGATTAATTTTTACGTTTTGAAGGTGAAGGTTAAAATTTTTTATTAGAGTCCAAGTAATAACATCGAACTGGCAACGTCGAACAGTCCGTTGACTAAATATTAGTGGCATCTGTGTTTACGTAGCCAAAGTGTTTAAAAGTTCCTGTGTCTCAGCTAGAGGGCACTCCGCAAACAAATAAATCTAGCCCGGGAATTTGAAATAGTATTACTGTTTTATTGGATTTTATTAAAACAAATCTAACTTATTGTCAGTACATAGAACGTTCATTATCTTTAACGGTTTTGTAACTAATGACAATGACGTTTAGATTGTGACAATTATACAAGAAATCAACTCGTAAAGTTTTATTCTAAACGTCATTGCCGTTACTTACTGAATCTTTAAATTTAATGAACGTTCTATCTACTGACAGTTAGTATATTTTTTTATTAAATACTTGTACATTTATTCTTTCAAATATATTGCAACAAGATTTATATAAATACAAAGAAATAACAGATTTAGAAATGATTTAAAAAATGTTTTTTCTTTTTGGGCCAAAAAAATTTTGAAAAAAATTATGGATATTTATTTCAGCAAAATAAATTATTTCATAAAAAATAGTTAATATCGAGAAAGTACTTCTTTAGCTTTATACTTGGGAGAAAAGTGTTTCTTGATTTTTTCGAAAACCACATTGCCGATTTTGTTGAAAAATTAGAAAAATACTAGTCTAGATATCATATATATTCATGATTTTTTTTGTAATTTTTAAATTTGTATTCAATTCTTCCGGGGCTTAAAGTTGTGGATTTCATTTTTGATAATAGATTTTTAATGATTGCTAGATTAGAGTTTGCTATGGATTTTAAAACGTATATATGATACAATAATCTTGACCTAGAAAATTTTGGACAGTTAATTAATAGGTGGCTGATGCTTACGTTATATCACACACGTTGGACTGTACATTTAATGGTTAACTGCCACCTTAATAATTTGGTTTAAATTAAGTAAATGTCAAAAATTTAAGTATCACGATTGGTGGTAATTAAAAATGAAAAAACTTACCTCTAATAATAAATAGTTTGGAAATTTTAAAATAATTCCTGGAAGTAAATTCAATACAAAATCTTAATAAACTTATCCAGATAAATTCAATTAAATGTTTAAAAATCTAAAATTTCACACATTTTGATTGGTCCATTGAATTAATTTTTCATCTCAAACAGTTTTGCTTTTCTCGGTTGCTAGGAAGTAACTAAGGGGTTATTGATGTTGGAATTTCGGAATTTTCCTCCTAAAATAGAAAACTTTAATTTAAAATAAATTGCAATAATATTCATTAAATAAAATAAATTAAACATAAACAAATATTCTTCAAAGAAAAATGTAAAATTATATATAAAAAAGGTAAATAATGAATTAAATTTAAAACACATACCCTGAAGAAACAATTTGGTCACCTTCTACAAAGGATCGTATAAAATCGTCCAGAGAATAAAAGTGTTTTTGCGTTGTGCCTTCATTAGACCCAAATCGGTATCTAATGACGTCATGCAAATGTTTGTTAACATTTCAAAGCAACAATTGCTAATAATGTAATTTGTTAATATCTTAAGCAATATTTACATACATTTTACTGCATTATTTATACCCACTGACAGTAATTCCTAAAATCACAATGGCAAACCTTGATAGATCGTGAACGATCAAATCGCGTCCTCCTGTCCTCTTTGTAAATTCACGGCGAAGAAAGTTAAAAGAAGATCGACGGAGCTGTAAAGAAGAATAGGACTCATGACTCGATCCTGACACTCGTGGATCGACTTTAAGACAGCACACTTAAATTTATACAACACATGAAGGCTGTTGTTAGTAGCGGCTCATCATTCAGTCAACGAAATGTTGTAAATCAGACGGTTATACTGGGTGTTTCTTTGTTGCTAGTGTAGGGACGATTTTAATTTGAATAAAATATCTGGTTAATTAATCATAATTATATACATATGTTGTTAGATTAGTTAATTATTTCAGTTTGTATTGTCGCAAGATAATTCTGATTTATACAGTTGGTCTCATGCATTTACTGCTTCGAGCCAATTTACAACATTTACGTTCGAAAATTTTTATCTATGACATTCAGATTTCTACGCCACTGTAATTATTCCAAATCTATATTAAGCTTCTACTAAAGTCGCGATAAGTTTCTTTACCGTTTTTATTCCAATAGGATTACAAAGCAATATTGACTCTTTCGAAATAACATCTTTCGGAAATGACAGATGGTTCTTCCAATCCTCATAGCAGTGCTAGAATTCGGAAACTGGAATAGCCGTTAGCTGGTTGGTTACATCCGGTTGAATGTTTACGACTGTACCAAAATGACGTCTCTTAAGGTGATTTTTTAATCTCGGGAAAAGGAAAAGTCACAAAAATTAAGTTAGGTGAGAAGCCAGAGACAAATTCAAATCTTTCCCGATTATTCTAAATGTCAAACGACGATCTGAATATCAACATGCCGAATCCTGTCAATATTTTCAGCGGTTCTTAAAGATGAAAAACTTTTACTACGCGGTTTCTCTTCAATCGACTCTCTTCCTTCTAAAAATGCCTTAAACCACCCAAAAACATGTTCCCTTGATAAATTATTGTCTACGTAGGCCTTCTGAAGTTTCGCAAAATTTTCAATGATGAAATTTCAAGCAAAACATGATAGCACAACATCACTCATTTTTGTAACGTACTAAATGAAACTGTTTCACTATGGACAATCAAATGTACTTATTGTACAATCCTCGTAATATCGCATGAGTTGTTTCACCATTTAAATCCATCTTTACCAATCTATTTATAATACCATCTAGACCATCCTTCTCCATTTTTTTCTATTGGGTGGTTTTTTTTTCATTTATGTTATCGTGCACTTCATTCTTCTTCAACTTCATTCTTTTTCCGTCTAATTTATCTTCCTGATGTTATATTTGGACTTTTGTGATGTTTTATAATTTATTCTTCTCATTTATCCTTCCTCATTTTTTTTTGTCTCCATTTTTCTTTCCTATCTTTATATAATTTTTCTTCTCTGGTCTAAATAGCGTCCGGGTTTCACAAGCGTAGGTTGTTGTAGGTCTTATAACCGTTGTATATATTGTTGGCTACCAGTATGCTATTTTCTATTGTCGAGGGTTTATTCTTTAATTTCTATTCTTTTTTTCCTATGTTTTTTTTCTGACTAATATAGTCAGATCATCTACAAAGACCATTCATTGATGTGCGTTGTTATATATGTACTATCATTTTACTGTTCCTTGCTATATGCGTGAATTTTTGTAATAAATGAGTAAAATTTTGTAAAAACCGCTTATATATTTGTGAAAAAGCGCAAATTTTAGTAAATGCGTAAATTTTTGTAAGAAATCCATAATTTTTTGTAAGATGTGCCCAAATTTTTGTAAAAAATGCCCAATTTATAATAATTTTTACTGTAAGAAATTTATAATTATTGCTAGAAATACATACAAAAATGCGTCGATTTTTACAAGAAATTCGTAAATTTTGGTAAGATGTAAGAAATGTATAATTTATAATAATTTTTACTGCAAGAAATTTATAACATTAATTATTGCAAGAAATATATACTTTTTTTCACGTTTTTTTACGCATTTTTCCGGGTTTTTTTAAGATTTTTTACCATTTTCTACGGGTGTTTACGACGTGTTACGGTTTTTTCGGTTTTTGCAAGTTTTTACGATTTTTTATGATTTTTCACGATTCTTTACGGATTTTTCGGTTTTTTAAGATCTTTTACGGGTTTTTTCGGTTTTTTACGATTTTTTACCATTTTCAACTGGTGTTTACGACTTGTTACGGTTTTTTACGATTTTTTACGAGTTTTTACGATTTTTTATGATTTTTTCACGATTTTATACGGATTTTTACGATTTTTTACGATATGACCTGTTTCGATATTTTATAAAATGGCCGAAATGTAATTTTTTTTTATGTTTCAACCCCCTCCAGTTTAACACCTGTAGGTCAGATAAAAAAAGTTTTATACAAATTAATTTTATAATAATTAGGATATGAAAAAAGTGTAAAGACCCATTAAAAAAAAATATAATTTTAATTCTTAAAAAGTAATTCTTTTCATTATTATGTCTAGGCTAACCTTGTATATACAGGGTTAGCTAGTTAGAAGGTCGGTTAAATCTAGACAAAGTTGCGTATCTGCATTTATTTGTAGAAAATATTTCGGATTTTCATTCCATTATAAATTCTTTTTAATTCGATGTTTTCGGATTTTGCATCCAATATTTCGTATTCTCCGGACCATCCTCAATTACATTATTCGAATTAATTTTTCAACCTGAATCCAGCGATATGTCATACCTTAACAATGATTATAAATTAAATACAGATCCGTACCATTAAAATTTGATTGTAGAAGGTTATCCATATTCTTAAATGTGGTCCACCAATGAAGAAATAAAAAAACAAAGTCTAGTATCACAAATTATTTTAATATGATTGATTATAAGGAAACTGGCAACTAGTTTCGGTACAATTATGCCATCTTTAGGCCAACAAAAATTACATAATTTGTTAAATTGAAGTTATACAATAGGTATTAAAACATATGGTTATATGTGCGCACTTAAAATTTAAAGGGGGGAGGAAAATTTTGGAAGTTTGGGTGTGGTAGTGGAAAAGTTTAAGTGATATTGGAAGATTTTTGGTGAACAAAAGTGGTGGAGATATGGAAATACCAGGCGTTCAAATAAAATTTGTATTACAGTACATATTACCCGAAAATCGTCTTTGAATGACATTGTACGATTCAGGATAAAAGTGTTATTAAAATATCCATGGCCGTATCCAAAAATAAATAGCTGAAGTGGTCCGGAGAATATGAAAAGTGGGATGCAAAATCTGGAAACGGTAAATGAAAGATTATGGAATGAAAAACCCTAGAAAACATTTTTGGTAATTCTGAAAATAAAAGAAGTATAACCAAATAATCGTAATGAGCGAATTTCGTTTTTTCGTCTATCGTAAGAACCGGCGCTGATATTCTGGATTATTTTCCACCACTAGATGATGCTTCTCCCTTTAACCGACCTTCTAACTTGTATGAAAGGTTTGAAAGTTACCAATACAATCCCATTGAAAAAGTGGTCAATATATTGATATGGACCACCCAAATGCCTTATTAAAAATTCTCAATAAAAACTTCACTATAAAAAAATTATAAATTTAAATTTAGTAAAAAAAAATATAATTTAATTAATCTTATTATTTCTTCCTGTCTTCACTTTTCCCCTGTTGCCTCATCTTCCCAATGGTTACATGTTAAACTTCTTAGCTGGTCTCATCTTCTAATAAATTTAATTTTAAATCTTCTGTAATTGAATTTGTATCCCTGTCTCGGCCCTTTCTTACTCTTACTGTCTGCCTCACTTGCCTTTACTTTTTCTGTCTCGTCTAACTGTAGTTCACCTTCTATTAGTACTTTATAAAATTATCATTGATAATTTTAAAAATAATTAATTTCAAGAATCCTTTCAAAATTGATAAAAATCTTAGCTTATCTCACTAGATTAATTCCTTATTCAAAATTGCCAAGTACAAATTTAGCCAGGATTGATAATTTTATTATCAATATTTTACTTTAACATTTAATAAATATTCAGTTATAAGTATTTCATTACTATTTCTTGTTTTTTTGGTCCCCGACTAACGAAATCCGTTGTGAGTAGCGAATCATCACTCAGTCACCGAAACCCAGTAAATCAGTCAGGGAGGCTGAGGAGAGAGCCGACCTGAGCTCAGTTAAAGCCAGAATCAACATTTCCCAGTCCATAAACTTAAGTCAAGTTTATTTGTTGGAATGGAATATTCGAGTTGCTCTAATGTGTTTCAATTGTTCTACAATAAACAATGTCGAGTGCTTGAATTATGCGCACGCTTGATTTATATCGGTGTTGGAACGAGCAGTTATTGTAAGTTTAAGAGCATGATTTACTTGACGAACAGATACACCTGAGGGGCAACGGTGTGGTGGGAAGAAAGCATATTTTATGATAGGGGGCGTGTCTTATCCCTTTTGACCACGTTTCTCGGTCTCTACCAGGGTAGCTATAAAAGTTGGTGGAATTGTATCGACTGGATTTATCACAATAGTTACATTTTTACGATAGTTTTGGCTTTAATATAAATAAGTAAATTAAATAAATAAAATATTTATTTATAAAAATAAATTTATACAATAAATTAATTATGAATGATAATTTTTACAAGATTTTGAGCCATAATTAATTACTTGTTTGGCTATAACTTCTACAAATATTATTTTAAAATTAGGAAATAATTCAAACACATAGTAGTTTTTACTCTTTCGGATCCTCTATTAGGGTACACATCGTTTGGTCCGGTAAACCCCTAATAAAATAAAGGTAGTAATGATTGTTTACCTAATGAATAATCAAAATGTGTTTTTCAGAAAATAGGATTATTTTATTTAAAATTGTATTACGTACGTACTTTCTGTTTTGAAAATTATCAATGCGAGACATATATACAAATTCAGAATATTTGTAAACAAAAAATCTCGAATTCTAAAACCCAAAACGGGCAAATTATTTAATAAAAAATTAGGCAATTAGATAATAATGAAATACATTTATTGCACTATGTAAAATTGAGTTCCGAATATAATAGTTTTATGTAGTTACTAATAATAATGTTATCTAATTTTGTATTTGTGTCTCATTTAAAATATTTTTAAAGTTATTAAAAATATTTAGTGAATTAGTATTTTCTTTAATATTGATGAAATTTGAAAAAATTCCGTTTAATAATTGTTAATTTTTCTTTGGTTATCTCCAGTTCATCAAGCAGGTATTAAGTCTTATAATATTTTCACTATTATTGTCCATAATTACAAAAAACAAAAATTAATCAGTTAATTTTTATGAAAATTTTTTGGCAGTTGTAACAACTAATCAAATTTTGTCATTTTGTGTCATATGAAACAATTTCACCGAATCATGTCAACATTACACTGAGAATTTCATAAATTTATTTTCAACCAATTAGAAGGCTCCTTTTTGTTTACGTTGCTTATAGCAACGGGAGACTATCGCGATAATTTTGTTAGTTCCTATTAACTTAATGGAATTAATAAGTGATAATTTTTCTGTGAAAAATGAAGCGCTTATATTTATTTGCAAAAGTCACTCAGAATAAACATTTTGTTGCTAACTTATAATTTTTATTGATACGAACCAATTTGCTTTACATATCGAACACCGGGGCTAAAAGAAGACACAAAAAACGTATTATCAATTTCTCCTCATTTGTACAATTAATGTCCGTCACATTTTAGTAAAAGTGTTACATAACGTGAAAGTAAAATTTTCTTGTGAAAATTCATATTTCTGCATAGTAACAAATAATGGGATCATAAAATCTTCAGTTATACATATAATGGTATTATAGGTATTTCCGTTTTTGTTTATAAACAATTAAAATGTGAAAGGAATTTAAAAATGAAACATAAGCTTCGAATAGAAATTGGGGTCTGTTTAAAATGCACGAAGCGAATTAGGGGGTAGTTTGAATTTATTTTAAAATGCATTTTTATGAAAAATTACTTGTTATCAAAGTTGTAGAACATAAAATTTCCTACAAATTTTGTTTTTACTTTTTCGAATTTCGCCGCTAGTTTTTATTTTAATTTTTAAATAACTTTTATGTTATTAAATTAATTTTTTAGTTAAATTTTAAATTAAAAAAATATTTGTAGAAGTTATATATCCAAAAATGTAAATAGTTAAAAAACTCAAAGATAAGGGTAATTATTGATAAAAAATTTGATTTTTTTAATTTTTTTTAAACTAACTTTACTAATGTACCTAAAAACTAAAATAATTGATTAAATAATTACTCTACTAGGAGTGTTCGGAAAGTTGGGTGGGATCACCCCCTCTTTATTATTTTTAATCTGATTTTTATTGTCTGCGGTTGATGTGAACGCATCTTCTAGTCCGTGCAGGTATGAAAAAAAAGTTACCGCATCTCCCATCCGTTGATTTAATAAATATTTTTACACTTACTTTTTTTATCCAGCAAATCCTATTTCGTTTTGATAATCGCTTTGACGATGTGAATAAACGAGTTTTTAGTCTTTTACGGGGCATTTTTAAATATCCTAATTGATATTAATAATAGTCCCTTCACTTCACGAGAACAATAATTAATAGTTGAAGAATCGAAATAATCAGAACACTAAAATCACCACACTTATCTCTAAGAAAGATCAAACTAATAACAAAATGTGTCAAAAATAGTCTAACTTAAACTTTTATCCCCAAAGTAAGTACCGACAAAATATCACACCCCCACCACCACTGATTTTTGCTGACAAAGTTCTTTGCATTCAAAACATACCGATTGTTGGTAATTAAACCGTCAAATGATGCCGATATGCCAATGTTGGGTAGCTAGAATCTATCTTATTATTTTTTACTACTTATTAACCGTGCGATGTGTAAAAGTACCAATACATTTGTAAATTAAATCTCAATTTTAACTTACTAAATAAATTAATTAAATACTTATTATATGTTGTTAAACTCCTGTAAAATTTTAAAAATGATGAGTGAAATTAGTTTTATTGTAATTTTCATGTTGAAAATTGTAGTTCATAAAAACAAAAATTGTCATCCAAATAATAAAATTATTTTGATTAATTAAAAGAAAAATATTGTCCGAAAAATTATAAACTCTATAATTAAGTTTAAATTTATTTCATACTGTTTACCCTCGTAAAACTCTGCTAACAAGAGAATTTATTTTATTTCAATTTACAAGCTGTGTTCCCTAAATTCTAACGGTGGCGCCACTTCCTTGGAGCAAAATCTTCAGTTGCAAGGGTTTCGCTTTACTCGTCCTATACGTTTGTTTTTTATTTTTAATGAATGAAAAAAATATAGGTGTATTGGAGAAGATCTAATCTGTGCTCCTCTGCAGCTACTTTTTGAATATTTTACTTCGTTTTTTGTAAAAAAAATTTAGAAAAATGTCTAAAATGAACAATTTTTGGATTTTTTTTGAAAAAAAATGAAGCCAAATTTTCAAAATGTAGCTGCAGAGGAGCACAGATTAGATCTTCTCCAATACAAATATATTTTTTTCTTTTACTAAAAATAAAAAACAAACGCGTAGGACGAGTAAAGCGAAACCCTTGCACATACTATTTTGTCGCAAGGTAAATCCTCCTCTTAAGACGGTGATTTTAGTAAAATCGATGTTGTGTGAATTGGGTTATATTTATTTTTAATTATCATTATTTAGTTTTTAATCATAGTAATAATAGTTTAAATATTTTTTCAGAAAGTAATTAATCCTATTATTAATTCCCAAAGGTTATCCACTTTAATAGCACAAAAGGTCCGATTGACATTTTTTTATTGTTCATTTAACGTCATAACGTCCGAGGACCAAAATAAAACGTTTTATAAACGTTTCTACAAGAACGTTTTTAAAATGGACATAAAGAAACGTCCAAAATATGTCGACAAAACGTCCGAACTCATAAATTAAAAACAAAACGTTTTGTACGCTACAGTACGATAAAAAAAACGACTACTAAACCTTTTTTGAACGTCCATGTAGAATGATTTTTATAAATCTACAAAAAGTATGTTTTCAAAAAAAGTCAAAAATAATGAATAAAACACGTTTGAGTATGAATTATATTTTGTTTTTGAAAATCAAAAAGTTTCGTTCGTTAAACGTTTTTGTAAGTGTTTTTTATGCCTACGGTAAAAAACGTTCAAAAGGTGTTTTTGGGTCCACAAAAGTATATTTTGAGAAAGAAAGTTTCAACGTTTTATTTGAGTCGTTTGTTAAATAGACCAGTAAAAACGTTCAAAAAGTATGTTTTCAAAAAAAGTCAAAAAGTTACATTCTTTAAACGTTTTTCTAAGTTGTTTTTAGCCACTGTAATGAACGTTCAAAAGGCGTTTTTAGGTACACAAAAGTATATTTTGAGATAAACAGTTTAAACGTTTTATTTGAGTAATTTTTAAATAGACCAGTAAAAACGTTCAAAAAGTATGTTTTCAAAAAAAGTCAAAAAGTAACATTCTTTAAACGTTTTTCAAAGTTGTTTTTAGCCACCGTAAAGAACGTTCAAAAGGCGTTTTTAGGTACACAAAAGTATATTTTGATAAAGTAAGTTTCAACCTTTTATTTGAGTCGTTTGTCAAATAGACCAGTAAAAACGTTCAAAAAGTATGTTTTCAAAAAAAGTCAAAAAGTTAACATTCTTTAAACATTTTTCTAAGTTGTTTTTAGCCACTGTAATGAACGTTCAAAAGGCGTTTTTAGGTACACAAAAGTATATTTTGAGAAAAAAAGTTAAACGTGTTATTTGAGTCGTTTTTAAATACACCAGTAAAAACGTCCAAAAAGTATGTTTTCAAAAAAAGTCAAAAAGTTACATTCTTTAAACGTTTTTCAAAGTTGTTTTTAGCCACCGTAAAGAACGTTCAAAAGGCGTTTTTGAGTCTACAAAAGTATATTTTGAGAAAAAAAGTTAAACGTGTTATTTGAGTCGAATTTAAAACCTCCGTTAAAAACTTTATAAAAACGTTTTATTTAGGTCCCCAAAAGTATGTTTTCAGAAAAAGTCAGAAAGTCGTTTTTATAACCACTCTAAAAAACGTTCACAAGACGTTGTGTTATTGTTTCCTCAAAATAATGGACGTTCTAAAATATCTCTAAAAAACGTCTTTTATCAAACCATTTATTTAGTCCCTTTTGAAACGTTTTTTCGTATTTTTTCGACGTCTATATGACGTTAGAAGTTGTGACATTTGAACTAGAGAAAAACGTCTTATAAACGTTCTAGGGTACTTTAACGAACGTTTTTATGTTTAAGGAAATAAAGCACAACGTCAGGTACCACAAATTTAATCAAAAAAAATGTAAGGAATTGTTATGACGAGTCGAGGGCTGTTGGACCGGGCCGCTTTAATGGTGTCATAAATCATCAGATATGGAATGCTTATATATAAGGCACCCTTGAAGAGGCAAGAGGGAAGCAGGTAGAGACCAGAGACATTAAGATAGAATCAGCCTGACTAAGCACACGTATTGAATATAAGCGACCCTTAGAAAAAGTACAAGCAGGCAACTAGTTTCGGTTACTGACCATCATCAGGCCTAAAGATACAAACGTTCGCAATTCGTCGTCTAATACATAAAATTAAAAATCATATTCATATTGGTAAGTTTGATTTTTAATTTTATGTATTACGACTGATTATGGTCAGTGACCGAAACTGGTTGCCTGCTAGTACTTTTTTTAAATAAATTTGTGATACCTCACTTTGTGCTTTATTTCCTTAATACTATTATTGTAATAACTAAGAAAATAATTAAAGTTGAAATAAGTATAGAATAAACAATTACATATACAATTATATATAAAAACCAGTTCGGCATGGGTTGGTTCGTTTTTTGTAAAACATTATCTAATTATAATCCTGTAGCTAAGAATGTACTTAATAATAATAAACTAGTGTAAATTACGAATCAGAAGTCATCAAACGTGCACGATAACACCCACTAACATAGATCGGGAAAATCGGTAGAATAAAAACTGATTAGGGGCCGTAAACAAAAGAAGTCACTTAAAATTTTACTTTCTTGTACCCCCCTCTCCCTATCGTCATGCTATGTTACAGTAAGCGCACTCGAACTGCAAAAATTTGAATCCCTAGAACTTAAGTAGGTACTCGAAATCAGAAATCAGAAATCTCATTATTAATTTTTATACGTATATGAATCTGTTTGTATGTTGATTAAAGTATTTAAAAAAACATGAATATTTGGATGATGTGATGTACAATATGAATAAAACTTGCTGTGAAAGGATTCACACGTATTTGTTGTTCTTAGAGTACATACGGAATCGGAGGCCCAGATTTTTGGTGAAAAAAGCGAGTCATTCCCATTACCACAATTTTTTATCTAGAATTTTAAAAAAATTCTTAAATATAGAATATTGTTGTCTCTTTCTACCAACAGTCAGCACGTTTTAATAATGTCGATAGTTTTTATGTTACAGGGGTTAAACGATATGAAAACCATAAATTTATAGACAAAAATGCATTTTTTATCCCATAATAAAAGTTAATAAATAACATTTTAAATTGAAATTAATACCACTGAAAAGGGAATAAAAATTACTATGAATGAGACTTTTTTCAAAGTTTTTCAGCAAAAATTGTGACCTTGAGAAAAGGGAGAAACCAAAAGAGGGAAACTAAAAAATTGTTATAGTTGTGGTCTCTCTATTCCTACAACCACAATTTGTTATCTAAAATTTTGAAAAATTCTTAAATATAGAATATGGTTTTCTCCTTTCTATCTACAGTCGACAAGTTTTAATAACGTTGATAGTTTTTATGTTACAGGGGTTAAACGATATGAAAACTAAAAATTTAAAGACAAAAATACATTTTATATCTCATAACAGAAATAAATAAATAATATATTAAAATGAAATTTATACCATTGAAAGGGGAATAAAAAATAATATAAAAAGAATTTTTTCAAAGTTTTTGGCAAGAATTGTGGTCTTGAGAAAAGGGAGAGACGAAAGGAGGGAAAATTAAAAAATCCTCGCTCTATTTTCACGGCCACAATTTTTTATCTAAAATTTTGAAATAATTCGTAAATATAGAATATTGTTTTCTCTTTCTATCAGCAGTTAGCACATTTTAATAACGACGACAGTTTATTATGTTAAACGATATGAAAACTAAACTCTCGAGTCTGGCACGAACCCACTTCAGTCGTATTATCATTTTTTTTTTAAATGGAGAAAGTTACACCTGATTACAATGTGATCTTAGTTTAATTAAAATTTAGGTTAATTTTTTCTGCGTTTTATTCTTCTTCTTTCTTTCATTAAACATGTATTATAATCATTAAAAGCCAATTTGTTTGGTGCATTTAGCTATGGAATTGAGTTTAATGTTAAAAGTATGTTCTGTTTTAAAATATTTGGCAAAACAAAAAATATTATTATATGAATTGGTCTATTAATTGATTTTCTATCAGCGACACAATAAATAATAATCTCCTTATTACCGGAATAAACGTGGGAGTGAATCCGATACACATTTAGCAACTGGAAATATCGCAGTAAGACAAGGGAGTTCGAGAATTCCAAGTTGGCAACTTCCACGAAAAGAATAAGAAGATTAAAAGGATAGGCAAGATATTCTGGTGTCGGTCATTATTACGACATGATGAATCACTTCCGGTGCGTGTTAATTACTAGAGCGGCCATAAGAAGAAGAACAAGAACGGTCGTTGTTGCAGGATGATAGTCGGCATCCTAGTGGGGGAGATACGCGCTTTGGAGGATTGAGGCTAAATAGTAATTTATGAAGCCAGAACAATGTAAAATAAGTGTTAACTATAAGAAATTTTTACAATATGGCAACAATATATTTGCAGATCTGGCTAAACACTGCAGTAGCCACTTTAGATTCTTAAATGATTGATTTCTTTAAATAATCATACTTTTAAAATTCATAATATATTGAAATAAAAACCCCAATACAAGGTGATTTTCTTTCCTTATTTTAAAGAATGTATCCCACTTGGGTTGTGTTTAGGAGATAAGGAAAGAAAATCACCTGAACTCGACCCAAGTGAAATACAATTTTTTTGAAGGAACCATCACCTTGTACTGGGGTTTTTTATTTTAATACATATAGAAGTGAAATTTTGCTACACTTGGAATAATAACAACATAGAAATGAAAGTAAATGCTTGATTAAAATAATCTTTACAATAATTCTGTTGTTAATGGCATTTTTGCATTATTGAAATCTACCAAAATCTACTGACGAAAATCTGCCTACTAAAATTTTCTGAAAGAAGGTGAAAATGTACCAAAAAAAAATAGAAAATTACTAGATGTGGCAACGCTGGATAGCACGTCGATGATAAACTGAAGTTAGTCCTAAAACCGACCAATCAAAACGACGTATCTTTCCCTATGCGTTCACTGAGTGAAGAAATACTTAAGTGCTGTTTATGAAACGTGCGTATGAATACGACACTGTGAGAAATCAGACACTTTGCAGTGAGAACGATTATACTACTTAAGGGTGGTTAGTAAACCAAATAAAGCGCTCTTTTATCCGCGCTCTTTTGTACGTGCTCTCTTTTGTCCGTGCTCTGTTTTTTCCAAGCACTCTTTTTTACTGTGCTCTTTTGACCGCGCTATTTTGACCTGAGCTCTTTTGACCCAGCGCCAGTTTAAATCTATTTTTAGATTATGGAATATTAAAAAATACTGTACTGGCCTAAAAGTATAAACCGAAAAATGAATCTTATTAAATTTAAAAATAAATATAAAGTTTTGTAAATTCTGGATAGTATTCCAGTGAAATTTATCCAGATTTTATCTCTCAAAATCCAAAAATAATATTCATCTTTATGTTCACACTTTTTCCGCTTCTTAACGCATTTAGTCATCTCATTTCAAGAAAGTTGACAGATATAAACAATAATATAAATGCCAATTAATTTTCCCAAAAACTATACATTTTCTTCTTGAACAGTGTGTTAACTTGGATTTTCCACTTTGTTGCCTACAAATTTTTTACCTAAGTTTTCCTACAGGACTTCACAAGAGCTTTTTATAAATAAGTTTTCCACAAATCGGTAGGAAATTTTGATATTCCAGAGAAAATTTCTTAAAGGAAAAGTCAAGATTTCCTAACTGTTAGCAAATATTCATTTCCTTACTTGGCAATCTTCACAGTCGTCCCGGAATGTTAGATTTTTCCTACTCGGTAAACAATGTACTATTTCTGAGACTAATTCTGAAATTCAAACATGTGGGGGATCAAAGATCAACTATTTGAGTAGATTTATCTGAATATCTCAGTCTCTGGACGAAACCACTTCTAAGCAATTATTACATCATTTCATTAAGGCACTGATATTAAGTGGATCTTGGAAGATGAGTTACTATAAATAAATGTACTAATCAGGAACGGTATAGAAAGTTTCTTTGTGGAATGTTATTGTATTTATTTTGTTATGGTTCGGTAAATTTATTGTAGGAAAATATATTAGTTGCGCCAATATTATACTCTCCCTATATTAATTGTTAAAAATGATAAAACAATGAAATAAATTAAGTGACAAGGTGAGAAAATAATGGTAAATACAAGGTAAAATAACCGTAAGAAAACTAAAATATGCTTTATATAAAACTCTTACGAAGTTACTTAATTACGTTGATAATTAAAATATTTAAATTAGGTCACTCGTACCAGTTAAACTTCCATCAGATGGATGATGACACTCGCGTCTGCGCTTTTGAGATGACGAGTAGCACGATTGAATCCGTTGTCATGAGTTCCAGTTGGAGTCCCAGTCCAAGTTGGATTATCTTAGCTCGCCCATCTATTGTTTTCAATGACCTAAGTCAGGTGATTTTAGTACAATTTAATTAATAACAAGAATTATACACGACATAAATATAAAAAATGTCAACGATGTAAATAGAAATAGTTAAATAATGATACAAGGGTAGCGTAGCGCCCCTATTCCCGGTTTTGAGTCCCGTCATTAAATCGACTACAATAGGTAGATTCCATATATGAAAATCTACCTAATATATCGCAAATCTTAATTTACAGAAAAAATTACAAAAACATATAAAATGTCTTTATTATCTGGAATTCACAAAAAAGAGTCGTTCCATTGTCATCGATCATGTTTGGGCTATTGTAAACGAGACTTTCCCATGTTCTTAATTAGCACAAGTAGAGCTAACTGCATTCAATTAATAAAATATTATATTTATTAAACAATTTTAACAGCTATATAACTTTTAAATGCACATAAAATAATCAAATCTCTACTAATCGTTAAAAATAAATCATAATGACAGGCTCAAAATAACAAACAATAATATCATCTAGTTATGAAGTTAGTATTAAAAACATATTTAAAAATCTGGAACTTAATTAATTTGAATAAACGTTAAAAAAAAAAATACAAACAAATCTTCCATAAATTTACGCAGACAACCGAATTACGGGATTTGATACCATCCAACGTGGACTACAACAAAAACATGCCTTTGAGAATGAAGAAAAAGAGAACAAGAAACTGGTGCTGTCTAATTATAGAAAATGAATTTTAATTGAGTCGCAGCTGTTAGAGATTATCGACATATACATGGAAATGTAATTTATAATTAATTATTAAAAAGGATTAATAAAGAAATCTTACGTGTAATTAAACCTGATCGGATTTTGTGGCGAACGAAGTGACGTGATTGTGATTGTCGTTTAACTGCTTCGGTGATATCGAACATGGTTTCGAATTTGTTAATAATAATTAAAATTAATATTGAGAATAAAAACAGTGTTTTAAAGAAAAATAAAATATTTCTTTCTATTATTTTTTCTCAACTAACGAGACCGAGACGAGATTTTTAAAATCGTGTGAAGCCCTAAATATATTGTGATACTTGACTTACTTTTATTTCTACTAAAAAATATATGATTTGGTACGCCTATGGAACAGCTGGAATTTAATGTTTTATTAATTTTTCTACGTTAAAATATGTATAAATTTGTTTTTATTATTACACTATTAAATAAATTTTTGTTATGGAAAAAAACCCCCAAGACGACAATTATTCTTCACATATCATCAATGGGTTAAACATTTGAATATGTGACTTTAATTATTAAGTAATTAAAGAAAAAAGGTCTTAAGATTATCGATTTTGATTGACATTTAAAACATAATCAACATATTGTTTCTTACAACTGGAACGGAAATAGTAAGTTATATATCAACAATCATTTATTGTGCGGTTACAATAATCATATTACATCATTCTCGATTGATATAATCCTAATGAAAGAACCAATGAGAATCATCAAATGGAATATTTTAATAGGCAATAAAATATTTTCACCAAGATCTAATAGTTGTATCTGTGAATATGAGCAAATATCATAATTTTCAAATTTTATTTATAAAAAAAATATATAAATATTAAAATATAATAATAATAATAAAGATATTTAACACCAAGAGGCTTTCTCTCGCGGTGTTTAATGTAATATTTTATTTTGATTTTAGCGTTTTAAGTCCTATTGCCGGGCGCTTTATTATTATATTTTCAATAACAAATTAATTATTATTAAAATATGAAGACGGAATTATTATTTATGGAATTATTATCGAAGATTAAGTAGATATACTAAAGTAATAAAAAGATTGGGGAATAAAGAATACCCGTTATTTAGTAACTTCGTTACATCTCTGATACTACCAAAAAATAATCATATATTGCGAATGAGCATTTTTCGTTTGTTATCCCCTTCTTATTTCCTCGTGTCATGTCCCTCTCTTCTCTTGGTATTCCTATAAAATATCTTTCCCATGTTCAGTCAAAATAATTGACTTTTATATCTATTGTGCCGCTTACTGAAGATTTCTTTTTTTTTCTCCCCCTTATTTTATAGAAGTTTTTCCTCTGGACTTCGTTTTTTTCCTTTGGACCAAGTTTTTTTCCTTTGGACCAAGTTTTTTTCCTTTGGACCAAGTTTTTTTCCCTTGGACATTTTCTTTCCCTTGGACGACATTTTCTTTTTTTTGGGACTACGTTCTTTTATACCCAGCTTGAGTTTCTTTGACTACATTTTTTTCCTGGACTACGTTTTTGGACCAAGCTATCCAGTTTCCTTTGAAGAAGGAAGATAGGAACAACCCTAAGAAAAGCTTAAGTTTTTTTAAAAAGAAAAAGAAAAAAAACTTTGAAACTTTCGTTTATCGTTAAATAAAACAAATATAACGTTTAATTTGAGTTTAATTTCCTTAACCCCAAAAAAAATTAAAGGACGGATTTTGAAATATATCATAGTTTTTTTGTCAATTGTTTCTAATTACATCAAAAAATCAATTTGACTGGCGTCCAAAACTTTTTTACTTTCCCGGACCCATCAAAGGGAAAGTAAGGTGAACGAGCAAAAAAAAATCGAAATATCCATTTTGAGGTCCCCCAAGAAGATTGAAACCATTTCCAGCGCATGGTCTGTCTGTGTGTAATCTTCCACGATAACTGCCGAACCGTTTGACCAATCAAGCTGAAATTTGTTCATTAGATTTTGGTTTAAATTGATTCAGTAGAAGGTCCTCAAGACCGACATTGATTAAATACACATGTAACAATTTTTTACTTTTTTTAAATTTCAAGGACAAACAATACACTTTAGTGCAAAATATTGTAGTACAAAGTTTTAGAGCATGAAATTTCCTATAACTATTGTTTCAAACATTTTCCAGAATTTCCAATAGTTGCGCCACCAGAGGGCGCGTAAAAATGTGCATGTAGGTTTTCTCTAGTTTTTCTTGATTTTGAAGACAAATAATACACTTTACTGCAAAATGTTGTAGCACAAAGTTTTAGAGCATAAAATTCCCCATAACTTTTGTTTTAAACTTTTTCCTGAATTTCCAATAGTTGCGCCATTAGAGGGCGCGTAAAAATGTGCATGTATGTTTTCTCTAGTTTTTCTTGATTTTGAGGACAAATAATACACTTTAGTGTAAAATGTTGTAGTACATAGTTTTAGAGCATAAAATTCCCTACAACTTTTGTCTTAAGCTTTTTCCAGAATTTCCAATAGTTCCGCCACTAGAGGGCGCGTAAATATGTGCATGTATGTTGTCTCTAGTTTTTCTTGATTTTGAGGACAAACAATGCATTTTAGTTTAACTTTTTATCGAATTCCTCAAAATTTCGCCGCTAGATGGCGAGAAAAATACACATTTAGGATTTTCCATTTTTTTAAAATTGGAGGTAAATTATGCTCTTTAGTGCAAAATCTTTCAGTGCAAAGTTGTAAAGCATAAAATTCCCTACAACTATTGTATGAAAAATTTTCCCAAATTCCCAATAGTTTTCACACATGATTTTAGGAGATCCTAATTGTAGCAGTGTGATATACAACGTGCGCATGCGCAGATTATGTCACTATCAACATTGAAATATCAATTCGGTAGACGTATTTCCCATCGGCTCTCTATTTTTAATGTGTTCCATAAATTAATGTAATGCTTAGTATTTTGTAATTAAAATAATAATAATAAATAACATATTCTCTACGGTCCAGCCGGGAAAGTTCTGGGGTGACACAGCCGATTTTTTATTTAATATTTTACTTCTGATATATTTCAAATTCTATTCGTGGAACGAACCCATAAAAAAAAGATTTGAGCTTAAATTACATTAATTATTATTATCAACAAAATAAAATAACGTTTCAAGGAACAATAACATTAGGTTCGAAACTAGTAATACTTAAAGTAATTGAACGACATTAACAATGGCGAACATAAGTTTGACAGCTGACAGTTGACAGTTAACAACTGACAGTTAATGAAAAATTTTAGATTCTACATAAAGAAAAAAATTAACAAAGGGGCAAAAAAACATGATTGTTAACATAGAAAAATAGAAATGTTATTTGTAGCAAAACAGATAACTGAGGTACAGCAGGCGCGCAAATTAAAAAACGAAGAAAAAGAGAAGAAGGAATACGGAAAGAGGTAAAGAACTATCAAATATGGAAATGAAGAATTTAAAATGACATTTAGGAGGACGGTATGTAAGGTTGATAATAGGTTGAACCCCATGGTTGAAGTATATCAGGTTAGACATTGCGCAGGATATGTGACGTCACCTGGTGCCCATCAAAAATTTTTAATGTGTCATTATATGAGGTTATTATCTTTTTTGACATATTTTTATTTAATTTCGCCTATAAACTGATTAAAAATGTATTGCGCTATGTTTGGTGTAAAAGTAATAGTCGCTCTAAAAACAGTACAAAGTTTTTTCGATTTACGAAGTGCCCTTTATTACAAAAACAGTAAGTTTTATATGAATAAACATGTTAACATTTTTAGACTTTATTTTAAATAATACAAAAAAAGTTCTGTAAGATGTATTGTGTAATAGTTTTAAGTAGTTACGTATTCATTTATTAGTTAGCATTTTATTCAATAATGACAATAAAGCACTACACAACTTATGGAAAAGTTTATAACATTTATTTTACATACCAACTTGTATGACTGTAAATCTAAGTTATACTCGTATTTACATTTGCCATATTCGTTCTTTGAGTGTAAATTAAGCACTAGGTATATGAAAACCTAAGTAACATAAAGCTGCAATAACAATATGCATCAAAAAGTTCCACTGATAAGCTATTTGAAATCACTTTTTTCAAATAATTTTTGATTAAACATTTATAAAATCACTAAAGTTAATCTAAAGTATTTTATTTGTTACATATTTGACAATTAGTTTAACGATAAAATTAGCCATAACATAATTGGGCATTCTCTGGTTTTTACATCTAGCAATTAAATAGTTTTTATAATACAAAACACATCGGAATCGTAAAAAAAGTTTATACCTTTATTAAAGTAGTTATCACTTTTTAGTGTACAATACTTTACAATATATTTTCATTAAATATATAGCTGTAAAAAAATAAAAACCACCCGAAAGACACAATAACCCTATGCAATCCAATGTTAAATTATTTCGTTTGGACTCCAGCTGACGTCATGCGCAAACTTGGACGAATTTGGGACGTCTGAGTGTCTAACCTGTGTAATTTTTAAATCATGGTTGAACCCTGAGCCAAGAGTAAATGTTTCTTGTCAGTTTCAAAATGTAGGAATGGATTTTTACATCTAATTTTATACAACAATCCAGGATAAGAAAAATATTAATCAAAAAATTTTATATAGCTTTATTTGTTTGTTTTACAATAAAAAAATTACTCTCGAGTATTTTTTACAGCATTTAAGAGACTTTGTTCTAGAAAAGATAAATCATGGAATTTTTTTTGTGAAAATGGAAGCACTTTCAAAGTACTAAATAAATACATAAAAAATGTATATAATCAAATCGACAACAGTAAAAAAAATTACTTGCAAGTTTAATGCTAGTATTTGGTGGTCTCTAGGAAACTAGAATAAAGAGTGCCAAATATCATATAAAAAGAGTAGTTTTTAATTATGAAAAATTTAATTGAAAGTATTTTAAACTCAAGGTCCATTACCCCAATATTAAATGATCTTTCTGAACTTTTCGTAATAGTAGAAATTCCTATCATCTGCTTTCTATATCTTGACAAAATTCCTGAAAAAGGTGGTACAAAGGTTACTTAGATCAATTACAAAGCAGGCCGAAGTGGAAAAAGGACCTCCTTATCGGGTTTTGCACATTTGTAATTTTGTCATCCTAGTTTCGACTATTGCAGTTTATAAATTTTAACATTTGCAGGTTATAGCTTTTGTAGCCTACAACTTATCTATGAATGAAAAATAGTATATGTAGCCAATTTAAAAAAAATTATGAAAACATGGTCGACTAGATTCTTATATTTGTATCTGGTTTCTTTTTCCTTATTTTATATTTATGACATTTAGTCTTATTAAAGCTATAATTAAAAATTATATAATATGACTAAAGTCATAATTGAAAATTTCATAAATAGAAAATAAGGAAAAAGAAACCAGATACAAATATAATTTTTTTAGCATGAAATAACCCGGTATAAATTATTTTCATATCAGAATACAAAAAAACATTTTCATTCAACTCCATAATCTAGGCCAAGAAAAATTAACTATGGTATAAACACAATTTTGCAACTATAAATGTGTCGAAATTAATAATATAGTGATCCAGTTTTGGCACTGTCACGTAACGTAATTAAAAAAAAATGCTGAATCAACAAAGGTACGAAAAAACACTGCGCATCCTTTTATTTACACGAGGAAAATTCTTCAGTCGGCGACTCGTGCTGCTGTGGTCAAGAACCAAAAAAATTAAAAGTTTCGGTTAGATTAAATTAAGAGTGCAATTTTCAAGTCGCCTAAATTGTCCATTTGTTTTACTAGCATTTTAATGGATAGGTATTATCAGTAAAGACAAAAATTTTGATTTTTTTGTTTTGTTTAAAAAAAAATTGTATTTGTATCTGGTCTATCAGTTAAGACAGAAATTTTGTTTTTTTTTTGTTTAAAAACAAATCTATTTGTATATGGTTTCTTTTTCTTTATTTTTTATTTATGAAATTTTTAATTAAAACTTTAGCCTTATTACAGCTGATTGTACGAAAATAATCGTCGGCTATTTGTCATAGATTATTTCCTCAAATAAAGTTATGACAATTATATTCTGGTAATCCATCAAAAAATTTTTTATTGAAATATCAAGTGGTGGAATCTTGAAACTGGAGTTTTTTTCATAATACAGAATAGATTGGACTAAAAGGATGTAAGAATTATGTAAGCTTTTGAAAACCTAACCTAAAAATGCTATTTATCGATTTCAAGCAGACTTATGATTCAGTTATAAGAATACGTCTGTATGAAGCACTCAGAAAAAAATAGAGGAAAGATAAAAAATCGGAAAAAACGCTAAAAACGAAATAAAAGTCGGCAAAAACAGAAGAAAAAAAACACAAAAAAATCGAAACAAAATTCAAAAAAAAATCGCAAAAAGTCTTTAAAAAACGCAAGAAATCGCAGAAAATAGCGAAAAAATCAAAACAAAATCATAAAAAAATGCAATTAATCGCAAAACAACCAAAAAACCGAAAACAATTGTAACCATCTAAAAAATAAAAAAAAAAAATGAAAAATTGAAATAAATCGAAAAAAAACACAGGATTAAGAAAAAAATGATAAAAAATTTGAAAAAAATCGAAAAAAGAAAATAGTACAATACAGAATAGATTTGGACTATTGGACTAAAAGGATGTAAGAATTACCTAAGCTTTTTGTTTAAATTACATTTCAACAAAACACGCAAAACGCAATAAATAAAATGTCATAATATTTAATCCAGTAACTTTAAGAATTATACAATTAATGTCCGTTAAAGATAGCTTAGAAAGACACTAATTCATTTTTAAAAGTCGACCAATTACATTCGCGTAAAATTTATAACCCCGACTCATTTGTCAAACACAGAAAAAGTGAAACTGAAAAATAGCCAAGGAGTCATTAAAAAGATGAATGTAACTTACACATTATTTAGAAAAAAAAAGAAAATTAATACAGAGCTGTGGAAATACCATCAGCAATCAACATATCCTGTGTAAGTACAGTGGCGTCATCGAAGGAAAAGGAATGTAATTTAAAGTTAAATTATTTCACTATGTATTTAATTTAATATAATTTTTAGACTGCTAAACCCTAAAGTTTAGAGAGAAATCTGTATGTCCGTCTGTCCGCATTTATAACTTGAAAACTAAAAGAGATATAGACAAACGGTTAACGGTAATAAACTCAGCATACCTTGAATAGCCCCCAAATAACCTAACTTCCGGTTTCAGAACCGGAAGTGATACTACTGGTTTCAAAAATAGCATTTCGACGTGAAATATAAATTTATAAACAGATTTGAGATATCTTTTATTGTTCATGAGATAATGCGTGTTTAGAAGTCGTCACGTACCTGCTAACGCGCAGGCGCTTTTGACTTTTTTTAAATTTATTTTTGATGGTTTCTGATTTTTTTATATCTTGTCTCAAATTTTTTTTATTTTGTGTTGATTTTTGTGGCTACGTTTTCTCCCTTTTTTTCTGTTTCCTTTTACTGATCTTTTCTGATTTTTGCTTAAATTTTGTCTCATTCTTGTTTTTCTTGCTTATTCAGATTTTTCTGATTTTTTTTAATTGTTCCTAATTTTTCTGTCTGATTTTTTCAAATTTTTTTAATTTTCTCAAATTTTATCTGAATTCTCTATTTTGTTATGATTTTTCTCCCGTTTTTTTTCTTTCCTTTTTTCTTGATATTTTTCATATTTTTTATATAATAATACATAGGCGTCGATTTTGGCTCATTTTACATCGTTTTTTAGTGTTTTTGTAATAAATAAAATATCTATTACAATTAAAAAATTTTACTTTTCATGGCAAAACTATCATGTACAATAAATCCCAGATTAGCAACAAAAAAGCAATTTAATCTCTCATTACCTACTTTTAAATACATTTTTTTGGCAATAGTAATTCTATTATTTTTTAAAACCATTTTTATTATAAAAAAATCAATTTCTACCATTGAACGGTTTTTCATCTAGATTTTGAATTTCAAATTTAATCTCTTTTTTACTTTCCCGCACCCATCAAAGGGAAAGTAAGGTGAACGAGCAAAAAAAAATCGAGATATCGATGGATTTATCCATTTTGAGGTCCCCCAAGAAGATTGAAACCATTTTCAGCGTATGGTCTGTCTGTGTATCTGTGTGTAATCTTCCACGATAACTGCCGAACCGTTTGACCAATCAAGCTGAAATTTGGTATGGAGAGTCGGTGTGTGCCTAGAATGCGACCATTAGTTTTTGGTTTAAATTGGTACAGTGGAGGGTCCTCAAGACCGACATTGGTTAAATATAAATGTAACAATTTTTTGCTTTATTTAAAGTTTAAAGATAAACAATACATTTTAGTGCAAAATGTTGTAGTAGAAAGTTTTAGAGCATAAAATTACCTACAATTTTTGTCTTAAGCCTTTTCCAAAATTTCCAATAGTTGCGCCACTAGAGGGCGCGTAAAAAATGTGCATGTAGGTTTTCTCTAGTTTTTCTTAATTTTGAGGACAAACAATATACTTTAGTGCAAAATTTTGTAGTACAAAGTTTTAGAGCATAAAATTCTCTATAACTTTTGTCTCAAACTTTTTCTAAAATTTCCAATAGTTGTGCCACTAGAGGGCGCGTAAAAAATGTGCAAGTATGTTTTCTCTACTTTTTCTTGATTTTGAGAACAAACAATGTATTTAGTGCAAAATTTTCTTGTTCAAAGTTGTAAAGCATCAAATTTTCTTTAACTTTTATGTTTAACTTTTATCGAATTCCTCATAGTTTCGCCGCTAGATGGCGAGAAAAATACACATTTAAAATTCCCTACAACTATTGTATGAAAAATTTTCCCGAATTCCCAATAGTTTTCACACATGATTTTAGGAGATACTAATTATTGTAGCAGTGTAATATACAACGTGCGCATGCGCAGTTTATGTCATTATTAACATTGAAATATTAATTCACCATCAGCTCGCTATTTTTAATGCTTAGTATTTTGTAATTAAAATAATAATAATAAATAACATATTCTCTACGGTCGAGCCGGGAAAGTTCTGGGGTGACACATCCGATTTTTTTTAGTACTTGAGCAATACTTAGTAACGATTTTTCTTCTTATGTAAACATAATTATATCAAGTTAAATTGAAATCGTATAATTTTATTTGAAGCAAAACTCGATTACTTATGTGAAATAAACATTATTTGGGTTTTGTACATTAAATTACCAGACCTGTAATAAAATTAATCACGTGGATGAAATGTTTATGTGATACATTTTTTCTTTAGGTTTTAACAATATTTTTTATATAATCATTCCCTATCAAAAACATCAAAGTTACGCTACTGATAATATCCTGTGTAAAGTATGCAGTTCTGTATTGAAGTTGCAGTGAATGGAGGATAAAATTGGACTCGTGCCGACGTAAATTTAGTCACTGTGGGCGTTTGGCAACCTGCGAATCTTTTAGAGAAAAAGAAACACATCGAGGAACCGAACAGATGGACAATTCTTTATTAATATCTCGCTCTGTCTTTATCTCAGTTCGAAAAAAGAAAAAAATGGAATTCGTTGTTATTGTTTGCTTTTAGTATATTTTTGGCTCGAATAATTTTATTAAAATACATTTATAAATTATTTTAGTTTGCGATGTGTTTGTTTTACTAAAATGATAGATTTATTCAATTAATGGTTTGAATAAGATAAAAATAATAATAGAAATTAACTATGAACTGTTATTAAAAGCTTGTTATTGACTACACTGCAGTTTATTAGTCGTAAAATGAAATATTATAATTTGATTCTATTTAGTTTATAATTTAGCTTATTGACATCCTTTCTTCAATTTTTTTTTAAACTATTTTTATACTCAATATAGGATAATTATAAATTGTGATATGGCTCTTTTAAATTCGAAATTATTTGGTAATATTGTACCAAACATTTTTTTTAATTAATAAAATTGAAATGATAAAATTTTAACATTTCCAATATATCAATTAAATATCTAATTATAGAATCATTATAATAAATTAAAATAATTTGCTAACTTTAATTGAAATCAATTTTCATAATTGCACAATTGAATCTTAAAATTGTTTCTATTAAAAATTATAAAGGAAACAAAAAATTTCTTCGTTTAACATTAAATTTATTATTAGTAAATAATGTAATTTTTAATAATCTAATTACTGTTTTATTATAATCTTAATATAAATGACATACGTGACATTATTTCAAAAATTGGTGGATGAACTCTATTTTATTTTTAATAATGGTGGGAGCGCGACTTCTATTTTGAATTGGAATTCTTGATCTCTTTGAGAATAATAATAATTTTAAAGTTTATTTCCATTAATAATTATAATGAGTAAATTTTTACAATAGTTTTTAAAGAAAAAAATAAAGGAAAAGTTAAAAAATTCGCAAAAAAAATTTCAAAGAAAGTCGTAAAAAAGCACAAGAAAATCACAAAAAAATCGAAACAAAATCCAAAAAATCATCGCAAAAAGTACCAAAAAAAAAACACAAGAAAGCGCAGAAAACAGCGAAAAAAATCGAGAAAAAAAAATGGACAATCCAAAAAACGAGAAAAAATGGGAAAAATCAGAAAATATTGAAAATAACGAGAAAAACAAAAAAATTGTAAATTAACCCAAAAAAGGCAAAAAAAACCGTAAAAAATGGCAAAAAAGTGGAAAGAATTTAAAAAAGAAGGAAGATGAAATAAATCGCAATTAATTACAAACAAATCTCAAACACAAAATCCCAAAAAAAATCACAAAAAAACCCGCAGAAAATAGCAAAGAATTATTAAAAAATAGCAAAAAAATCGGAAAAAATACAAAGAATTGAAAATGTAAGTGCGCTAAAAAATCAAGAAAAAAAAATATCTCAAAAATAGACACAAAAAATGGTAAAAAAGCACAAAAACAATAAAAAAACGTAAAACAATCTTATCCATCTAAAAAAATTAAAGAAAAAAAAAATGAAAAAATTCATTCATTCAAGAAATAAATCGTAAAAAAAACCAAAAAATAGGGAAACATAGGCAAAAACAGGAAAATGGGAAAAAATTGAAAAAAAAAAAGAAAAAATTCAAAAATAGAAAAAAGTAAAGAAAAAGAGTAATATATGGGAAAAAATAGGAAACTGGGGAAATTAGAAAAAAACCGCTAAAACGAAAAAAAAACAAGAAATCGAAAAATATCGCAAAAAAATTTTCAACGAAAATCGCTTAAGAAAATCGAAACAAAATAAAAAAAACCACAAAAAGTCTCCAAAAAAACGCAAGAAATCATATAGAAAATAGAAAAAAATGGGGAAAAAATCGAAAAAAAAATCACAAAGGAAAAAATCGCAAATAACATCCAAAAATCCGAAAACAATTGTAACCATCTAAAAAATAAAAAAAAAATTAAAAAACCCGAACGAATTGACATAAATCGAAAAAATCAGAAGAATTTGAAAAAATCGGAAAAATCGAAAAATCAGAAAATATTGAAAAACAAAATTGTAAAATAAGAAAAAAACGAGAAATACCAAAAAAGCCAATCGCAAGAAATTGAAAAACACCGCAAAAAATTGCAAAAAAATTTCAAAAATTGCAAAGAATCGCAAAGAAACGGAAATAATTTAAAATAAAAATCAAAAAGTGGAAATATTTGAAATAAATCGCAAATAATTATAAAAAAAAACTACAGAAAATATTAAAAAATTATCACAAAATCGCAAAAGAATCGGAAAAATGCGCTAAAAATCAGTAAGAAACGACAAAATATCGCAAAAATAAACCAAAAGAAATGGTAAGAAATTGCAAAAACAACAAAAAAAACCGAAAACAATTTTAACCATCTAAAACATTTAAAAAAAATTGAAATAAATCGAAAAAATCAGAGTACTAAGAAAAAATCGAAAAGAAATAGAAAAAAAACAGAACAATGAGAAAAAAATTTTGATAAATTATAAAAAAATCGAAAAAAGTCAGAAAAAAGAAACAATTTGAACAAAACAGAAAAAAATTGAAAAACGAGAAAAAAATCGGAAAAATTGAAAAATCAAAAAATATTGGAAAAAAATGAAAAACTTAATTGTAAAATATGAAGAAAAAAAACGAGAAATACAAAAAAAACCAATCGCAAGAAATCGAAAAATACCGCAAAAAATGAAAAAAAAATCGTAAAAAATTGAAAAAAAATATCGCAAAGAAACGGAAAGATTTAAAAGAAAAATCAAAAATTGGAAAGATTTGAAACAACTCGCAAATAATTACAAAAAAAATTCAAAAAATGGCAAAAAATTATCACAAAATTGCAAAAAAAATCGGTAAAAAACGAAAAAATAAACAAAAAAAATGGTAAAAAATTGCAAAAAACAAAACAATTATATCTTAAAAATTAAAGAAAAAAATGAAAAATGAAAAAATTCGAAAGAACTGAAATAAATCGAAAAAAAAAACGGAAAATATGGAAATACAGGCAAAAGTAGAAAAAATGGAAAAAATTACAAAAAATAGAAAAAAATATGAAAAAATAATAAAAAAAAAGGAAAAAGAGGAAGAAGTAGAGAAAAACAAAAAGAGGAAACTTGAGAAATTAAAAAAAAATAGAAAAAATTGGGCGATATCTAGTAATATAAAGCTACAATATTAAAAAGAAACTGAATTATTATTTAAAATTTTAGTTTGGCCACATACAGAAAATCATTTTTTTCTTTTAAAACATTGAAGCATTTAATTAAAAAATTTCCAAAAAGGTTGAAACTTCAATTAACGAAAATTATAAATTAACATATGATTGAACAGATGAATTTCTAACCTTTCAAATGAACTATTATATCAGTAACTTTATTATATTCTTATTAATTTTGATATCGACACATCAGCAGAAATATCACATCAAAAATTTTATTTTTAAATATCATTTGAATAAATTTTATTAAATTCTACAAGTAATCATAACTTTAATAATTTATCTTTTTATGATTATTTAGTTTTTTTTTATTTTTAATTAATTAATGAAGTTCTTTTTTTTCCAGACCCCCAGTGCCAGTCAACAACTAGTAAACGAAGCTCAACAGAAACAGTTTGAGTTACAGCGTCTACAACAGGAACAACTCCTGCAACAACAACAAAAACTTCAGGAGCTTCAAAATCAAATAACGTCGCAATATGCAGCAGGTCATCATCAAGGACTCATGTTCCTGCCTTTATTCGAACAACTACGGAACTTACAACCGCCTGCAATGCCTCCTACTCATATCAAATCGCCTATGGGCAACCATGTAAGTTGGTATTTTTTTACTATATTAAAATACTTGAAGATTCAAGAATCTTTCATATTTGTTTCAGATGCTTCCACCTCACCAAGTCACGAACTGGCTCTCAGCTCAAGGCCATCTCCCCCACCAAATGCCAAACATGTCCGCTCCACTTCCAGAAAAACGATCTCCACCTCCATTACCTACCCCATCACCACCGCCTCCTCTTTCCGATCCAGATGCTCCTCTTAACCTCACTAAACCGAAATCATCGAGTTCAGGTTCAGCGAGGTCAAGTCCACAAAGTACTCCTACAGCACATCCAGTTGATCAACCAGTAGCGGCGACTGCACCAAAACTTCTACCTCCGCTGATTTCGAGGTTTCTACCTCCGTACGCTGGACTGCCGCCTCAGTTTCCTATGGATAGGAATATGGGTAATAAGGATATGACCAGTCCTGATAAGCAACCGCCGCATTTTCCTTTACATATGTATATGCCGACGCCGCCTCATATGGGAGGACCGAAGGAAGAGAGTATTAAGGAGGAAAGGGATTTCTTACACTGTAAGTAGTAAATTAATAGTGTTCTTTTTTCTGTTTTATTAATAATAGTCAAACTGTCAGTAGATAGAACGTCCTTTAACTTTAAAGACTCAATAAGTAAAGGCAATGACGTTTAGAATAAAACTTTACAAGTTGATTTCTTATACAATTGTCACAATCTAAACGTCATTGTCATTAGTTATAGAACCGTTAAAGTTAAAGAACGTTCTATCTACTGACAGTAAGCCATACTATCGTTAATTAAGAATATTTTATTTTCCATTTACCAACACTGGATAAGTCAGTTTACAACTAAGACAATGGGGACGTATTATGTAAATTTTTTAAATTAGCACTTAAAAGTCTGTTATCAAAAATATTTATAATTTTTTTAAACCTATAATAATAATAATAATGTTTTTATTCCATATAAGACCGTTTACAATGATATTGGAAAAGTCAGATTTAAAGAAAGTTATATAAAAAAAGTTACACATATACAGGGTGGCTACTTTTTAACAGGGACAGTATTGCTATCTCGTAAACGGTAGACGCTAGAAAGACGGTTAAATGGGGAAAAATGTGCGAAATATAAAAATAGACAAAACGATTTTTTGAAACCTAAAATATTCCTATTGGTTCCGGAGTTAAACGACAAAATCCGAATTTGTCGAAAATCGTTTTATTGCCAGAGCTCGGTTATTATACAAAATTTGGAATAACTTTATTGAAAGTTTTTGTTGTATTCTAACATCGTTATAAACTGCCATAGTTAAATTTTGAATCTGATGTTTCGTCTCTTCGGGGCCACCATCAACTTTATCTTTTTAAAAAATGATCTAATAAAAAAACGAACACTTTCACCTACTGAATATTAATATTAAATTCATCAATATTGTAAAATATCATTACATCTGTTTTTTCTTTGTTAAAAGACAAATCTAGTTAAAATAGCAACAAATATTACTTAATATATCAGAGCTAACAGCTTTCAGAATGTTTAAATTTGTCGACTAAGTTAAAACAAAAATATCATCCGCGTATACAACGTAAAAATAGGCTATTTGACTGGGTTTTGGAAACCATCTCAGATTATTTAGTGGTGTTTATTGAGTCCATAAAAAGTGATTATTTTTAATTCTTATAAGTATTTTTTAGTCCTTTATCTGAGTTATCCAAAATACCTCGTAACAATATATGGTATTATTGTAAAATTCTAAATAATATATGGTATTATTGTAAATAATATATGATATTATTGTTGTAAAATTGTAAATAATATATGGTATTATTGGAAAAATATAAATTGTTATACTTAAATAAAAAAATTATCTAATTATTTGAAATAATAAATAAAACAATATTATAAATTACAAGCAATTTTAATTAAACACCCTTTTAATTACAATAAAATCAAAAAATTATCTAAAAATAATAAGAATAAAGAGAGTAACATTAAACCTGAGAAACTTATAACCGCAAATAAAAATAACGAAATTAATAAATTTATAGAAAAAGCTATTGATGTGAATTAAAAAATTGCAGACAATAAAAATAACAATTCTACCTGTAACAAATAAGTAGTTTACACAGCTGTGCTACGAATCAAAAGTGGATATATATTTGCTTTCCAGAAGGATGCAACAGTTGTCATTAAGTCAATAACATACTCTTCATCAAGTTCAATGATGTGTATATCAACTTTTCTTGAAGTTTCAAAGTCAGGATGTGATACACAAAAATATCCCTTCTTCAAGTTAGTCAGACACATTTGCAGTTGAATTTGAGCCAGATACTTTTTTGTGATCATTCCATTATGGATGTAATTGGACTTGGTGGTCTCACTAGTTGGGCATTTGACTTCAATGACAGCATCCGTACAAATTCCATCTGGAGTGGCTGCAATCATGAGATACTGACTACATAGAAACAGTCCGCAGGGTTTTACTTTTTTTTAATCATTTTCTGCACAGTTTTTATGACTGAAGTCTCTAGTTCGCCCTCTTTTCATTGCAGAAGTGTCTGGTGTTTTTGCACCCATGATCGCAGCTACTAAAGCTACTAATGCTCCATCTGATGTTTTGCAGCGACTCACTTCATAAGCCTTTGATGCTGTAATACGAGCATACCTCAGTTCGTACCATAAAGAGCTTTTAAATTGGCTTCTAGTCTTCTTCTCTATTAAGGCCAGTGTATTTTTAACAAGTTTCCCCTCTAATGCAGCAAGTAATTTGTTGACATTGTTTTTTATGTCATCACTCCCCTGAACAAGGAAATGGTGAAGTGAAAATTGCTGAACATCGCAGTGGTTAAAATCGGTTTGGTATCTTAAAAGTTCACAGTTTGACACTTTCCTCTTCTTTGCCCCTTGAAGGAACTCTGTAAGTAACTCAGTGCTTGTACTGTGATGTGGAACTGTTTTCTTGCACAACTGTTCTACAGTGACAAATTTCATAGTTGTCCCAACTTTAGAGAGTGTTGGTTTCTTCCAATAACATTCAACCTCAGTACATGAAGGTTCTTCACTTCTTCGATGAGTCCACATTAAAAAAGCCACCGCATGTTTACACCCACCAGCGGAAGCAGCACAGTCCAAACACTGACAGCTCACAATTTCACTGGTATTTTCATCCACCACCATTGTTACGTTATAAGAACTAGCCCTCACTTTGTGTTCAGGACAGATCTTACATTTCATTGTACAAAGGCCTGATTCACGATATAGTTGTACATATCCAATGGCATCATCTCCATAAGATTCTCTTGCAGACCGGTAAAGCAAAAATAATTTAATTATAACCCAACTTTATTATATATCATACAATCTTATCATATTATTTCATATAAACAGGTTCATGGTAGGTTGGTTAGGTACTTACATTGCTGTTTTCACGTTTCTAAGCTCAGCAGCATAAAAATCGGGGTTATTTTTAAAATAAACTCCAACCATAATGGCATCAACTTTGGGCAAGTTTCCGCTATCTGCTTTAACAAAATTACTCTCCATGATAAGGTAAAAACACAAAGACTTAATCAGGATCGTAAAAAATAACAAAATAACTAAATATTTGAATAATAAACTAATGAAAATATCGCAATTCGAAAAAAGACACTAACAACGCAAAGGAACATCAATGACAGATATGTTGTTTACTTCAATGTGACGTCATCATACATTCAGCCAATCCAGATCGTTTTCGATCACGTGGTATCAGATAAAAATATAATAAGTTTTTAAGACTCTTTTTGCATAAATAATAAAATATTTTTTTGTAAAATTAACTCATATCGCTTTTAAAATTGCTGGTCTATGCGGATGTCATTAAATAAGACAATATTTTTCACACTGTCAAATAGCCTATTGTTAAAAATATTGGGGTTTATATTATTAACATACAAAATAAATAAAATAGAGCCCGATATGGATCGCTGAGGAACTCCCATTGATATATTTAAGTATTCAGAGTTAATAGTAAATAATGAGCTCTACTCTATAATGATTAAAGAGACATATTGATTGATTGACTGATTTGATCGATGTTACTGGCTGAGATTTAGGCCTCGACACTACAGCCTTAAGACTTATTGTGTTATGCCAATTACATTGTTGTTATCAGGGAAAAGGTTTGTTACCTTTATAAGGCTTAGCAGCCTCTTCACCAGGGGAAGGTCTCCTGTGAGTTTTCTGTCCCCAGAAGGTTGTACCTCCAGCGTATGCTTAAAATAACAAAGTATAATGCATTGGTGAAAAAAAGAGAATATTGTAACGCAGAAATAATTTTCCATGACATTATATTACCTCTGTCTGGAAAATCACAATACGATATATATTTAACTTGCGCACGTAAATAATTGCAGCACTTGAATAATAAAACAGTCTTTGATCTCAATAGAGATTTTTTTTAATTGTGATCCGCAGCCAGATGAATAATATATAGCTTGAGTCTCTGCCAAAACTACAATTAATGTTTTTTTGTTAATGTAGGGATGATACATTACTGCTTTTATTGATATGTTAAGTGATGTTACATAATTGCTGTTGACAGGTTATTTTTTTGTGTCGCAGTTAATTATAAATTAATCATTTTATTTTAACTTGAATATTAGGCAAAATACGTGCACAATACTAACTGAAGTATAACAATTTTATTTAAAAATTTTTGTTTAAAAAATATTCCTCGCTAGTAGTTTCGAGCTCTCCAACTGTAGTGGAATCGAATATTACAATTTTTTCTTGCCACAACTTGTAGTTTTTAATTTGTCAAATTGTTATAAATTTTCTTAATCCAAAAAAATATATCAATAATCATTGAACACATTTTGCATTTTTAATTTTTTAAAAAATTATTGTTAAAAGTTTCTATATATAATAATTTATTAAAGTGCAAAAATAATAACTATTGGACAGTTTATTGACATGATAGAAAATATAAAATTTTTAGGTCGACAATAAATATTATTTATTATTTACGTTGGTTAACTGTGATTAAAACAAAAAAATTATTTGATTAAAATTTTGTGTTTATATTTGCTTATTTCCTAAAGTTTTTTTTCTAAAAAAAAAACTTGTATTTTTTTCGATATGAGTAATACCAATATTTCAAAATTTTAAATAAATTGAGTATTGAAGGCCCTTGAAGATTTAAAAGAGAGAGACTCTTATTCTCAGATTATGGGTTCTTGCACAAATAATAAGAGAGTGATGGTAACGTTACGGTGTAATGTTTGTATGTCTCTGCTTTTCAACCCTTTCAGACCAAACATTTTTTTACTAGAGCAAAAAAAATATTTTTACATGTTCTTCAGGGAGTTGACAAGAACAAAAAAACAGGATTTTTGAATTTTTAAGTTTGACAGTTAACGATTGGCAAGGTGTCCATTGTAATGGACATTGGGGCTATCATATCAATTCTGTATCTAAGTGGTTATGTAACAAATTGCTATTTGACCACTTTCATAATAACTGTATAATAACATTAAAAAAGTTGGTATTCTGATACCTATTTAACCAGTTGAACATTTTGCACTAGAATGCATTGTTTGTTATCAAAATCTGAAAAGTCTGGAAAACCTACATGCACATTTTTTCGTGCTCTCTAGCGGCAAAACTATTAGGAATTCTGGAACAAGTTTGAGACAAAAGTTGTAGGAAATTCTATTTTCTAATCCCCTCTATTTTATATTATTAATTAAAACAAAGAATATATGTGAAATATGACCAATAATAAAAGTATAACAAATTAGCATTATTATACAAAATTAAAAATATATTTATTGGGACATTGTATATAAGTTTAATTTTATGACATAATTTTGACATGCAGTTACTTGTTACAACTTTGAAGAAACATACTCGTAAAAAAACGAAGGAAATATCTACATACAAATTTCATCTAGTTCGATTTTTGTTACTTTATATACACTTTTTCTAATCTTTATTTACTTGAAAATACGCCAGAAATTACCAAAACTATCAAATATTTCGTATAAATTACTTACCGCTGTTCTTGTAGATTTTTTGTTTACTTTTAATGTCTAATTAACACTCGGATTTTAGACGATAATTGCACCACCGTTTGCTTTGTGTTTTTCACAAGCATTCGCGTACGAGCACTTTACGACGAATTTTCCATCGCGTTTTGCTTTTTCAAGCAACATAATTTACGTTTTCTAAGTCTAATAATAATGCTGAATAAACTGTTGATTCAGTGAATAAAGGTTGTAGACAAATTAAATATAAAAAAGAAACTTGAGAATTTTTTATTAATTAGAATTTGTGACAGTATTTTAGCGTCTTTTCATCTTTTCATCTTTTCATCTATTTTATAAATCGTTTTTTTGCAGTGTGGAACAGTCCTGATCCTAACTTCAAACTAGAAGCCGATAATTCAGACAAAGCAAAAATAATTCGGCAACAAACCAAACGTGATAATGACAACAAACCCCACATAAAACGTCCGATGAACGCGTTCATGGTGTGGGCTAAAGACGAAAGAAGGAAAATTCTTAAAGCCTGCCCTGATATGCATAATTCCAACATATCGAAGATACTGGGAGCTCGATGGAAGGCTATGTCGAATTCAGAAAAGCAACCTTACTATGAGGAACAGAGCAGGTTATCTAAATTGCACATGGAGAAACATCCTGATTATAGGTATAGACCTAGGCCGAAAAGGACTTGTATCGTTGATGGTAAGAGATTCTTTTTTTATAACTTTTACCAACTTTTAATCAATATTTGTTTTTAGGTAAGAAAATGCGTATATCTGAATACAAAATGCTGATGAGGCAACGTCGTCAGGAAATGCGACAGCTGTGGTGCCGAGATACAACAGATATGAATTTCGGCATGGCTCCTAATGAAATGACTTCACCCGCCACTTCAACCTCAGGGAGACCTTCAGTATCACCTCCAATGGGCATGCTTAATGGTGCAGGTGAGTAATTTGTTAAGTCTTAAATCCATTTTAATCCTATTATACTATTCCTAATACCTTCTTCGACATAAACATCAAGATGATAAGTTTTTTTTTTCAAAAAGTTTCGTTTCTAATCAGTATTATATCATTTTTTTTGTTTATGTTTAGTCCAGTTTCTTCACTCCACTTCTTCCTGGCATCTAGAGCGATAACTAGCATTGTCCATAATGATGAATGACGATTCTTCTAAATTAGGTACAAAAAAAACCATTTTTGAAAATTAAACTTGAATTTTGAACACAGCGATTTTCTTCCTCCGCATGCAAAATAATATATTGTTTTTACTGAAGAAAGAAATTACAAATTAGCGAAAAGATTTCTGTAAATTAAATTTTTACCATCGAAACTCTTAAACAGATCATCCAAAAACACAATAAATAAATTGTTTATAAGGTATTTAAAAAAAGAAAAAACAATGTTGTGTTTTTTTCAACACATTCAATTATAGTCGTAATAATCTACACATGTGCTGAGATTATTTTTTGTCGCTAAACATTAATAACAACCAAAATTATTTGTTAACTAAATTTTCTGCAGAACTCTCTGGACTGGAACGGCCACTCTTCAGACAAAAGGGTAGTTCGTGCTCTCGCGGTGTTTGAGAGTCTTTACCTTACAGACAGGATTTGGGGTTCGTGAGGTTGTCACTTTCTTTTACTAAATATTTGAATTCTTGATCTCTTTAAATCGCTAATTCTTTCTTTATACTTTCCCCTTACAACCCCCCTTGGACAAAAAAATTAAGCGTGGTTTATTAAAAAAAATAGAAATGGCACCAAAATTGCTTTTAAAAAATACTGACTCGCAAGAGTCGGACTTAAAAATCAGCCCTATATATTTTTCCCAAAAGAAAAAACAAAAGAAAACAAAATGTGAACATATTGGTCCCTTTTTTTCTTTGGTTAGGGAGGCAATTACCCCTATTTTTTCCTTTTAATAAGGACGCAATAAACCAGAGATATCTCCCACTATAGGTAGGTAAACATAAAAACAAAAAAACCAACTAAGGGTTTGTAAAAGTAAAATTCGCTTATCCCTTGACGCTGGCGCCTAATCCTTTCTTCAATTGTGAAAGATTTGCCCGGCGACTAGTTTTTTTTTCTCACTAAAAATTTTAACTGAACTTTCGCTATTTTATTCGTGACTAATAAAAGAAAATTAAAAATTCGCCACCTTCGAACTGGGCATATGTCGACGGCCCACGACTAGTCAGAGCGCATTCTTGATCACCACTGCCTTTTTTTCTGTCACCACGTCCTTTCTGACCCCGTCGCGACGTCCAGGGTGAGGCTCAACGATATCGTACCAGATGTACGATGGTGGCTGATTTGCGGTACAGTTTTTCTTCGCGTTCTGCCACATGGTAAATCGTTTTTCTTCTTTTTATTGGCCATAATGTGACCTTTGCACGCTCGGCCGAATTTTTGCTTAATTGCTAAACGTGTACAAGTGACAAAATTCAATTTGATATGTTTTTCAAATTGCGACATATTATGATTTTTTTGTAACCTCAAAAATCCGTTGTATAAAGTTAATTAATGATAATAATATTTGATTTAGAGAACCGATACATAATTGTCCCTCTAATATATATTTTTTTTATTTCCTATTTTATTTCTATTTGTTTCTTTAGTCTTTATTACATCAATATTAAATTACATTCACTGGATATATTTTACATTTCTCCAGATTACATTAATTTACAATTAAATATATATTTAAATTTAAAAGTTTATCCACATCTGAAATCCTTGTTTACAAGAAATAAAGCACAAAGTCAGGTACCACAAGAATTTAATTTTAAATTAAAAAGGCAACTAGTTTCGGTCACATACCATCATCAGGCCATTATTTGTTACTATTAGAGAGGAAAATATAAATCACCAAAGGTGAGACCCATTAAGGGTAGTGAAAATGATTAGGAACTGTTACAATTTTTTTTGCAAATATATATTTATTTTTTATCAGTATAATAAATTATAATAATACTCTCCCTCTATTTCATCCCCTTACGAGTGAACCTCAAAAGAGAAAAGCGCCATTATTATTTGCCTTGGCGTTCTAGGGCGACTTTTTGATGCTCAATGGAGCAATTTATCTATAGAATGTACAATTCTTAAGTTTAGACAAATTTGTGAATACACGAAACAGACGGAGATCTGCATCATATTTATCTTACTTTATAATAAGTTTTTTGTTCAATTCAGGGGCAATAAAAAAAACAACTTTTTTGCTATGCGAGAAAAATATTTACACACTAAAAACCTTCAGATTTTGTTAACTTTGTCAGAGATACGTTGTGTTATTTTTATCATGTTTGAGTGCAGGTGGTAAGCGTTTGCTCGGCACTTTAATTTTAACTATTGAAAACGTAAGAAAATAATGATAAATTCACTACTGTTATTGAATTTGTATATGAATTACAGTGAATTGTATTGTAACAATTTATATAACCAGCTCTGCTCGTTTCCGCTCTCCTGATGGAAAGAAAAATACAGTTCTGCTCTCCTGGTAGAAAAAATAGAAACGAAAATACAGCACTGCTCGTTTCTGCTCTCCTGATAGAAAGAAAAATACAGCTCTGCTCGTTTCTGCTTTCCTGGTAGAAAAATAGAAAGGAAAAACACCTCTGCTCGTTTCTGCTCTCCTGATGGAAAGAAAAATACAGTTCTGCTCTCCTGGTGGAAAAAATAGAAACGAAAATACAGCACTGCTCGTGTCTGCTGTCCTGATAGAAAGAAAAATACAGCTCTGCTCGTTTCTGCTTTCCTGGTAGAAAAATTAGAAAGGAAAAACACCTCTGCTCGTTTCTGCTCTCCTGATGGAAAGAAAAATACAGTTCTGCTCTCCTGGTAGAAAAAATAGAAACGAAAATACAGCACTGCTCGTTTCTGCTCTCCTGATAGAAAGAAAAATACAGCTCTGCTCGTTTCTGCTTTCCTGGTAGAAAAATTAGAAAGGAAAAACACCTCTGCTCGTTTCTGCTCTCCTGATGGAAAGAAAAATACAGCTCTGCTCGTTTCTACTTTCCTGGTAGAAAAATTAGAAAGGAAAAACACCTCTGCTCGTTTCTGCTCTCCTGATGGAAAGAAAAATACAGTTCTGCTCTCCTGGTGGAAAAAATAGAAACGAAAATACAGCACTGCTCGTGTCTGCTGTCCTGATAGAAAGAAAAATACAGCTCTGCTCGTTTCTGCTTTCCTGGTAGAAAAATTAGAAAGGAAAAACACCTCTGCTCGTTTCTGCTCTCCTGATGGAAAGAAAAATACAGTTCTGCTCTCCTGGTAGAAAAAATAGAAACGAAAATACAGCACTGCTCGTTTCTGCTCTCCTGATAGAAAGAAAAATACAGCTCTGCTCGTTTCTGCTTTCCGGGTGGAAAGAATAGAAAGAAAAAACACATCTGCTCGTTTCTGCTCTCCTGATAGAAAGAAAAATACAGCTCTGCTCGTTTCTGCTTTCCTGGTAGAAAAATTAGAAAGGAAAAACACCTCTGCTCGTTTCTGCTCACCTGATAGAACTAAATAATTGGTTCGACAACAGACGTTTTTTGGACGTCTCTTAAAACGTCCACTAGACGTCCTTTAAAGTACCCAAGAACGTTTATAAAACGTTTTTCTATAGTTTTTCAACTTACAAAAATGTAACTTTCTGACTTTTCTTCGAAACATGCTTTTCAGAGCCTAAACAAAGCCTTTTCTGAACGTTTATACTGGGGGTTTTAAAAATGACTGGAAGAATAAAATGTTTAAAAAACGTCCCTTTCTGCTTTTTCTCAAAACAATCTTTTGTGGACCTAAAAAAAACGTTTTTTTAAACGTTTTTACTGTTGGTTTTAAAAACGACTCGAATAAACCGTTTTAAAAGCGTCCCTATTGCGACTTTATAAAAAAACCTTTTGAAATGGACGTTAAAAAATCATTTAAGTACTAGATGTTTTTTATCGTAGGTTTTAAAATCGTCTGAATAGTGTAGCTTGGACAAGGTTTTTTTTTTATTTTTGATTTCGGACTTTTTGTCGAATATTTTAAAAACGTTCTTGCACAAATGTTTATAAAACGTTTTATTTTGGTCCTCGGACGTTCTGGGCCATAAAAAAACGTCAATAGAACCTTTTGTGCTATTAGGGATATTTACGTTATAATTGTAATTTTAGTACCAAATAAAACAATAAAAGCGCTTAATAAACAATGTAATTATTCAATAAATGGTCTCTACAGTGGTGTTAAAAATATGATTAAAGTGTAACAACTGGATAGTAATTTTTACTTTTTTACGCGGGAACCAAATTTAATTTATTGTTTTCTATTTCCAGGTCCCAGTTCAGAGGCCAGTTATTATTATCCTCACGATAATACCTCACCAGAAGCCATGAATTTCTCGCAGGATAATAGCATGGCTTACAACTCGAGTCCGAGACATGATAACGACTGAGCCTGGCTAACCAGGGATAAGTCATTCCCTCATTGGTACTAGGGTTCAGTGGTAGAAGAATTTTCAAGAGTAAAGATGGGAAAAATCCTCATGGGTTTATCAAATTAAATAAAATTGTGTACATTTAAACCAAACGGACACTAAAAGGCAAGATTCGATTGTGCCATTCGTGTGACGAAGAGAAAAATACCAAAAGACTAATGTTCTTACTTAAAAAAAAAGATTGGTGTTGTACTTGTATTGTTATGTAGATATATTTAAGAATTTTAAAGTTATTTATTTATATCTAGTTATTCTTTTATTTGTTTTTTATTTTGTAAATTTCGTGTAAACTTTATTTACTAGTTTTTTCGCATTATATTGCATTGCCGGTTAGCCAATTGTTAATTTCAGTTGAAGGTCTCGCTAATTTATCCATTTATAATTTTTTTTATTATTTGCTATTTTACTGACTGAATATCTACAAATACAACCTACATTCGAAAAATACTCGGAAGTATTCTCCTATAGAAATCCTCCGGTATTTTCAATGTTGCCATACTGTATATGATTAATCAAAGATTGTTTTAATAAGAGTTCTTAGCAATTGTTGTCCCATTTTATTTATCGTATCTCTATTCATCTTCTTTTACTCTCCATATATTCGTCTTGCTTTTTTCTTCCCTTTCCATATTGCTATCCAATTTTTCAGTTCTATTGGTCTCCTTATTTAAGGGTACCTAATTAATTACCCTATTTTTTTCGTTCTTTATTTTCTTTCTCATCAAATAAGGGTATTTCGAACTAAACCCTCATTCTTCAGTTCTTTATAGCTTTTCTTCTTCTCTTCTGTAATACTTCATTTTCTTGTCGTTAATTTTTGTATCTACTAAAAAATTCCTTTTTTTCTGAAAAAATATTACTGTTTAGCAAATGAGCAGTTTTAGAACTTTGTCAAACTCCTATTTGTAAACTTCCTATTACATTCTTAACCATGGCATATTTTTTTAAATGAATTTTTCGACAATTTATCGCCCAAAAATAACGGTAAAGTTTTCTAGAACTTTTCCAGAATGGTTTCTCGGCCTATGTATAAATACATGTAACTTTTCTAATCCGCTCTTAACCATAAGAGCTATCCAATTGTAGAACTTTGCTAGCCATTGTCGCCTAGTTTGACAATTTTATTGACAAATTTTTAAAAAAAAAACGATTAAAAACAGCTCCAGAAATTCATTAGAATGTGCTTTACCTGTATAAATATTTGTAATTTTTCTAATTTACACTTAACTATGGCAGTTATAGAATTGTGTGTTCCAAATTGTCTCACAAATATAAACGGTTCAAACATAAATAATATTTGAAGCTTATTTTGACGATTTCATTACCAAACTACTGTGGGAGAGTTTTTTTTATATTTCTCGAATAGTGTGATGAATTAATTAATTTATTTCGCAGCTTAAAAATTTTAAAATTAAATGAGACTTATGGCAGCTTTCCTCATATATGTAGGCTCCTTTTCTAAAGGAATTTGTAGCTTCCCAACGGTGTACTTAATCAATTTTATTTAACTTGTTGCGTAAATGGAGTAAAATTAGTGAGACCTATTTTAATATTTGTTATACCCAAAATAATTTAAAAATTCGAATAAACAGTATTCGATTAATTAACGAAAGAATGAAACCTTCTAGTCCTCTGATTATAAAAAGAAAACATGTTAGAATTATAAAAGTTGTATTATTTTTTAGTTACATGTTATGGTACAAATATTAATGAGACGACTAGAAAGATAATCTTTCAAAATCGCATAACTATTATTAAAGCTTTACAAATTTAATTTTTGTTTAGGTGCAGTGTGCGATGTCGTTTGCCGAAATTGAAAAGTGCAATGTAAATTTAATTTTGTTTTTCCGAACTGTTGATGTTTATATATTTTAATGTAAGAGCCAGTACTTTAAGTAACTTTATTTATTTTCTGCAGTTTTCTGTCTTTTAGAAATATGTACAGTACAGTCGGATTCATCATTCAAAAAATGTTCCAAAATAATTTACCCATATTGTGATTTTTTAAAAGCGTCTCTTGAGTTGGAAAATAATTTTGGAACTATTTATTCATTATAATTAGATATATACACATGTTATATACTTAGATATAAAAAAGGTATTTAGGTATCAAATATACACAAATGTATTACTACTTATCTTTTTTGTTTTTCAAAAATCACTCTTATAAAATTATCTTGTTTAAAGAAACATATACAGGAAGTACCCTAAAATTTATTAAAAAAAGTTTGTTATAACAGGATTATTTCAATTTTTAAAATATTATATTTCACGTTTATTGTTTATAGTGTTAAAACAATATTTATATATTTTTATTCAATTGGGCATGAATTTATTTCTCTATTTTACTACTTCGCTATATTTTCCGAAATCGTTTGACCTCTGTATTCAGTTTTTCTTAGATCCTCTACTAATTTGCTGAATTCTCGTTTCCTTGCTGTTTGTCCCCAGGTAGCACAGTGACGTCCAAATGACGTCCTAATTTGCTCAATTAATTGACCAACTGACGTCCAAAAATGACATGAAGTCTCGGAGACTCTGATAAGACGTTAAAATGTCACAGCCATAAGACGTCATCAGCAGGACGTCATTCTGACGTCTAAAAAATGACCTATAAAAGACGTCATTTGGAGACCTACAAAACCATTAGAAGACGTCACTTAAATGACCAATAAATGACGTCACGACTTGGTAATTTTAGGAAAGTAACATAAAATAAACTGGATTACATTATTAAATTTATTATTTATTACACACAAAACCTATTTCATACAAGCATCGAGTGATCGTATAAACCTTCCAATCCTCTTCAGCTTCTACATAATTATATATTTGTCAAAAGTTTTTTGGTCCTTTAATGGCGGCCACCACACTTCGCGCCTTCTTTTATTCACAATGGCGACACCTCCTCTGTCGTTCTCGCAGAACTCTACGAGTACATAGGATATGTGTAACAGCGTGAAACAAATAGAACATTACCCGTATGACTAACCTAACAAACTAAAACAACTAACACAACAGGATCAAAACAATCGCATAGTCAATATAGGGTGTGTTCCGAAATATACACCAGTACACTGGATAGTGGTAATGTCGTCATGAATCGACGCCATATTGACGATTTGTTCCGAAATATACTGACCAGCGCGTTAACGTCATTAAAAATAGAGCACGTGTTTGTTATTTATGTTTATTATAATAAAGCTATTATAAATTTCAAATAACCTATTTCCAAAGAATGGAGGTGTTAGTTGTTACAACAATAATTAGTCTACCAGCAAAATTGCACTGTCGTATTCATCTGGCGACACATATTTAGTGTGTACGACTTGCTTTCATTTATTAAAAGTAATTGTTTAATTTTTTGAGAATGCCAATAAGCTGCCATTAGTTTAAATATTTAACTAATAGACTTCACTACTGTCACACCACACTGGTCACTTTTCTCACCAGTTCAATATGACGTCGGATTCATGACGTCAGTACCACTGCCCAGTATACTGATGTGTATTTCGGTATATACCCATAAAATTCAGTTCTGTTCTGTGCCTAACCGGTGTAGACCGAACCCAGTCGCTACCGCGGCAGAGTTGCCAGGCTAGTGAAAAATTATTTTATTTGTAATGATAATTTTACTGGACAAAATTAAACAAAGGATATTTAACTACCACAAAAAACTACCTACAAAAAATAAAATATTCTTGGAAACACATAAATTTTTAGACCTCTTTCATTGTAATTTACACATTTACACTTCCAGACACAAATAATTCATGATTTTTGACAAATTGGCGTTTGACATTGTGATTTATTACAAAACGACTAATCAAAATTCGTTAATTCTGTTCCTCAGAAAGTAATTTTGATTTCCTTATTACTGCAAAATTTTTTTCAGTATGGCAACACTGACCTCTTCTGTGGTGTTTTCAAGGTACCCAACTGCTAGCGCGGGATTATGTATCAGATTCAAACTTATTTCAAGATGTAAAAAATAAGGAAGAGAACGGGAAATGTCAGTTTCATTTTTGAATTTATTATTATATACGTCTGTGGATATTTTGATTAGACTTTTAGATATGCGAGAAAAATTGAGCACTGCTGATGAGTTAGCAGATCCTTCGTTGATATAACAGAACGCCCTTAATCATTGTTCGCAAATTGTTAACAGGAGAAGCCTAGATTTAAGTAATCACGGATTCTCGAAAAATTCTCAGCATCGGATTCTTTCTGTCGTCAAATGTTCGAATAATTGACTTCAGTGACGTCATTATGACCTCCACGAAAATACGTCAATTTGACATCATGAAATATGACGTCATTTTTAGGTCTCATTGTTGGAGAGGACGTAACGGACCAATAATGACTCAAATAAGACGTCATTTCACTAACCTGTGCTCATATATGTAATACGTCCTATCTTTGCCTGTAGAAACAAAGCGTTCAGACAGAAGGAGATGCAAGATCGGAATTGGGTGCCAACGCGCATGGCCATATACATAAATTGCATTGGCGTCGTGTCCCGTGGTGAAAAAGGAACGTAGAGAAAAGGAAAGTTAAGCAATGTAGGCGATTTTACAGCTGTGACGCCTATGCCTATCCGAGACTGCGTGAGAGAGAAACGATCGTCTACACTCTACTATCGGCGACACACTTCTCTCTCAAGCTGGCGATATAGGAGTATTACATATATGCCTGGGCTACCTGGATCGTGTTTTTATCTATACTGTTTAATACCATCGTCTAGATTACGTCTCTTCCTGTTATCTTATTCTTTTCCATCCATCCTGTACTCTTAATAAAGAATTATTTATTTACAGTAAAAGAATATGTAATGACTGGATCAAAAAATATGAATTATTGTTTGTTTTACGCAACATCTTCATGGAAGAACTATGTCTAACATGTTTGTTGTTTTACTCTTGGACTCCTTCCACTAATGTCTCTGAAAAAAATGCAGATTTTTGTACTTTTTCTGTGTATAAGATGCTAATAATAATAATAAAATTGTTTTTAGCGATCCACTATATGTTTAACGGTTTTTATAAATGCATTTTTCCTTGTTCAACTGTATTTGATCCAGTCTCTTATATATTTTAACGTAAAATAGATGAGTAAAAATAAGAAGAATAAAGAGCGAAGAAAATAGAAATAAATCCGGGTGAAATTTAAAAAAAAAACACTTAAATAAAAAGAATGTGAATATTATGCAAATAAGAAATGCCAGAATCGATCGGAAAAATAATTATCAAATATGTCTTAGATTGAATACTTGAAGCCATAAAAAATATTTCAAATTACCATACTTTTTCCTTTATGACTCAATGTTTTCTGAACTTAAAAGTTGTCTTCTTAATAAGTCATTTAGTGAGGTATAATTAGGATTAATAAATAATTTTTTTTAACAGAAACATCGTATAAATTAGATATTGTAAGGTAATTTCAAATATGTTAATGGTATATTAAAAAAATTTAAATAATATCTGTTATTACAAACCAATCTATCGTACTTAAGATGCATAGCGGCTAAAAATAGATAAAAAAAAACCAAACTCCGTACTAAAGTTTTTAATAAAAGTAATCTCGTAAATTCTTTTTGTGACTTTGTGATACCTACCTTATTTTTTTGCACAAAAATACATTATTTTACGCAGAATTTAGTCTGAAGATAATTGTAGATAAATACATACATTTCTTGTGAACATTGTATAAATATAACCACTATATTTTTCATGACATACGTAGTACTCGAAATTTTTGTTAACGCTCGAAAATGTGAAATAGGAGTATGGCAAATTTTATTAAAAAAATTTATAAATGTCAAAATTTTGTTTTTTCCAAGATTTTAAAATTATTAATATTGCTCTCTATTTTACTATATATTATATTTTAGTATTTTTGTAATTATTGAAAATATTTGCCGTACTTTTTTGAATCCCATATTTTTTGTATATGGGTTTTTTTTTGTGAAAAACATTCTCTATATTGATTATTCCATAATACTTTAGACGGCTAGTGATGAATGTATGTAAATCCCAATATTAATGTAAAAGTTAATGTTAAGATTATATCCAAAAATGGCCACAACCTGGAATATATTAATTATTAGAAGCTAGGCTCATTGTTCTTTCCTGTGCCAAATTAAAATAAAGTATATAAAATGTAAAATAAAAAAGTTTTATTTATTAGAATCCTTTAGAACTTATTTCAGAAGCAAAATTGGCATCCTAAAACAAACATTTAAAAAACATTTAAAGCCTTTCAATTTTTGAGAAATGTGTACTCAAATTTAACGAAAATGAGTGCAATTTAAAAAAACTATATCTGAAACTCATAGAGTTGGAGAAGAACTGTTAATTTTCCTTTTAATTTGCTTTTAACATTTTTGTTACCAAATTATATGTAGAAGTTGCGCTCGCACCTTTTTTCATCAAAAAACTCAAATTTTCTCAGAAACTAAGAGATCTAGAGCATAATAGATCATTTTTTTGGAATCTACGCCTCTTTAACCACCCCTCTACCATTTATTTTTCAAATCTAAATTTTGAACAATTTTGAAGATTTTTGAAGTCTATAGCCTTCAACTTTTTTTCGGGTCAGATATTTTTTTGCTCAGATTTAATTGAAATTTTAATTATAGATAGAGAAAGGTAATTCGAATAAAGAATTACTGTTGGTTTCCTTTTAATTTGCTTTTTAAAATTTTTGTTAGCAAATTAAGTAGATGTTGCTCTCGCACCTTTTTTTCTCCAAAAAACTCAATTTTCTCAGAAACAAAGAGAGCTAGAGCATAATAGATCATTTTTTTGGAATCTAAGCCTCTTTAACCACCCCTCCACCATTTATTTTTCAAATCTAAATTTTGAACAATTTTGAAGATTTTTGAAGTCTATAGCCTTCAACTTTTTTTCGGGTCAGAAATTTTTTTGCTCAGATTTAATTGAAATTTTAATTAGAGATAGTGAAAGGTAATTCGAATAAAGAATTAATGGTGGTTTCCTTTTAATTTTCTTTTTAACATTTTTATTAGCAAATTATGTAGAAGTTGCGCTCACATCTTTTTTTCTCCAAAAAAAACTCAATTTTCTCAGAAACAAAGAGAGATAGAGCATAATAGATCATTTTTTTGGAATCTACGCCTCTTTAACCACCCCTCTACCATTTATTTTTCAAATCTAAATTTTTAACAATTTTGAAGATTTTTGAAGTCTATAGCCTTCAACTTTTTTTCGAGTCAGAAATTTTTTTGCTCAGATTTAATTGAAATTTTAATTAGAGATAGTGAAAGGTAATTCGAATAAAGAATTAATGTTGGTTTCCTTTTAATTTTCTTTTTAACATTTTTATTAGCAAATTATGTAGAAGTTGCACTCACATCTTTTTTTCTCAAAAAAACTCAATTTTCTCAGAAACTAAGAGAGCTAGAGCTTATTAGATCATTTTTTTGGAATCTACGCCTCTTTAACCACCCATCTACCATTTTTTTTCAAATCTAAATTTTGAACAATTTTGAAGATTTTTGAAGTCTATAGCCTTCAACTTTTTTTCGGGTCAGAAATTTTTTTACTCAGATTTAATTGAAATTTTAATTAGAGAGAGTGAAAGGTAATTCGAATAAAGAATTAATGTTGGTTTCCTTTTAATTTTCTTTTTTAACATTTTTATTAGCAAATTATGTAGAAGTTGCGCTCACATCTTTTTTTCTCCAAAAAAAACTCAATTTTCTCAGAAACAAAGAGAGATAGAGCATAATAGATCATTTTTTTGGAATCTACGCCTCTTTAACCACCCCTCTACCATTTATTTTTCAAATCTAAATTTTTAACAATTTTGAAGATTTTTGAAGTCTATAGCCTTCAACTTTTTTTCGAGTCAGAAATTTTTTTGCTCAGATTTAATTGAAATTTTAATTAGAGATAGTGAAAGGTAATTCGAATAAAGAATTAATGTTGGTTTCCTTTTAATTTTCTTTTTAACATTTTTATTAACATATTATGTAGAAGTTGCGCTCACATCTTTTTTTCTCAAAAAAACTCAATTTTCTCAGAAACTAAGAGAGCTAGAGCTTATTAGATCATTTTTTTGGAATCTACGCCTCTTTAACCACCCATCTACCATTTTTTTTCAAATCTAAATTTTGAACAATTTTGAAGATTTTTGAAGTCTATAGCCTTCAACTTTTTTTCGGGTCAGAAATTTTTTTACTCAGATTTAATTGAAATTTTAATTAGAGAGAGTGAAAGGTAATTCGAATAAAGAATTAATGTTGGTTTCCTTTTAATTTTCTTTTTTAACATTTTTATTAGCAAATTATGTAGAAGTTGCACTCACATCTTTTTTTCTCCAAAAAAAACTCAATTTTCTCAGAAACAAAGAGAGCTAGAGCATAATAGATCATTTTTTTGGAATCAACGCCGCTTTAACCACCCCTCTACGATTTATTTTTCAAATCTAAATTTTAAACAATTTTGAAGATTTTTGAAGTCTATAGCCTTCAACTTTTTTCGGGTCAGAAATTTTTTTACTCAGATTTAATTGAAATTTTAATTATAGATAGATAAAGGTAATTCGAATAAAGAATTAATGTTGATTTCCTTTTAATTTTCTTTTTAACATTTTTATTAGCAAATTATGTAGAAGTTGCGCTCACATCTTTTTTTCTCCAAAAAAAACTCAATTTTCTCAGAAACAAAGAGAGCTAGAGCATAATAGATCATTTTTTTGGAATCTACGCCTCTTTAACCACCCCTCTACCATTTATTTTTCAAATCTAAATTTTGAACAATTTTGAAGATTTTTGAAGTCTATAGCCTTCAACTTTTTTTCGGGTCAGAAATTTTTTTACTCAGATTTAATTGAAATTTTAATTAGAGATAGTGAAAGGTAATTCGAATAAAGAATTAAAGTTGGTTTCCTTTTAATTTTCTTTTTAACATTTTTATTAGCAAATCATGTAGAAGTTGCGCTCACATCTTTTTTTCTCCCAAAAAAACTCAATTTTCTCAGAAACAAAGAGAGCTAGAGCATAATAGATCATTTTTTTGGAATCTACGCCTCTTTAACCACCCCTCTACCATTTATTTTTCAAATCTAAATTTTGAACAATTTTGAAGATTTTTGAAGTCTATAGCCTTCAACTTTTTTTCGGGTCAGAAATTTTTTTAATCAGATTTAATTGAAATTTTAATTATAGATAGAGAAAGGTAATTCGAATAAAGAATTACTGTTGGTTTTCTTTTAATTTGCTTTTTAACATTTTTGTTAGCAAATTAAGTAGATGTTGCTCTCGCACCTTTTTTTCTCCAAAAAACTCAATTTTCTCAGAAACAAAGATAGCTAGAGCATAATAGATCATTTTTTTGGAATCTACGCCTCTTTAACCACCCCTCTACCATTTATTTTTCAAATCTAAATTTTGAACAATTTTGAAGATTTTTGAAGTCTATAGCCTTCAACTTTTTTTCGGGTCAGAAATTTTTTTACTCAGATTTAATTGAAATTTTAATTATAGATAGAGAAAGGTAATTCGAATAAAGAATTAATGTTGGTTTCCTTTTAATTTGCTTTTTAAAATTTTTCTTAGCAAATTATGTAGAAGTTGCGCTCACATTTTTTTTCTCAAAAAAAAACTCAATTTTCTCAGAAACAAAGAGATCTAGAGCATAATAGATCATTTTTTTGGAATCTACGCCTCTTTAACCACCCCTCTACCATTTATTTTTCAAATCTAAATTTTGAACAATTTTGAAGATTTTTGAAGTCTATAGCCTTCAACTTTTTTTCGAGTCAGAAATTTTTTTGCTCAGATTTAATTGAAATTTTAATTATAGATAGAGAAAGGTAATTCGAATAAAGAATTACTGTTGGTTTCCTTTTAATTTGCTTTTTAACATTTTTGTTAGCAAATTAAGTAGATGTTGCTCTCGCACCTTTTTTTCTCCAAAAAACTCAATTTTCTCAGAAACAAAGAGAGCTAGAGCATAATAGATCATTTTTTTGGAATCCACGCCTCTTTAACCACCCCTCCACCATTTTTTTTCAAATCTAAATTTTGAACAATTTTGAAGATTTTTGAAGTCTATAGCCTTCAACTTTTTTTCGGGTCAGAAATTTTTTTACTCAGATTTAATTGAAATTTTAATTATAGATAGAGAAAGGTAATTCGAATAAAGAATTAATGTTGGTTTCCTTTTAATTTGCTTTTAAAATTTTTGTTAGCAAATTAAGTAGATGTTGCTCTCGCACCTTTTTTTCTCCAAAAAACTCAATTTTCTCAGAAACAAAGAGAGCTAGAGCAAAATAGATCATTTTTTTGGAATCCACGCCTCTTTAACCACCCCTCTTCCATTTATTTTTCAAATCTAAATTTTGAACAATTTTGAAGATTTTTGAAGTCTATTATAGCCTTCAACTTTTTTTCGGGTCAGAAATTTTTTTACTCAGATTTAATTGAAATTTTAATTATAGATAGAGAAAGGTAATTCGAATAAAGAATTAATGTTGGTTTCCTTTTAATTTTCATTTTAACATTTTTATTAGCAAATTATGTAGAAGTTGCGCTCACATTTTTTTTCTCAAAAAAAAACTCAATTTTCTCAGAAACAAAGAGATCTAGAGCATAATAGATCATTTTTTTGGAATCTACGCCTCTTTAACCACCCCTCTACCATTTATTTTTCAAATCTAAATTTTGAACAATTTTGAAGATTTTTGAAGTCTATAGCCTTCAACTTTTTTTCGAGTCAGAAATTTTTTTGCTCAGATTTAATTGAAATTTTAATTATAGATAGAGAAAGGTAATTCGAATAAAGAATTACTGTTGGTTTCCTTTTAATTTGCTTTTTAACATTTTTGTTAGCAAATTAAGTAGATGTTGCTCTCGCACCTTTTTTTCTCCAAAAAACTCAATTTTCTCAGAAACAAAGAGAGCTAGAGCATAATAGATCATTTTTTTGGAATCCACGCCTCTTTAACCACCCCTCCACCATTTTTTTTCAAATCTAAATTTTGAACAATTTTGAAGATTTTTGAAGTCTATAGCCTTCAACTTTTTTTCGGGTCAGAAATTTTTTTACTCAGATTTAATTGAAATTTTAATTATAGATAGAGAAAGGTAATTCGAATAAAGAATTAATGTTGGTTTCCTTTTAATTTGCTTTTAAAATTTTTGTTAGCAAATTAAGTAGATGTTGCTCTCGCACCTTTTTTTCTCCAAAAAACTCAATTTTCTCAGAAACAAAGAGAGCTAGAGCATAATAGATCATTTTTTTGGAATCCACGCCTCTTTAACCACCCCTCTACCATTTATTTTTCAAATCTAAATTTTGAACAATTTTGAAGATTTTTGAAGTCTATAGCCTTCAACTTTTTTTCGGGTCAGAAATTTTTTTACTCAGATTTAATTGAAATTTTAATTATAGATAGAGAAAGGTAATTCGAATAAAGAATTACTGTTGGTTTCCTTTTAATTTGCTTTTTAACATTTTTGTTAGCAAATTAAGTAGATGTTGCTCTCGCACCTTTTTTTTCTCTAAAAAACTCCATTTTCTCAGAAACAGAGAGAGCTAGAGCATAATTGATCATTTTTTTGGAATCTACGCCTCATTAACCACCCCTCTACCATTTATTTTTCAAATCTAAATTTTGAACAATTTTGAAGATTTTTGAAGTCTATAGCCTTCAACTTTTTTTCGGGTCAGATATTTTTTTGCTCAGATTCAATTGAAATTTTAATTATAAATAGTGAAAGGTAATTCGAATAAAGAATTACTGTTGGTTTCCTTTTAATTTGCTTTTTAACATTTTTGTTAGCAAATTAAGTAGATGTTGCTCTCGCACCTTTTTTTCTCCAAAAAACTCAATTTTCTCAGAAACAGAGAGAGCTAGAGCATAATTGATCATTTTTTTGGAATCCACGCCTCTTTAACCACCCCTCTACCATTTATTTTTCAAATCTAAATTTTGAACAATTTTGAAGATTTTTGAAGTCAGCCTTCAACTTTTTTTCGGGTCAGAAATTTTTTTACTCAGATTTAATTGAAATTTTAATTATAGATAGAGAAAGGTAATTCGAATAAAGAATTACTGTTGGTTTTCTTTTAATTTGCTTTTTAACATTTTTGTTAGCAAATTAAGTAGATGTTGCTCTCGCACCTTTTTTTTTCCAAAAAACTCAATTTTCTAAGAAACAAAGAGCTAGAGCATAATAGATCATTTTTTTGGAATCTACGCCTCTTTAACCACCCCTCTACCATTTATTTTTCAAATCTAAATTTTGAACAATTTTGAAGATTTTTGAAGTCTATAAGCCTTCAACTTTTTTTCGGGTCAGATATTTTTTTGCTCAGATTTAATTGAAATTTTAATTAGAAATAGAGAAAGGTAATTCGAATAAAGAATTACCGTTGGTTTCCTTTTAATTTGCTTTTTAACATTTTTATTAGCAAATTAAGTAGATGTTGCTCTCGCACCTTTTTTTCCAAAAAACTCAATTTTCTAAGAAACAAAGAGCTAGAGCATAATAGATCATTTTTTTGGAATCTACGCCTCTTTAACCACCCCTCTACCATTTATTTTTCAAATCTAAATTTTGAACAATTTTGAAGATTTTTGAAGTCTATAAGCCTTCAACTTTTTTTCGGGTCAGATATTTTTTTGCTCAGATTTAATTGAAATTTTAATTAGAAATAGAGAAAGGTAATTCGAATAAAGAATTACCGTTGGTTTCCTTTTAATTTGCTTTTTAACATTTTTATTAGCAAATTAAGTAGATGTTGCTCTCGCACCTTTTTTTCTCCAAAAAACTCAATTTTCTCAGAAACAAAGAGATCTAGAGCATAATAGATCATTTTTTTGGAATCTACGCCTCTTTAACCACCCCTCTACCATTTATTTTTCAAATCTAAATTTTGAACAATTTTGAAGATTTTTGAAGTCTATAGCCTTCAACTTTTTTTCGGGTCAGAAATTTTTTTACTCAGATTTAATTGAAATTTTAATTATAGATAGAGAAAGGTAATTCGAATAAAGAATTACTGTTGGTTTTCTTTTAATTTGCTTTTTAACATTTTTGTTAGCAAATTAAGTAGATGTTGCTCTCGCACCTTTTTTTCTCAAAAAAACTCAATTTTCTCAGAAACAAAGAGATCTAGAGCATAATAGATCATTTTTTTGGAATCTACGCCTCTTTAACCACCCCTCTACCATTTATTTTTCAAATCTAAATTTTGAACAATTTTGAAGATTTTTGAAGTCTATAGCCTTCAACTTTTTTTCGGGTCAGAAATTTTTTTACTCAGATTTAATTGAAATTTTAATTATAGATAGAGAAAGGTAATTCGAATAAAGAATTACTGTTGGTTTCCTTTTAATTAGCTTTTTAACATTTTTGTTAGCAAATTAATTAGATGTTGCTCTCGCACCTTTTTTTCTCCAAAAAACTCAATTTTCTCAGAAACAAAGAGAGCTAGAGCATAATAGATCATTTTTTTGGAATCCACGCCTCTTTAACCACCCCTCCACCATTTTTTTTTCAAATCTAAATTTTGAACAATTTTGAAGATTTTTGAAGTCTATAGCCTTCAACTTTTTTTCGGGTCAGAAATTTTTTTACTCAGATTTAATTGAAATTTTAATTATAGATAGAGAAAGGTAATTCGAATAAAGAATTACTGTTGGTTTCCTTTTAATTTGCTTTTTAACATTTTTGTTAGCAAATTAAGTAGATGTTGCTCTCGCACCTTTTTTTCTCCAAAAAACTCAATTTTCTCAGAAACAAAGAGATCTAGAGCATAATAGATCATTTTTTTGGAATCTACGCCTCTTTAACCACCCCTCTACCATTTATTTTTCAAATCTAAATTTTGAACAATTTTGAAGATTTTTGAAGTCTATAGCCTTCAACTTTTTTTCGGGTCAGAAATTTTTTTACTCAGATTTAATTGAAATTTTAATTATAGATAGAGAAAGGTAATTCGAATAAAGAATTACTGTTGGTTTTCTTTTAATTTGCTTTTTAACATTTTTGTTAGCAAATTAAGTAGATGTTGCTCTCGCACCTTTTTTTCTCAAAAAAACTCAATTTTCTCAGAAACAAAGAGATCTAGAGCATAATAGATCATTTTTTTGGAATCTACGCCTCTTTAACCACCCCTCTACCATTTATTTTTCAAATCTAAATTTTGAACAATTTTGAAGATTTTTGAAGTCTATAGCCTTCAACTTTTTTTCGGGTCAGAAATTTTTTTACTCAGATTTAATTGAAATTTTAATTATAGATAGAGAAAGGTAATTCGAATAAAGAATTACTGTTGGTTTCCTTTTAATTAGCTTTTTAACATTTTTGTTAGCAAATTAATTAGATGTTGCTCTCGCACCTTTTTTTCTCCAAAAAACTCAATTTTCTCAGAAACAAAGAGAGCTAGAGCATAATAGATCATTTTTTTGGAATCCACGCCTCTTTAACCACCCCTCCACCATTTTTTTTTCAAATCTAAATTTTGAACAATTTTGAAGATTTTTGAAGTCTATAGCCTTCAACTTTTTTTCGGGTCAGAAATTTTTTTACTCAGATTTAATTGAAATTTTAATTATAGATAGAGAAAGGTAATTCGAATAAAGAATTACTGTTGGTTTCCTTTTAATTTGCTTTTTAAAATTTTTGTTAGCAAATTAAGTAGATGTTGCTCTCGCACCTTTTTTTCTCCAAAAAACTCAATTTTCTCAGAAACAAAGAGAGCTAGAGCATAATAGATCATTTTTTTGGAATCAACGCCTCTTTAACCACCCCTCTACCATTTATTTTTCAAATCTAAATTTTGAACAATTTTGAAGATTTTTGAAGTCTATAGCCTTCAACTTTTTTTCGGGTCAGAAATTTTTTTACTCAGATTTAATTGAAATTTTAATTATAGATAGAGAAAGGTAATTCGAATAAAGAATTACTGTTGGTTTTCTTTTAATTTGCTTTTTAACATTTTTGTTAGCAAATTAAGTAGATGTTGCTCTCGCACCTTTTTTTTTCCAAAAAACTCAATTTTCTAAGAAACAAAGAGCTAGAGCATAATAGATCATTTTTTTGGAATCTACGCCTCTTTAACCACCCCTCTACCATTTATTTTTCAAATCTAAATTTTGAACAATTTTGAAGATTTTTGAAGTCTATAAGCCTTCAACTTTTTTTCGGGTCAGATATTTTTTTGCTCAGATTTAATTGAAATTTTAATTAGAAATAGAGAAAGGTAATTCGAATAAAGAATTACCGTTGGTTTCCTTTTAATTTGCTTTTTAACATTTTTATTAGCAAATTAAGTAGATGTTGCTCTCGCACCTTTTTTTCCAAAAAACTCAATTTTCTAAGAAACAAAGAGCTAGAGCATAATAGATCATTTTTTTGAAATCTACGCCTCTTTAACCACCCCTCTACCATTTATTTTTCAAATCTAAATTTTGAACAATTTTGAAGATTTTTGAAGTCTATAAGCCTTCAACTTTTTTTCGGGTCAGATATTTTTTTGCTCAGATTTAATTGAAATTTTAATTAGAAATAGAGAAAGGTAATTCGAATAAAGAATTACCGTTGGTTTCCTTTTAATTTGCTTTTTAACATTTTTATTAGCAAATTAAGTAGATGTTGCTCTCGCACCTTTTTTTCTCCAAAAAACTCAATTTTCTCAGAAACAAAGAGATCTAGAGCATAATAGATCATTTTTTTGGAATCTACGCCTCTTTAACCACCCCTCTACCATTTATTTTTCAAATCTAAATTTTGAACAATTTTGAAGATTTTTGAAGTCTATAGCCTTCAACTTTTTTTCGGGTCAGAAATTTTTTTACTCAGATTTAATTGAAATTTTAATTATAGATAGAGAAAGGTAATTCGAATAAAGAATTACTGTTGGTTTCCTTTTAATTTGCTTTTTAACATTTTTGTTAGCAAATTAAGTAGATGTTGCTCTCGCACCTTTTTTTCTCCAAAAAACTCAATTTTCTCAGAAACAAAGAGAGCTAGAGCATAATAGATCATTTTTTTGGAATCCACGCCTCTTTAACCACCCCTCTACCATTTATTTTTCAAATCTAAATTTTGAACAATTTTGAAGATTTTTGAAGTCTATAGCCTTCAACTTTTTTTCGGGGCAGATATTTTTTTGCTCAGATTTAATTGAAATTTTAATTATACATAGAGAAAGGTAATTCGAATAAAGAATTAATGTTGGTTTCCTTTTAATTTGCTTTTTAAAATCTTTGTTAGCAAATTAAGTAGATGTTGCTCTCGCACCTTTTTTTCTCCAAAAAACTCAATTTTCTCAGAAACAAAGAGAGCTAGAGCATAATAGATCATTTTTTTGGAATCCACGCCTCTTTAACCGCCCCTCTACCACTTATTTTTCAAATCTAAATTTTGAACAATTTTGAAAATTTTTGAAGTCTATAGCCTTCAACTTTTTTTCGGGTCAGAAATTTTTTTACTCAGATTTAATTGAAATTTTAATTATAGATAGAGAAAGGTAATTCGAATAAAGAATTACTGTTGGTTTCCTTTTAATTTGCTTTTTAAAATTTTTGTTAGCAAATTAAGTAGATGTTGCTCTCGCACCTTTTTTTCTCCAAAAAACTCAATTTTCTCAGAAACAAAGAGATCTAGAGCATAATAGATCATTTTTTTGGAATCTACGCCTCTTTAACCACCCCTCTACCATTTATTTTTCAAATCTAAATTTTGAACAATTTTGAAGATTTTTGAAGTCTATAGCCTTCAACTTTTTTTCGGGTCAGAAATTTTTTTACTCAGATTTAATTGAAATTTTAATTATAGATAGAGAAAGGTAATTCGAATAAAGAATTACTGTTGGTTTTCTTTTAATTTGCTTTTTAACATTTTTGTTAGCAAATTAAGTAGATGTTGCTCTCGCACCTTTTTTTCTCAAAAAAACTCAATTTTCTCAGAAACAAAGAGAGATAGAGCATAATAGATCATTTTTTTGGAATCTACGCCTCTTTAACCACCCCTCTACCATTTATTTTTCAAATCTAAATTTTGAACAATTTTGAAGATTTTTGAAGTCTATAGCCTTCAACTTTTTTTCGGGTCAGAAATTTTTTTACTCAGATTTAATTGAAATTTTAATTATAGATAGAGAAAGGTAATTCGAATAAAGAATTACTGTTGGTTTCCTTTTAATTAGCTTTTTAACATTTTTGTTAGCAAATTAATTAGATGTTGCTCTCGCACCTTTTTTTCTCCAAAAAACTCAATTTTCTCAGAAACAAAGAGATCTAGAGCATAATAGATCATTTTTTTGGAATCTACGCCTCTTTAACCACCCCTCTACCATTTATTTTTCAAATCTAAATTTTGAACAATTTTGAAGATTTTTGAAGTCTATAGCCTTCAACTTTTTTTCGGGTCAGAAATTTTTTTACTCAGATTTAATTGAAATTTTAATTATAGATAGAGAAAGGTAATTCGAATAAAGAATTACTGTTGGTTTCCTTTTAATTAGCTTTTTAACATTTTTGTTAGCAAATTAAGTAGATGTTGCTCTCGCACCTTTTTTTCTCCAAAAAACTCAATTTTCTCAGAAACAAAGAGATCTAGAGCATAATAGATCATTTTTTTGGAATCTACGCCTCTTTAACCACCCCTCTACCATTTATTTTTCAAATCTAAATTTTGAACAATTTTGAAGATTTTTGAAGTCTATAGCCTTCAACTTTTTTTCGGGTCAGATATTTTTTTACTCAGATTTAATTGAAATTTTAATTATAGATAGAGAAAGGTAATTCGAATAAAGAATTACTGTTGGTTTCCTTTTAATTTGCTTTTTAACATTTTTGTTAGCAAATTAAGTAGATGTTGCTCTCGCACCTTTTTTCTCCAAAAAACTCAATTTTCTCAGAAACTAAGAGCTAGAGCAAAATAGATATTTTTTTTGGAATCAACGCCTCTGAAACTACCCCTTTACCATTTATTTTCCAAATCTAAATTTTGAACAATCTTGAAGTCTTGCACTTTTTTTTCCGATTTGAATGAAAATTAATTCTTACATAGAGTAAGTTAATTGGAATTTATAGGAGCCATCTGTTTTTTTCATTTCACAGCTATAACATTTTTAATTTGGAAAATTTGAAAAAATTGAAGGTCTCATAATTTATCAAACAAAATTATTATCTCTGAAACTAATAGAGCTAGAGAACTGTTAATTTCATGAAAATGACAAAAACAGTCGACAACTGGACTATCGTAATCACCCTAAAACAAATTAAGGACTTTGGGAAAAAAAACAAGACGTATTTTTTTAAAGATTTATTAAAAAATCAACACCATATACAAATCTGTTTTTGAATGTATGTCATTAATACTAAAAGTTATAAAACGAAGGGCTAACCTATATAATACAAATTTTTGATCAGCAATAATTATGCGACATTATTTAAAAATAAGTTCTTTAGAACAAACTTATTTGAAAATAATTCTAATTGTTCATCTTTATTTTCGTGAAACATAAGAAAAACGTTTTTCAGTCGTGATGCCCCTCGATATAATTAAAAATACAAATAGATTTTTGTAAAATGGTATTATAATTTGGTTCTCTTCAAATTTTGCAATATTTTATAAAAATGAAAATTGTTATAATTTAATATCAACAAAAAGAATAAAATTATAAATTTGAAAAGAACCTCATCTAATACCCTGTTAAGAGGAAGAAAATGCCTTTCAAATATCCAATAAATCTAATAAAATCAAAACGGTTATCAAAATTTAAAAAATGTAGAAATAATATCAAAAAAAGAGTATAATTTACTTTATTATAAATATAAATAATTGAAAAAATAATAACAAAATAAAAATAGATGCCTTGAAGACCACAAATAAAGTATTGTTCAAAACAGGACCGCAATTAGGAAAATTGTAATGTATATACACAAAATTAACTTAAGAAAATTATATAATTTGGTGGTAGTAAAAAAAACTCAAAATAGAAGGCACGGTTTTTTCGTTAATTTTATTAAAACATCTTTATTTAAAAAAATAATGGGACGTTTAATTATAATTGGTTTTAAAATAAGAAAATTTCAGCTTACATTTTTACTTTGACCAATGGACACAATAGAAAATGTTTGTTTTATCACTTTCATTGTCAAAACTCCAAAATTGTATTCTGCATATTCAATAAGGATAAACTCTTCAATTAGCATTTTTAATTTGAATTATTTAAGGCACTCAAGTCAATAGTTTTTTTAATTTTTACATCCTAAATATGAACGGGTACCGATAGCTCATCTTTTTCGGTGGTCTAAACGAATGGGCCAAATTTCAAAAAAATCTGTTAGTTTCTGAGATCGCAAAGACAAACAAATAAAAAAAAGAACAAAACTGTATTAATATTTGGGATGAAAGGGTTCCGAGCAATTTTGAGTTATAGCTTAAATATAGCCTGAAAATCCAGCTTAGATTAATTTTCAATTTTTCAAATAGGATGAAGAGTCGAATAAGCCAGAAGTAGTGTCGTTTTATGTAATAAAACAGAATAGGTTAGAATGAGAAACAACATCCACTTCCATTATCAGTGAAACTTGAGATTTCTTAAATTTAGTTAAACGAGATAAAAAAATGTATTTATCTGCAGAGATTAATATTTAACTTTCGTAGGACGGGTCGGGGTCCTTTCGGAGCCCAATGCGTAATTTTTTAATTTATTTATGAAAAGTTTAACACTCTGTACATCATGCAGCTTCCTAAAATAGACGTACTGACATATATTAAATATGTCCGGTCGCATTCCGAATTTTAAAGTAAATTAAATTACAATTTTTAGTTTTTTGGTTCATTTGTATCCCGGTCCGGCGCCTGTGTTTGTTAATAGCAACGATTTGTGCTTTCTTAGCATATTTCAGGGATTCCCCGATACATAATACCATTTACGTACATCTGATAGAGTGCGTTTCAGTGTTGCCAATTGGCGCATAATTATGCATAATTTAAGACGTTTTCGTATAATTTTTGCATCTAAATTAAATCGCATTATTTCTGCAACTCGGAACATTTCATTCCTACTAAACCGTCACTGTCGCCATCTACTAGTAAACAAAATAATTGCTACTTTTAGTTTCAAGAAAAAAAACTTTACTGCAAGAAACAAGCTAAATAAAATAGAATAAAAAAACGCAGTTCTGTACTTTTAAAGTGTGTAATAATTTTTAAATTAAATGTCAAGCGCTTTCGGCCAGTTACCGACCATCTTCAGGACAATTAAGTCAAAATACGAAGTGCGAAAATGAAATTAGGATTATAAATTTTACAATTTCATTTTCGCACTTCGTATTTTGACTTTTGTTCTGAAGATGGCCTGTAACTGGCCGAGAACGCTTGACATTTAATTTAAAAATTTGTATACACTTTAAAAGTAAAAATCTGCATTTTTTTCAAAATCGAATTATTTTTATTCAAGAGCCGCATAATTTTATACAAAATAGTTGGCAACACTGGTGCGTTTAGTTGTTGGATGTTTTCGGTGAAGTATATTGTAAAATATGAATGCGGACCCGCTTACAAATGAAGAATTGTAGCACTGGCCTAAAAGTCATGATCCAGAATTTGATATTATCCAAAGGTACCGTCAAGCGGGGTAATTTCGATCATGCGGGGCAAAGTACGTCCCTGTGAAGAAAACAGCGCGTAAAATGCGTTGTTATCTAGTTAATAGGTGTCCACTGGTTCATTAAGTGTGCAGTCGTGCTCGAGTGCGAAATATTTAGTGGTATAAGGTAAGTACGTGTAGAAAAACGTGTTTATGAAATGTTGAAAATTGAAACACGCGAACACGATTTGATTTCATAGGTAACAGCTTGCGCGGAGGAAAAAAAATCGTAAATATACGGGATAATGTAGTTTAATTTCTTTAAAGCTCTACTTTTAAAGAAAACCATTGTTGAATGGTAATTTCGATCACTCTCGCAGTTTTAGAAATATGTTTTTACTTTTTAATTTTAAAAGCAATATTTTACGTTATGCTTGTTTTTGTAGTAAACTAACGTACAGAGAACGATCTGTACAGTGTTGCCAAGCATATTGCCATTTCCTGTTTAGTGAGAGTCATTTTATGTCTATATTATTCTGTTGGTTTGTTTTCAGATTCCTCGACACTACCAAAAAAAGTTTGGACCCCGGGGGAAGAAAAATAATGAAATATTTCTTCAGAAGGTAGTGATGGCGGTAAAACAAAAAAGCTGTGTTTTTTTGGACAGATAAGAATTTTATATCTATGTTTTGTTCCAATGTTTTTCTATTATTTTTAGTTTTTTGTGAATTTTTTTTTGTCATACCAACCCATGGCTGTAAAGAAAGACTAAATAAAGAAGCATTTTTCTATTTTTTGATCGATTTATTGATCTAAAACTGAGAAAATTCGATTTGATGGTTTTTTTTAGGGATCGACTTTACCTTTTGAGAGGATAAAGTCGATTTTTCTATGCTAAATAGGTGACTTTACCAAATATGTGGGGATCACTCCTTAAGACAAAATAATGCGCACAATATATAGCACACTGCTACAATTAGAATCTCCTAAAATCAGGATTGAAAACTATTGGAAATTCTGGAAAAAGCTTAATACAAAAGTTGTAGAGAATTTTATGCTCTACAACTTTGCAAAAAGCCTAAATGTGTATATTTTTCGCCCTCTAGCGGCGAAACTATGGGAAATTCGAAAAAATGTTAAAATAAAAGTTAAAGGAAATTTGGTTCCCTACAACTTTGCATAAGATAATTTTGCACTAAGGAGCATTGTTTGTCCTCAAAATTTGAAAAACTATATGAACATTTTTTGCGCGCCCTCTAGTAGCGCAACTATTGGAAATTCCGGAAAAAAAATTGTAGGAAATTTTACCCTTTAAAACTTTGCACTACAACATTTTGCACTAAAGTGCATTGTTTGTACATAAAATTTAAAAAAGACCCTCCATACCAAATTTCAGCTTGAATGGTCAAACAGTTCGGCAGTTATCGTGGAAAATTACACACAGACAGACCATACTCTGGAAATGGTTTCAATCTCCTCGGGGGACCTCAAAATGGATATTTCCATCGATATCTCAAAATTATTTTTTTGCTCGTTCACTATACTTTCCCTTTGATGGGTCCGGGAAAGTAAAAGTAAATTGTTTAGATGCTATGCTAAAAAAACCTTTATTTTTGATCGAATTTACCCCGTTTGACGGTACGGCCTAAAGCAGCGACCTGGATGAAGATATTTTGTTAGGTGAAGATTGGCAAAGTGACATTAGTGATCCTGATGAAAAATCGTATGTAATGGGCATACAATCAAGTTCCGTAGAAAGGCAAACTGTTCCAAAATATGTTGCCAAAGAATCAATTTAGTGGTCAAAAATTCCAGAAATTTGAAGAAAAAGAGTTAATATCGGCGCACATTTAAGATAAGAAAAATTTAAAAAGAAACAATTAACAAGAATATTCATATTCAAGAAAAAGTTGAGCCCGTTGAAAGGTTAAACCTACTGTAGGTTCAGAAAACAAAATATTTTCATTAAAGTATAAAAAATGGTAGAAAAACTGATTTAATAAAATACAAATTCTACCTCTAGATAAAAATTAACAAGAATATTTTTGATTTTGACAAAAAAAGTGACAAAAAAGTAAAACATTCTTTTCCTAATCATAAATTTTAACGGTTTATTAAATAAATTTGGAGACAAACTGTACAATCAATACTTTAATTAATTTAATTAGTTTTATTTTACTCCTTAAATCGTATATACTGTGGTCCTAATTAAGATAAGTAAAAATAGCATGGATTTTCACTAGTTTTCAGATCAATATTATGATCATCTTGACATCTAGATCAACAAATTATAATTTATGTTTGTGTTATATATTATTTTTCTCACTACTTCCTAAACACTAACTAAGTTAGTGATAATGGCTAATGGACGGTTTATTTTTGAGACTAAATCAGCATCATTTCAATCAAAATTATTAAGAGAAAAAATGACAGGTCGATAGAAATTTCAGTACCTTGTTTAAATTATAAGAAATGTGATTGATTTAGAGAAATAAAATGTCAGTCAATGTCAGTTTTTTTAAATGTAAATTAAGTATGCTTAAATGAAATAGGTCGGTAAAACATATAAAAGCTAGGAAAAAATGACTATTTCTTACTAAAACTGTTTGAACTCTTATGCAGGTTTTAAATTCGGCGATTTTTCAAAGATTTCAGTCCTAACAGTTTTTTACAAAAATAGTTTCTTTAAAAAATATTCGAATTCTTTTAGTTTTTACGATGTAATTATTAATAGTCAAAATTTTAACTTTTAAGATATTTTGTAATACTTTCTCTTTATGACTTCACATTTCTTAAATATAAATGAAACTTTCTCCATCCTGTACAATAAAATAAAATAACATTTTTCAGAGATGCTATAAATTTGTACTAACGCATACAATAAACGAATATATTTTTGTCTAACATAATGAACACACAAAAATAAGAAAAAAGTACAATAAAAAGTGTTTTCCAAAAATTTACTAACATTAAAATTAGTAGCAAAAAAATTAGTCTTAATCTTAGGTATGATATGATGTGAAATGCATCTACAAATTAGTTCATGTACAACCTTAAAATTATTACACAGCATCGTGAAATTTTAAAATCAATGGGTAGGTAGTTCGGCTCTGCTTTAATTTTATTATTGGAAATTATTCTTTTTCACAAATAATTTCCTATCATGATTATTCTCAAATTTTCATTAAAAATTAACTCATTAAATGGATATAATGAATAAAAAATAGTAATCACATTAACTTCATGCTATGTGACTTTATTTTCTAATTTGATTAAATCCCATTTTTTTAAATTATTAGATAAAAAGAAACTGATTGGATATAACATTGAAGGAAATAGAAACATGTAAAAAATGAAGAAAATTTCCTGGATAAAAGGAAACACAGAAGAAAAACAATATGCGATTTGATTAAATTGATTCAAAGAACGGGAACTCATACTTGACAGATTGTGACTAAGACGTTAGTTTTATATTAAAAATAAATAAATTATATTAATCCGTATATAAAATATGGAAAGAATCTTATTATTAAGAATATACGGAAGAAAAAAGTCAGTTAAAAGTGTTAGAACTGTCAGAATAGAATATTACACAAAAAAAAGATTTATTGAATGTTTTGTAAGCATATAAAGGGGGAATTTAACTTAAAGAAATCAAAATTTATATACCAATTAAAAAAAAAGGTTTATTAATATAAAATTTGAAGAAAAACAACTGAGGAGAAGTTAAGATCGGGTGAACACACGTAATAATCAATTTATAGAAGATATACAAAAATAATGATACTACAATAGAAAAGTAAGGCAAACATCAAATAAAGATAAATTTCAAGATAAAAATTGAAGTAATCGTAGGAAAAATTCTAAGAACTAAATTTATAATTTTTTCTAATTGTCATCGGAGATTACTTTATGTATATTTTGTACAAAATTACAATATATTTCTTATAAACCGTGTTATAATTGTAACACATGTTAAAACACAACCTATTACTAAAAATATTTAGTTTTTCTATTTAATTCTTGCACATGTGATAAATATATTTATTCATTAGACCCAATTTTACTATATAGTAACCATGAACAAAATATATAACTTTTTTAATCAGTTACATTGTTTTTCTTAAAAAATATATTTCTTTCGCTTATACATATTTTAATACTCTCAAGTAAGCTAAAACTGCGGCATCGCCGAACCAAACTCATCAACATAACTGCCGCTTACTTAAAATTTAAACGGAGGGAGGGTCATTGATATTATTTAAAAACTAATATATTTTCAGATCTTTTTTACATAGGCACTATAAAATTTATTCTACACAAGTTCGATTTTTCAAAGGAAAAATTATTTACAACTTTACAAACCAACTTATTGTCACGAAAAGGGTAATGAAAATGACATACGTCGACGCATACAAACCCGGTGATGCATTGTAAATCTCGCAGTACGGGCATTGACTACTACCGCATACTTGGCATATGTCTAAGACGTAGGATGATAAGGCATCGAATATGGTTTCGTTGAATCGTTCTGAAAAAGAAATAGAAATTATTATCAGGTATAACTGCATGATCATCTCTATACATATTTTCGAAATAAAATTGCTTGGTAACAACATAAGTGGAGCAATGTTATCTAAAAGAAATTCACCTGAAGATCATGTTGTTACGGTTTAAAATCCAACCTCTAGATTAAAAATTTCGCGAATTTGGACCTGTGGCCTTCTTTACTCGCGGATGCGATATTGCCATATCTATTTGGTATAACAATAGGCAACCCTTATTTGAATCCCTTTTAATAATCTGATGAGTGCACGGGTAAATTAGTGGGTATTTGTTTTTGTATTTTTTTTTGTTACTATTTTAAACTTAAATAACTGTAATTTAACCGCCGGGGTGCTTGTTTTAGGTGAGTCCCCTAACATTTTATAAAGTACATACCGAAATAATACTCAATAATACATATTTAAAAACATATATTTTTAAATGATGATTTTATGTACCCTGTAAATAATAATGTAGGCACCCACACCTGAAATTTCCTGATCCGACTCGATCACGATTCTAGTATATAAATGACCCAAATTGAAGTAAATAAATTCAAATACTTGGAAATAACAATATGTGAGTTAGTTTTGGTGATTATAATTTTCCAGAAGCAGTTTAGTCAAATGAAAATTCGGGTATTACAGTAAATTGTCCTTTAAAAAATCAGTTGTAAGATTAATATTCCAAAAACGAAATAAAGTGTAGAAATTATTATAGATCTGGACTATGATCAAAATAATATGTATTCATATAAGTTTTATAAACTTTAAACATACTTCTTGCCACAACATTGTTAAGTATAAATAAAAAAATTTGAAAAGTTAAAGAAAGCAATAATAAAACAATAACCTATAAAATACTTTAAAATTTTGAAGAATTAATGATAAAAATAAATCAAAAATTTTTTGGATTATTCTTTGTAAATTTTGTTCGATCTCCTGTCAAATATTTTTGATAACTTCGACCTTTGCTATGTTGCCAAATATGCGAAATACAATAGTCTTTTTATTTTTTACCCAGATAAATGTTTTCAATTAATTAGTTTGAATTTACATACCTGGCGCATAATAATCATAAACTCTTATAGGTAAATATCTTGACATATTAGCTACTGGGTACCATCGTTCTACCGTAAAATTGACACAAACTTCCTCTTGGTCAAGCTAAAAAAATGATTATAAATTATAACCATTTATTTTTAACATATTCATATCACTTACGTAATCAAAATAAAATACAACTTTTCTTTCAAAAAATCTGGCTCTTTGCAAATTTCGTACTCTAGAAGACAATATATAAGCGTCTAGATCTTGCTGCTGTATAATATAACCAGTGGGAATAGTTACATCCAGAATAGCCATTCCAGATCTGTCGGATTCAATCAAATGATTCCATCTGTAAACATGAATAAAATATTACAAAATTTAAATCAAATGATTTTTTAATTTAAAACGGAATTAGCACCTCATGATTTTCATAACACAAACTGTTAATTAACTAAATTTGGATGCTCTTTCCTCAGACAGAACACCTACCTAAATGCAGCAAATTTCAATTTTTTCATAGTGAATTTTTGTTTAGTCTATTAGGAAAGGTCCATAGATCGATTCTAAATTACTATTTTATTAACCCGATTTTTTAATAAATTACAAAAAAATTAACATATATACAAAGAGCAATACTTACTTTTGACAGCTGACAAACGTAATATGAGACTGATTTCTTCCGTAAAAATACTGTTTTGTCCAGAGATCGAAAGCCGCTACAGGCGGATTAGTTTGGAACTTTTTAATATCAACATTATATTGTACTGACATTTGTAAGATAGCATAACCTGTTCCTTTCGCTTGGACTTTAACTGTTCCCCAAGCATTGGGAATATCAAGGTACTGAAGGTTAGCTCTATTTTTGTCATTGACATAAATCACTTGAGTTTGTCCAGGTAGCGCAGTTGCTTCTACCGAAACTGAAATGCTGGATATATCACGAATGCGTTGGGCTGACGTGTATTCGATTAACGCCCTCATGGCGTTAGCGGTATCTGAAGTAGACGCCCAACCACCATCCGTCAATCTTTGAGTATTTAACCATCTAACTATATTATCTACGTAAATTTCTTGTCTTGCGACATATACCATGAGACCATAAGCAGTTGCTTCTATGTTCTCAGAATCATATTCATATGGCAATCTTGGTAACAAGAATGGTTTTTGATTTTCTATTTTGTACGGTGGTTGAGGAATTCCCTTCCTGCCCCAATATAATAACCCACCCTCCAGACGCTGTCGGCGAGACAATTCTAAGAAAGCTATTTCAGCGTTTGGTGCTTTATTTTTCATTAAAGCGTACGCTACTATCGCTACTTCGAAAGCAGAACCTTTTTCTTTTAGTAACTCCATGTTTCTGTCCAGCCAGTGAATAGCTTGCTTTGCTGCTATCGCTACTTTCGAACTAAGTCCACCTAAAAAGAAAATAAATTGATTCAGTGAATCTATATAATATATTAGACAATAGTTTTATGTTTCACTTTTTAAAGTTTAATTGATTAAAATCCACTAAATGCTTACTTGTCAAATCCTTAACAGATTCTAACATAATAAGTACATGAGCAGTAAGCGTAATGTTCCTGTATCTAATTGGGTCATTGTCGATATTAAGAGTCGAATTGTATTTTCTGTCTGGCAGCCAGTCTTCTTCCCAAAACGCTCCATCTTCATTCTGATGAGTTAACACCCATTCTACTGATTTAGCAATGACAATAGGATCGATGTAAATGAAGTTTTCCCACTCGTAGAAACTAGCTTCTTGGAATATTCTTGCAACATAAGACGTTAGCCATACTGAAGATACAGATTGATTCCTAAAAAAGAAATATTTTCTAAAAATTACTCTAAATGGTTAAACAATTCAATATAATTATTAACAGCTACAATCAGTTGAAAATTGGGACAATCATAAGTCATATTTATTTTTATTTGGAGTTTCTGAGTGAAAATTATAATATATTTTAGACTATTAAGTTTCCTAAACATTTCTGGAATAAAAAAAATCTGTATATAAATTTGTTATTTAGCCAACTTACCAATCGCTTCTGAATGTACTAAATGATCCATCGGGTTTCATAAAGGAAAGCTGTCGTTGATATCCAATATTAAGATAATGGAAAGCATCCCGGGAAAGAGTTTTGTTTCTAATTTGTGTATATCTCATGTAAAGAATCGTATACATATTCACGGCAAAGGAAAATATATTTTGTTCACCGCAATCCTAAAAAAAAATATTGATCTATATACTTTTTACGCTGTTACTGTAAGTTTGGTTTCAGAAAATTGTTTAAAAGAGAAAAGCTCTTTACAACTGTATTTAATTAGTATTGAAATTATTGTTCTGTTTTCCTTTTAATCTGCAAATAAATTTGGCGAAACGTTGACAAAAATTATATTTTTTTGACCAAAAATACACGATCACCTCTACTTATAAATTCTTCTGTATAACTGTGACTATTACTTCCACACAAGCATCTAAGCGTGAAACAATATATAAATTGCTCATGGCATGAATTTAAAACTACTAATTACTTACCATTGGCAAATTAAGTAGTGAAGTCGCATTTATAGGCATTGTTGGGAAAATAGCTCCTACTACATCACCGACAATTGATATCCGCGCTTTGTTAGACCCATAAACATAGTAACGGTCATATTCATAAGGAATAATTGGAGTTTCTGTAATATTCACATGCATATACTGGAACGCATAAGCCCTATTACTTAAATCGATAAGCATAGATTGATGCCTGTATTGTGGAAGACCATCAGACTGCAAATAAAAATATTGAATTATTACCTATATTTAATTGGGAAAATAATATTAATACCTCTACAGTGATTCTCCTAGTTATCTGATCCTTTCCGATAAGCGCTGATGCATAAATTGTAACATCGATGTCGCCAAGTTTTTGCGGTACAATTGGTATATAAACCACAACAGCATCTTGTGCCTAAAACATGACATAAAACAATTAAATATAATATAAATTAGATTAAAAACTGTTTCCGTACCTTAATAAATATAAAGAACTGGTGTTCACCATATGATGTTCGTGGATTATAAGCTCTGACTATACCATTTTCTTCGACATGGACAAATTTGTAATCTTGAGAACCGGTTAGTACTACAGTAGATTCAATATCTTCCGTCATGTAATTAAAAACTGTTACGCGTATGCCTACTTGTTCGCCCTGCATACACTTATTAGGCATTTCTACATTTATGAAGAATGGAAGTACTCCAACATACTAAAATCATTTTTGTAATAAACGATCTGCAACTTTGATAATACGTAAAAAAAATCAGACCTGATATGTTATTTTGCTATGGTAAATATTCGATAATCAGAATACACTGTATTTTTATATTTTTCTTACGCTATTAGACGTCAAAGAGAAAGTTGAGTTAAAATATAAAGTGGTTTTTTTTAGTAGTTTTATATAAATTAATTTCACATTAGAAAGAGAACAATTTGAGCATTCTGGCATGGTTTTATAAGAAAACTAGCTGTATGTTCTAATTGTTCTAAAGAACATTCTAGTGGTGAATGTTGTAACCAAATGTCCAATTAAAAATATAAAACGACTTATTCAACAGACTACTCTAGCTCAAGGCCTGATATATTTTCATATTGTATTATTTATTATAGATAAAACCAAATTTGTTACCTCAATAGCTTTTTGTAACATTCCAAAACCCATTGACTGGCTCATAGAAAATGCAGAAATCATCCAATGAGCTGGTCTGGCTGGGACTGGTATGTTAAAAATGTATCTTCCATGAGGTCCAATATTTACGTCTTTCCATACCCACACGTTTTCGTACTGACGTTGAACTCTGTTAAATCTGTACTTTCGGAAGAGTGCTAAGTCTGTACCGTTGTCGTATTGGCCTTAAAAAAGAAAAAAAACTGTGTTAGATACAATATTTCAAAAACAAGAATAACATAAAAAGAAATTTAATTTAAATCTTAAGTTTCAGAACTTTAATCAGCATTTACTAATTATATTAATCGAATCGTAAGTATATAGTTTTACTTACAGCCTGATTCGTCGGTGCCATCTTCGCAATCTCTGTAAAAATCACATCGCTTTTGTAATCGAAAGCACTGTCCATTGAGACATTCTCCAAATCCATTAGTAGCATTACAGAATCTAGGTCTTTGAGGCAGAGCAAAATCGCTGAATACGACGAGTCCAGCATATTCGAAGGTTCTGTTAGCATCAATACCAAATGAATTACTCGGAAAGTGAACAATTTCATCTGGATAACCTAGAAGAGAAAAAATAGATATTTAATCACAAAAATTTGAATAAGTATTAATTATATAAATACAAATACTTGTTTGCGACAATATTTGAAAAGATAACAATTTTAGTTTAGTTTTAGCTAGTTTTTTATTATTATCTCATAAAAGCTATACAAAATAGTGACAGCAACAGTACATGAAACGTACATAACCTGTATTAAATTCGATCAATCAGGAGGTGCTGTAAGGAATAAATCACCGAATGTGTAACTTTGAATCTAAAAGTCAAAATTGACGGCACATTAACCTCTAATAAATAAACTGTAGCTAATTTTTTTGCAGACTATTTTTCAACTATACCTTGTAACACTGTTAAAGATAATTTCGACAATACAAATTTTGATAATTACACAACTATGCATGTAAAAAATACATTTTTCTATTATGGAACAAGTACACTAGAAGTAACTGCAGTCATCAGTTCTCTAAAAAATACAAATTCAACAGGTGTAGATTGCATTACAATTAAAATAATTAAGTTTATTGGTCACCACACAGCTGAACCAATTACGTATCTTATTAATTTATCTGTAAAAAATGGCACTATTCCTAATGAACTTAAAACTGAATAGTTTTACTACTGTACATCTTCTTTAAATGTAATTTTTGACTTATCCTAGACCATGTAAATGATCTAAAAGGACTTATAAAGTATTATTAATATTATTACTTTGATGTTATTTAAAAAACAAGTAATACAAACACTACATTTTGAATATAAATAAAGTAATGTAAGGTTATTATAAATAAAAGAACTAGATGAGATGAATTGCAACAATATAAAGATTGGAAAATTTATAATCATTTACGAAACTGATTAATGTGTCAATGACGCAAAGTGCCTGTCAACCTCACTAACAGAATAATTTTAAACATGTGTAATAACTTAAACAAATGTTTATTTATAACAATTGGTTTTTATGTGGTTGCAATAGATTAAAAAATTGTTTACACCATTATGCTGATTTCTAATATCAACAACAAAGGGATCGATTCCACGATTCGCCAATAAAGAAAAATATAAAACAAACACTACTTGAATTTTAATTTTCACAATCTGTAGTAAAAATTAAAACACTTACCTTCATGAGAGAACCAAAAGTGTTTATGAGTTCCATTAGTTTGTTCGTCAAACGTAGACATTTTTGAAATAACTCTGGCGTAAGTCAGTTCGTTGCCAGCTTGCATTGTATAGAAAGCTCGATCAATTCCGGACAAACCAACATAAGAACCAGGTTCTCCATAAATAGCCACTTCGACTTTGTGTCCTGTTCTAGCTTTTTTGTTATTAATTAAAACTGTAAACTAAAGAGAAAACCATAAAATCTCAATAATAATATATGTTGTTTTTGAAATTTATTGATATTCTAACAAAAAAGATTTGCTATAATTCAGTAATTTCTTATGCGACCAGGAAACTGCTTCCTACCTTATTTCGGCTTATTCCATTAACAGGGAACGTTAGACTGTCCACTATCAAATCGCCATTATGGCCCACATGCCAAACTACAATAGTCGCTACTGGAGCCATTTCCGCACTTAAAGCTATCGCCATGGTACTAACATAATCTTCCATATCTTGATCTCCCGTTAGTAAAATTATTCCTTTAGAAATTATGAGATAACTGAATTTTTCAATAAAGAAATTACTTCTAATGTGGAATATCATATATTCGCCAACCTAAAAATGACAAAAAAAATTTAGTAGAGCATTTTAAACAATTTAACAAACTTACTTTAGGATTAACTGTGCTTGTAATAACTTTTACATGTTGGTCAGTTACACTATAATGTGCTAACATCAAGAGATCTGCGGTAGCTCGCTGCCCGCTGTAGCCATCTTTGAATACAGCTTGAATTCTCACGGCACCTTAAAAAAATTACATACGTGAATTTTTCTTTCACCCAGAACATGTATTTTGGTAAGAAAAAAATAATTATAAATAACTTTCTTAGTGAATACCCCACATTTGTAACAAGGGTAAGGTAAGAAGTACTTAGTCATCACATAAAGTACATTGAGCTCAAAAAGATCTAGTTAAAACTTGAGAATATCAAGTGATCACACATTGTGACCGATACGAATCAACCAAAGTCAATCCTGAGACAAGAAATGGCCACCATGCCTGACAGTCAAGCAGGCATAAAAGTGTTGAGCTCCCATATAATAATGTTATCAGCTCTAGGATGGTACGTGAATGCTTAGAGAAACTAAAGCTAAATAAGAATAATGTAGTTAGTGTCCTGTGGGAAATATCATGGTGAAGTGAATCGAAATAGCTAAAAAGAAGCTGAAACTCCATTTCTGGGACCAGTAAGCTTTTGCGGAATCGGCAACAGTGTGATACTATAGGAAATAAAAAGAGAAGTGTAAATAAAAGATCAAATCACTAGAGAAATCTACAACTGATGAGATAAGTAAAGGTACTTATAACCAGAATAGATCTACAGAGCACATCTAATTGATCAGACAGCAACTAAGCATTAAATAAAAGGAGACACAATAGATCTTAAAGGTTGTACTTATCCTCACAACCATATACACACCCAAGGGAATATAAATGTTGCAGAATTTATTTAAATGGATAAAAAATTAATAAAAAATGAGAAAAAAACATTCCTGAGAAGCTTTTATATTAATCGAACATAAGTAATTAATATCTTTTCATTTTATAAAAATGATAAAACTTACTTAATTGACTAAGTTCCTCATAAGCTTTTGGTCCACTTACTCCTAAATCTCTTTTTAAATCAACTTTATATTCCCATACACCTGGATTATCATCTGATTGATATAGAGTGTGAGGAGGAATATCTCTTCTGCCTGCCCCTCTCATATCAACTTCTGTGATGACTTCGACTAAACTATTAGCAAGAATTCCGTGCGTCAATGGAGATCCGTCTTGATAAGAAGCTACAATCTACAAGATAAAAAAAAACTTTAATCATAACTACACCCGATTAAAAATAATATATTAACATATAAAGAAAATACATACATATGTAGTTATTGGCATTCCAGGTTTAAATACTTGAGGCGAACCACCCAAAAAGGATAATTTGATACTAGAATTGAAAATTCTTGCCGTTGAAAAACCCTCAACTATTTCATCAAGAAATTTGTCTCCAACTGTGGCCGTTATAATAATTTCTACACCTTCTAAAGTTGGAACGTAGTGCAGTATTTCTTGAATAGGATATCTGAATTCGTACACGCCTTTAAACTAAAAAAAGAATAAAAAAGGTTAAAAAATAAACGTCACTATTATAAATGGTTAATTAAAAATATTCATTTGGTGTACACTGATACATTTAATTGAATTTCAAGTATCATAAATTACTTATAATCTTTAAAGCATATCAGCTAAAATTGCACTGTAGATGATTTTTTTTATTTGTTAGATCATAAGCACTCATGAAAAGGTTTGAAAAAGGACAGATCTACAAAAACAGCTATTTTTTCATTCGATAAACTCATTCTATTTCAGTTGAACAAAAATAAATGAAATATACAAAATATAGGGAAGTTTATTCAAAAGTTCTAGAGAATAGAAATTGATTCAATGTTGGGAGAGTCTCAATATAAATTTAAAAAGGAAAAGATAAAGAAATGCATATTTACTTCATTGATCTTAAAAAGGCATTGGACAGAAAAAAAAAGAAAAGACTGGCAATGCTTGAGAAATAGCAGTGTAAAGTAATAACATACAATGATGAGTCGGGGAAATTCTAGTCAAAAACAGGTCCTATAGAAGGAAGTGTAATTAGACTACTATTTTCATTAATGGTGGATGAGGCCAAAAAATAACTGTAGGTACATGCAAGTTAAAAACATAAATTTTTATCATGATTCTATTCTATTATATTATTTATTTATTTATTTATACTTACAAATTTCATGCTAGGAATTGGTTCGTAATAATTAACAGGTGTTTTCATCCAAAATGGTAACTCTTCTTCAAAGGTAAAATATTTTTCCACTATAGGTCTATTATAGCTGCTACCAGTACTGTCAAAATTTTCATAAATTGGTTCGTATGGTTGATTGTTTATATCGTATGATCTATTGGGATCATAATACTGATTCTGATCGTTACGATCAGTTGGTCGTTTTCTAGTTTTCTTAACAAACTGTTTTGGATCTATTGGACGTATAGCTCTAACGGTAGCTTTTAACGTTAGGTTACCACGAACGGGAGCGCCACTTGTGTAATTAGCCATAATGGTACCATAAATATATGGATCAGTATTCAAGAAAAATCCTGGCATCGTGACATTAACCTGAAATAAAATTAATTAATAATAATTCATAATAACTGATAGTAGGCTACTTACTTCAAACCTCGTCTGATAATATTCTTCAACTAAAAATGTCGATTCTTCCACTTGTCCTTGGGCAATAACTCTTATTTTCCATTCTCCGAATACGGGTTGATCAGATAGTTGGTAATCCAGACTAACGGTACCCAAGTTTGATTGTCTGGAAAGCCATCTTTTCATTATGTAACCACTAGGATCCAACATATAGACATCCACAGCATCGTCGAATGCCTTTAGTTCTGTATTTATTGGTATAGTTCGAAAATGAACTAAAAAAAATTAAGATATTTACGATAGTTTAATAATTCAAGAAATATGGAACTAAAATGAATTTAAGCCTTTTTTTTCATTTGATTAGTACTTAAAATTAAATTTTAACCTAGTTTAAAATGTTTTCATTAATTTGTATGTGTATTTTAATGGTTTATTTATTTATTTTTAATCGCAAAAATAAAACAAAGTTTATGGTACAATAATTCTATTCCATTTGCTAATTTGTAATAATAATAATATACAAATTTCGCGCAATTCTCTCTTTTTGACTTGTAAAAGTACTTTTTATGATTTTTTACTAATAAACTATATTTTATCAATTTAAATATAATTTAGATCTTTGTTTTCTATCTTACCTGTTTCTCCTTGCATATAAACAGGTTTGTCCAGCTGTATAAATATTGTCATTGATCTTTGAGAAAAAGTTAATACAGTTTCGTTAAAAAATTGAGCACCACCTAAAACGTCTTCATACAATCCTTCTACTCGTAATTTATACTCCCCTGGGGCACTAGTACTAGGAACCTATAAATAAGATAAAAAGATTTTTGTGAGAAATAGTAACATTCACTGTACATAAAATAAATGGCTATCTCCCGCCAAGACTAGTTTTTGTAATAGATAATGCCAGTTATTATAACACTCAAGCAGAAAATACATTCTTGTGTAAGCCAATATGGAATAAGGCGTGATTCAAAAATGATAAAACCTGAGCTTTATAAACGTTTAAAAGCTTAAAACCACGTAGAATTTACGTTCTAGATTTTCTAGTAAAAGCAGACGAATTATCCTGTAATGAATCTATTCGCTCTGCGCGAGAAGGAACATTTTATGTCGAATTTTTTCCACCGTTAAATGGAACGGAAACATCACACCTGTCAGGTAGTATTACTATTTATTTCTTCTTAAATTTACAAAAACATTGATAAATGGACGAAAAATTAGAAACGCAATAAACAACTGTGAGAAATATGGCAGGGGTTATACAGGAATTTCTAGATGACAGTGCTGAACGTTACAATGAAACACTGTTCAAAGACGCGATTCAAGTCTATTGTCCAGAAAAAGCTTCAAGCTCTAATATGTATGAACGAATTATAAATATTAGTATTCATAACTGTTGAAAGAATACTATGAAATACTGATTTGGATTAAGTTCATTTCAATTTAAAAATAATTTTCTAAGGGTAAATTACGGAAAATATTTCTTTTGTATGTAAGTATTTTTGAAATGTCTCAATTTAGTACTTTTTCATTACATTACTTTAAGAGAATGCTTACAGGGCCGTAATTAGCTAAAATAATAATTTCTTCTAATTTATGAATACCCTGTATAATGAAAATTAAGGATATTAAGGATCAAGAAACTCTTTAAATTTACTAACGAGGAATATTCTGATATTTTATTTGTATACGGATTTTGTAATGGAAATAGCCGAGCCACTGTAGGGACATATGAGAGGAGGTTTCCTGGACGTCGAATGCCTGACCATCAAATTTTTTCTAACGTTTTTCATTATCTTAGACAACACGGTCGTTTTTCAATACCAAAATTCAATCAACATAATAGAATGCCAAGCATTGGTGTTGAAGAAAATAATATCAACATTGTTGAAAATGACCCAAAAAATAGTACTCGCAGAATAAGTAACGCACTAAACGTACCGTATGTTACTGTTTGGCGGACATTAAAAAGAAATCAGTTGTATCCATTTCATATTCAACAAGTACAGAGATTAGAGATAGGAGCTGAATTGCGTAGGATACAATTTTCCAACTGGATTATTCAAAGTAGAAGAATTCTTAACATATATGTTTATTTTCTGATGAATCACAACTTAAGAAATTCTCATTTGTGGGCACAAGAATATCCATTTTATTGGGCCGCATGTTCTGCCAAATAAACTGACAGGTGAAGCATACTTAGATTTTATTCAAAATATCATTTACCACTACCACATTTTAGAGTAATCGTAGGAGATTTTCTAGATGAGAACTTTTCTAACATGTGGATAGGTCGGGGTAGACCTTATCACTGGCCGGCTAGGTCACCGGATTTCAATCCCATTGATATTTAAAATCAGTCTTCTATAGTAGTGACATTAATACACGCTATGAACTTCTGCAGCGAATACATACTGCGTGTGAAGAAATAAGAAATAAACCGGATGCAATCCAAGAAATTGTTAAAAGGGTAAAAATATGCGTAGAACAGAATGGTTGTCATTTTGAACAATTATTAGGTTAAATTATTATTAATACGTAGTGTTGATTTATTTTGCTTATTTGGAAATAAAATTACATAATTTATTTTGTTAGTTAACTGTATGAGTATTATTTATAAATTATAATTTAATATACGTTTAACTGATATTTGTTACTTCCAAATAGTTTTTTTGAGCCTTAATATCCTTACTTTTCATTATACAGGGTATTCATAAATTAGAAGAAATTATTATTTTACTTAACTACGGCCCTGTAAAACATTTCTAACATTATCTAAAGTAATGAAAAAGTACTAAATTCAGACATTTCAAAAGTACTTACATACAAAAGAAATATTTTCCGTAGTTTACCCTTAGAAAATTATTTTTTAATTCTGAAGTTGACAATTTTTTTAAAAAACAATTTTTAACAAAAAAATAGGGCTTCTGAAACGACATTCGCAAACTCGAAAAGAACTTTATCTAAATCAGTTTTTTTCGCTCTTTTCGAATATCTTATCAGATTTACAAAATATTGTTATACAAGGTGTTGTTTTTGAGGCCGAAAGAAATGGTCAAATTTTGTTAAGCCGGACCTGTATTTTAATTATGGTTTCTATGGCAATATATTTGCTATATATAAGGAAGTATACCTTCCAAATTTGATATTTTTATACCGAGTGGTTGTATAACCAAATAAAAATTCAGGCGAAATCCATAAAACACCCTGTATCTGGGTAATGAGGTATGATAGCCCATTATTAACCAGTGATTTTGAATCATCCAAGTGTCCCACACATTCAGTTAACGTATGTACATTTCACTCTGAAACACCCTGTATATATCTTTTCAGGGAGCGTTGTCTGTTAGTGAATGTCCAAACTAATTTCAGTAGTTTCCACCTTCTCAAATTGCCATATACAAGCAACCACGTTTTATTTAGATTTATTTGTCAATTTTTACTTAATGTAGCACATATCTTAATTTATTTTTTTAAGTTTATTTTAATAAAAATTGACATACAAAATAATTTACACGATTTTAAAGATTTATTTGTAGATTTTAATTAAAAATCAGCCATTGGCAAAAAATTAACGTTTATAAACACATTTTTAATTTAACTTTCAATATATTTGCTTTTGTTTGTTTAACCTGTGCTACGAAATTTTTTACACTATATGCGATTTCCCGCCTAAAACGCCATATTAATATATTTTTGCTGACTACGGCTTTGTATGAAACTGCATTAATGCCAAGGTCAACTTGTACTGATAACACAATCATATAAAAAGCGGTAACTTCCTTTTTCTAAACCATATAATTCAAAGACTGTTTGATAATTACCAATATCAATTAGATAATGCAGATGGATACAGATTTAATTCTCGTTATTTTCGATTTAGAGACGTCCGGGTTTGGTACGAAAGCTGATATTTTACAAATTGCTGCTAAGTACGGAAACGAAAAATTCAGTGTTTATGTTAATCCTTCGCAACCAATAGACTCTCGAGCATCGGAAACTAATGGTTTAGAAAATAGGAATGGAGATTTATATTTTAAGGGCAAAAAAGTTGATTCAATTCCTATAGAAGAGGCCTTAAGTAGATTCCAGCAGTTTTTGCCTAATCCATGCCTACTTGTTGCACATAGTTCAGGATTTGATGCTTCCCATTTGATAGAGGCCATAGTTAACAACTGTATGACAGAGGAGTTTAAGAAGATAGCTGGCTTTTCAAACAGTTTAAATTTATTGAAGAAAAGTTTCCCTACCCGCAAAGGAAAAGGTAAGTTTACACTTAAAAACTTAGCAAACGATTTTTTAAGTATCAATTCGAATGATAATTTTCATGATGCTAGATATGACGTGGAAATTTTGGAGCAATTAATTTCTAAATATTTAAATCGAGAAGATTTGGTTCAAAACAGCAAATCTTATAACGACTATGTGATGATAAATATAACGTTACCGAGTTTGAACCCCTTGAAAGGCGTTGTATCAGATTTAATTTTAAAGAAAATAGCTGTTACAGGAACAACACTCGACATATTAAAAGATGTGTTTAAAGAAACAGGACGAGATGGCATATTTAATTTTTTTACTAATAGAAGAGAGAATAACAAACCTTTTATTACCAATAAAAAAAAGGTTATAGACGCAATTAATGGATTCCTTTCCCTTAATAAAGAAGAATGAAGAATCTAAAACATATAATTTTTCAATATGTTTATGTTTTTTATCTATTTTATATTCTAAAATAATATCATATTTTTGTTTTGTAAAATAGTTGTATGTGTTGAAATAAAATAAATGTTATAAATATTACATACATTTATTTCAATATATTAGTATAATTAAGATTAGATCAATTTAAAAAAGAAAATTCTAACAAAAGGCAAGATTAATATTTGCACATGCAAGCTAGAGACAACATAATTAAATAAAAATTATTATTAGTCTACAAATCCATTTAGAATAATGAAAAATAATAAATTATCTCATTTCAGAACTAGCATGGTTGAATTATTTCGAGAAAATCCTAAAATCTTATTTGTTACATGTCAATTGAACTATCACTATTTTAAAATAAAAAAAAACTTGCAAAATGAACGAAAATTATGAATAACCACTTTTATCGGAATATATTGATCCTAAAAGACCAAAACAATGAACTATTTTGCATATAAAGTAATAGTTGATGAAATATCAGTGAATTGTTGGTTTCAATTTTTATCTAGACAGCATAACAAAAAAACTACATATTAAAATGGACCTTAACGACAATACAAAATACTATAACAATTTGTCACACCTTATTTTACCATAATATTTTATTATTTCCTCTTTTCCTGTACCATAATTTTCTTCCCTTTACTTCGTCTAACCAACCATGTAAAACCCCCCATTTTAAACAATTTTATATTTTCGCTTTTAATAAGTAATATCAATAATTTGATATAATTTTCTGGTCTGATGATGGCAGTTTGAAGAAACTACTTGCCAACCTTCAATATTAATAAAATTTGTAGCACTTGATTCAAATTTTTATTACTTCACTACATTTGAGATAATGGATAACCTTTTGGGCTATTCTTTTAAGTTTTAATTATCCACATTCCATGTCTGGATACCAATTATACTTTCAAAAGTGACAAGTTACAGGAAACGATGATAAGGAAGAGATAGCAGCAAAGAAAAAAATTAAAAAAAGAACTATAAGAAAAAACAGAATTTAGAAGTAGACTAGAGTTCGGATTTTACAAACTGTTTTAAACTCCCAGAATTTTCCAGGTTTTCCATGACCTAACATTTTTTTTTGTTTTTGAAAATAAAACGCAGAATTAGTTTGTTTTCAAAAAATAATAGAACGTTAATTTTGGTAATCCATATTAAAACGATAATTACTGAGGTCCAAAAGCCTCAGTATTATAGTTTCGTGATGGTGACAAAAATGTCTTACCCCCACTTTTATCACTGTTCTCGACGTTTCCTAGTTCCCCGAGTCCAAAAATGCAAAAAAATCCTGTCTGGACGTAAACTTTTGAACGAAACCTCCGATCGAGTTCCGGTTTTCACTTGACCGAGTTTGCTTTGTCCAAGGAAGAGCCCTATTGAATTTGAGCAGGATCGGACTGGTCCTTCCGATACCCATCATACAAATTAAAGTGGTTTACATATTAAAACTTTTTCCAATTCAAATTTTTAGAACAAAATGTCAACCGGAGTTTACAAAATGTATGGAGATGTTGCAGAAGTTATTGACACATTGTTAAATTTTAACGATTTTTTTTACATTTTTTTTGATTATTATCGTTTTCTGAGTATTATTTTTCTATTTTTCTTTTATTTTTCTCCTGTTATCACATTATTCTGATGTTTCGTTTTTTTTTTCGATTATTTTTTAATCTTTTCTCATTTTCTCTCATTGTTTTTTATTTCTTTTTCTTTCGTTCTAATTTTTTACAATTTTATAATTATTTTGTAGAGAGACTTTTTCTTATTTTTGCTCATTTTTCTGATTTTATTGTTTTTTTCCGTTTTTTTCTGATTTTTTCGATGTTTCTAATTTTTCCTCTTTTTTGTCATTGTTTTGTCTTTTTTCCATTTCTTTTTTTTTCCACTTACTTTTTTTTAAATTTCTTTTTGTTTTCTAATTTTTTTCTGATTTTTTCTTATTCCTTTGATTTTTCCGATTTTTTGCCTTTTTGTGATTTTGTTGAGATTTATTTCAATTCTTTGGATGTTTTTCATTAATTTTTTTCTTTCTTTCTTTTGTTCACAATTGTTTCGGTTCTTGTTTGTTCTATGATTTTTTCCAACTTTTCCGGTTTTTTGCGATTTGTTTGATTTTTTTTTTATTTTTTCCATATTTTACAATTTTATTCTTCATTTGTTTCCAATATTTTCCAATATTTTTTGTTCTTTTTTGATTGTTTCCGATTTTATCGATACTTCTAAGTTTTTCTCTTTCCCCCAATTTTTTCATTTTTTTTTTCAGGTTTTATTCTGATTTTTTCAATATTTTCTAATTTTTTTGATTTTTTTATCATTGTTCTATTGTTTTCTATTTCCTTCTTTTCTTTTCTAATTTTTTCCCATTCTCCGATATTTTTTTGATTTTTTGTTTTTTTTGGTATTTTTTTTAAAACCTTTCAGTTTTTTTCTACCTTTTTCTTGTTTTACTGGCTTTTTCGATTTTTGTCGATTTCTTTCGATTATTTTCGATTTCTTTCGATCTCGTTCAATATTTTTCGATATGGTCGATTTCTTTTGTTTTTTGTCGATTTCGTTGGATTTTTTTTTTCATTATTTTTGATTTCTATTGATTTTTCGATGTCTTTCGACTTTTGTTGATCTTTTTCGATTTATTTTTGTTTTTTTTTCGATTTTTGTCGATTTATTTTTGTTTTTTTTTCGATTTTTGTCGATTTATTTTTGTTTTTTTTTCTTTCGATTTTTGTCGATTTATTTTTGTTTTTTTTTTCGATTATTATGATTTTTTTATATGTTTTCGATTTCTTTTGATTCCTTTCCATTTCTTTCGATTTCTTTTGATTTTTGTATTTTTTTTTTTGATTTCTTTCGATTTCTTTTGATTTTTTCCATTTCTTTTATATATTTTTCGATTTCTTTTGAAAGATTTCAGATTTTTGTTTTCTTATTTTAAAAAGTGAAAAAATAACGTAAGAAACGTATTTCCTAACGGTTAACCCCCGAACAAACAATTTTTAATAGATTTACCGTATTTTTAATAAGTTATGCTTTAGATAGTTTATAATTATTTTTTTAATAGTTTTTGTTGTTCCCCATTTTTATATTTTTTTTATTTCCAACAAATAATTATAATTTTTTCCGATTTGTAACGAATTACTGAGGCCCAAAAGACTCAATATTAGTTTCGTGATGGGGAAAAAATTTCTTACCGCCACTTTTTATCACTTTTCTCGACGTTTCCGAGTTTCCTGAGTCCGAAAATGCAAAAAAATCCCTGTCCGGACGTCTGGATGTCTGTCTGTATGTAAACACTAACTTTTGAGCGAAAACTTTCAATCGAGTTGCGGTTTTCACTTTATCCAAGGAAGAACCCTATTGAATTTGAGCAGGATCGGACCGGCCCTTCCGATACCCACCATATAAATTAAAGTGGCTTGAATGGGAAAACTTTTTTCCAATTCAAATTTTTATAACTTTTTCTACTTCACATCATGTATAATATTTCACTACATGTATATGAAAAGTTAGGCCAGTATCGCACAAGTCATTCCGGTACCCACCCCAAAATGATCCATAAAAATCAAGTTATCAAGGTATAAACTTTTTTAAGTAGGGCTAATGCTTCGCAGCATAAAAAGTGTCCGCTCGACGGGCCGAAGTCCCGAAACAGTGCACCACCGTTTGAGCGTCTCTAGAATTAAACTTTAATTTTGAAAATTTGGATGTCATTCACTTTATTTTTTAGTTTCGATTAATTAAAAAAAGACAAATTTTCGAATATTTTTGAAAATTGGGGATTATTTCATAATTTGGGTTTAATACTATCTTGTGGATTTGAGCTAATTTCAACATTAAGGAAATCTTTAACAGCGAGGACTAAAAGAAAAGCACTACCACTAAAATTCTTAAATATTTTTAAAAAATCACAGAAATAGAAGAAAGTTCCTAAATATTTTTTTAAAATGATAGAAATAGAAGAAAGCAAGTGCTGAATAAAACTAAATATTTCAGATAAGATTTTTTTCAATATTTTTTAATTATATTTGTGAAATGTATTTTTTATGATTTTACACGTATGTTTGTTTTTCATACAAAAAATTTTAAATGAAAATAAAATAGGTTTTTAATTTTGACAAAGTTTGTAATAGTCTTTAAACCACTATGCAGTAGAAAGAAAATCCTCAGTTTATAATTTACTAATATGTTTCTACTTTCTGTTTGTTATTTTATATGACGAACATTTTTAATTGCAAGTAATAAGGAAAAAGTTTATCGTTTTTATAAAAATGTATGAAATATATTTTGTTCTGATCATAATTGATTTATTAGTGCCAAAATAAAAAATATCATTTAATATTTTATATTATTGGCAACTCAATGTAAAATATAAATGAAAAACAAATTAAATAAATAAAATAAATAAATAAAAAAATATTTCTTCTAGGAACTAGATTACTCCAATTCCTAGCCATGTGAATTTAATATTTTGTGTAAATATAATTAAAGATAAGGTATAGGAAGCGAAAATTGTTATTTAAAACTTTTGCAAAATTTCGTAACTTTTTATTAAATTATTTTTAGATACATATGTACAAATAAGATAACCAATACAAATATTTGCAGAGTGCAATAAATTGCCAATTTCAGTCAATACTAATTAAAAAGTTCTATATGAGTCATTTTAAAGCACAATTATTATTATAGAAAATTAGTATTTTGCAATTCTTTTTAAAAATTAGAATAAATTAATCTAATTTCTTTTAACTCAAAAATACATAAATCAGAATGCGTAAAAATATGAAGAAAAAAACTCACCCTCATTAGTAGTGTTTCAGGAATGCCCTCTTTGACTTTCTTATGATCAGAAGACATTTCTACTCCATTCCTTTGAATCGAAGCTCTAACAGTTATGGGTTGTGTTTCTTTAATTACTGTTGCAGACACCCTGTACAGTTGACCGGGTCTGACCATTCTGGATGCAACCACAAAATAAGTTCTAAAAAAAGTACATATAACTAAGTATAACTCTGTATTATAAAATAAAAGATTAACTTAAGACTCGTAAAAATGTTAAAGAAATTCTATTCTGCGTTATAACATTTTATTTTTTATTATTTCAAAGCAGAAGCATTGTATAGGTGATTATTCAGTATTTGATACTATAGTGCTTATTCCAAACTGATATCGTTTCAGTAAAAAATGTAAAAACTGATAGAAAATTCAAATCAAAGAAAACCTAGTAAAAAGAGCTTGAATGAAGGTTGTTAGAAAAGAATTGAAAATATTTAATCTAGAGATTGAACAAGAAGTTGTTTAATTGCTAAATTTCTTGAAATAAATGATGACTACTATACTCCCTTTCCTTAAAATCTGACAGTAATGGAATGTTAGGGATGTATAACAGAGTTGCCACATTATCCAATATTTGGAAGAAGAATTCCTGTCACCAAACAAAATTATGCAAATCAAATCTTTAAAATACATAATTATTGGTTAATATTATAATATATCATATTTAAGATAATTTGTCTCATAATAATAATTTACAATACTTAAATTTTAGGGAATACTTAAATTTTAGGGACCTTATTTAAATGTTTTTTATAAAGACTTCTACATGAAACTGTTATATATACGTAATTTACTTCACATCGACAACACTGTTATGTCGTTCATCAGATTGCCAAGGCGTTGCCATGTGTTTTAAAATTTATTTTCTCTCTCATTTTTTGTCATGCAATAAAAAGAGAACATCTGATATGTACTTCGTATGGAAAAGGCAACGTCGCTTATATGTTAAACGATCAGTACTTGGTTAGGGAGTGGCTTTGAGATCATGTGCATTGGCGGGAACGGGAATACATGGTAAATTAATTTATTTATTGTTTTCTTTGCGGAACTCTGTAAAAGTGAATCAGCAGCATTCCAGCTGTAACAACACTTCTGCTAAAAGACATCATTATTCTGAAGCGGAATTTAACTCAATTTGAGAAAAATTTTCAGGTTATTCGGTGGATCAGGCGGTAAAATTTTGTGTGAAATTAACGAAAGCTTCAGAACGCACAATTTACTGACCTAACTTTAATTACAAAAAAAAAATTGCATTAAATTAAAATGTCGTATACCTATGTAAAGCGATAAAATTGCCTGCCACTGGCAAAATTTCGTCTTTCCCCTTAACAATCGAAAATCTCTACTGCTTTGGAGCAGTGACAGATGTCAACATTCCATTCACATTTCTTAAGACATTCCATTACTGTCAGTTTTTAAGGAAAAGGAGTATACTAGACAAACAGTCTATAAAAACTTTCTGATTAAAAGAAACAAAATTATTGTTTAGACTTTAGAAACTATTATAACTTTTTCAGGGTATCTCTAGCCAAACTATTCTTTTACAAGAAAATAAAATCAAGAATTAAATACGAAATACTTAGTAACAGTTTTATTGTTTTTTCAAAAAGAATGCCGTACTTTTTATTTGGTCAAATTTGGTGATTTTCCTATATTGAGGATCTCGATGAAAAGCTTTAATAGCACTAACAAAAAACAATGAGTAGTTTCCTAGATACAGGGTATTACAAATAAATATGATTTTTTATTAAGTGTCATGGGTTTTAAGAAACTCTTAGCTACATATTTTGATTAGAATACTTGCATAAAAGTTCAAAAATAAAATAGCAATAATTTTAATTAGTAATTATACATAGTGAGTTGTTACAAAAAATCAAAGCTGTAAAATATTTAATTTTATCAGTCATAATCGAAATTAAATTAAACATTACTACTAATTGAGTAAGAAAAAGGTAAAAAAATGCGTTTAAAAGTGGTAAGTAAAAAAGGTGGATCATGAATCATACAATTTAATTTTTTGTAAATCTTACTATATCCAATGCCTTTAAGCAGTCAATGTGAAAGGATTTAATTTTGAATAAAATCTTATAATTTGTTTTACATTTAACTACTTTAAAATCCATGAATTTTCCAACTGAGGCCAAACTCTACACCAATTATATATTACACCTAGTAGTACAAAACAGAAGATTAAAAAGAAGATGGGCATCAGATTTAATATAAGGTGAAAAAGAGGTCTTCTCGATAGAAAACCTCAATATTACATTAGCAAAAATAACCAGTCTCCCAGAAATTAAAATAGCTCATAGGGCTAACAAATAGGATTAACGTTTTTAGTATATTTTTTTTCAATTTATTACATTATCACCTACAAAATAACCATAACAAATTATTATCAAATTATAACTTACGCTTCCTTAATGACTGTAGTATGTGTATCAAAAGGTTTTCTTCCACTTTCAAAAACATTATTTCTCCAGTTTTGTCCAGCTCCCTGCTGATTTGGATTGTTGTATGGATCAAAGTCATTTTTTCCTCTATTATAGATATCAGATTGGCCCCCTTGGCCCCCTCTATTTCCGTACGGATCCCTTTGGCTATATGGATCTTTACCAATGTCATTTTGACTGTAAGGGTTATCTGGGTCATATCTTGTTGATTGTGTATAATGATTTGGATCCCCATATCTATTTGTGGTGGAAGAGGATGGTCCATTACTGTCATAATTAGGATTATCTGGAAGGTTAATCTCTTGTGCTTTAACACAACAAATGACTACAAGTAGGACTGGATATATTTTATTTTTAGACTTCATTTTCGTGTATTATATTCTGAAAAAAATCATTTTAGGTAAGTATATTTTATTGAAGTAAGTAGGACATACAATATTGAAATTATAATAAAAAAATTTTAGTTTTGAGAAAAATATTGTTGGTGTTTGTATATTAACCACAAATAAAACCCATTTGTTGAAAATTCCCTTCCTAACAATTCTAGTCAGTTTTATTTAAAATTTAAGTTTAATAAAAAATTAAGAGGGCGATAATGATAACACAAGCTGAATTTTTGTTTATGTCGGTTTGATAGATACAGATTTATATTATTTCATTTTGCATTAATTGGAATCTCTGAACCAGTATTGTGAAAAAAAATCAGTATTGTGAACTAGAACCTAGTGAAAATTAATATTAATAATGAGATGACATACAGGAATTTTCCTGGCAGTTTATGGAGATCAAGATAAATTTTTTCGTAGTCTAACTGATTTGCTGATTTAATGTTTACAATAAAAATATTAACTAGAATGAACAGGGTATAGAAACTATTAATAGAAGCATTGAGATTCTATGTATAACAGTAAAATTATCAACAACTATCTTAGTGATCACCAAAATGATCAGGAATTAAATATTTCTTAATCTAAATCAAAATAATTACAGTATATTTATTACCAAACTGTTACTAACAAAAATAATATTAGCCAAGCCAGTTTAAAAGGCTGACAGCGAACTAGAATTTAATGAAAAATTTAACATATTTTACAATAGATTTAGGGTCGGTTTTTCAATCTTCAACTATTTATCCACCTCTAGCTATAAGGTAACCACCACCTATTGTCATATTGTAACCATAACCGACACTGCCAAGTGGCAGTTTTCATAAATAACCGAAAGCTATATAATAGAGCATGGACATATCGATTATTGTTGTTAAATTAATAAATTTTAAGGTTTATTTAGCGAAATTGATATTTTTAATATATTCATTATTTTGAATATTTTGTTTTCGAAATGGAAAATGGATTTGTTTGAATACATTCCCAGTGACGATGACGAAGAAATAATTCAATTTATTCAACATGAAAGAAGACCATATATTGCATGGGAAAGGCCTAATTATTTTGATTCCTAGATGATCTCGATTTTATTATGAGATTTAGATTAAATAAGAACACTGTTTATACGTTTATACAGACAGGTAATTTGTCAAAAAAGAGCCAATTAAACCTATAGGTAGACAACATTTTTTTTCTAATTATTTTAATTGTTCTAGGAATCATTCTATTACACCCATTAATTAATTGTTATCTTGAAGGTTCTATGCAAGCGGAAGTTTCTTTTTAACTATGGGAGACTACATGAATGTTAGTTACTAAATCAACAGCATGTAAAATAATAAAAAATGTTACTGGAGCAATTGCTTCTTTATATCAACAATTTATTAAGATGCCCTCTACAGAAGATGAAATACCTGCTCATCATTTTCACTTCTACAATATTTCAAGGCTTTCAAGAACAATGTGATCAATAGATTGTACTCATATTAAGATACAGAATCCAAGTGGGTACTCTTGTTATTAACAAATTCAGAAAGTGATAAAAATCCTATACAAAATATCCATTGCTGTTTGGATTTTCAGTAATTGTGATTTCATTGCAGGTGGAGATAATACAGAAGTTTTCCGAAACAGAAAAGGATACTTTTCAATAAATGTTCAAAGTGTTACAAATGTTACATATCAAAATAAATGTAAACCCATTAATAGACCTTCTTATGAATCTAAGTGCAAGTATTATAAGAAACTTAAAAAAATCATTTTCAGTAAGTAAACATTAAATTAGCACAACTATAATAAAACAAGTATCTAATTATATGGCTGCTGCCTATAAAATTATTTAATGAGGATTTTTCTAAAAATCTAAAAATCATCAAAAAAAAAACAAATTAGGCAGTAAAAATCAAATAGAAAAGTACAGAACTAGTTTCATCATTTTTTTTTTGCCAATTTATATTGTAACAATCTTTGATCATTAAAAACTGTTTAAAACCATAATCAATTAGCTTTTAGAATGGATTTTTTAATAATGTATGAATTAAATAGATTATTTAGGTCTGCTACAAACTACAAGAAGAATTTTTATTTTATTTTTTTTTAATTTATATGGGTTATTTCATTGGGAAACTTTATTCGTTTTGCGCATATATTTCTTGCTTCATAACTTTTTATATTTTGTACATGTACTAACTCTATCCTGACAAATCGACTGATGTATTAACGTTAAAGAAATTCCAGGTTCGGCTCTAGTAAAAATTTGTAAATTCGGTCGGCTAGAAAACAACACCCTGTATGTTTGAATTTTTACAATGTTTTGCTGTAGTTGAAAAGAGCTTAAAAAATTAAATCCAACGATGTACTTTTAATTGTTGCGCAGACGATTTTACTTGTCTTAAATTGCTGTCTTTTCGAATTTTTGTGGTAATTTGATTAATTTTATTTCTGTCTAATTAAGTATTAAGTTTAAAAGTTACGTTTTTTTGGTATGTATTTAGATCAGAGAAAAAATGTTACAGGTCCGTACTAAGAAGCAAATATCACATTAGATTTATCTTTACATCCCTCTGTACGTTTATATTCCTCTGTACATTTATGTTTTTTTATTTAGCAATGGGCAATTTTGTAGGCAGGCGCATGGAATTAAATACACCTTTATAAAAAGCCAGTAAAAACAAGTCAAAACAAATGACAACAACAATAATTATTAGAACAAAATACGAATTAAATACCGCATAATGAAATAAATTAGCCAAAAATATTAAGGAACAAAGTAAAAAACATGTCACAAAAAAATTACAACAGTTATTCAAAATAACCTCCATTTTGTTGTATGCGTATTCTTGCCCTTAGTAAAATGTCATTCGCAGAATTTCTAATGATATTGGGGTTATTTTTCATCTCTTGACAGGCGTTTTCTATCATTTCAAGCAAGAAAGATATAGGCAAAATGAATAAAACGCCCTGTATCTCGGTTTTAAAGAGCGACAAACCTGACATATGGAGGTTTTCAGAATCACCTTGGTGTCCTCTATGCACAGTTAAAATTTTGACGTTTCCGAATGAAACACCCTGTATAAACAGGGGAACCCCAATTCAGTTTATAACTTATATACTATAATCATACACTTATACTAGTACTGTATTATTAATATTATTATTACAGAATGGTATTTTCAATATTTATTAATATTGTTATTTCTAAATTTATATTTTATTTATTTTGATAATTTTTGTATTTACTTTTACATATTCATATTTTGTCTGTATAAGAAGAATAAACAATATGGATATGGACTAATTAATAGACTACATTTAGTTGGGCAGTGAGCGAGTAAAAATATTTGGGTTATCACAGAAATCAATTTTATCACAATAGTGATTTCCTAGTCTTAACATTTTTTATATAGGAGAGTGAAGACCATAATTAGTTGAATAATAAAGTGTAGCAAATAATTTTGTTTGTCTAGTGGACCTGAGTGGAACGTTAAAAGATATAAGGGAGAGAATATCCGGACAGTCAATGACACTTTAAACAGATAAACTAACGAAGCAATTATTCATATTAACCTAGATAAAGATAATATATTCATCACATTGCTATAGTTATATTCGCCCCTGACTAAACCTAGTTTATAAGCCATGATCCTTAGAAATTTATTATATCGACAACTGTATCAGTATGCTATTGTAGCTATCAACTGAACAAAATAATTTATAAATAAAATTTAATAATATACTATTTTGTTCAATTTCATACGATTATTGGATGTTATATTGGTAGGGTATTTGTGCTACAAAAAAGAAAACATTGCAAACAATATAAAGTTTACTACTGTTTTGTTAGTCTCTAGATTTTTACTATACCAAGTATTTCTATTTTCTAAACCCTATTTTATGTACAAAATGAAAGAGTTTTTAGTAAACATTTAAGTGTTGCTTAATATTTATTTTCTTATAAACTACAATGTAAATACACCTTAATTTACTATTAGGAATTCCATGACAATGATGACTAATAATAATTTAAAACTAGGTATTTGCAAATATTAGTAATAATTGGGCGTTTCCATATTATTTTAAATTTAAACTTATATGTATTATCGTTATTGTTTGGTAATAAATTATGTTTATTTTTGTATAAATAGATAAATCATTGATTCAAGTGAAACAATAATTAAACTTAGAACTATGTGAGTCATTAATAGATTTTTCAACCTCAATAGACTTTTCTTAAATAATAAGTTTTTAAACAAACATCTATTTTAAAGAACCAACATTTTACTAGGTAAAGAAATTAGCGTTAAAACACAGGTACATTTATTTTTGTTTATTGTAACGTACACGCCCAATGATAACCTACCAATGCAATGAATCCCTTGCAGTTTACCTGTAATTATGTTATTAATGCAGTCTCTGCAGATAAATTTTTTTCCAAAATTTTGTCCGGTGGTAAATAAACATCGATAGCACTATCTTATCAATTTTCTTATCGTTTCTTCACTGATATCACAACAAACAACATTGCACCTTGGATAAAATAACTTCTAAAATGAAATGAAAAGAAACAACAAATAGAGAAAACAAGAGAAGGGGAAAAGGTACGGTTAAGAGCAACTACGATTGGTTTTGATTTTGATTTTGCACCATTCATAAATGAATTTCTCTTTTTAATTGAACAAACTGATAATTCTTCCATCAAAAATTATTTTCTATCTTCCTTTAACCCATGTAAATTTGTAATGTATTTCAAACGTATCGGTTCAGCAGTCGGATTCTATCTCACGATCGAATACAAAACACATTTTATTAGTAAATGCCATAGAGATAGGATAAGGTTAGAGAGAGCATGAAAGAGACAGGCTCCCTCCAATGAATAGCCGATGTTCACAATATCTCGACTCGAAAAGTACCTTTTGTTAGGATTAGGATTCACAAAAATGCATGAAAAATAAAATGATATATTAATTTTTGTTCATCATTTTTTGTAATCATTGATTAATTATCAAACTTTTAGTGATAATGAATTTATATAACAGTTCGCTGACATGTACTTAAAAAAATGATAAAATGCGAATATATTATATAAATTAAATCTGTCAACACCGCTTTCAGAGGTTCGTTATGGGTACTAATGTAAACATTTAGGGTTTATGTCGGATACAACTTCTCTCTCTCTCTCTGATGCTACATCTACCCTACCATATCTCTGCAAAAATTTGTTCGTTTGATTTCGGATGGTAATAATAAGGTCATTCACGACGCATTTTTTATTAGAAAACTAACTAACGCCGATTTTAATTATTTATTATATCAGGAAATACTACGAAAATGTATGCACCCAATATGTAACACTGTATCTGATACCATTTTTTGGCGGAATTTAAAATTACAATAAACAGGAACATTTAAATAGAAAATGCCGTAACGTTGAAAAGTGTTTAGTTCACGTTCACAAATTAAAGATATTGCAACAAGAACCTCCTGATTCTCCCTTTTCTTCATCTTTCTAAGGACAACAATCATTAATATCCGTTTTTCCAGCTTCCGCGTAACGGATCTCAATTACCCAATCAAAAATCAAGAAATTTAATGTAAAATTACGATTTGACAGATAAAAAGTGTTTCGGGAAAATTTATTTAAAGAGGTATACTGTAATTAAAAGTATTATGAATGACGTCATTAGTACAAGCTTCAAAAACAACGCCACCAAAATTTGGTTTTCATTTAATTTAAATTTACCGCGACATTCTAGTTACTTTTCATTATTTGTCATAAAACAAGAAATAAGTAGGGCCAACTTGCTAATGGTGTTTTGTTTGGTTATTCTATTACACAAAAATACTAAAAACATTTAACAAAAATATATCCATTATCAATAGTAATTGCTGAAATAGGCAGCTCAAAATGTTTTTATTTTAAATAGACAATATTTTTTGTGAAGTTGTATGCGTTATTGCGACGATAATGGGCTCAAGAAACTCTAACAAGAATGGTAGTATTGATGCTGAAAATCTCAATCTAAGCCTAGATATGGGCGACGATATGAAATTAGATGAAATAAATTATGAAAGCGATGTTTCTTCCTCAAGTTCCGAAAGCTCTACAGCCCCTACCATCAGTTCTGTAAGTACCAATTCATCTGGGAAACTTCGCCGCTCCCGGCATAAAAGGGGCCGTTCTAAAGATAAAAGTCTGTCACCCGCTTCAAAAAGAGCACGTTCCAAAGACAAAATAAAGTCCTATGATTACATAACAAAAGTAAATTATTTTTTTCGTGATGCACGTTTTTTTGTTATCAAGTCAAATAACTCTGAAAATATTATACTTTCAAAGGCTAAAGGTGTTTGGTCCACTCTTCCACAAAATGAAGCCAATTTAAATAAAGCATACAGAGAATCGAGGAATGTTTTGCTGATATTCTCTGTTAAAGAAAGTGGGAAATTCGCTGGTTTTGCTAGGTTGCATGGTGAGTCAAGACATGATGGGTCACCAATTTCCTGGGTACTTCCACCTGGTTTATCAGCAAAGGCCTTAGGGGGAGTTTTTAAAGTTGATTGGATTTGCCGTAAAGAACTACCATTTGCCAATACAATGCACCTATACAATCCTTGGAATGATGGAAAACCTGTGAAGATTGGACGAGATGGACAAGAAATTGAACCCAGAGTTGCTGAAGAGTTGTGTCGCCTATTTCCAGAAGATGATGGTATTGAATTGTTACCTATATTAAGGTTAGCTAAAGAAGCTTCCAAAAAAAGTACCTTAAGAGGTCGCGATGGCCACAGACATCCGAAAGCAAGGATGCCAATAGCAGCACGCCCTTCTACCTTTAATTATAGAGGAAGAGGCTCTTCAAGAAGAAAATATTTTATTTCAAGAGGAATGAATTCAAACAATTATAGACGTTCAATATCTCCGAGACCTAGAGATAGATATCCAATGTTTTATGAGAGAGATTCAGCTAGACCATATACTGCAGCTGCAGCTGAAGCTTATGTAGCGGATTATATGCGTACTATGCAGCATCAGTTACCTCCACTACCATATGTAGCTCCTCCTTTACTATATCCTTCTTCAACTTATGATAACTTGCCTCCTCCAAGATACTACGACGGTATGCCCATTCCAGAATATTCATCATCATCATCAAGGGTAAACTCGTACTCTGATAAACGCTCGTATGATAGATCTGTAGATGAGTTTATATGGAGAACAAGTGAACGTTCAAGAGATAGAGTCAGGGATAACAGAGATAGGGATAGACATAGAGAACGAGACAGAAGTAGGAGCCATCATCGCTACAGAGATAGGAGATGAATAGAAATTTATAACATGTCAGAAGAAAGTTCAAATAATTAAGTTCCCAAATGTTTATTGTGAAATTTTTAAATGACATGTTTATCAAATTCTTTATCGTGATGTCTGTTATTACATTTCGGTATCAAAAGAAAATATTTTTTTTATTTTGTATTTATGTAGGTATAACTGAACTTTTTTAGTGTTTCATTATTTCATTTGTATGGTCTTATATTAAAAAAGTACATTTAAGTTTACGATCTAATTTCTTTTGTTTTCTCGCTCCATGAACTTTAAAAATTTGGGACTTAAGAGTGTTTGTGAAAAATATTAAAAAACATTTCACTGCAAGAAGTGGAAGTGTGTAAAGACTTTTTCTCATATACAAGGCTGTGTACTTATTGTAAGGTCTATTAATATAATTTGTATATATCTTTGTACATTTAGAATCTTTTTATAAAGAATTTTTATTGAAATATTTACAATGAGAGATTTTATCTATAATGATAACTTTATGTTGTCAGGTGTATGTAAAAATAAGCCAAAATGAAGAGAACAAAATGGGCCACATTTTTGTATTGTTTCTTTATTTGAATTAACAAAAATATTTCCTTCCAAATTTGTTTCTTTTGATTTTTTTTACTTTTATATTTAGTGAGAGTAAAAATACTATTATTGGTTGTAAATTAAATATGATCTATATATGTTTCTTTGTGGCATTACTAGTTTTAATATTTAATAAGAAGAAATAAAGTCACTTTAAGATAAGAAAAAAAACTAATTTATTTGACGTTTCGATTTTGTTTCAAAAATATAATTTTGATAATATAAAATGTGGAATTTTAAAACTATTAATAAGGCATTTAGCAAAATGTGTTAGTAGAATCTAAGATTCTGACAACCTAAAAATTTTTAAAAAAGGACAATGTATGCTTGAGCAGAGAGTACAGGCTGGCCTACCGTCAAATCGTATCGTTTTGGAAAAATTGTCAGGGGCGTACCTTGGGTATAATTTTATTAAAGGCGGATTTAAAACAAGCAAGTCAATGTACATTCTCTCGTTTCGGCTGAATTATATTATATTAATATACAAACATAGGTACGTGAGTACGTAAAAAGTGAGCGAACCGAAGAAAAAATAGGAATATAAATTTATTTTTTCTTGTTTTCTTCTATTTTTTCCTACGTTTCATATTTGTTCCCTGTTTTCTGCACTTTTTCCAATATTTCCAGGTTGTTTTCTATTTTTCCTCTATTTTTTTCTATTTCTATTTTCCATAAAGCGTGCCGTACAAATTTATTGCATTGTGATCGGTATTTGTCGATCGTTTTCGATTTTTCCTATTTTGCTTTTCCAGGATCAGCCAAAATGCTCTTTTATGTTTACATTGATATAATTTAGCCGAGTAAAAAGGGAGCGAGTCGAAGAAAAAATAGGAATATAAATAAATATATTTTCTCCTATTTTTTTTCTGTTTTTTCCTACTTTTCATATTTTGTGCATTTTTTCCCATGTTTCCAGTTTCTTTTTATATTCCCAATTTTCCTATTTTCTATATTTTTGCTATTTTTTCGTATTTCCAAATTTCAAATTTATTGCATTGTGATCGATATTTGTCGTTCGTTTTCGATTTTTCCTAGTTTGTTTTTCCAGTATCAGCCAAAATGCTCTTATCTTTTAATTAATATAATTTAGCCGATGTAAAATACTCACAATATCCCCGATACAATAGATATTGCTTGAGACATTTTTCTATTAAGTTAAATACAATAATCTTGTACGTTTTGTTTTAAAACTTATTGATTACAATTTTTTTTTATAATGAATTTAAGTTAAAAATATTTCATATATGTAAAATTAAACAAATTTTAAGTAGATGCAGGGTGTTTCAGACTTATCAATTCACTACAAAACATAGGGTTCCTCATTAGTATTTCAAATCTGACCATATAGTTAGCTAAATCACGCAAAAGAAGTATAATAGTTATCATTTAGCCATAGAATCCATTAAAGGCACCACGCTCACTTTTGGGAATTTACTCCCAAAATTTTTTTTTTGAAAAACGAAGAATTTGGGTTCACGATATCAACTATATATCGAGAAAGTAAAATAATTTTACAATCTTTCAAGAACTAAGAGAACTTTTTCGATGAGTTTCTCTGAATCACGTTTGCCAGATCGCGCAGGTTTGCGCAATTTCATTTAGTCACATTCACACAGCGGTTGACCGCATCGCCACCGCGTCCGCTATCGCTCTAATTTGCGGATTGCCAACTTTCGTTCTGTTAAAGAATACATTGATGTATCTTTAGGTCAGTGAAGTTGACACCCACTTTTGCGAATTTCCCAAAGATATTGTGTGCATTTGTTTGTCCATTATTGTCCACTAATTATTTTCGTTTGTCCACCCTTCGTTTCAAAATGGTGCCCCAAAAACTTTTTTTGCAAATTTTGCTCTCAGCACCCACGTTTGTCCACCAATTATTTTTGTTTGTCCACCCACCGGTTAATTATAATTAATTATATAACTTTTAAAAAATTTACAAATAAAATTCCAGCTTCTTTTGTTCAAAATTAAAACACTGTTCAACAAAATAAATATTTTTTTCACTGGGTTTAGAGTATACAGGGCGGGTCGAATTTAATTTGCGTATACAGAGATCTCATAAAATAGATCCAATATCGGTTAAATGGGGAAAAGATGTGTATTTTCAAGACAAATTAATAGATTTTTTTCAAAATTAAAATATCAGGTCCGGTTTCCGAGATATTTAAGAAAAACCGAAATATGGCTTCACATAGCGTATCCAATTTTGTAAACACCGTTTCGTCTTTGAAGGGCCATCCTTAACTATTCTTTTTAAATACCTGTACTTGTACTTTTTATTTCATCTTTGAAACCCTCATTTTTTTCTCTATTCAACCATGTAGAACACTCAAGGTTTTGACAATAAACTAAACTTAAAGAATTTTTCTATGCACTTATTTATGGCCCGCGCGCGCATAAAGACAAAACAGGTTTTTTTTTAATATTTATATTTTGAATGCAATAACTAATATGACATAAAAGTTTGTATGCACCGCGGGTATAAACAGATGTTTATACCTATGTTACATAAATAACTATTATTTTTTAATTGTAGTTATTTAAGAAAATTTACATTCAAATATTTAATAGAAATTAAGCGCAAAGTTGACTGAATTTTTGATTAATTTTGTTTAAAATGATTTATAAATATTTTCAGTGAAAATGGAATGAAAATAGGGAGAGACCATATCTATATTTTTTTTCATTTTGGTCTCTCCCTTTCTTCAAACTCACAATTTTTGGTTAAAAATTTTGAAAAAATTCCCATTTATAGATTTTTTTATTCTCTTTTTAATGGTATTAAATAGATTTTAATATATTTTTTAATTAAACAAAATAACTTGGATAATTGTAGATTTTAATAAATAATTTTTTGTTTAACCCCTGTAACAAGAAAACTATCGATACCATTAAAACGTGTTAAATGTTGATAGAAAGAGAAAAAAATATTCTATATTAATGAATTTTTTCAAAATTTTAGATAAAAAATTGTGGTTGTGAAAATAGGGAGAGACCATAACTATATTTTTTCTCATTTTGGTCTCTCCCTTTTCTCAAGGTCACAATTTTTGGTTAAAAATTATTAAAAAATTCCCATTTATAGAATTTTTTATTCTCTTTTTAATGGTATTAAATAGATTTTAATTAATTTTTTAATTAAACAAAATAACAGATAATTGTAGATTTTAATAAATAATTTTTTGTTTAACCCCTGTAACAAAAAAATTATCGATACTATTAAAACGTGTTTAATGTTGATAGAAAGAGAAAACAATATTCTATATACGAGAATTTTATCAAAATTTTATATGAAATATTGTGGTTGTGAAAATAGGGAGAGACCGTAACTATATTTTTTCTCATTTTGGTCTCTCCCTTTTCTCAATGTCACAATTCTACCTCAAAAATTTTGGAAAAATTCCCACTTATAGAATTTTTTATTCTCGTTTCACTGGTAGTAAAATGATTTTAATATATTTTTAATTAAAGCAAATAACATATGTAATTGTAGATTTTAATAAATAATTTTTTGTTTAACCCCTGTAACAGAAAAACTATTAATATTATTAAAACGTACTAAGTGTAGATAGAAAGGTAAAAAAGAAAAATTCTCAAAGTACGTACAAAAATTAAATATGTTGATAGATGGTTGGAGAATGAAAAAATGGGGATTTCAAAATTGAAATAAAATGTACAGGTCCGTATTAAAAAAAATAGTTGATGGTGGCCCTTCAAAAACGAAACGTTGTTTAAAAAAATTGGATAGGCTATATTAAGCGCTATTTGACCTTCAATAAAAAAACCTTATAAAGTTTTTTTTTATCTTTAAAAATTAAGGTGTTTATTAAATAAAACCAAAATCGTCGATTTTGAAATGGTGTTTGGACAAACAAAAATTTTAGGTGGATAATCTTGGACTAACGATGAACAAACGAATGCACAAAAAAAATGTCTAAATTCAAAAAAGGGTGTGCCAACTTCACAATATCACAATTTTTTAAAATTTATATAATTATAATTAACCGGTGGGTGGACAAACAAAGAATAAACGATTTGTGCGGTGCCCAGAGTAAAAGCAAAAAAAAGTTTTTGGGTCACCATTTTGAAACGAAGAGCGGACAAACGAAAATAACTAGTGGACAATAATGGACAATCGATGGACAAACGAATGCAGACTACAGACTTTAGACAGGTATTGTGTAAGTAAGTGATAATAAAACAGCAGTTATTTAAATTTATTTATTATCAACGATAATCACAATTCCTAACAAATGTCAACAGTAACAATTTCAAATAAAATACACCTATACATACATCACACTTATTTGGATTTTTAACATTGATTATATAGTATGCCTCAGTCTAAATAAAATGTATTTTTAAGCTTTAATAAGGCTACAACACATCAGCATTAAAAAAGAATATTTTTTAAGCAAAAGCTTATTGAGTAAATTATTAACATTTTAAAATAATATATGATTTTCCTATATATAAAATGTATTTATTTTATAACTTTTTTTCGTTTCGACAATGCTTTTATCTTGGATCGATTGCAAAAATTTTTGTTAAACAAAATACATAGTATAAATTATATGCGTACCGAAAAAGTCAATTTCATATATGTTTCTTGCCTGAAAGGGGTTTGGACGGGCGCTCCCTTATATACTCTGTATTTAATTCTTTTGTGGCATTTTTTTCAAATAATTTTTACTAAAAGTGATACAATTATCAACTTTTTTCTCTAAATAAATTTGAAAAAAGTAACACATAAATATTTTAAATATAAGAAAAACCTCATACTTTTAGTTGTTATATTAGGCGAGATCTCATCCAAAAACGAATAATTATGTTTTGTGACTCTACACATACCCTGTTCTGCGCAGAAAAAAATTGGACTAGAGAGTAGGATTACTTAATATTAACTGGAAAATACAAAAAAAATAATTTTTACGCCCAACCACGCAAGTCACTTGGTGTGCGGGGCTCCAACTCTTTTATCTCGGTATTTTTTAAACATGAAAACCATATCGTCATACCAAAACCTCGTGTATAAAAATACTAAAATTTTAATTTTACAACTTTAACAAGATTTCTATTAGGTGTTTTGTCACGTGGAAAATTGAAGTACGTATGTAAAACTTTTTATTTATGAATTTTTTAAATATACAGGGCGTTTCCAAATAAGTGCGAAAGATTTTAAGGGATGATTTTTTGTCTGATTTTTCATATAAACAACCCTAATAGCACAGAGGCGTATAAAAAACGTTTTAAAAACGTACACGACCGACCTTTGGGATGTTTTAAAAACGTTCGTTAAATTACCCGAGAACGTTTATAAGACGTTTTTCTCTAGTGCAAATGTCACAACTTCTAATGTCATATAGACGTCGAAAAAAGACGTTTTAAAAACGTTTCAAAACGGACTAAATAAATGGTTGGACAAAAGACGTGTTTTGGACGTATTTTGGAAACGTTTAACTAAAGTTTTTAACGGTGGTTTTAAAAATGACTCAAATAAAACGTTTAAACTTTTTTTCTCAAAACATACTTTGGCTGACACAAAAGCACATCGCCTATATATTGAACGTTTTTTTTACAGTGGTTATAAAAACGACAAATATAAAAACGTTAAAAAAACGTAACTTTCTTGCTTTTCCTAAAAACATACTTTTAAGGACCTAAAGAAAACGTTTTTTGAACGTTTTTACTGGTGGATTTAAAAACGTCCCTACTGTGCCTTTATAAAAAACATTCTGAGATGGACATATTTTGGACGTTCATGTCCCTTTTAAAAACGTTCTTGCAGAAACGTTTATAAAACGTTTTATTTTGGTCCTCGGATGTTCTGACGTCAAATGAATCATAAAAAAACGTCAATCGGAGCTTTTGTGCTATTAGGGAAAAGCTATTAGGTCCGCGCTTGAAAAAATGAGAAAAAAAATTAGTTTTTTCCTTTTGTGAAATTGTTGAAAAGTTAAAGCATTTCTATGGGTGTGTTGTACCGATGAATATGATTTTAAACTTGTGATCTTTTTAAAGGGTGAAACCAGTTTAACACCAATTCCATTTTTTCTTTTCAAAGGATATGCCTGACAACTTTTGTTTACATGAAAGACCCTACAATTTTCGACAAGAAATCATCCCCTAAAAACTACTTTCACACTTTTTGAAAACACCCTGTATAAACACTTTAATTCAAGCATTGATCCACTTTATATCAAGTCCTGATCCACTTTTTTATCAATTTGATCAGATGTCAAATTTAACTCAGTATTGCAAAATCTCGATGACGTCACGAGTGACCTTTATACATGTGAAAAATTTATCAGATCATTTTCTTTTAAGTATTTAAGTACTTTAGCGTAAGTATTCCAGAAAATCCGTGTACTGGTACTTAAACTTTTAAGTATTCAGCCCAATACTTAAGTATATTTTTACTTGCAATTTAAAAAATGAAAAATAGTACTCGCCGAAAAGTACTTAAAACCTTTAAAAAGTACTTAAGTATTAGGGATTACTGCAAAAATATTCTTCAATGTGTTCGATTTGCTGTGGATAACATATTTAGACAAGTATTTTCTTGATTTGTTCCTGATGAATTCTTGAACTGCGCGGCACCTGTATAAATACAAATAGGTTACTTAATACTTTAGTACTTAAATTTACTGTTTTTAAGTAATACTTAAACGAAATACTTAAGTACTTATATTTTCTGGTACTTGCACTTAGATCCACTTTGAACAAGTACTGGTACTTTAAGATTTAAGTACTTTTTGTCGGTACTTACAACAGCTTTGATGTCTAAAAAGGCACAAACATTTCTAAAAACGATTCTTAAATCGAGATAGATAAAAGCATTGTCAAAGATAAACTAAGATTTAAAATTCACTGTACAACCATAAAAATTTTTCACAAAAATATTACGTTCAATCACAGCTTACACTTATTGCTTTTTCCATGTATTCAAACGGTGTCGTAATTATTTATAATTTCAATAGGATGTAAATATTTCTTTTTTTTTAAAGATTTATGTATAAATAATTTTGACGCGAAGCTTGAAGACGTGAAAAAGCACGTTTATTGCCAGTAACAGCCTATTAAATATAACAATAATTCCATAAATAAATGTTGAGGAAAAATAGTATATTCCATTGATGATGTTTTCGTCATAGAACAAATTCTTTTGTGTTGGGAGCTGACTCTGCCAAAAAATTACATTTATCATGCCATGTTATTAGTTCGGCAGATGAATATCACAATTTCTAAATAACCAAGCAGACCATCGATATATACTTTATTGGACATATCCTAGTGGCGAGTACTTCCAGAGAAAGAGATAAAACAATGTTTTGGACCATCTCTATCTGTCTCAAATAGTAAACGCCTGTACTAAAAGAGATAGTCCAAAACTATACTTCATGTTCCTCACTCTTTTCGAGCCAAAATATTATTACAATGATATATAGGTGAGCATCAACATATATTAATAGACGTGCCTTACCCATATCGTTGTAATAATTTTTGGGCTCGAAAATAGTAGGGAAGATGGCGTATAGTTTCGGACTAGCATATCCTTTTCATTACCCATATAGTATAACACAAGTATGTCCCCAAAACGTACGGAGAACGTCCAATCAAGACGTACCGTATGTACTGGGGATGTCCAGATTAGGTACAGTCGATGCCCCAGGTACGTATTGGGGACGTCCAATTACCGCAGATTCGTATATCCCCAGTACGTCCATTTTGAGTCCTCAAGTACCTAAAGATGACGTTTTGAATATGTAACCAAAATCTCCAGTCTAGGTAATTGAGGTCCCAAAATGTTCATTGTGAGAACTAGAATCAGTTTTGGGAGTTGGTTTGGAAAAGGTAAAAATGACTAAAATCACTATAGATCTTATGCCGAAAGTCATCCTCAGAGAAATATATAGTAGGTTCCTTGTCTTATTAAATATATATTAGAAGGGACATTTACATATAATTGTATTCCTCTTGTTTGTATAGTATAAATGAAAAAGAAAATGTGTCAATAACGAAAGGAGAGTTTGTTCTTCCCCTTATTGAAACATACATGGATAAGGTGATTACTTTCAGTAAAAAATTGCCAGGTATTCACAAGACAAATCTGCAAAAGTGTATTCTTGTAGAGATTCATCTATCCCTATTTGTTTCTTGAGATAGACGTACCCAGTACGTAGAATTCTTATATATTGGGTACGTTAAAAACGTTTTCAGTACGTCCTGAAATGGTCCAGAACTAAATTGGACCTAAAATGGACGTCCCCAGGATGTCTCGTGCTATATGGGTACAGGCGGTTACTATTTTGAAAGAGATGGAAATAGTCCAAAACATCGTTTTATCTCTTTCTCTCGAAGTACCACAATTCTCACCCCTAGGGCATGTCCATTAATATATATCAGATGCGGGTAAGATCGAATATAGTATATGTCAATGAAGTAGACTATATGCTCTTTAGTACTTTGTTCTAGAATATCTGCTTGACAAGTAGATTATTTACTAAAGCAGCCAATACATGTTTCTATACATAATGCCTAACTCTTCAGTTTATTTCCCTTCCTGGTATCGGATCTAGTCCATTTGCCACAAAATATTGCAATCGAATGCAAGGAGTAAACGAGGGGACAATCTTAAGATGTTTATTTTAGACTCTTTTACGAATTTGGGTAATAGGGTAATTTGTTAGAAGCTGAAGTCTTGCTTGTAGCAATTCATGTGTGAAGTAATATCTAGGTTGGTATAGGTCATGCAAATATTGATTAAGATCTCCTACCGAACTACTGTCGCATGGACAAAAAGGAGTTGTGTTAACCCCAATTTTTTAGAGGTGGTCAAGGAATTCTGATGATGCATGTAGCATATTTTCTGGGTATTTTATATTCAAAAATGTAGGGATTTGGGTTGGAAGTGTTGGGTGAATAAGAAAGTAGTGTTGGATTTGTGAGCGTATTTAGACCATTATTTTCCCACTTGGGTCTAATTTGTCGTTTAAAGAATGCTCTCCGGCACTGCATATATTTGATGAATATCTTCAATATCGTGACTTCTCTTGCACTCTTCAATTTTTATTTTAATATTTGGTCTCATTTTTTATTCTCTGATCCACATGCTGATGTCTGATGGATATCTATATAACAGATATTCCAGATATCCATAAGATATCTCGTATTAATATTGGATATTCTATGGACGTCCATATATATATATATATATCTTGATACTACCAAATTGGACATTCATAAGATATCTGTTACGGACATCCATGAGATATCTTTTACTCACATCCATAAGATATCCACAAAATCGATAAAATAGTTTTAGCGGGGTCAATGCAATGAGATATCCTTTGTGAATAAAACTAGATTTGATATTCTTCAATTGATTCAGATTTTGTTACAAGAAAAATATATAATTTTTGGCTAGTAGGTACATGTTTAAAAGAAATAATTTTTTCCGCAAATCGGTAGGAAATTTTGATATTTCAGACAAAATTTCTTAAAGAAAATGTCAAGATTTGCTAACTGTTAGGATATATTCATTTCCTTACTGTAAGGAAATGATATTTCCTTACAGGTTAGTGTTCTACATAAATGATTGAAAACACATTCGTACTTTTCTCTTGATTTCTTTGGCAATAATTCTAATGAAGCAGTATTCACTGCCTCAACCAGCTCTGGAGGAGTCCAGAAATTGATCATTTATCATTTTACACTGTTGTGCTTTCGAAAACACCAGTAATTAAATTTATATGCGTCAAAATTTTGACAATTTCCATAGTAACGCAACCAATTTTATTACGAATTTCAAAGCACCATTTATTTGTGATCGCGATTTTTTCAAAATTAAATGATATTTGTCGAATTTTAAATGATTTGCGGAAAAATAGTATGTTTACCTCGTAGGAAAAGCCACATTCCTGGACTCTGGTGTTGGTAAGTCTCTGCTTGAGCCTCGTTAACAATCTTCACAGTAGTCCAGGAATGTTAGACTTTTCCTACTCGGTAAATAATGTACTATTCATTTGTACCATATAAAAATTGAAAATATACTAATAGAAAATATAAGTTATTTCTATAAGAGAATTTAAACTCAAACATCAGGCCGTACACCAGATAACTATTTTTTGTGTCCAAATGCATAGAATTCAAATCTTACTTCAACGTACCATTGAATATGCGATTTATATAGATAACTAACGCCATCTATAAGATAATTATTGAACCACGGTATCACTTACTTACAAATTTTTAAGCGTTGAATAACACGTAGTGATTAATTAAAATTTAATTTTGATAATTTTGCCTCGATATATATTTAGTTAGTGAGACGATAAACTAAATTACGTCTAATTTAAGTTTGGTTTTTCACTATCGCTAAAAAATATTCTATAGACATCCACAGAATATTCAATGATGAATATCCATTTACTATCTGTTGATAGATAGGTATCTTATAGATATCCATTTTATGTACATGGATATCCCGACCTGAAATGGACTTGAAACAAATATCCATAGGATATTTGTGTGCTATCTGGGTAACACATACTTTGAGGTAACAATGTTTTAATTTCTTCTATTTTAAAATGGGCTTCTTCTGGAGAATGTTTCTATTATATATGATTTCAAAATGCTTGTTCAGTTTGTATTTGAGCCATCACACCAAACATTGTAATTCTTACTATAATAGAAATATGTCCTCAAAGCAAAAGTTACATCGAACAAATTTATTATGTGTAACAAGAATTATTTTTCTAAAACATTTATTTATAGATTGTACAATATATTTTTTGTTATCATCTGGCATAATAGATACAAGTCACAGCGATCAAAATACATTGCTTTATATTTATTCAGATATGTCTATGATGAGCAAAAATACAATTTTGAATGTCTATTCTAAACGCACACTTAATTACCATATTTAGGCACATGCTTTGATTAAATATGAACACTGGTATTTACTTTAGCGGGGTTTTAGCAGGCTTGTAAATCATTAACTTAAAGTATTATTACAAATTGGCATTGTTAATGATACAAAGGATCGCGCACTTTTCTTATACAAATTGAACCATTGTCAAATTGTCTAATTTTTTTATGTTATAGTACTGCAAATTACAATTCTATGACTTAATGAACGCATTAATCACCCTGTAAGTAAAAATATTAAGATAATATCTAGCTATATAGTACATCCAATATTTCTTTTAACTTTTTGATAATCCCCAGCTCAAAAAAATCACTAAACCTGCACAAATTCTGTCAATATTCTATCCATAATCCGTCAAAACCTGAGATCATATAGGCTTAGATATAGCCAGCATAAACGCATGAAAGTACCTTAGTTTACGCACACTATGGAGCCGGGATGTACCCTGGTAGATGGTATATGGTAAATTTCTCGCTACATTGGAGTCTGGCTGGTTACCTCGATGGACGCAAGGAGCCTCCCTAATAGTACACAACGTCCTTGGGACGTACAATTTATTTCCATTTACTGCCGGAACGTCCATGGACTTGCTACGTATGTCCTTTGCATGTTTGTTTTTGGACAGTCTTAAGACGTCCACGATATATATCCATTGTTTGCACAATTTATGTACAATGTCCATACCGGATATCAGTCCCTGGTCGACTTAATACAGGCAACGTCAAAAAGATGTCCGGAACAGACACCTCACTCGACATGATATGAATCAAAAGTAAAGCTCCGTCTGAAAAATGGAGACACTTGCGCTGGTACTTCTTAATGCGGCCTTACACGCTCCGGTTTGCCTGAAATTTCTGCATGCACAGACTGGCCTGTGCAGGCCAACCGGAATGTGTATCATAAAAAAACCTGCAGTTATTGTGGACTGTACAGTTGACCGGAGTGAATATTGAAAAACATATTTTGGCCTGTGCCAGAGTTGCGTAGATAGCTGCGTAATAGTTCATATTTTATTATTCAGTGAATATAAAGTGAGGATTTAAAATTGAAGGTTAGTTTTACATTATTATTGCTGTTTTTGTTTTGTTTGTTTTCTTGTAAATAATTACGTACTTATTAGAAATGTCTAAACGTTCCCAAAAAAGAGTAATTGAAGATTTTATAGAAGCTTACAAGATAGAAACCTGTCTATAGCAAGTGATAAGTAAAATTTATCATGATTGGGGGATAAGAAACGCAGCCTATGTCAAACTGCAATCAATTTTAAAAGAAATTAATCCAGATGCATCAAAAGATGACGTAATAAAAATAAATAAATAATCTTAGAAGTAGCATTAGGTCACTATCCGAATCTGACATTTTTTAAATAGCTTAAAAAACTGTACAGGCAAACCTCATCTGATAAAACTGCACCGTCAAACCTCTCAGGCAAACCGGAGCGTGTATGGCTGCCATTAGACGACACGAATAGTATGATATATCGCGATTTAAAACATCCTATTGAGTCTGCTCCGAGATAGATCGCTCAACGAGCGTAAACGGTGGCTATTATTCACGTAGATGAAGTTTCCGGAGCGAGTGCTGAAATAAATATTTCACAATTACAATTGAGCTGGTGTAAATAACAAAAAATTCACTTTCTCTGATGTCCACTGTAACAAAATAGGACGTTCTGTGAATGTCCATAGTGATATCTAGTTATGGTTCCAGAGGAATATCCAGTGGATGTCCGCGGTGGATTTCAGTTCAAAGTTCTGACATTAGTGAGTTCCTCGGGCGTCCATAGAACTTCCACTGTATCAGAAAAGGATGTGCATAATGTCCAAAGAAGACGTTCTGTGGATATCTGTAGGACTACTTTGTGCTATTAGGGCTGTATGGGTGAAAATATAATTGCTAATTTTTTACATAGCACAAAGATACGTAGAGCGGCTAGCGTCTGCGTAGTTTACATCCGTCACTACACCAGTCCCGTCGTTTGTTGTACATTTCCTCATCAGGAAAAAGCTTCACCTCGTTGTAATGCTTCATGAGATTTATCATCAAAGTCAAGCACCATCTCCACGTAAAACCAGAGGAGTTTGAAAGTCTGATAAAAGTAGACATTTATCAGTAGGAAGCTGTAAGGTGTTGTTTATAAATGTCGGATGTCGTCAAATATCAGTCGCGCCAAAAAATCGCGCGCAGACACTCATATAAATGGCACACTCGAAGAAGGCTATCGATGTGATAGACAGATGGAAGAAATGGAAGACCTCTACCCAAGAAGCCAAGAAGAAAACTACCTCAACCGAACATAAAATTTCTGAAAGAAGCCAAAGATCTTCCGGACGAGCTCCAGGATCTCTTAGAGATCACACTGACGTCCAAGGACTCTCTGCCCGTAAGGGGAGGCTCGTCAGTATAACCTCAATACTAAAACCTTAAGCAAGACACTAATCAATTACTTTTCAGATCAATCAACACCCACTGTATCCCTGAAAAGGAGTAACTTCTCCTACTGCAGGGTACAAGGAATCAACTGAAACAGGATAAATAACCGAGGAGGGTTTAGCAGGTATGCCCTGACTCTGCTTGCAGAGCGATCAGGGGAGAGTCCTACACTACTTCACGCATTGAACCTAGAGTGAAGTGTCTTTAAAAGATTCCTGCCTCCACAACTCAGGACAATAGTTGTAGTGTGAAGACCACGGCATAAGAGGGCGGAAATAAACAATTATTTGATTCATAATTATTATTGTAGGTTCTGCATTCACAAATATTGAGAGAAATATCTCTTAATCCTTTGATAATTCGCGAAAGTAATGGTACTGTAAAAAATGCACTGTACTGCTTTAGGAGATATCTGTACACATATTTCAGCTATACTGTTCTCCATTGATAATGTTGTTTGTCCAACAATTTCTGTGCAATCGAAGTTCGTGACAGATGAAAAAGCTTATTTAATAGGTCCAAGTAGTAAACCTTTCACACCCAGTAAAATATTTTATGAAATCAAATACAAGTGAATCACAACTGGAAGATTCTAAAGCAACTACAGCTTGTGGAAAGAGAAGATACTAGCTTGAACCAAGAAAAGATACTACAGGAAGAGGAACCGGTCTTCACTCAATTTTGAGCACATTCAACAACAAAAATGAACAAGATATTTTAAATCACAGCAAGCATAATTTGAGTTCGTCTCTATATAAACCAGAACATGAATTGAAAGAATTGAATGAACTAATAGAAATGGAATGGGATGTGTCGATATCAAGTGTCGATTGTTACGTTTTTTTGTGCCACCTTGTATTTTCATTATTCCTCTACTAAATATATTTTAGTTTCATACTCGCTTGATATCCCCTTCTTATTTCTTCGCGTCATGTCGCTCTCTTCTTTTGATATTCCTATAAAATGTCTTTCCCATGCTAATAATGTTCTTCTCCTTGCCTACTCTGTCAAAATAACTGATTTTATATCGTTCGTGTCGCTTACCGAAGATTTCTTTTTTTTTCTCCCCCTCATCTTGTACGGTAAGTTTTTATTATACAACATTATATTTTCACTAAAATTCTTTGATATCATTATTAATTATTTCGACGATTTTAACTTTTATTTACTGTTATTTTTAATTCTATTAATGCCGGTATATTTATTATTATTTATTTTGATCTAAAATTCATGTATTTCATTTTAATATTATCATTGTTTTATATTCTTTTTCAAAAACAGAGACAACGAAATCTGGTAATTTATAAGATTTTAATCTTATATTTACCTTATGTGAACTTTTAGGGTTTTTTTCCTCTGGGCAATTTTTTCCTCAACCACAAGAACCTCAACCGTAAGAAAAGATAAGTTTTTTATTAAAAAGAAAAAAATATCTGGAACACTATTTTTATAAAAATAAACAAATGTAACGTTTACTTTCAGTTTAATTGCCTTAACCCGAAAAAAAAGAAAGGATGGATTTTGAAATAAATCATAGGATTTTTGGCAATTGTTTCTAATTACATAAAAAAATCAATTTGACTGGCGTCCAAAATTTTTTTTATTTTATATTCTACTTCTGATATATTTCAAATTCTATTCTTAATATGAAGATTTGAGCTTAGTCACATTAATTATTTATTATCAACAAAATAAAGTATCGTTTCACGATATTGTGCCAAAGATGTAGGAATTGAGGAGTCGATGGAAGTGAAGAATACCTACTTAGAGAAAAAATCTGGAAACATTACGCAAATGGCTTTGTGTGACTTAACATATTTAGACCAAATGTATTTTAGATCATTTGTGGTTAGACCATTTGATATTAGATCAATTGTTTTAGAACAATTTTCCTGGAATTAAAAAACTTAAGACAATTTAACAGTGCTCCCATAATAAAAGTGCGAGTCCTTTAAAACATTTCTTATTCTTTGTATATTTTTTCCCAAATAATATTTATGATAAGAGAGGTCTAAGTACCTATAGACACATCTAGAGTGCAGCTGTGTAAAGATTTAGGAAAAGTGCTATACGAAAGTTTTTGATTAGACAAGATTTTTTCTAAATTAAGAAAAAGTGTAATATTAATTTTTTCTTAATTTTGAATATATTATAATTTCGACAAAATATCTTAATATGTTGATATTTTGCTAAATTGATATTTATAAAAGCGTATGTAACAAGAAATAGGACGTTTATTTTAACGAAGTCTTATTGATTGTTTTCATAAAATACTTGAAGATTGTATTATTTGCTGATTCAAATTTTATGTATTGCCTCCTGGATAGAAGTGGGAAATTGACGTATATGTCATTTGAAACGGGAAATTTATTCTTACATTACAGCCTTTTTGTTACAACCTGATTGCAAGCAATATAAATCACGCACAAGAAATAAAACATGTTTTCTTACAATCCAGCCTTTTGTGAGAATATTTTCAATACCCAAGTTAAAGTAATAGTTATTATAAACGTGACCCAATAATTTATCACCCCGTAACTCGTCATCGTCAAAAAAAAAAATCAAAGGACCACGCACCGCATCAATGAGAAAATGGCTTTATTTTATTAAATGTCTCCATTGCGCTAACGCTCTAAATTCAACGGTTTAGATTATGCTTGAGATTCATTTTATTGACGTTCAATTTATTATAAATTTTTTGAAAGAGTTTGAACATATTGTACATAAAGTCTGATTCAGGATATGTCAACATCATCAATCCGAATTTATATTTTTATCCTGCAAAATGTCTGTAAATGAATGAAATTCCACCGCTAAATTTTTTGGAAATCACTAAAAAAGTTGCTATTTTTAGACTCACCCTGTATACCGTTGGTGTGTGCAGGAATTATTAGTGTATTTGTATCGGCTATGTGAATAATCGATGCATATTTAATTTGGTTTGAATATTTGAGTATCTTCGTAATGGCCATTTGAAATTTTGGAAAACTTAACTTCAGCACCCTGTATAATCTAAACTGCTGAATTTAGAGCATTAGCGCAATGGAAACATTATATAAAAAATTCGAGCAAATTTCCCATTGATGCGGTGCGTAATTCTTTTGACTTCTCAATACAAACCGACACTGATTCTATGAATAGAAAAATAAAAAAAAACAAATTTGGCTTCTCACGTATTACAGCGCAATTGTGCAATTATTTATTTATGCTTTGTTGAAATTTCTAATTTATTTGACCATATTCGTAGTTTTTCTGCCAATTTTGGAGGAAAAAAAATAGTGACTGAGCAATGCAAACCAGTCACTATATTTAAGTATTTTTTAAGAAGGTAGAAATAAAACTCCAAGACATGTACCACAATAGAGCAAAAGTGTTCATGTTTGTTTTTAAAAAACCTGCCGAATTTTGGGATTTCTACCCGTGGCTTATTTTACTGGTCCTACTGGCCCCCCTTTTAACATTTTGGTCCTTGCGGCCCCTCATCTGTTTTTTAACCGCACCAACATTTTTGGTACGGACATGGAATTTTCTATTCCACTTCAACCCAATAGGCGATTTCCTTCTTTTCAGACTTCTAGCAGCAGGAGGAATAAAATGTTTTTTCCTTACGTATACCATCATGTATGCGTTAACGTTTTCTGGACACGATGCACGTGCCTTTCTTAAATCAAGAAATAAAGTTTTTCTCTACTAGGGTTCCATACCTACATGAACCATTAAATACCTGTCTGTTGGACAACAATTTCAATTTTAATTTACAATAAAAAAATTTTTTCGTTCGCCAAAAAATTTCATGTACCTACTCTACTGGCCACCCCCTCACCCTTAATAATATGTAAATTGTTTAACATTGGTCATTAAAATTAATTCTTTAATACAAAATATGGTAAGTTTTTAAAAATTTGTATTGTATAAAAATTGTTTTGTTACACACCGGGTAATTTGTTTCTAGGTCTGAAGATGGCTCAAAAGCCGAAACTAGTTGCCCATTAAACCTTTTTGTTAAATTATATTGTGGTACATGTCTTGGAGTTTTATTTCTGCTGAATAATTTGACCACATTTGAGATATGGGTGACCTCTTGGAATTTTTTAAGAAGCTAAAAATTATTATTAATATATTGTATCAAGCTTTATATCATGAAAATTTTAGATTGAAATTTAAAAAAAAAATTAATCGGTCGGTTTGATAAAATTTCATTATGTAAGATCGATTAATTTCTCATTTTCCATCTTTGTCTCGAATCCTATATATTGGTATGGAAAATATTAGTCAATCAAGTGATGAGAGTATGTTCTTTATTTTTTTACTGGTTTACTTGGGTTTAAAAATTAAAAAAAAAAAAATATTTATCACGAATCACTTATCCGTGTTTATTACGTATTCGAATGATTGTTTCTAAAAAGTTTTTGCAAATGTACGATTTATAAATGGATTTAGCTTTAAAATTATTTTCTATCTATGATTTTTCTAAATATATACCCTGAATACCGACATTGGAAACATATAAACGTTCATATTTTTTTTTAATCATTGCTAGGTATATATTTTAGCTACTGAATCTACTTTTGCAAAAACCAATATACCGGTTTATTTATGATATAGTCTTAAAAAAAGTTTTAATATAAGAAATTTATATTTACAGAATACCGAAAACCATTAGACCAAACGCTTTTTTCGATGAATTTTCCCAATAGACCGAACATCAATAGACCGATCGATGGATACTAACAGCTTGCCATTGTTTTCGTCTTCGCCTAAAACAGTTAAAGTTAGCAAGTTATCTATTCTTTTTTTGAATACACAGTTTAGATTTGGATAGTCAAGTTTTTTTTGTGCCATCCTGTATTTTTGTTATTCCTCTACTCAGTATATTATAATTTCAGACTCGCTTGATATCCCTTCTCAAGATTTCCCTCTCTTCTAGGTATTACTATAAAATGTCTTTCCCATGTTAACAATTCTCTCACTTTGCCTCTGCTGTCAAAACAATTGACTTCTATATCGTCTGTGTCGCTTATTGAAAACTTCTTTTCTTCCCCTCTAACTATAGGGTAAGTTTTTATTATATTATATTTTCACTTAGGTCCCCTGTTTTTAGTTATTTCAACCCTTTAACTTTTATTTACTGTTATTTTTAATTCTTTTTTATGCCGGTATATTTTTTTGTTATATTTACTTAAAAGTTCATATCGTATCTTTTATAATAACATAAAATATCTGATGTTTGTGGTGTTCTTTCAGTTTTGAATACAAAAAGAGAATCTATTGAGCTATGGATAATCTTTTGTTTTTTTTTTATTCTTAATTTGTTTTTACAGATTGTCTTAAAATTTAATTCACTCTAATTATTTTTATATTTCATATTTTGATCTAAAAATTCATGTATTTCATATTAATATTATTCTTGTTTTATATTTTTTTAACAGAGACCACGAAATAATTTATAATATTTTTGTCATAGGAAAAAAATAGTGATTAGGTCTAATGGGAGAGTATTCGGTTTATTGATGTTCGATCTAATGGGGGGCTATATTTTAATTAACTAATTTATAAAATATATTCAAACATTAAAATTTTATTAAATTAAGTGATAATTATTCAAATTTTTGTCTAAGAAAAAATTTATTCTTTTTCATACCATAAAAAAAATGTTAAATTTTAAAAAACAAAGGTTAGCATTTTCAAATTTTCGAACACACTTTAAATATATAGTCATTTTTTTTTAAGAAAATACCATTAGCATAGTTTCTAATTTTATCGTCATACTACTACTAATTACTATTGGGTGTATTAGACCCTGAACCGGAAGTAATACTGCCCGTTAACATCAACCTTGGGGGCGGCGAAGGAGGCAGCCTTGGATAGTCCTCGCAAGGGGGAAGCACGTTTTCCATATACCCTCCAGATACGTTTCCAGGAGACATGTAGTGGGCTACCACAACGAGTTTGCCTGATCTCGCGCGAGCCTTTCCAACTCCACAAAAACGAGTGGAAACCCATACCATCTGTGTAAAGTGTCCTAAAGAAAAAAATACATTATATTGTTATGAAATTTGGTATACCCTGTTATTTTGGGTAAGTGTTAGGAAATTTGTAGGATTTATTATAAAATATTATATATAGTAAGTAAGGGTTGGTTGAGTTAAAAAAAAATGGATAGTTATTGGAAGTAAAATTAAGAGTATTCCTTTATTTTTAACATTAAAAAGAAAAATGTAAATTAAAAAGAAATTTTACTAAATGATATAAAGTAATTAATTTTGGTAATATGAATAGGGCCATTTGAAGTATGAAATTCTTTGTGACAGGTTGAATGACATTTCGTATCATGTAGAATGATTTGTCATTGGGTTGGTATCAATCAAAATGATGTTAAAAATTTAAAAAAAAAATAGCAGGTAAAAATTATGGGCTTAAAAAAAATTGAATTAATTTTGTTGATGTATTGATATATAGATTGTCAGATTAAAAAAAAAATTTTTTATAAAAAGAAACTAAGTTTATATAGGTTGTTATAAAATAGATTTTGAATGATGGACAGTTGGAATTTGTGATGATATATTTATATTAAAAGGAGGAAATAAAAAAAAATAAAAGTAAGCAATATTTATTTTAACATTAAACTAATAAAATACAAAAAAAAAATGCAAGGAGAAGAAGAAGATGAGGCAGAATATAAATTTTTGAAGGTGAGTGGCTAATATAAGAAGATATACGGGCAGATAGAAGAAAAGTATACATTTAAAAAAAAGTCAGAAGAAAAGATAGCAAGAGGTAGAGAGCAGAAGTGTCAGAGATAAAAATATCAAGAGACCAAGAGAAGAGATCTAAGAGAAAAAAATTAAATAAAATTATTAATTTTTTTTAATGTATTGTTAATTTTTTTTTAAGCTCCTGAACCCAGCCCATTGGGGAATCGTTTTGCAGGTGAAGAATGGAATTCACTTATCAAGGGGAATTCTTATTTCAATATATGACAGATTCTTGAAATATAAATTGTGCATTAAATATATGTAGATATGGTAATATCATGATCCTACCTGCGTTAACATTTATGTGTAAAGAATCAGGTTCCTTGCCGTAATCGTACTGTCGTACTGAAGTGTACCAATGTGTAGCTACTTCTTGTCCTAAAAAAATTATTTGTTTTTAATAAAACTATAACTCTTACGTTCTAAATTTTCCACAACCAGTACTTCTTTCCGAAATACTGGACAAATTCCCCCGTCTATCAACATCGAAACTATTATAGCCGATATAGCCCAAAACTTTAAAGGACGATTTTACAGTCTCGGTTCAAGCCAAGCATAGCTCAAGGTTGAACCAGGTTCAAATTTCTAAGTTCAGTTGTACAAAGCTAGTTCAAGGCAAAAGTTGGTTCATGTCTGTCATTTTGTAAAAGTTCAACTGAGCTGTAGAATTTGGGGCTTAAACTAAGTTCGGACGTAACATAATCTCAACTTTTGTGATATTTTAATAATAATGGCTCAGTAACTGCCTAAAAATCTTGTGGAACTAACAGATAATAAGGACTTTATCCTAATAAACGCTAGAATGATGAAGAATTTGTACAAACATTTCGGCTTTCCAAACAGGGTGTTCACTTTGTTCTAAACCAGATTGAAGTAGAATTATCGTCTCCAGCGGATTGCTGAGTTACCCTTAGTACCTTTAGTTATCCACTTGTAACTGATATCTTTTTAAAAATCATGCTGTAACTACTGAACAAATGGTGCTAGTAACTTCGAAATATTTTGCAATTGGAAACTTCCTCCAGACAGTTGGGGATTTTGGAACATTTAGTGACTTTCTAGAAACCCTAATTTTAAACAAATGCCTTAAGAAAAAAAATTATTTTTACCTGATATTTCCTGAACTAGTCCATTGGAAGGACGACAAAATAAATTCTGTCCAATATCTTTGTCGTTTCTGTAGTAAAATCTATTTGTGTGAGCTAAGTGGTTCGCCCAGGTTTGGGCAAGATAACAGAGCTAAAAAAATAATTATTTTATATATTAAAAAAATTATGTATGTATAGATCAGAATTTTTAGTTATAGGAGATACTTTTCTTGGTATACTTTTAAAATTTAGCAGAATAAAACAGTTATATAAAGTTAGCACAACAATTTTTTCCGAATTTTTCATATTTTTGTACAAATTATGTGTAAATTGTAAATTTATAAAGATATTGGTCGAATCGGGCACCTTTATTCTTGGCCTGAAGATGGCTCATTAGCCGAAACTAGTTGCCCCTTAAAACCGCTGTTTTTACAGAATATATAAGAGTTTTATTTCTATTGAAATATTTGACCACATTTGAGATATGGATGGATTTAGTAAAAAAGTAAAAAAAAAATGAGAGGAGAGAAAAGTTGGAATTATTATTTTTCCGCCATTCACACCGAGCTGAGTGTAGCGAATTTCGGAACAATCAAATTAATCAAGTGATGTGGAAATAAAAAAAAGTAGGGAAATAAAGTTGGAAAAAAGTTTAAAACATTAAAAAAAGTAGAGGACAAAAAAAACGGGAAAAAAACCACTCCGAGCCGGGAAATTCGGAGCAATCAAAACAATCAATGAAAAGTGGAAAAAATAAATGGGGAAAAATGTTGCAAGAAAAAGTGGGGAAAAAGGAGCAGTAAAAAAGTAAAGAAAAAAAAGTGGCGAAAGGAAAAAGTTGGGATTATTATTTTCCCCTCCATCCACTCCGAGCTGAGCGTGGCGAATTTTCGAAACAATCAAATCAATCAAGTGATATGGAAAATAAAAAAAGTGGGTAAATAAAATTAAATAAAAAAGTTTAAAACATTAAAAAAAGTAGAGGAAAAAAAGACGGGAAGAAAACCACTCCGAGCCGAGCAATCGGAGCAATCAAAATAATCAATGGAAAGTGGAAAAAATAAATGGGGAAAAATGTTGCAAGAAAAAGTGGGGAAAAGGAAGCAGTAAAAAAGTAAAGGAAAAAAGGGGTGAAAAGAAAAAGATGGGATTATTATTTTCCCCGCCATCCACTTCGAGCTGAGCATGGCGAATTTTCGAAACAATCAAATCAATCAAGTGATGTGGAAAATGAAAAAAGTGGGAAAATAAAATTGGAAAAAAGTTTGAAACATTAAAAAAAGTAGATGAAAAAAAAGACATGAAAAATGTGGGAAAATAAAATTGGAAAAAAGTTTGAAACATTAAAAAAAGTAGATGAAAAAAAAGACGAGAAAAAACCACTCCGAGCCCCCATAACGATTTTCGATCAGTCTTTTTCGATTGTGTGGAAAAAACCCATGGAGATGAGGGGTCCGCGTCCAGGTTCCGATGCACCAGGTGTTCAGGGGGTCGTTTTAGACTTGAAATTTGGATTCAGCGCACCAAAATATGCCCCCACAATGATTTTGGGGCTGCTTTTGGAGATCTTGTCAGGAAAATTTTACGGGATGACATCCATGTCCAGGTTCCGCCCTCGGTTCCGGCACACCAGGTATCCGGGAGGTATTCGCCGATGCCATATTTGAAATCAGCTACCCAAAAAACACCCGGGCGCCGATTTTCTCCTTCCAGGCGGCGCGTGAATTTCGGGAGAGTCCCATGGTGATGAGGTTCATCGGCGTTCCTGAGCCGGAGGTGGTCTGTGGGTCAATTTGAACATCATAATCGTGATCAGCGATCTCGAAAAGCCCCGGGAACCCGATTTGGGCCAGTTTTGACTCTTATTTACAAAGTTCCTTAATCTTCCAAAAGCCGTCTCAAAAAATGCATTTTTTGAATGCAATTTCCGGTTTGTATAAGATGAAAAGTAGGGACATTTTTTTCAAAAAATTTTTGGAAGCGAATACAAAAAACCGATCTGTCTTAGGGGTCTATTCAGTAAAAATTTGTTTAAAATTAATCCTGGGTTATAAAAATAATCGGAGGTCATTTTCCATTTTATATTCTGTATATGGCATATTTGGTTAAAATTGAGATTTGGGTTAAAATTTTAACCGCATAGTTATAAATAACTTTTAACCTAGCGGTTAAAATTAACTACAACTAAAACGTTACTATAGTGTCGAAAAAATCCGCTCTTGGCCTTTTTAGTGCTTCATTGATTGCCTCGACTACCTTATTCACTCTTTCGGTTCTTCCCCGAGCCACGTTGTACACGTCACTCAAATATTGAGGTGGGAACAACTCTTTTTTTTTTGAAAATTAGATATTAAATCTTTTTTAATTATAATAGCCGAAACGTTTTGATTTGTTTTGTTCTTTTGGATCTAATCTATTAAATGTTTTCTATTTGCTTTTTTAAATTTCAGATGTGGTCCAGAAGACTTATATCACATTTTGTTTAACTGTGCTAACCATACTCAATCAAGGGAAGGTCTTTTCAAAGTCCTACATAAACTTAATATTCTGTTCCCAGTTAATTTAGTACATCTATTGAATTAAAATTCAAGAGTTATCAACGACGCCCTTATAAAATGTTTGCAAGATAGTCAATTACGATTATAGTTATACCATTTATTCTAAAGTTTGTGGAAAATGGACAACCTAATGCCATCCCCTTCTACCACCACCACAATCGATGCGATTGGAAAAAATCGGTATAGGTATAGATATAAAGGACCTATTTGTTTATAAATCAAACCTTTTTTTTCTCAAATAATTTAAACCTACCTAGTCTCAGACAAATTACAACACAAATAATTCAAAGCTGCAAAATGTCTGAACATTCTAAAACACTTGAACTCGTTTCACCTATTCTATTTTACTTGAATGGGTCTGTTTGTGTTTGCTAGGTACGTAATTTATATCCTACAATCATGCTATACGTCGAGGAAAATCTTATTTGTAAGGATGTACATAAATTCGAACATTTCTCGCTTTTCCGTAACAAATGCCATGTAGAAACAAAGATTTATTTCCCGCTTATTATGAAACATTGTGGATCATCGCAGTCGTTTTTATTTCGTACGTGATTTGAATCGAATATATTATATATGATGAAATTTTTAAAAATGAACTTTTTATTCTAGTCTAGAATTTATTTTAAAACAAAGCAGTTTAGGTAACCTTAAAACTACAATTTTAATAATAAAAAACTGGCTAATTGGTCTTCGCCAAAGTCATAAACCTAATTAAAAAAATAATAATACATAAATACCCGTTTTTCTAAATAATCGAGAACCGAATATTTTATGGACAATCCGAGATCCACGTGAAATACTAAACATTATTTTTATAGAAAGTGCACAACGGGAGGTAAAATATTGGGTCTAGGAAAATTCACCGCCAACAATTCACCGCCACGACAATTCACCGCCACAACAATTCAACGCAACAAGAAATAACCACTTTTATTTATTTTATTTTATTTTTAAAATTAAAGAATTACTTAACACCGCAACAACATTAAAACATTTATCAAAATGTCTTTAATAAAAACCACCAAATATAATACAATTTAAAACTTATTAATATAATGGGAACATTGTCAAAAAACAAAATAATATACAAATATAGTAAAATTAATACGATATATTATGGGCTATCCCTCTAATATAGTCAAGTATGTTGTTCGACTCCGCTTAAATATTGCTCTATCCGGACTTCATTCAGGTTTTGTTCTTTTTTGATACAATCAATGAACTTCCAAATATTAGGATGCATCGCCCCGATTTACTCTTGGAATCCTCGACGCCAACCTTCCACAGAGTTGTTTGTTTTAGGTAAATCTTCCAAGATTGTCTCATCAACACTCCACATTTCAATTTATGGTGGTCGACGCCGTCTCCTATTGGTGCGTCCTATCCACGTATCCTCGAAATAGTCGATAACTTCTTGGGCCTCTGGAGGGAAAACGTCATTGTCAACCAATGTTTCAAACACATGAACTACCGATGCTGGTGGGACAAACGCAATTGCTGACAACATTCGCATATGCAGCGCGAAATTTGCGTCCGTCTCATACCTTTGCTTCAACCCGTGATTTTGAATGTTCCAGAAAATGCACTGGGTGAAGTGGAAAAAGCACCCCTTTAGCCTAGCATTCGGAAATTCTGCCCTGAACGCATTGTTCATAGCTTTCTCGTAATCGGTAGTAACATTCCTTGGTGATAATAAAGGCTCCAAATTCTTCATAGCTCGAAGAAGGCGTGTATATGTCGCTTCTGATTTGTCGGGCAACAGAGCGTAAACCAAAGGTACCGCTGCGTTTTCTTATAACCCATGTATGGTATATATTTGATGGAATAACAGTGGTACCATCTGCATACCAATGATTACTGCCTGCGAGCAACTGCATATTTCTGCGGGTAGAAAATACCACCATCCTATCTTCTTCTGGGCCGGAATCATACAGCAGAAAAATCCTCTTCGTTGAGGGTTCTTTTGTATTCCTCTGGAAATTCGATCTCTTGGCGATGATTGGGCAGAGCTGGACCAGCCGTTTTCTGCTGACGGATATGGCGGATCGTTCTCTTCATCACGTCTATAGTTGAAAGTTTGGGGGCTGCTGCTTGACTGCATTGGATTGTTGCATCGGTAATTATAGCCTGAGGGGCATTGGTGGTTGTTTTAGCAGTTGTTTTAATAGCCTCGTAAATTTTAGCCGCTTCCACTCCAGCTACGTCTACGACATGATTGTGTTCCCCTCTAACCGTAACACTGTTTTCACCCTCACTTTACACTTAGTTTTCTGGTAGTTTTCGCACTTCCACAATATTTGATCAACGCTTTCTTTTTCTTTAAAGAAGAAGTGCCCATCAAGGAGCAACTTCCGCTTTCCTTTTTCTGACATCACGAACTCGAGAGGCATTTTAACAGAGGTTCTGGCCGTATGATGGTGTGACTTGAAATGAAAATTTGAAATACCATCCCAGTTTTATATTGAAATCTAACTACAAGAAAATGGGATTTACTTATCTGGTAATTAGGAAGAAAGTTGGATAATTCGTTTGGTATACTTATGATATTACTTTAAGTTATTATACACGGTGGTGATAAAGTTCGGAACAAAATTCATAACTATGGTATAAGCGATTGTTTTAAAAAATCCTCGGACACGTCGATTTATTTTGGCGGTGAATTGCTATTGCGGTGAATAGTTGTGGCGGTGAATTGCGTTGCGGTGAACTGTTGGCGATGAATTGCTGTCGGTGAATTGTTGGCGGTGAATTGTTGGCGGTGAATTTTCCGGATACCAAAATATTTTGTTTTTTTTTTATATATATAATATGCAACATTTCATTGAACACTCGCTATAATGAGGAATAGATATTTTTGAGAAAATAAAAAAATTCAGAATTTAAGTATAGTTCAAAATAAAAAATTGACAGAATTAAAACAAAAAGCCAATATTGATAAGATATAATTTAATATAATATAATACTCTCCCTATAATTCATCCTCTTACGAGTGAACCCCCAGAAGCCAAAGACTTGTGCGGGGAAGGGACAGATATCATGATTAGAAGTGGCGCTCCGGGGCGGCTTACTGATGATTGATGGCACCGTTTGGCTATAGGTGTATGAAATCCCGGAAAATCTACACCACCATCATGTTTTTGGAAAACTAATTTTTAAGTCAAAGTCAAAATATAAAAAAACGGTATTGTTAAAAAAGAGCGAAATATTTTCCAAAAATCAAATTTGAAACAAATTTTTAAGAAAAATTAACTATTTCGTTTTTTTTTTTATTAACTGAATGACTATTTTCGATAAAAAAAATGAAGTATAGAAAAAAATTATAATGGGGACGTGTGATGCGGTAGCTACAACAAATTCATTTGTAGTTTATGAAAATATGCTTAAAATTATTCACAAAGATTACTAAGAAATAAATTTTCAAAATTTTCAAGTGACGTCAGCTACATTAATTAGTTAAAGTAATGTAGATGGCATGGCAAGGTATAATCTGTCGAGTATTACTAAACCTTAGCCTTAGCGACTTTGACTATTAAAAAAGAAGAAAAAAAAGCAAAACACATAGGTGACACATAAACATTAAAATAATAGGTTATGTTATACTGAAAAATGACAAATAAAAAGCTGTGACTAGCAGTACATCGGATGTACGCATTTATTTTATATATCGGCCGTTTTAAGGTCTACAAAGTATGGAAGTATGTTTGTACATCTGCTTGATAATTTTGATAATATTTCTGTAACGTTGGTTTTTTCGTAATGCGTTTTTTATATGGTTTCGGTGTATAAGGGCCGGAGTTTGATTTCTAGTACGGCCAACTTTTTTATGTTTTATGTTTACAGTTAGTCTATTTATGGGTAACCTAGTAGGTGTGTTTGCTATTTGTATTGAGATAATGATAATTATTTATAGTTCAGTATTTCCAGTATTAGGACCGGAACATGCCGGAACGGCGTTTCGGTAACTTTTTTCAGTCCGGTCCACTTTTTCAGAATGGATATTTTTTTTGGGCGCGACTTGTAGTAGAATTTAACCGACACAAGCGTCACATTTTGTCTCATTAATTTTTTTTATATTATTTATAATTATTTTATAGATGAGAAAGTTTTTTATATTTTCTCGTTTCTCTGTTTTTTTTAACGTTTCCTCATTTTTTCCTATTGTTCTGTTTTTTTTTTCTTTTGTATTGTAATTTTTTCTTATTCGTCTGACTTTTTGTTATTATTTGCGATTTTTCTGCCATTTTCTTCGAATTTTGTTGCGATTTTTTAATTCATTCGATTTTTTTAATTTTTTTCATTTTTTTTCGTTGTTTGCGTTTTTTTACATCGTTTTTTTGAGCGCTTGGTCTTTCCGTTTTTTTCCGTATTTTACAATTTTATTTTTCATTTTTTCTAATATTTTTGTTTAAATTTGTTTTCTACTTTTCTTATCACTCCGGTGATTGTTTCCCTTGTTACGCTCGGGAAACAATCTTCACCCTCGGGATTAAAAGATATACTTTAGTCCCTTGGTATATAATATACTATTACAGGTAGAAAAAAAAACAAAAATAGGTCAATAAGCGTATAGCATAAGCTAATAAATATGAGTATTCTTACCTCCGAAGACATCGTTAAAGGAGGTGCAGCGTGTCTTTGACGGTAGACATTATGCCAACAAAGACAATCGGTAATAAAATCACTATCTTGCCATGCGGTTTGTATTTCAGATATATCTAGCACCATACTCACTGGACGGGTTGTTAAAATCTGTAACAAAGAGGGTATTTTATCAATGAATAAGAAGATTATCAATAATCTCAAATGTGGTCCACCAATGAAGAAATAAAAAACCAAAGTCTAGTACCACAGTTTATTTAATAATAGATTGAGGAAAAACTGGCTACTAGTTTCGGCAGAAATCTGCCATCTTCATGCCAACTAAAATTACATAAAATGTGAGAATTTAAATTATACAACGTGTTAACCCTTTCGGTCACCATGGTCATTTAAACGAACATCATTTTCTTATACCATTAATATAACTTACAGTGGATTTTTAAACGTCGGTGATGTTAGCACCCGGCCAGCCAGCTCCAAGCTTAAACCGAAGTAATATTCGCTCACGGCCGACCAACTCCAAGCGACACTATTCCACCACGGTCAAATAATTTCACAAATTCATTCTGTCGATTTGGGTTCTACTCATACAAAATTTCTCGTTTTATTAATTTGTTTACATTTTTTGTTGCCTTGATAATAGGCGGCCAAGAACAAAAAGTAGGTGATTACATAGAAGAATGTAAGCACTATTCAGTCAAAATTTGTCGTTTACACACATCTCCCCGAAAGGGCCAGCTCCTAGAATCCAAAATTAGATGTTCGTAGCGGTCGAATAAATTTCAAAATTTTTTTTAGGGGGTTGAGAATAGGCGGCCACGAACAAAAATTATTTGATTACATAGAAGAATATAAGCACTATTCAGTCAAAATTTGTCGTTTACACACATCTCCCCGAAAGGGCCAGCTCCTAGAATCTAAAATTAGATGTTCGTAGCGGTCGAATAAATTTCAAAATTTTTTTTAGGGGGTTGAGAATAGGCGGCCACGAACAAAAATTATTTGATTACATAGAGGAATGGAAGCACTATTCAGACAAAATTTTCCGTTTACATACATCTCCCCGAAAGGGCCAGCTCCAAGAATCTAAAATTAGATTTTCGTATCGGTCGAATAAATTTCAAAAATTTTTTTAGAGGGTTGATAATAGGCGGCCACGAACAAAAATTAGCTGATTACATAGAGGAATAGAAGTAGTATTCATACAAAATTTTTTGTTTACATACATCTCCCGGAAAGGGCCAGCTCCAAGAATCGAAAAGTAGATTTTCGTAGCGGTCGAACAAATTTCAATATTTTTTCGGAGGTTGAGAATAGGCGGCCACGAACAAAAATTAGCTGATTACATAGAGGAATAGAAGCTCCATTGAGATGAAATTTTTTGTTTACATACATCTTCCCGAAAGGGCCAGCTCCAAGAATCTAAAATTAGATGTTCGTAGCGGTCGAATAAATTTCAAAAATTTGTTCGACCGCTACGAAAATCTAATTTTAGATTCTTGGGGGAGATGTATGTAAACGAAAAATTTTGCCTGAATAGTGCTTCCATTCCTCTATGTAATCAGCTAATTTTTGTTCGTGGCCGCCTATTCTCAACCCCCTAAAAAAATTTTTGAAATTTATTAAACCGCTACGAAAATCTAATTTTAGATTCTTGGAGCTGGCCCTTTCGGGGAGATGTATGTAAACGAAAAATTTCGTCTGAATGGTCCTTCCATTTTTCTATGTAATCACCTACTTTTTGTTCTTGGCCGCCTATTATCAACGCAACAAAAAATGTAAACCAATTAATAAAACGAGAAATTTTGTATGAGTAGACCCCAAATCGACAGAATGAATTTGTGAAATTATTTGACCGTGGTGGAATAGTGTCGCTTGGAGTTGGTCGGCCGTGAGCGAATATTACTTCGGTTTAAGCTTGGAGCTGGCTGGCCGGGTGCTAACATCACCGACGTGATTTTTAAGTGACATTAAAATAGATAAACAAAATTCGAATACGAGAAATTCCCATATTTCTACCGAATGGATTGAAAAAAAGGTGGTTTATTATTAATAAAATTATTCCGAAATGAAAGTAATTTATGAAACACTAAAGAAAATTCAAACCGACCCATTAAGATGCGGAGGTGTCGAATTTAATTTCACGGCATTTTGTGCCCAGTTTGGTGGAGCCCCTCCTTAATGCTCGTTGTATTTGTGTTTTATGCAAATTAGGGTAAGTACTTTTTATTTTTATTTCAGTTTTATTTACAATTACGGAATAGTTGAGTGAAGTGAGAATAATGACGTCCATTACAGAGCAACAATTTTTGGAAATAATTGATCAATTGTTGGATATTGAGGAAGACTGGAAAACTTAGACATTCCAAAGAAAATTATAATGGACCTAATTGCTTTTTGTATGATTATGGGTGAAAAATTCATGTATGCAAATAAAAGCCACCATAAGAATTAGTCACTGATGCAGCCAATTATAAGAAGAAAAAAAACAGAAAATTGAAATATCATCATATTCACTTGGTTGAAGTGGGTCAACTATCAGTCTTTGATGATACCAAGGATGATGCAAGATGTAAACTAGGATCTTGTTAAAAAAAAATCTGTTTTCTTGGATTTCGTGGTAAATAAACGTGTTTTTGTCTAAGCGAAGGTATTTTTATTTCACGCCGGTTTATGCCCCGTGATTCGTTTAAATAAACATGTATTTTTAAAAAAAAAAATCAAAGAACTTCGTTTTCTACTTTCAAAATTTTATCTTTACTAGCAAAAAGTCGTGACTGAAAGGGTTAAAACCATGTAACCATGTTTTAACACTTTGTATAATCTAAATTCTCACATTTTATGTAATTTTAGTTGGCATGAAGATGACAGATTTCTGCCGAAACAACTTGCCAGTTTTTCGTCAATCTATTATTAAATAATCTGTGGTACTAGACTTATTAATTCTTCTATCTTTAAAATTACCTAGATGTTTATTTTAACAGCATTTTATAATATAAAAATCGGTAAATGTTGAATTATTATTTTATATTCATATGGTTAATAATAATACGTAGAAACTTTCTCTAATCAAAAAAACGGGGCTCATATTGTGACGCACCAGTAACTAACTTTGGTGCGGTTTTATAGGTAAGCGCTTTTCAAAATAATGAGGTATTTATTTCAAGTTTAGAATTGCTCAAATTAATAAAACGATATCCTGGTTGGAATTAAACGCAGCGTTTGGTCATTAAGTTGAATGTTCTATTAAAAGATCATGTTCATAATGTTCTATATTCTGGCTCAAATATAGTGTTAGCATGGCTAAAAGTTACCCCAATGAAACTTAACGCCTACGTAACAAAATAGAGTTTTGGCTGTATGTTGAATCTAAAGCTAATCCTGCTGATTGCTTGTCCAAAGGCTTAAAATATCTAGACAATAAATTGTAATAAACTTTGGTTTTATAGAACATCAATTTTGTTCTTGAAACCGGTTCTATAACTTTTTTCAATCCTATTTCAGAGATAAAAACTAAAAGTTTTCGCTTAAACTGTTGAAGAAAAAGATTCTAGTGAAAAATAGGGAAAAATAGTGAAAATGGGGAAAATAAGGAATAAATAGATAATAGGGATAAATACGGCAGACAGGGAAAACAGAAAAAAATAATGAAAAACTAAAAAAATAGGAAAAATACGTTAATTAAAGAAAAATAGGGAAAAACAGGAAAAAACAATCTCGGTCGTCCAGGTACTAAAGAGACTCCGTAGTAAATCGTGGATATCTTTAAATAAATGTGAAGCAGAGCTGTCCCTAAACACTGTTTTTAGTGCTTAGCTAAGCACTTTAATGCTAGAGAGAATAGTGCTTACGAGCATTTATTAAAATCGGGGCTTACTGTATAGTGCTACAAACGCTTTACGAAAGACCTTAGTGATAAGTACGCACGAGCATTCTAAAAGAATCAAGAGCATTATAAAAGAATTGCGAGAATTCCAAAAGGATCGCGAGCATTCGAAAAGGATCCCGAGCATTTCTAAAGGATCCCGAGCATTCCTAAAGGATCGCGAGTATTCCAATAATGATCGCGAACATTCCAAAAATGATCGCGAGCATTCCAAAAATAATTGCGAGACTTCCAAAAGGATCGCGAGCATTCGAAAAGGATCCCGAGCATTCCAAAAGGATCGCGAGCATTCCGAAATAAGGATTGCGAGAATTTCAAAAGGATCGCGAGCATTCCAAAAGGATCCCGAGCATTCCTAAAGGATCGCGAGTATTCCAATAATGATTGCGAGCATTCCAAAAATGATCGCGAGCATTCCCAAAAAGGTTCGCGAGCATTCCGAAAGGATTGCGAGAATTTCAAAAGGATCGCGAAGCATTCCAAAAGGATCCCGGCATTCCTAAAGGATCGCGAGTATTCCAAAAATGATCGCAAACATTCCAAAAATGATCGCGAGCATTCCAAAAATGATCGCGAGCATTCCAAAATGATCGCGAGCATTCCGAAAGGATTGCGAGAATTTCAAAAGGATCGCGAGCATTCCAAAAGTATCCCGGCATTCCTAAAGGATCGCGAGTATTCCAATAATGATTGCGAGCATTCCAAAAATGATCGCGAGCATTCCCAAAAAGGTTCGCGAGCATTCCGAAAGGATCCCGAGCATTCCTAAAGGATCGCGAGTATTCCAATAATGATTGCGAGCATTCCAAAAATGATCGCGAGCATTCCCAAAAAGGTTCGCGAGCATTCCGAAAGGATTGCGAGAATTTCAAAAGGATCGCGAAGCATTCCAAAAGGATCCCGGCATTCCTAAAGGATCGCGAGTATTCCAAAAATGATCGCAAACATTCCAAAAATGATCGCGAGCATTCCAAAAATGATCGCGAGCATTCCAAAATGATCGCGAGCATTCCGAAAGGATTGCGAGAATTTCAAAAGGATCGCGAGCATTCCAAAAGTATCCCGGCATTCCTAAAGGATCGCGAGTATTCCAATAATGATTGCGAGCATTCCAAAAATGATCGCGAGCATTCCCAAAAAGGTTCGCGAGCATTCCAAAAGGATCCCGAGCATTCCTAAAGGATCGCGAGTATTCCAATAATGATTGCGAGCATTCCAAAAATGATCGCGAGCATTCCCAAAAAGGTTCGCGAGCATTCCGAAAGGATTGCGAGAATTTCAAAAGGATCGCGAAGCATTCCAAAAGGATCCCGGCATTCCTAAAGGATCGCGAGTATTCCAAAAATGATCGCAAACATTCCAAAAATGATCGCGAGCATTCCAAAAATGATCGCGAGCATTCCAAAATGATCGCGAGCATTCCGAAAGGATTGCGAGAATTTCAAAAGGATCGCGAGCATTCCAAAAGTATCCCGGCATTCCTAAAGGATCGCGAGTATTCCAATAATGATTGCGAGCATTCCAAAAATGATCGCGAGCATTCCGAAAGGATTGCGAGAATTTCAAAAATGATCGCGAGCATTCCAAAAGGATCGCGAGCATTCCGAAAGGATCGCGAGCATTCCAAAAGGATCGCGAGCATTCCGAAAGGATTGCGAGAATTTCAAAAGGATCGCGAAGCATTCCAAAAGGATCCCGGCATTCCTAAAGGATCGCGAGTATTCCAAAAATGATCGCGAACATTCCAAAAATGATCGCGAGCATTCCAAAAATGATCGCGAGCATTCCAAAATGATCGCGAGCATTCCGAAAGGATTGCGAGAATTTCAAAAGGATCGCGAGCATTCCAAAAGTATCCCGGCATTCCTAAAGGATCGCGAGTATTCCAATAATGATTGCGAGCATTCCAAAAATGATCGCGAGCATTCCGAAAGGATTGCGAGAATTTCAAAAATGATCGCGAGCATTCCAAAAGGATCGCGAGCATTCCGAAAGGATCGCGAGCATTCCAAAAGGATCGCGAGCATTCCGAAAGGATTGCGAGAATTTCAAAAGGATCGCGAAGCATTCCAAAAGGATCCCGGCATTCCTAAAGGATCGCGAGTATTCCAAAAATGATCGCGAACATTCCAAAAATGATCGCGAGCATTCCAAAAATGATCGCGAGCATTCCAAAATGATCGCGAGCATTCCGAAAGGATTGCGAGAATTTCAAAAGGATCGCGAGCATTCCAAAAGTATCCCGGCATTCCTAAAGGATCGCGAGTATTCCAATAATGATTGCGAGCATTCCAAAAATGATCGCGAGCATTCCGAAAGGATTGCGAGAATTTCAAAAATGATCGCGAGCATTCCAAAAGGATCGCGAGCATTCCAAAAATGATCGCGAGCATTCCAAAAGGATCGCGAGCATTCCGAAAGGATTGCGAGAATTTCAAAAGGATCGCGAAGCATTCCAAAAGGATCCCGGCATTCCTAAAGGATCGCGAGTATTCCAAAAATGATCGCGAACATTTCAAAAATGATCGCGAGCATTCCAAAAATGATCGCGAGCATTCCAAAATGATCGCGAGCATTCCGAAAGGATTGCGAGAATTTCAAAAGGATCGCGAGCATTCCAAAAGTATCCCGGCATTCCTAAAGGATCGCGAGTATTCCAATAATGATTGCGAGCATTCCAAAAATGATCGCGAGCATTCCGAAAGGATTGCGAGAATTTCAAAAGGATCGCGAAGCATTCCAAAAGGATCCCGGCATTCCTAAAGGATCGCGAGTATTCCAAAAATGATCGCAAACATTCCAAAAATGATCGCGAGCATTCCAAAAATGATCGCGAGCATTCCAAAATGATCGCGAGCATTCCGAAAGGATTGCGAGAATTTCAAAAGGATCGCGAGCATTCCAAAAGTATCCCGGCATTCCTAAAGGATCGCGAGTATTCCAATAATGATTGCGAGCATTCCAAAAATGATCGCGAGCATTCCCAAAAAGGTTCGCGAGCATTCCGAAAGGATCCCGAGCATTCCTAAAGGATCGCGAGTATTCCAATAATGATTGCGAGCATTCCAAAAATGATCGCGAGCATTCCCAAAAAGGTTCGCGAGCATTCCGAAAGGATTGCGAGAATTTCAAAAGGATCGCGAAGCATTCCAAAAGGATCCCGGCATTCCTAAAGGATCGCGAGTATTCCAAAAATGATCGCAAACATTCCAAAAATGATCGCGAGCATTCCAAAAATGATCGCGAGCATTCCAAAATGATCGCGAGCATTCCGAAAGGATTGCGAGAATTTCAAAAGGATCGCGAGCATTCCAAAAGTATCCCGGCATTCCTAAAGGATCGCGAGTATTCCAATAATGATTGCGAGCATTCCAAAAATGATCGCGAGCATTCCCAAAAAGGTTCGCGAGCATTCCAAAAGGATCCCGAGCATTCCTAAAGGATCGCGAGTATTCCAATAATGATTGCGAGCATTCCAAAAATGATCGCGAGCATTCCCAAAAAGGTTCGCGAGCATTCCGAAAGGATTGCGAGAATTTCAAAAGGATCGCGAAGCATTCCAAAAGGATCCCGGCATTCCTAAAGGATCGCGAGTATTCCAAAAATGATCGCAAACATTCCAAAAATGATCGCGAGCATTCCAAAAATGATCGCGAGCATTCCAAAATGATCGCGAGCATTCCGAAAGGATTGCGAGAATTTCAAAAGGATCGCGAGCATTCCAAAAGTATCCCGGCATTCCTAAAGGATCGCGAGTATTCCAATAATGATTGCGAGCATTCCAAAAATGATCGCGAGCATTCCGAAAGGATTGCGAGAATTTCAAAAATGATCGCGAGCATTCCAAAAGGATCGCGAGCATTCCGAAAGGATCGCGAGCATTCCAAAAGGATCGCGAGCATTCCGAAAGGATTGCGAGAATTTCAAAAGGATCGCGAAGCATTCCAAAAGGATCCCGGCATTCCTAAAGGATCGCGAGTATTCCAAAAATGATCGCGAACATTCCAAAAATGATCGCGAGCATTCCAAAAATGATCGCGAGCATTCCAAAATGATCGCGAGCATTCCGAAAGGATTGCGAGAATTTCAAAAGGATCGCGATCATTCCAAAAGTATCCCGGCATTCCTAAAGGATCGCGAGTATTCCAATAATGATTGCGAGCATTCCAAAAATGATCGCGAGCATTCCGAAAGGATTGCGAGAATTTCAAAAATGATCGCGAGCATTCCAAAAGGATCGCGAGCATTCCGAAAGGATCGCGAGCATTCCAAAAGGATCGCGAGCATTCCGAAAGGATTGCGAGAATTTCAAAAGGATCGCGAAGCATTCCAAAAGGATCCCGGCATTCCTAAAGGATCGCGAGTATTCCAAAAATGATCGCGAACATTCCAAAAATGATCGCGAGCATTCCAAAAATGATCGCGAGCATTCCAAAATGATCGCGAGCATTCCGAAAGGATTGCGAGAATTTCAAAAGGATCGCGAGCATTCCAAAAGTATCCCGGCATTCCTAAAGGATCGCGAGTATTCCAATAATGATTGCGAGCATTCCAAAAATGATCGCGAGCATTCCGAAAGGATTGCGAGAATTTCAAAAATGATCGCGAGCATTCCAAAAGGATCGCGAGCATTCCAAAAATGATCGCGAGCATTCCAAAAGGATCGCGAGCATTCCGAAAGGATTGCGAGAATTTCAAAAGGATCGCGAAGCATTCCAAAAGGATCCCGGCATTCCTAAAGGATCGCGAGTATTCCAAAAATGATCGCGAACATTTCAAAAATGATCGCGAGCATTCCAAAAATGATCGCGAGCATTCCAAAATGATCGCGAGCATTCCGAAAGGATTGCGAGAATTTCAAAAGGATCGCGAGCATTCCAAAAGTATCCCGGCATTCCTAAAGGATCGCGAGTATTCCAATAATGATTGCGAGCATTCCAAAAATGATCGCGAGCATTCCGAAAGGATTGCGAGAATTTCAAAAATGATCGCGAGCATTCCAAAAGGATCGCGAGCATTCCAAAAATGATCGCGAGCATTCCAAAAGGATCGCGAGCATTCCGAAAGGATTGCGAGAATTTCAAAAGGATCGCGAGCATTCCAAAATGATCCCGGCATTCCTAAAGGATCGCGAGTATTCCAAAAATGATCGCGAACATTCCGATAATGATCGCGAGAATTCCAAACAGATCTAAAGTATTAAAAAAGGATAGCAGGCGTTCCAAAAGAATAGCGATGATTCCAAAAGGCTCGCGAGCATTCCAAAAGGATCGCGAGTATTCCAAAAATGATCGCGAGAATTCCAAAAGGATCCCGAGCATTCCAAAAGGATCAAAAGCATTCTAAAAGGATCGCAGACGATCTAAAAAAATACCGATGATTCCAAAATGCTCGCAAGTAAGTGTTCCAATTGGCTCACGAATATAATTTAGAAAAAAAATTGATAATGACAAAAATAGTACGTAAAATATGATAAATCTCATGTAATAATTCACAGAAAAATGTTTTATTAATATATTAGTGCACACGGCCCATGTTTAGAAAACAAGGCAGGTACGACGAGTTTTCAAATTGACGAAGTGTCCCAAAGTTTTTTTTATTTATTGCATTCGATAAACTGTAATATTTTTATCCTCTATTCTAATTCTAGTTAGTTTTTATTTTTGAAATAAACATTTTCCACTCTAATTATTTAAATTTTTAAAAAGTGTGTAGTGATTGAATTTAAAGCACTATTTAGTGCTCGCGAGCACTTTATTATAAAAAAATGCTAAATGCTTGTAATTTTAAAGCACTTTTATTGAGTATTTAGAGCTCGAAAGCACTTTTTGTCGATACTCCTCATAGCTCTAATTATTTAAAATTTTATTGTTTAAATTAATAAAAAATTAAATTTCAAATACAATAAATAAAGAATATGCAACAAAACAGTCTGCTGAGAAAAATTTGGAAGAACAGATACATCAAAGTGAACAGATTTTCTGTAATGTATGTTGCATAATGATAAATAATCTTGTTAAATTGTATCCCCACATATGAGGCGATAACTTAGACTTGGTAACATCCGTTTGATTTTTTACGGTTTTGATGTTTTACTATTTTGTCTCTTTCTGGTTTTGACTCTTTACATTTTGTCTCATTATTTTTTGATGTTATACGGGTTTGATCGATTGGCGCTTTGATAAATTGGGATTATGATAATATAGCGTTCTGTTTTAATACTATTTTGAGTTTATAAGAGTTTGATCTATTGGTATTTTGATAAATTAGTATTTTTATATTTTACGTTTTTGATGTATTAACTATTTGAAGTTTTAACGTTCTGGTTTTTTAGTATCTTGATATTTTATTAATTTGACAAAATATCTATTTGATTCTTTATTATTTGTTTTAATACGATTTGATTTTTTACGGTTTTGATAAAATATCATTTTGCTATTATAGATGTTTGATTTTTTAATAATTTGATATAATAACCTTTTGAAAAAGTACCTGTTTGATCTTTTAAATTTTGTTAAATTGTGCCCTCCCATCAAAGTGAACAGATATATCAAAGTGAACAGATACATCAAAGTGAACATACATATCAAAGTGAACAGATACATCAAAGTGAACAGATACATCAAAGTGAACAGTTCCAGAACAAGTAAAAATACGTTATCGTTTTAAAATATTGATAGAATGTAATAAAAATTATAATTAGTCTAAATTTAAATGACACAGTCCTTAAATAACTAATTAAAAACAGTATCTGATTAAATAATCATATAAACATTTTTCTAACGGTAAATATGTAATTATTAACTAAAAAGTAATTTAACCGTTCATAATAAATTCTACATTTTATTTTTTTACGTATAAAATTGTGAGAAAGCACTATTGTATTTTATTATTTCACTACAAAAAAATCGAATTTTAATCCCCGTGTTGGCCACATTTTATGTAACAACCAAAGGAAGTTGTAATAATTTGTTAACTAGCACAAAGTAATATTTCAAAAAGGTATTAAAAGCCAGACTACAATAAATTACAAAGCTGATAATCTTTATTGCCGAAGTTAAAGACGCTCAGATAGCGTTGACGGTGGGGCTAATATATAAACTCCGTTGACAGTTCTCCTAGAAAACAAGCTCGTTGTTTCTAATGATTATTACTGACAATCAACCAAAATCAAAAAATTAACACGGACATTTTAACTTAACCCCAAAAAAAGGAAGATTAATTAATACTATTCTAAATAATGACAAAAGAATAAAAAAATCTGTTATGTTGCCCCAAAACTTTCCCGATGAGTATCTAGAGGCAAATGGGCTCCGTGGGACTTGCGAACGTGGGATTTGCGAAAACAGTACCTTTTTCGTGGGCTTTGCGAACACGTATACCTGGAATTAATCTAACAGCTGATCATCGGCGGGTTTTGCGAACACGCTTAAAATTATAACTATAAAACTATTAATATATGATATTATTAAGTTATTAATTAAAAATGTTAAAGTTCAAATAACAAATATTATTAATAATTAATGATTGAGTGGCAAAAACGGAAATAAATAAAAAAAAATTTGATTTACCTAGACTATTAATAATAAATTTTTATAATAAATTTTATAATAAATGTTAACAAAACAATCTTTTTTTAAAGATTAAAATTTCCGAAATAAATTTACATCAATGGGTTTATGAACAAAATATTTCTGGATTTGCCAGAACATAAATAGGATAATGGCTCATTGGAAACAATAGGTACCGATTTCATAATGAGATTTAAGGGTAATTTCAACGAAAGTACTTTTTTTCTTCTGGGAACTGTTTGCCAAATAGTAAATAAATAGCCTAATAAAAGATAAATAGCCTAATATCTACAAATATAAAAAAAATCTGATGTGACCAGCACATGACCTCTTGCCATTTTTGAATTAAAAATTTAATCTAGATCTAATCTAGGGTATCAGAATCCTGTATGCAAAATTTAAAATTTTTTTATTCAGTAGTTTTTGAGTTATCGTTACTCCATCCTAACACACACACAGACATCATCGCGAAAATATCAAAATCGTATTCTATGGACCCTAAAACGTGTTTATTCATTGACAACTCACTACCCAATTTTTAGCATGATTACTATACCTCTCTTATCTGAAGGGCGAAAGGTTAAAATTAATAAAATAGCATTTAATAATCCTTGCAAAAATCTTGGAAATCCTTGAAAATCTTTGGAAATCATTGAATTTTTTTGAAAATACTTGAAAACTCTTGAAAATTTTCAAAAATTCATGAAATATATTAAATTTTTTGAAAATCCTTGAAAAAACATGAAATTTCATGAAAATTCTTGAAAATTCATGATTATTCTTGAAAATACTAAAATTTTTTTGAAAATTCCTGAAAATTCTTCAAATTCCCTTAAACGTCATTAAATAATGTTTGGAAAATTATTAAAAATCCTTGAAAATTCGTTTAAAAATGCTTGGAAAATCATGGAAGAATCATCGGTATTGATAAAATTCTTGGAAAATACTTGAAAAATTTCTAAAAAATCATTGAAAAATCTTTTACTTTAAACCCTTAAATAAACCATTGAAAAAACATTAAAAAATCATGTAAAATTTTTAAAAAATTATTATTAACAATATTTTAAAAAAGTCTAAATGTTCTTTGAAAATTCTTTTTAAAAAACGTTAAAAAATTCTTTAAAAATTAAAAAATAATTAAAAATTAAAAAAAAGGCATTTAATAATCCTAGCGAAATTCTTGGAAATCCTTGAATATCCTTGGAAATCAATGAAAATATTTGCAATTTTTTTAAAACTTGAAAATTCTTGAAATTTTTTGAAAATTCTTAAAAAATCATAAAAATTCTTGAAAAGTCTTAAAATTGTTTGAAAATACTTCAAATTCCCTGAAACGTCATTAAATAATTTTTGAAAAATTATTAAAAATCTTTGAAAATTTCTTTTAAAAATGATTGGAAAATCCTGGAAGAATTATGGGACATTTACTGAATTATTATTTTTATAATTTTAACACTCTACGAATAATCAATCAATATTTTGCTGTTTTATTAAAATACAAAAATAAAACCCTCACTAATTTAACTTAATAAAAAAATTACCTGCAGTGTTCGCAAAACTTACGGTCTCCATAAAATGACCGAGGGTAAGCCAGGTATATGTTAGCTAATCCCACGGTTCGCAAATCACACGTTCGCAAATCCCACGCCACCGACAAATGGTATATTTCAAACTTTGACATGTTTTTAATTTTTAACAGGTGACAAGAGTTTTCAAAATCAGATTTTCGATTATGACTTTAACAAAAGTTAAATACATGACTATTGCGTATTTTACAATAGTTTTTAATTTTTACTATAAACCAACTATCTATCTATTGAACATTGCTGGAACACACAGTTAAAACATTTCAAAGTTATCTTAATTTATTTTCATTTATTTACCCAGCTGAATTTCAAATTCGTTTATTATTTACGTGAGTACTGTTCTGTTATTAGAGGAGAAGGTGTAAACTTTGGAGATGCAACAAGCTTATGAGATTTCTTTATTTTGCCTTATTAAACAAATGTTTTGAAAGTTCCTTGAAGTACATCATTGTATTAGATTTGATCCGAATAAAGTGAATTTCTTATTTCGGAATGTGAGTTTATACGTTTGAATTTTTTTTTTTTTTTTTGAAGAATCGGTTATAAATTTACATCAATCAGTTGACATTCAAGTGGTATTGTGAGATTGTTAATTGTAAAGTATTTTAGAAGTGCGATTTTACTGTCTGGTAAAATTTTTTTCCGACACTGAATTAACTGATATGGTTCTGGTGTATGATGCTGCTGGTAAAAAATCTAATCAAGCAAGAAATTTAAATCGGGAATGATTTTTCAATCCCAAAAGGAAAAGTAAAGGGAAAAGGAGAACCCACCTCTCACCCCCGACTATCAGGAGACTTGTGCATGATTTGATGCAAAAACAAGTCTAAAAATCGTTTTAATTTGTAGAAACTAATGAAGAGTACAGTTATGTATAAAAGCACATTTAAGTTTATTTAATTATTGAACTTGTTATGTAGAAAATGCTTAAATTTTCTCCAAGCATATCTATGTGAATAACCCTGTATAAGTTACTGATATTATTACTAAACCTGATGGTAGCATTATTTTTCAAATGGACATAATTATAAGTGATGGCGCCATTTGAACGTTATCCATTTTTTACCTCTCGCCCTTCAGATAAGAGAGGTATAGGAATCATGCTAAAAATTGGGTAGTGAGTTTTCAATTGATAAACACGTTTTGGGGTCCCTAGAATACGATTTTAATATTTTCGCGATGATGTCTGTGTGTGTGTGTGTTAGTGTGTGTGTGTGTGTGTTAGTGTGTTAGTGTGTGTGTGTGTTTGGATGGATGTTGTAGTAACGATAACTCAAAAACTACTGAATAAAAAAATTTGAAATTTTGCATACATAATTCTGATACCCTAGATTAGATCTGATTAGATTTTGGTGCCAATCGCACAACCGGAAGTGGCAGTTGCTATGGGTGATGACGCCATTATTATACAAAACGGCAATTAAGTTTTACACATATATTTTGTATACCCTATAGTTTATTTTCATCTCATTAAAATTTTTTAAACTTTTGCCATTGTTGCCAGATTTACAAAAATATAATTTTTTTTCATACTTTTTTGTGTCAACCTGTAAATTTTTGATTCAAAAATGGCGAGAGGTCATGTGCTGGCCACATCAGATTTTTTTTTGAATATTTTTTTAAGAAATATTCTTGAACTTACACAAATGCCGACCCACGCTCGGCGCGTTTTATAGGGGACGGCAACGCCTCCGCGAGTTCCACGTGGATAATTTATAGTTCCTTTCGCTTTATCGAAAATGAAAATAATGCCGTTGCAGATATTTTCTCTGCATTTTTCGCCATATTTTGCAGTAATGCCCAACTCGGTTGAAAATTAAAAAAAGATCGAAAATTATTCTACTAAATGTTTTTAGAGATTAAAAAATCTGATGTGGCCAGCACATGACCTCTCGCCATTTTGGAATCAAAAATTTACAGGTTGACACAAAAAAGTATGAAAAAAAAAATACTTTTTGATAAATCTGGCAACAATGGCAAAAGTTTCGAAAATTTTAATGAGATGAAAATAAACTATAGGGTATTCAAAATATATGTGTCAAACTTTATTGTCGTTTTGTATAATAATGGCGTTATCACCCATAGCAACTGCCACTTCCGGTTGTGCGATTGGCACCAAAATCTAATCAGATCTAATCTAGGGTATAAGAATTCTGTATGCAAAATTTCAAATTTTTTTATTCAGTAGTTTTTGAGTTATCGTTACTACAACATCCATCCAAACACACACACACACTAACACACACACACACACACACTAACACACACACACACACTAACGCACACACAGACATCATCGCGAAAATATCAAAATCGTATTCTAGGGACCCCAAAACGTGTTTATCCATTGAAAACTCACTACCCAATTTTTAGCATGATTCCTATACCTCTCTTATCTGAAGGGCGAGAGGTAAAAAGGAGAATTTAGCTCATATTTCTTAAGCACCCTTTGTAATTTTCGGACAAGGATATCTTAAAAAGCAATTTTGTTAAAAATTTTAAATTTTGGTAAAATAAATTAGGTAATATTATCTAGAGATTCTTGCATTGCATGAATCCATCAATAGCACTATTTTGAATATAATAGCCAAATGTAAGATCTTAATGATTTTTTAAAATTGGCCAAAAATTAATGGCTAAAACGTCTCGTTAAGTGCTGCCTCCTAGTGTAAGGCGCTTGTAATTGGCGTATCGTACACGTCTTATTACCCGTGATAGTTTTTAATCTAGGTCAGCATTACAAAGGCCGCAGTTCATCTCCTTTCGAGCTATGTTGGTGCTTCCAACGTTCAATTCACAGCTTGGTGCTTGAATATATTCAGAATGAATAATTTAAATATGTATGAGCTGATTTTATTGTTATATTAATAATAAATATTTGAAAATGAAAAACAAATACAAAACAGAGAAAGCTTGTCAAATGATATAATAGCTATGATAATATAAAATAAACTGATTTTGTAGATATATATTTAATGGAAATTGAAGCAGAATGGAAAATTTAAATTACGTACCTTTTTATTTTTAAAGAACAAACATTTTACCCATATTAAAATGTACAAAAATTAAGGTGAAGTAGGGCACACTTTCCGAGTTTAAAATATCCGTTAAATAACCCGAGTATAATGGTTTCCTATGTAGTTTTTCTCTAAGATTCAAAATTAGAGTAATGTTATTTAACAAAAATATTTTTTCGGTCCTGATATTAATAAAAGATAACAATATTATAACACAAATAAAAAGATTTAAAAAAAACAATTTTTATTGAAACTTGTTACGTTCAATTTTTTATATCATTGTTTTTAAAAACGTTGGCTTAGAAAGTTTGGTTAATATTCAAAATTCTCAAATAAACTTAATTCCAGTTGTCAAATCTTGATTTTTGAAAATAAAATTTTAAAAATAATTATCAAAATGATGACACAACGCCATCTGTTATTTTTACGCTTTAAATTATGTATCAACTTCTCGTTCTTTTAGGGTTCGAAAGGCAGCAAAGGATTTTCGACGGTCACTGCTTTTAAAACAATAAAAATAATTCTAGAAAATTACGAGAGTGATTTTCACTGAATAATAAAGAAAATAATGTGAAAAGAGAATTTTATAATGCTTACAAATGAAATAAAAATAGACTTGTTTCAATAATTAAATCTTTAGAAATGATGAAAATTGCGAAAGTTAATTTGTTTAGAAGAAAGTCCATATAGTACTTTGCTTAGTTTCTGTTTTTCCAGACATTTTCTTTATAGTTTCTTGCAAGTAGGTACATCTAACTTTTGATAAGACACATTAACGACATATAATAACATTTAGTAAATATATGATAAAAAATTCAAGGAAACTAAGACTCTGGTAATCAAATACGAATCAAGAAAAAACATACGTATCGGGAGTTTGTACGAAGACTGGTGATATAAGATATAATTACGTAAATTGTCTTATTAATAACAAACTTTTGTAAATACAAGTCTTGTATACAAATGTCACTGAGGGAGATAGTATAATAAAAAAACTTCTTGTATTATTTCAGTGATGGCTCAAAAATGCTGAAAAAAACTATATCTAAGTAGTAGACGATGTAATAAATTTTTATTAGGATTTATTTAAGTATAAAAAGCGACGTTAAAATATATACTAAAACAACATTTATTTGCTTTGAAATGTATGCATGCACGCGATAAACTGCGTACGTAAAACTTCCATGAAAATATATATTACAGGTAATTTGAATTTTCAATTTCGCACCTTGAACCACCACCGCTGTCTCAGATCTTTATCTCAAATGGTTCGTGGGGATTCATGCAAATTTCTATTTTCCGTTTGTTTGGAATGAATTCAAATTTGTTTAGTAAAATGCCAAGGTCTCTTCGTATAAATACCTATTACTCTTAAACGTCAGCAGTAAAGGAATATTGATGAGTGTTTTCGTTTTCAAATAATGGAGTTAACGAATGTTATCAACGTCCAAATAATCTAGGTCACAGGAGGATTAGATAAGGCATGGCTAAATTGGCGGCTTATTATACGTTTTCGAAAAAAATTGTAATAAACGAGACTTCGAAAACTTCCCAAGAAGACTTATAGCATCATTAGTTTTTTTTAAGATTCTGATAAATTACATTATTATTATTTATCAGTGGCGTACAAGATAAGTACAAAAAACTAAAAAAGACTCGCAAGCAATAGAGAAGGGTCACCATTTTGACCTTTATGGACCTACAGGTCAACTTAAGAGTAACGTTAGCATATGTAGGAAAAGATGGTCTACATTTTGGTATATGATTTGTACAAATCTGACTGAAAAAATTAAGATCGGGACTTTTGTTTTTAACATGTAAATTCCCATATATCTGTTTTCTAAAAAAGATTCTTAATAAAAATTTTTAAAGCGAAAACATTGATTTTTAAAAAGAAAAAACTATAAAAACAAATTAAAAAACAAAAAACAAAAAGCACATACATGAAACCAAAAAACTTCTAAATACACCAGCCTTGATGAAAGAACTAAAATAATGTAACATACCTTGTAAAAATGGATTTTAGGTGAAATGTTCTTTCTGTGAATTATTTTTTCGTAAAGTTTCCGTTCGGCGAATTGTTTTGTTTTTCTGTGAACTATTTTCGGTCAGTTTTCCGGGTACAATTTTTTAGGCGCCAAACGTGATTCAAATCAAATCTAAAATAAATCAAATATTTCGTTTAAAAATTCAGCCATTGGGACCTTATTTCCGGTGACCCCTTAGAAAAAAGTTCCTTTCACGTGGACAGAATAATAACTCATGATAGATTCATTCGAAGTTAAAAAAACAAATTATTTTTGTATAGGTTGTGATAAAAATAACCCTTCGTTCAAGCACTAGTCAACCGTATTTTGAAGAAGTGTATAAAATTTAGACAAAATCGGTTAATTAGTTTTTAAAAAAATGAGGTTCGGAGAAATCGAATCAATTAAGTTTTCCTTCTTTTTCCCCTACTTTTTTCTCATTTTCTTCGTGTTTCAAACATTCTTTTCACTTTTTCCCCAACAGTAAAAAGTAGGGGAAAAAGTGATTATCTTTCTCCCACTAGCCGAGCGAAGCGAGGTTCGAAGTAATCAAATAAAATTTTTCCCCTACTTTTACTTTCCTGACCCACCTACTAGAAGGGAAAATATTGTGAACGAGCTAAAAAAAAATTTCGAGATAAAAACGGAAATACCCATTTTCGGGTCCCCTGAGACGATTAAGACCATTTCCAGACGGAAGTATGTCTGTCTGTCTGTGTGTATGTATGTGCGTGTGTGTATGTATGTGCGTGTGTGTATGTATGTGTGTGTGTGTATTCTTCCACGATAGGGGCCACACGTTTAATCTGATTCAGCTGAAATTTGGTATAGGGGTTTGGGTTACCCGTCGGAAGAACCCATTAGTATTTATACGACATCTGTCAAACGGAAGTATCACTATCAAAAAATGACAGATGCAATATGTCACGGAATTCGACTTGCAATATATCATTTGAAAGCCCTTGAAAAACTCTATTCAGAACAGTCAAAATTATTTCTCCAGCTATCACCTGTCAAAAATAAAAAAATGTCAAAATTTGAAACTTTAACATTAAATATCTGAAAAAATATTCGTGGATACTCGTCGGGAAAGTTTTGGGGCGACACAACCGATTTTTTTACTATTTTCTTAGTTTTAATCTTTTTTTTTCATTTTCTCCCCCCTTTTACCCCTACTTTTTCACCAAAACAAATGGATATCCTAACTGCACTTGATTGATTGCATTTGATTGACATGGAGTAGATAGTGGGAGAAAATTTACTCCCACTCTTTTTTCCCATGCTTATTACTATTTTCTTTACTTTTTTTGTTTTGATTCCGAGTTTTGGGGGTAATTCATTATTTGTTTTAGTAAAAAAGTATTGGAAAAAAGGGGATACAAATGCGGAATGGATGGTGGAGTAAACATTTTCCTCCACTCATTTTTCACATACATTTTTACTGTTTTCTTTATTTTTTTTTGTAATGATTCCTAGCAATGACCTCAATCAAATTTTGGGGATATTTCATACATGTTCTTTTCTATTTACCTATTAATAAAGAAGGATTTCTATTTGTTTTAGTAAAAAAGTATGGGAAAAAGAAGGGATAAAAAGTGGAAAAACATAAAGAAGTAGGAGAAAAAATAGTGGGAAAAAAATTGGATTTGATTGCTCCGAACCTCGCTTCGCTTGGTACGGCAATCATTTTCCCCTATATTTTTACTGTTTTCTTTATATTTTTATTTTGATTCCGAGAAATTACATCAATCAAGTTTGGGGGTATTTTATAAATTTTCTATTGCTGTAGGGGAGTAAAAAATAGGGGAAAAGAAGAGGAGAAAATGAGAAAAAAAGTTTGAAATATTTTGCCTTTTGAAATTGAGAGAAGCGAGCAAGAAAAACTGGTAAACATCCATTTTTTTGTTTCAAAAAGATCGTCGAAAGGTAAAATAGTTTTAGTGCTATGGGAATAATTTTTTTGATAGATTAGGGAGAAATAAATCCTAATGACATTTGACAACGAAATTTCAACCAATCAGAAGTAAGATTTTATTAAAATCATTATATTTCGCTAACGATATATTCTGGAAAGCTCAATAGAATTTTGTACACATATTTTATCATTGCGAAAATAATGAAGTAGATTTTGACCAAAAATAATCCTTCCCCGTTGGTAGACCTTTTTCTAGGTTGGCAAAACCGAGGGAACTCCCCCATTGAAAATTGTGATGTTGTCGTATATGTCACCGGGCGACTTTTGTCATCTCATCAGATGTCTAGAGTACGTATAATTCAAAAATAGTGAAATAAAAATGCGTGACTTTTGTCACCGGTGATTAAAACCGCCTGTGTCAAGATTAGAGCTCCGGAACTTCCCAAGTCTCTATCTTCTAGATTTTTACTTCAAAATTGACTTAAAAATTTGGGAAAATATTTTAGACATATTGTAAAATTTAATAAGACAAAAAAATCGATTTTTTAACATTACCAAACACATGTTACCCCTTAATATAAACAAAACTAGGTACGGATGTGGTTCCAAATTTAATAATCTAAGATTTGAAATAAATCTATTCTTATATTTTTTATACTAGTTGCAATAGTCCTAACTTTCTATAAAATCCCCATTCTTTATCATTCATCCGTGTTCTCAGAAGAGGAATTAAAGGAAACTTTGACCCAATTGGCAGCAAATCGTCCAAGCATGAAGCGTCAATTACGTTTTGTAAAAAAAAAAAGAACCGCAGAACTGGCGATTCCACTCATGGCATTTAAAATTTAAAGAGCAATTATGGGAGATTGGAATTGGATTGTAGGTTAGCGTTCAGCGTGAAAACAGTATAAATCTTCTTGTTCTCAATCGTATATCACGAAGCAGCCAAATGTTCGATTTTATTTGCTCTCTTTGGCACATGTACTTCATCATCATAATCTATAGTGAACGACTTTACGACATAAGATTGATGATCCAAATATTTACACAGAAAATAACGAAACTAAATATCAAACCGTCTTTAGTTTTTTATTGCTTTATTCGCACGATAGGGTTATTAACGCATACTTTTCTTTATTTTTTAGGAGTTTTTTCTAGGACAATACATCTTCTCAGGGTTTTTTTTAATTAGAAATATACATTATTGGTAAGTTAAAGGACTTTATATTTAGTTATTTTATAATACAGGATAACGCTTTCACCAATTTTTTTAAATACAAAACAATTATCAGTAACTCCTACATTAACTTAATAATTTGATAATACTAGAAGATACATAAAACAAAAAAATAAAATGGAAACTGAAATTTTCATTTTCATCTTTTATGTATACTTCTACAGAGACCAAAAAATTGTCTCTACAAGGGTAGTAAAAGGACGTAGATTTAGAAAAAAACGGAAGTTATCTCTATTATTATCTATGATAACAAATATTGAACCCGAAATAGTAGACCTGCCATTTTTTCAAGTTATTTATTAGTATGAATTTTTTAACATAATTTTAAATATTTTAGTAGTTATCAATTTTTAAAAAATATAGAATAACGCTTTCGCCATTTTTTTAAATACTAAAACAATTGTTAATAACTTCTAAATTATAGAGAATTAACGGAAAAAAAACTTAATATACGTTATGCACTAGAAGATTTATAAGACAGGGAAAAACTTAAATCAATTGATAATTAAAATAATTAAAAGTATTTACGAAAAAAAAAAGGTAAAAAGAAACAGATAGCGCACAGAAATTCTATTGTCATTTGCCTTTAAATTTATCAAAATCAGAGACAAAAAAAATTACATCGAAGTATTTTAATTTTTATGAAATATATAATTTCTCCATTTGAACAAAAATCGATACAAATGACGTAGAATTCGGAAAAAATGGCAGTTCTTGACTCTGTTTATTACTCTATGAAAAAACAAATATTAAATGCAAAATAGTAGACCTACTATTTTTTCAAATTATTTATAGAAAAGTATAATTTTTTAACGTTATCGTTTTTTAATTAATGCTATAGCACTTTCGCCATTTTTTTAATAAAAAATAATTCAACGAATAATAAAACACCAAGTCATACCACAATTATTTATATGATGTTAAAATTTTTAACAATTAAATGGCAACATATTTCGGCCAAACAATGGCCATCATCAGGCAGAAAGCGGTTAGTCAAGTACGACAAATTACACGATATGGTATGAAATTCACATAGTGAAAAAGGAAAACTTTAACCCAATCCTCTTAATATGACAAAAACCAAACATTTAAAAAACTTTTTTAAAAAATTGCTTCCTAAAAATCCATAATGGAGGGAGCAATACATAATAACTCCTAAATTATAGGGAATTAAGGAACAAAATTTGATAAAATTTTTTAATTTTTTTGTGAATTAGTTTCTTCGAAAAATATAAAATGGATAAAAAAATAAATACACCATTCGAAAGGTCTCAAAAAATACTATATGTGTGAATTATTTCATAATTTTTAATTAATGTTTGTAAAAGTTACAGCGATAAATGTAAAATTTGAAAATATTTCCATGATTTTTTTGTTAAAATTTAATTTTGTTAAATTTTTTATGATAATTTTTTCAATGTATTTTAGTCGAGAAAATTAAAAAAAAGTCTGTTTCTCATTTTGGACAGAATTTGATGAAAGTCTAATTATATTTATTGATTTATTATCGACTTAATTTTTTTTCTACCGTTAAAATTAAAATTGAAAAATTATAAAACTTACCATTGAATTTGTTATAGAACATTCTATGTTTTTATTTTTTTTTATTTTATTACGAAAATTTTAGGTTTTGTCAAAAAACAGCTGAAAAAGTTTCAAAAAGTTACTTGAACTTAAACAAAATTGAATAACTTTTGTAATATTCAAAATATGAAAATGCGATTTTTATCATTCGAAAAAGGATTAAAAGTTTTATTTTTACAATATACATTTTTTTTGGTTCTTTCTAATTTAATATTTAAAAATTTTACAGCAAAAAACAGAAGTTTTTTTAATTTTTTTGTGAACTAGTTTTTTCGAAAAATACAAAATAAATAAAAAATAAATAAATACACCGTGATAAAGGTCTCAAAAAGTACTATATGTGTGAATTATTTCATAATTTTAAATTAATGGTTGTAAAAGTTACAGCCATAAATGTAAAATTTGAAAATTTTCCTATAATTTTTTTCATTTGAAATTTAATTTAGTTAAATTTTTTAAGATAACTTTTTCAAAATATTTTAGTCCAGAAAATTCAAAAAAAAGTCTGTTTTTCCTTTTGGACAGAATTGGATGGATTATTATTTATCGATTTTAAAATCGACTAAATTTTTTTTCTACTGTTAAAATTAAAATTGAAAAATTATAAAACTTACCATTGAATTTGTAATAGAATATTTTATGTTTGTAATTTTTTTCAAAATTTTATTACAAAAATTTTAGGTTTTGTCAAAAAACAGCTGAAAAGATTTCCAAAATTTACTTGATCTTAAACAAAATTGAATAAATTTTGTAATATTCAAAACATCAAAATTTGATTTTTACCGTTCGAAAAAGGATAAAAGTTTTATATTTACAATATATTTTAGTTTTTTCTAATTTAATATTTAAAAATTGTACAGCAAAAAACTGAAATTTTTTTAAATTTTTTGTGAATTAGTTTTTCGAAAAATATAAAATGGATAAAAAAAAGAAATGAATTACAGCCATAAATGTAAAATTTAAAAATATTCCTTGTTTACACATGATTTTTTATTAGTTGAAATTTATGTATATATAAAACAAGGAGACGATTAAACCAGTACTTGCATTTTAACTTTATTGATTTTACATTTTTTTTAATATGACTAAAAATTAAATTTATGCTTAATTTGTTTTTAAGAAACTTATATAACTTTCTGTTTATTATTATACAGGTGTAATTAAAATTATTATTTTTTTTAATTCGCCTTATTAACCGACCAATAATGTTTTAAAGGTTCCTTGAAAATTTTTTTTTAAGAATCGGTGATAAATTTATATCGAACAGTCTACATTCAAGCGGTGTTGTGATATTGTTAATTGTAAAGTGTTTTTAAAGTGCGATTTTATTGTTTATTAAAATATTTACCAACGCTGATTTAACTAATATGGTTCTGGCTAGTTAAGCAAGAAATTGATATCGAGAACGAATTATTAATCAAACGGTTTCAACATTTACCCGAGATTGAATATTTAATATGCACAACACTCATATACGGAGTGTTGAAAATTTTTATGATTTATGGAATTTGAAATTTTTATTTCCTTATTTGAACCTTTTTTTAAAGGCTTGTTTTTCGATAACAATAAAAAAATGAAATTTTAATTACCTTTTTTAGCAGATAAGGCCTATTATTAAGTTCTTCTGGACTAATATTATTATTGGCACACGAGGCCTCGATGGGCTCAGCTCTATTAGCTTTTAACACTTTCACAGCCTGAAGTCTTCTTCGTAGGTTTTGGAGAGCGTAGGCTTCCTCGCGTTTTCGACTAGGCTGAAAAAAAAATACATTAATAAATACATTCCATATAAAAAATTTAATAGAATCAATATTAAAATTAATTACAAAATTAAACAAATCTTTTTCCACTATCATATATCTTTATTTATATTAGATTTTTTTATATAAATCTATATGTACTGTATGGTATATACAGTGCGACTCAAAAAGTCTGCACCATATGGGAAAAATTTTTATTATTCATTTGACAGAAAATTTTATTCTTGATAAAAGTTTATTCAGACAACGCTTTTAGTGACAGACGTTTTCACTTTCCAAGCCACTAGTTGCTACAGATTTTATATAGAAAATCCCACTTTTCTCAAAGTGGAATTATAACAACTGACCTTGACTTAAACAACTTGCTTGCTAGCAACTGTATGATACAGAATAGAGCCGTAGGTTATAATTTTTGGTGTATATTTTTCATTGTGGTTGAATAAAAATGGAAAAAAGGCGCCGTAGCACAAAAACGTCCCAAAAATTTAAAATTCAACTCAGGTAAATGAAACGGATTGCTTCCATCCCTAAGGATCCTTTGTTGCATCCGTACTTGATTTCTAAAACAGAAAGTTTAAAGTATATTTTTTAACATTTAATATGTACTTAATTCACAATAATTTCATAATCTATTAATATATTCATTATCCATAGATCCATTTTTATTTAAAACAGCAACTGTTGTCCAAGTTGATAAGCTTTAACAACCATAATTATTTGATTGCTGTGAAGCCACTTTTAGAGACAGACGTTTTCACTTTTCAAGCTACAGTTGCTACAGGTTTTACATAGAGAATCCCACTTTTCTCAAAGTGGAATTATACAACTTGCTTGCTAGCAACTGTATGATACAGAATAGAGTCGTATACCACGTTGGTTCTTGCTGGGCAACAATTAATTTTGTCACTAAAGTAGCTGGTACTGCCGCTGCGCAAAGGTTAAATTAATTTGCTGAAGAGAATCATCTTTGGTGACCGTGTAATAAGCAGATTTTCAAGATCCAGACTACTTCCATTGGGGGTATTTTAAAGAAAAATTTTACGTCAACAATCCCAAGCTCAGAACCGAAATCCGAGCGTTACAACCAGAAATCTTAGGAATGTGATGGAAAATAAGACCTCCAAAGAGCCCATCTTTGTGAGGTCGAAAACGGAGTGAATTATGCGCCACCCAGTATTATAGTTTGCTATTTTTTAAAATTTATAGATATCATGATATCATGTATATTTTACGTTTAAAAATAACAGCTTTGTTACTCCATTTGTATCTACCCTAAGAAACATGATACTATTTTTAAAAAGGGTCAAAGTCTTATTTTGCCATGTCGATCTGATATTTATGTAGATTAATTCTACCGTAGCGTGACGAGTTAGAATTGAGCACATAATTGTGAGAATCATTACAGTGGCTGCTCGTCGACTATGACAATGGCACTTATATTTGAAAACTTATTAGAATCTTCACAAACCCTCTTACTCTTATTTATTATTTATTTCTATGATGGAATAAAAATAATAATAAACATTACCTACAAATTAAGAAAAAAAATTAAAATTTATGAATACTGATTACTCTTCATTATCTTCTGATTATCACCATATAACTTAATTTTTCTAATTTTATATTTTACTTCTACAAAATTTCTCGAAATTAAATTTTCAAACTTATTTTTCTTCTTTAATTTTTTTTAAATTGAATTTTCTAACTTGATATTTCCTTCTCTATAGGTTTCGCCTTTATATAATTTTCATAATCTTGTTACCTTTTTTGTGATCACCTTTATTTTAAAACGTCTTCATTTGAATTTTGAAAAAAAAAATTTATTAAAAAAAACCATGTGTTGTATATAATTCTTTTTAGCCTTTTAAATCTTTACAACATTCAATACTTTTTTTTCTATAAAACATATCCTAGAATACGATTTTGATATTTTCGCGATGATGTCTGTGTGTGTGTGTGTGTTAGTGTGTGTGTGTGTGTGTGTGTGTGTGTGTGTGTGTGTGTGTGTGTGTGTATGTGTGTGTGTTAGTGTGTGTGTGTTAGTGTGTTAGGATGGATTATGTAGTAACGATAACTCAAAAAATACTGGATAAAAAAATTGAAATTTTGCATACAGGATTCGATTAGTTTTATAAAACTCTAAATGGGAAAAATATATTTGTCACTGAGAAATACGTATTAACAGTTTTAGTTTTTACGTTGATGATCTATTTTCATTTGATCATAACTTTAAAAATATAAAAGATAAAAAAATGAAATTTATGCAATTCGATTAGTTTTATAAAACTCTAAATGGGAAAAATATATTTGTCACTGAGAAATACGTATTAACAGTTTTAGTATTTACGTTGATGATCAATTTTCATTTGATCATAACTTTAAAAATATAAAAGATAAAAAAATGAAATTTATGCCATTCGATTAGTTTTATAAAACTCTAAATGGGAAAAATATATTTGTCACTGAGAAATACGTATTAACAGTTTTAGTATTTACGTTGATGATCAATTTTCATTTGATCATAACTTTAAAAATATAAAAGATAAAAAAATGAAATTTATGCAATTCGATTAGTTTTATAAAACTCTAAATGGGAAAAATATATTTGTCACTGAGAAATACGTATTAACAGTTTTAGTTTTTACGTTGATGATCAATTTTCATTTGATCATAACTTTAAAAATATAAAAGATAAAAAAATGAAATTTATGCCATTCGATTAGTTTTATAAAACTCTAAATGGGAAAAATATATTTGTCACTGAGAAATACGTATTAACAGTTTTAGTTTTTACGTTGATGATCAATTTTCATTTGATCATAACTTTAAAAATAAAAGATAAAAAAATGAAATTTATGCAATTCGATTAGTTTTATAAAACTCTAAATGGGAAAAATATATTTGTCACTGAGAAATACGTATTAACAGTTTTAGTTTTTACGTTGATGATCAATTTTCATTTGATCATAACTTTAAAAATATAAAAGATAAAAAAATGAAATTTATGCAATTCGATTAGTTTTATAAAACTCTAAATGGGAAAAATATATTTGTCACTGAGAAATACGTATTAACAGTTTTAGTATTTACGTTGATGATCAATTTTCATTTGATCATAACTTTAAAAATATAAAAGATAAAAAAATGAAATTTATGCCATTCGATTAGTTTTATAAAGCTCTAAATGGGAAAAATATATTTGTCACTGAGAAATACGTATTAACAGTTTTAGTATTTACGTTGATGATCAATTTTCATTTGATCATAACTTAAAAAATATAAAAGATAAAAAAATGAAATTTATGCCAATCGATTAGTTTTATAAAACTCTAAATGGGAAAAATATATTTGTCACTGAGAAATACGTATTAACAGTTTTAGTATTTACGTTGATGATCAATTTTCATTTGATCATAACTTTAAAAACATAAAAGATAAAAAAATGAAATTTATGCCAATCGATTAGTTTTATAAAACTCTAAATGGGAAAAATATATTTGTCACTGAGAAATACGTATTAACAGTTTTAGTTTTTACGTTGATGATCTATTTTCATTTGATCATAACTTTAAAAATATAAAAGATAAAAAAATGAAATTTATGCAATTCGATTAGTTTTATAAAACTCTAAATGGGAAAAATATATTTGTCACTGAGAAATACGTATTAACAGTTTTAGTTTTTACGTTGATGATCAATTTTCATTTGATCATAACTTTAAAAATATAAAAGATAAAAAAATGAAATTTATGCCAATCGATTAGTTTTATAAAACTCTAAATGGGAAAAATATATTTGTCACTGAGAAATACGTATTAACAGTTTTAGTTTTTACGTTGATGATCAATTTTCATTTGATCATAACTTTAAAAATATAAAAGATAAAAAAATGAAATTTATGCCAATCGATTAGTTTTATAAAACTCTAAATGGGAAAAATATATTTGTCACTGAGAAATACGTATTAACAGTTTTAGTTTTTACGTTGATGATCTATTTTCATTTGATCATAACTTTAAAAATATAAAAGATAAAAAAATGAAATTTATGCAATTCGATTAGTTTTATAAAACTCTAAATGGGAAAAATATATTTGTCACTGAGAAATACGTATTAACAGTTTTAGTTTTTACGTTGATGATCTATTTTCATTTGATCATAACTTTAAAAATATAAAAGATAAAAAAATGAAATTTATGCAATTCGATTAGTTTTATAAAACTCTAAATGGGAAAAATATATCTGTCACTGAGAAATACGTATTAACAGTTTTAGTTTTTACGTTGATGATCAATTTTCATTTGATCATAACTTTAAAAATATAAAAGATAAAAAAATGAAATTTATGCCATTCGATTAGTTTTATAAAACTCTAAATGGGAAAAATATATATGTCACTGAGAAATACGTATTAACAGTTTTAGTTTTTACGTTGATGATCAATTTTCATTTGATCATAACTTTAAAAATATAAAAGATAAAAAAATGAAATTTATGCCATTCGATTAGTTTTATAAATCTCTAAATGGGAAAAATATATTTGTCACTGAGAAATACGTATTAACAGTTTTAGTTTTTACGTTGATGATCTATTTTCATTTGATCATAACTTTAAAAATATAAAAGATAAAAAAATGAAATTTATGCAATTCGATTAGTTTTATAAAACTCTAAATGGGAAAAATATATTTGTCACTGAGAAATACGTATTAACAGTTTTAGTTTTTACGTTGATGATCAATTTTCATTTGATCATAACTTTAAAAATATAAAAGATAAAAAAATGAAATTTATGCCATTCGATTAGTTTTATAAATCTCTAAATGGGAAAAATATATTTGTCACTGAGAAATACGTATTAACAGTTTTAGTTTTTACGTTGATGATCAATTTTCATTTGATCATAACTTTAAAAATATAAAAGATAAAAAAATGAAATTTATGCCATTCGATTAGTTTTATAAAACTCTAAATGGGAAAAATATATTTGTCACTGAGAAATACGTATTAACAGTTTTAGTATTTACGTTGATGATCAATTTTCATTTGATCATAACTTTAAAAATATAAAAGATAAAAAAATGAAATTTATGGCATTCGATTAGTTTTATAAAACTCTAAATGGGAAAAATATATTTGTCACTGAGAAATACGTATTAACAGTTTTAGTTTTTACGTTGATGATCAATTTTCATTTGATCATAACTTTAAAAATATAAAAGATAAAAAAATGAAATTTATGGCATTCGATTAGTTTTATAAAACTCTAAATGGGAAAAATATATTTGTCACTGAGAAATACGTATTAACAGTTTTAGTTTTTACGTTGATGATCAATTTTCATTTGATCATAACTTTAAAAATATAAAAGATAAAAAAATGAAATTTATGCCATTCGATTAGTTTTATAAAACTCTAAATGGGAAAAATATATTTGTCACTGAGAAATACGTATTAACAGTTTTAGTTTTTACGATGATGATCAATTTTCATTTGATCATAACTTTAAAAATATAAAAGATAAAAAAATGAAATTTATGCCATTCGATTAGTTTTATAAAACCCTAAATGGGAAAAATATATTTGTCACTGAGAAATACGTATTAACAGTTTTAGTATTTACGTTGATGATCAATTTTCATTTGATCATAACTTTAAAAATATAAAAGATAAAAAAATGAAATTTATGCCATTCGATTAGTTTTATAAAACTCTAAATGGGAAAAATATATTTGTCACTGAGAAATACGTATTAACAGTTTTAGTTTTTACGATGATGATCAATTTTCATTTGATCATAACTTTAAAAATATAAAAGATAAAAAAATGAAATTTATGCCATTCGATTAGTTTTATAAAACCCTAAATGGGAAAAATATATTTGTCACTGAGAAATACGTATTAACAGTTTTAGTATTTACGTTGATGATCAATTTTCATTTGATCATAACTTTAAAAATATAAAAGATAAAAAAATGAAATTTATGCCATTCGATTAGTTTTATAAAACTCTAAATGGGAAAAATATATTTGTCACTGAGAAATACGTATTAACAGTTTTAGTATTTACGTTGATGATCAATTTTCATTTGATCATAACTTTAAAAATATAAAAGATAAAAAAATGAAATTTATGCAATTCGATTAGTTTTATAAAACTCTAAATGGGAAAAATATATATGTCACTGAGAAATACGTATTAACAGTTTTAGTTTTTACGTTGATGATCAATTTTCATTTGATCATAACTTTAAAAATATAAAAGATAAAAAAATGAAATTTATGCCAATCGATTAGTTTTATAAAACTCTAAATGGGAAAAATATATTTGTCACTGAGAAATACGTATTAACAGTTTTAGTTTTTACGTTGATGATCTATTTTCATTTGATCATAACTTTAAAAATATAAAAGATAAAAAAATGAAATTTATGCAATTCGATTAGTTTTATAAAACTCTAAATGGGAAAAATATATTTGTCACTGAGAAATACGTATTAACAGTTTTAGTTTTTACGTTGATGATCAATTTTCATTTGATCATAACTTTAAAAATATAAAAGATAAAAAAATGAAATTTATGCCATTCGATTAGTTTTATAAAACTCTAAATGGGAAAAATATATATGTCACTGAGAAATACGTATTAACAGTTTTAGTTTTTACGTTGATGATCAATTTTCATTTGATCATAACTTTAAAAATATAAAAGATAAAAAAATGAAATTTATGCCATTCGATTAGTTTTATAAATCTCTAAATGGGAAAAATATATTTGTCACTGAGAAATACGTATTAACAGTTTTAGTTTTTACGTTGATGATCTATTTTCATTTGATCATAACTTTAAAAATATAAAAGATAAAAAAATGAAATTTATGCAATTCGATTAGTTTTATAAAACTCTAAATGGGAAAAATATATTTGTCACTGAGAAATACGTATTAACAGTTTTAGTTTTTACGTTGATGATCAATTTTCATTTGATCATAACTTTAAAAATATAAAAGATAAAAAAATGAAATTTATGCCATTCGATTAGTTTTATAAATCTCTAAATGGGAAAAATATATTTGTCACTGAGAAATACGTATTAACAGTTTTAGTATTTACGTTGATGATCAATTTTCATTTGATCATAACTTTAAAAATATAAAAGATAAAAAAATGAAATTTATGCCATTCGATTAGTTTTATAAAACTCTAAATGGGAAAAATATATTTGTCACTGAGAAATACGTATTAACAGTTTTAGTATTTACGTTGATGATCAATTTTCATTTGATCATAACTTTAAAAATATAAAAGATAAAAAAATGAAATTTATGCCATTCGATTAGTTTTATAAAACTCTAAATGGGAAAAATATATTTGTCACTGAGAAATACGTATTAACAGTTTTAGTATTTACGTTGATGATCAATTTTCATTTGATCATAACTTTAAAAATATAAAAGATAAAAAAATGAAATTTATGGCATTCGATTAGTTTTATAAAACTCTAAATGGGAAAAATATATTTGTCACTGAGAAATACGTATTAACAGTTTTAGTTTTTACGATGATGATCAATTTTCATTTGATCATAACTTTAAAAATATAAAAGATAAAAAAATGAAATTTATGCCATTCGATTAGTTTTATAAAACTCTAAATGGGAAAAATATATTTGTCACTGAGAAATACGTATTAACAGTTTTAGTTTTTACGTTGATGATCAATTTTCATTTGATCATAACTTTAAAAATATAAAAGATAAAAAAATGAAATTTATGGCATTCGATTAGTTTTATAAAACTCTAAATGGGAAAAATATATTTGTCACTGAGAAATACGTATTAACAGTTTTAGTTTTTACGTTGATGATCAATTTTCATTTGATCATAACTTTAAAAATATAAAAGATAAAAAAATGAAATTTATGCCATTCGGTTAGTTTTATAAAACTCTAAATGGGAAAAATATATATGTCACTGAGAAATACGTATTAACAGTTTTAGTTTTTACGTTGATGATCAATTTTCATTTGATCATAACTTTAAAAATATAAAAGATAAAAAAATGAAATTTATGCCATTCGATTAGTTTTATAAAACTCTAAATGGGAAAAATATATTTGTCACTGAGAAATACGTATTAACAGTTTTAGTATTTAAGTTGATGATCAATTTTCATTTGATCATAACTTTAAAAATATAAAAGATAAAAAAATGAAATTTATGCCATTCGATTAGTTTTATAAAACTCTAAATGGGAAAAATATATTTGTCACTGAGAAATACGTATTAACAGTTTTAGTATTTACGTTGATGATCAATTTTCATTTGATCATAACTTTAAAAATATAAAAGATAAAAAAATGAAATTTATGCCATTCGATTAGTTTTATAAAACTCTAAATGGGAAAAATATATTTGTCACTGAGAAATACGTATTAACAGTTTTAGTATTTACATTGATGATCAATTTTCATTTGATCATAACTTTAAAAATATAAAAGATAAAAAAATGAAATTTATGGCATTCGATTAGTTTTATAAAACTCTAAATGGGAAAAATATATTTGTCACTGAGAAATACGTATTAACAGTTTTAGTTTTTACGTTGATGATCAATTTTCATTTGATCATAACTTTAAAAACATAAAAGATAAAAAAATGAAATTTATGCCATTCGATTAGTTTTATAAAACTCTAAATGGGAAAAATATATATGTCACTGAGAAATACGTATTAACAGTTTTAGTTTTTACGTTGATGATCAATTTTCATTTGATCATAACTTTAAAAATATAAAAGATAAAAAAATGAAATTTATGCCATTCGATTAGTTTTATAAAACTCTAAATGGGAAAAATATATTTGTCACTGAGAAATACGTATTAACAGTTTTAGTATTTACGTTGATGATCAATTTTCATTTGATCATAACTTTAAAAATATAAAAGATAAAAAAATGAAATTTATGGCATTCGATTAGTTTTATAAAACTCTAAATGGGAAAAATATATTTGTCACTGAGAAATACGTATTAACAGTTTTAGTTTTTACGATGATGATCAATTTTCATTTGATCATAACTTTAAAAATATAAAAGATAAAAAAATGAAATTTATGCCATTCGATTAGTTTTATAAAACTCTAAATGGGAAAAATATATTTGTCACTGAGAAATACGTATTAACAGTTTTAGTTTTTACGTTGATGATCAATTTTCATTTGATCATAACTTTAAAAATATAAAAGATAAAAAAATGAAATTTATGGCATTCGATTAGTTTTATAAAACTCTAAATGGGAAAAATATATTTGTCACTGAGAAATACGTATTAACAGTTTTAGTTTTTACGTTGATGATCAATTTTCATTTGATCATAACTTTAAAAATATAAAAGATAAAAAAATGAAATTTATGCCATTCGGTTAGTTTTATAAAACTCTAAATGGGAAAAATATATATGTCACTGAGAAATACGTATTAACAGTTTTAGTTTTTACGTTGATGATCAATTTTCATTTGATCATAACTTTAAAAATATAAAAGATAAAAAAATGAAATTTATGCCATTCGATTAGTTTTATAAAACTCTAAATGGGAAAAATATATTTGTCACTGAGAAATACGTATTAACAGTTTTAGTATTTAAGTTGATGATCAATTTTCATTTGATCATAACTTTAAAAATATAAAAGATAAAAAAATGAAATTTATGCCATTCGATTAGTTTTATAAAACTCTAAATGGGAAAAATATATTTGTCACTGAGAAATACGTATTAACAGTTTTAGTATTTACGTTGATGATCAATTTTCATTTGATCATAACTTTAAAAATATAAAAGATAAAAAAATGAAATTTATGCCATTCGATTAGTTTTATAAAACTCTAAATGGGAAAAATATATTTGTCACTGAGAAATACGTATTAACAGTTTTAGTATTTACATTGATGATCAATTTTCATTTGATCATAACTTTAAAAATATAAAAGATAAAAAAATGAAATTTATGGCATTCGATTAGTTTTATAAAACTCTAAATGGGAAAAATATATTTGTCACTGAGAAATACGTATTAACAGTTTTAGTTTTTACGTTGATGATCAATTTTCATTTGATCATAACTTTAAAAACATAAAAGATAAAAAAATGAAATTTATGCCATTCGATTAGTTTTATAAAACTCTAAATGGGAAAAATATATATGTCACTGAGAAATACGTATTAACAGTTTTAGTTTTTACGTTGATGATCAATTTTCATTTGATCATAACTTTAAAAATATAAAAGATAAAAAAATGAAATTTATGCCATTCGATTAGTTTTATAAAACTCTAAATGGGAAAAATATATATGTCACTGAGAAATACGTATTAACAGTTTTAGTTTTTACGTTGATGATCAATTTTCATTTGATCATAACTTTAAAAATATAAAAGATAAAAAAATGAAATTTATGCCATTCGATTAGTTTTATAAAACTCTAAATGGGAAAAATATATTTGTCACTGAGAAATACGTATTAACAGTTTTAGTTTTTACGTTGATGATCAATTTTCATTTGATCATAACTTTAAAAATATAAAAGATAAAAAAATGAAATTTATGCCATTCGATTAGTTTTATAAATCTCTAAATGGGAAAAATATATTTGTCACTGAGAAATACGTATTAACAGTTTTAGTTTTTACGTTGATGATCAATTTTCATTTGATCATAACTTTAAAAACATAAAAGATAAAAAAATGAAATTTATGCCATTCGATTAGTTTTATAAAACTCTAAATGGGAAAAATATATTTGTCACTGAGAAATACGTATTAACAGTTTTAGTTTTTACGTTGATGATCAATTTTCATTTGATCATAACTTTAAAAATATAAAAGATAAAAAAATGAAATTTATGCCATTCGATTAGTTTTATAAAACTCTAAATGGGAAAAATATATATGTCACTGAGAAATACGTATTAACAGTTTTAGTTTTTACGTTGATGATCAATTTTCATTTGATCATAACTTTAAAAATATAAAAGATAAAAAAATGAAATTTATGCCATTCGATTAGTTTTATAAAACTCTAAATGGGAAAAATATATTTGTCGCTGAGAAATACGTATTAACGGTTTTAGTTTTTACGTTGATGATCAATTTTCATTTGATCATAACTTTAAAAATATAAAAGATAAAAAAATGAAATTTATGCCATTCGATTAGTTTTATAAAACTCTAAATGAGAAAAATATATTTGTCACTGAGAAATACGTATTAACAGTTTTAGTATTTACGTTGATGATCAATTTTCATTTGATCATAACTTTAAAAATATAAAAGATAAAAAAATGAAATTTATGCCATTCGATTAGTTTTATAAAACTCTAAATGGGAAAAATATATTTGTCACTGAGAAATACGTATTAACAGTTTTAGTATTTACGTTGATGATCAATTTTCATTTGATCATAACTTTAAAAATATAAAAGATAAAAAAATGAAATTTATGCCATTCGATTAGTTTTATAAAACTCTAAATGGGAAAAATATATTTGTCACTGAGAAATACGTATTAACAGTTTTAGTATTTACGTTGATGATCAATTTTCATTTGATCATAACTTTAAAAATATAAAAGATAAAAAAATGAAATTTATGGCATTCGATTAGTTTTATAAAACTCTAAATGGGAAAAATATATTTGTCACTGAGAAATACGTATTAACAGTTTTAGTTTTTACGATGATGATCAATTTTCATTTGATCATAACTTTAAAAATATAAAAGATAAAAAAATGAAATTTATGCCATTCGATTAGTTTTATAAAACTCTAAATGGGAAAAATATATTTGTCACTGAGAAATACGTATTAACAGTTTTAGTATTTACGTTGATGATCAATTTTCATTTGATCATAACTTTAAAAATATAAAAGATAAAAAAATGAAATTTATGGCATTCGATTAGTTTTATAAAACTCTAAATGGGAAAAATATATTTGTCACTGAGAAATACGTATTAACAGTTTTAGTTTTTACGATGATGATCAATTTTCATTTGATCATAACTTTAAAAATATAAAAGATAAAAAAATGAAATTTATGCCATTCGATTAGTTTTATAAAACTCTAAATGGGAAAAATATATTTGTCACTGAGAAATACGTATTAACAGTTTTAGTTTTTACGTTGATGATCAATTTTCATTTGATCATAACTTTAAAAATATAAAAGATAAAAAAATGAAATTTATGGCATTCGATTAGTTTTATAAAACTCTAAATGGGAAAAATATATTTGTCACTGAGAAATACGTATTAACAGTTTTAGTTTTTACGTTGATGATCAATTTTCATTTGATCATAACTTTAAAAATATAAAAGATAAAAAAATGAAATTTATGCCATTCGATTAGTTTTATAAAACTCTAAATGGGAAAAATATATTTGTCACTGAGAAATACGTATTAACAGTTTTAGTATTTAAGTTGATGATCAATTTTCATTTGATCATAACTTTAAAAATATAAAAGATAAAAAAATGAAATTTATGCCATTCGATTAGTTTTATAAAACTCTAAATGGGAAAAATATATTTGTCACTGAGAAATACGTATTAACAGTTTTAGTATTTACGTTGATGATCAATTTTCATTTGATCATAACTTTAAAAATATAAAAGATAAAAAAATGAAATTTATGCCATTCGATTAGTTTTATAAAACTCTAAATGGGAAAAATATATTTGTCACTGAGAAATACGTATTAACAGTTTTAGTATTTACATTGATGATCAATTTTCATTTGATCATAACTTTAAAAATATAAAAGATAAAAAAATGAAATTTATGGCATTCGATTAGTTTTATAAAACTCTAAATGGGAAAAATATATTTGTCACTGAGAAATACGTATTAACAGTTTTAGTTTTTACGTTGATGATCAATTTTCATTTGATCATAACTTTAAAAACATAAAAGATAAAAAAATGAAATTTATGCCATTCGATTAGTTTTATAAAACTCTAAATGGGAAAAATATATATGTCACTGAGAAATACGTATTAACAGTTTTAGTTTTTACGTTGATGATCAATTTTCATTTGATCATAACTTTAAAAATATAAAAGATAAAAAAATGAAATTTATGCCATTCGATTAGTTTTATAAAACTCTAAATGGGAAAAATATATATGTCACTGAGAAATACGTATTAACAGTTTTAGTTTTTACGTTGATGATCAATTTTCATTTGATCATAACTTTAAAAATATAAAAGATAAAAAAATGAAATTTATGCCATTCGATTAGTTTTATAAATCTCTAAATGGGAAAAATATATTTGTCACTGAGAAATACGTATTAACAGTTTTAGTTTTTACGTTGATGATCAATTTTCATTTGATCATAACTTTAAAAACATAAAAGATAAAAAAATGAAATTTATGCCATTCGATTAGTTTTATAAAACTCTAAATGGGAAAAATATATTTGTCACTGAGAAATACGTATTAACAGTTTTAGTTTTTACGTTGATGATCAATTTTCATTTGATCATAACTTTAAAAATATAAAAGATAAAAAAATGAAATTTATGCCATTCGATTAGTTTTATAAAACTCTAAATGGGAAAAATATATATGTCACTGAGAAATACGTATTAACAGTTTTAGTTTTTACGTTGATGATCAATTTTCATTTGATCATAACTTTAAAAATATAAAAGATAAAAAAATGAAATTTATGCCATTCGATTAGTTTTATAAAACTCTAAATGGGAAAAATATATTTGTCGCTGAGAAATACGTATTAACGGTTTTAGTTTTTACGTTGATGATCAATTTTCATTTGATCATAACTTTAAAAATATAAAAGATAAAAAAATGAAATTTATGCCATTCGATTAGTTTTATAAATCTCTAAATGGGAAAAATATATTTGTCACTGAGAAATACGTATTAACAGTTTTAGTTTTTACGTTGATGATCAATTTTCATTTGATCATAACTTTAAAAATATAAAAGATAAAAAAATGAAATTTATGCCATTCGATTAGTTTTATAAAACTCCAAATGGGAAAAATATATTTGTCACTGAGAAATACGTATTAACAGTTTTAGTTTTTACGTTGATGATCAATTTTCATTTGATCATAACTTTAAAAATATAAAAGATAAAAAAATGAAATTTATGCCATTCGATTAGTTTTATAAAACTCTAAATGGGAAAAATATATATGTCACTGAGAAATACGTATTAACAGTTTTAGTTTTTACGTTGATGATCAATTTTCATTTGATCATAACTTTAAAAACATAAAAGATAAAAAAATGAAATTTATGCCATTCGATTAGTTTTATAAAACTCTAAATGAGAAAAATATATTTGTCACTGAGAAATACGTATTAACGGTTTTAGTTTTTACGTTGATGATCAATTTTCATTTGATCATAACTTTAAAAATATAAAAGATAAAAAAATGAAATTTATGCCATTCGATTAGTTTTATAAAACTCTAAATGAGAAAAATATATTTGTCACTGAGAAATACGTATTAACGGTTTTAGTTTTTACGTTGATGATCAATTTTCATTTGATCATAACTTTAAAAATATAAAAGATAAAAAAATGAAATTTATGCCATTCGATTAGTTTTATAAAACTCTAAATGGGAAAAATATATTTGTCGCTGAGAAATACGTATTAACGGTTTTAGTTTTTACGTTGATGATCAATTTTCATTTGATCATAACTTTAAAAATATAAAAGATAAAAAAATGAAATTTATGCCAATCGATTAGTTTTATAAATCTCTAAATGGGAAAAATATATTTGTCCCTGAGAAATACGTATTAACAGTTTTAGTTTTTACGTTGATGATCAATTTTCATTTAATCATAACTTTAAAAATATAAAAGATAAAAAAATGAAATTTATGGCATTCGATTAGTTTTATAAAACTCTAAATGAGAAAAATATATTTGTCACTGAGAAATACGTATTAACGGTTTTAGTTTTTACGTTGATGATCAATTTTCATTTGATCATAACTTTAAAAATATAAAAGATAAAAAAATGAAATTTATGCCATTCGATTAGTTTTATAAAACTCTAAATGGGAAAAATATATTTGTCGCTGAGAAATACGTATTAACAGTTTTAGTTTTTACGTTGATAATCAATTTTCATTTGATCATAACTTTAAAAATATAAAAGATAAAAAAATGAAATTTATGCCATTCGATTAGTTTTATAAAACTCTAAATGAGAAAAATATATTTGTCGCTGAGAAATACGTATTAACGGTTTTAGTTTTTACGTTGATGATCAATTTTCATTTGATCATAACTTTAAAAATATAAAAGATAAAAAAATGAAATTTATGCCATTCGATTAGTTTTATAAAACTCTAAATGAGAAAAATATATTTGTCGCTGAGAAATACGTATTAACGGTTTTAGTTTTTACGTTGATGATCAATTTTCATTTGATCATAACTTTAAAAATATAAATGATAAAAAAATGAAATTTATGCCATTCGATTAGTTTTATAAAACTCTAAATGGGAAAAATATATTTGTCGCTGAGAAATACGTATTGACAGTTTTAGTTTTTACGTTGATGATCAATTTTCATTTGATCATAACTTTAAAAATATAAAAGATAAAAAAATGAAATTTATGCCATTCGATTAGTTTTATAAAACTCTAAATGGGAAAAATATATTTGTCGCTGAGAAATACGTATTAACGGTTTTAGTTTTTACGTTGATGATCAATTTTCATTTGATCATAACTTTAAAAATATAAAAGATAAAAAAATGAAATTTATGCCATTCGATTAGTTTAATAAAACTCTAAATGGGAAAAATATATTTGTCGCTGAGAAATACGTATTAACGGTTTTAGTTTTTACGTTGATGATCAATTTTCATTTGATCATAACTTTAAAAATATAAAAGATAAAAAAATGAAATTTATGCCATTCGATTAGTTTAATAAAACTCTAAATGGGAAAAATATATTTGTCGCTGAGAAATACGTATTAACAGTTTTAGTTTTTACGTTGATGATCAATTTTCATTTGATCATAACTTTAAAAATATAAAAGATAAAAAAATGAAATGTATGCCATTCGATTAGTTTTATAAAACTCTAAATGGGAAAAATATATTTGTCACTGAGAAATACGTATTAACAGTTTTAGTTTTTACGTTGATGATCAATTTTCATTTGATCATAACTTTAAAAATATAAAAGATAAAAAAATGAAATTTATGCCATTCGATTAGTTTTATAAATCTCTAAATGGGAAAAATATATTTGTCACTGAGAAATACGTATTAACAGTTTTAGTTTTTACGTTGATGATCAATTTTCATTTGATCATAACTTTAAAAATATAAAAGATAAAAAAATGAAATTTATGCCATTCGATTAGTTTTATAAAACTCTAAATGGGAAAAATATATTTGTCACTGAGAAATACGTATTAACAGTTTTAGTTTTTACGTTGATGATCAATTTTCATTTGATCATAACTTTAAAAATATAAAAGATAAAAAAATGAAATTTATGCCATTCGATTAGTTTTATAAAACTCTAAATGGGAAAAATATATTTGTCACTGAGAAATACGTATTAACAGTTTTAGTTTTTACGTTGATGATCAATTTTCATTTGATCATAACTTTAAAAATATAAAAGATAAAAAAATGAAATTTATGCCATTCGATTAGTTTTATAAAACTCTAAATTGGAAAAATATATTTGTCACTGAGAAATACGTATTAACAGTTTTAGTTTTTACGTTGATGATCAATTTTCATTTGATCATAACTTTAAAAATATAAAAGATAAAAAAATGAAATTTATGCCATTCGATTAGTTTTATAAAACTCTAAATGGGAAAAATATATTTGTCACTGAGAAATACGTATTAACAGTTTTAGTTTTTACGTTGATGATCAATTTTCATTTGATCATAACTTTAAAAATATAAAAGATAAAAAAATGAAATTTATGCCATTCGATTAGTTTTATAAATCTCTAAATGGGAAAAATATATTTGTCACTGAGAAATACGTATTAACAGTTTTAGTTTTTACGTTGATGATCAATTTTCATTTGATCATAACTTTAAAAATAAAAAAGATAAAAAAATGAAATTTATGCCATTCGATTAGTTTTATAAAACTCTAAATGGGAAAAATATATTTGTCATTGAGAAATACGTATTAACAGTTTTAGTTTTTACGTTGATGATCAATTTTCATTTGATCATAACTTTAAAAATATAAAAGATAAAAAAATGAAATTTATGCCATTCGATTAGTTTTATAAAACTCTAAATGGGAAAAATATATTTGTCACTGAGAAATACGTATTAACAGTTTTAGTTTTTACGTTGATGATCAATTTTCATTTGATCATAACTTTAAAAATATAAAAGATAAAAAAATGAAATTTATGCCATTCGATTAGTTTTATAAAACTCTAAATGGTAAAAATATATTTGTCGCTGAGAAATACGTATTAACAGTTTTAGTTTTTACGTTGATGATCAATTTTCATTTGATCATAACTTTAAAAATATAAAAGATAAAAAAATGAAATTTATGCCATTCGATTAGTTTTATAAAACTCTAAATGGGAAAAATATATTTGTCATTGAGAAATACGTATTAACAGTTTTAGTTTTTACGTTGATGATCAATTTTCATTTGATCATAACTTTAAAAATATAAAAGATAAAAAAATGAAATTTATGCCATTCGATTAGTTTTATAAAACTCTAAATGGGAAAAATATATTTGTCATTGAGAAATACGTATTAACAGTTTTAGTTTTTACGTTGATGATCAATTTTCATTTGATCATAACTTTAAAAATATAAAAGATAAAAAAATGAAATTTATGCCATTCGATTAGTTTTATAAAACTCTAAATGGGAAAAATATATTTGTCACTGAGAAATACGTATTAACAGTTTTAGTTTTTACGTTGATGATCAATTTTCATTTGATCATAACTTTAAAAATATAAAAGATAAAAAAATGAAATTTATGCCATTCGATTAGTTTTATAAAACTCTAAATGGGAAAAATATATTTGTCACTGAGAAATACGTATTAACAGTTTTAGTTTTTACGTTGATGATCAATTTTCATTTGATCATAACTTTAAAAATATAAAAGATAAAAAAATGAAATTTATGCCATTCGATTAGTTTTATAAAACTCTAAATGGTAAAAATATATTTGTCGCTGAGAAATACGTATTAACAGTTTTAGTTTTTACGTTGATGATCAATTTTCATTTGATCATAACTTTAAAAATATAAAAGATAAAAAAATGAAATTTATGCCATTCGATTAGTTTTATAAAACTCTAAATGGGAAAAATATATTTGTCACTGAGAAATACGTATTAACAGTTTTAGTTTTTACGTTGATGATCAATTTTCATTTGATCATAACTTTAAAAATATAAAAGATAAAAAAATGAAATTTATGCCATTCGATTAGTTTTATAAAACTCTAAATTGGAAAAATATATTTGTCACTGAGAAATACGTATTAACAGTTTTAGTTTTTACGTTGATGATCAATTTTCATTTGATCATAACTTTAAAAATATAAAAGATAAAAAAATGTAATTTATGCCATTCGATTAGTTTTATAAAACTCTAAATGGGAAAAATATATTTGTCACTGAGAAATACGTATTAACAGTTTTAGTTTTTACGTTGATGATCAATTTTCATTTGATCATAAGTATATACAGTTTGCCTTAAAACGAAATTTTTCAGAAAAATCTTATAACGTATTCTAAAAATCAAAATTGTATAGGTTATACAATTCAAAAATCAAAAAATCTTGCTCTTATTGTGCTGTATATACAGTGTGTCACAAATTGTGATTTTTTTAAAAGAAATCTTAGGAATGTACAGTGTGTTTCAAGCGTTTTTTTCAGTAATGAATTGTCTTAAAACAAGATTTTTCAGAAAATTTTATGAATTATATAAAATCTATTTTAATAATTTTTGTAAGGTATATACAGTGTGTCCCAAGTTGATTTTTTTAGCAATGAATTTTATTGAGGTTTATACAGTTTGTCTTAAAACGAAATTTTTCAGAAAAATCTTATAACGTATATACAGTGCGTTCTAAAAATCAAAATTCTTGTAAGATGTATACAGTGTGTTTCAAAGTTCAATTTAAAAAAATCTTCCAAGGTGCATAAAAAAATTTTGTTAATTGTATACAGTACGTCCCAAAAAGCAAATTCTTGTAAGTTCTTACAAATTAAATTTTTAAATTACTTGGATATGGTTAATATTTAATTTGTTGTTATTACACCACATGAAATAAATCATTCAAAACTTTATTAAAGATTTTATTCACAATAAAAAATAAACATACACCCTTTCCCAAAAATTCATACTTTATCTTACTCTGACCATCTTTAAATTAATTATTCTGATAATTTAGTCTATTTGTATTTACTAAAAAAATAAGGCAATATAAACACAGTATTCTTGTCAATATTTTTAATTAACTATTTTTTGACTTTCAACTTTTTATTCCAATTTTCCCATACCGACTTCCAAAATGTCTAAAATATTAATATTTTCTTCTTTCTTACGGACAGAAAGCTATAAGTAGTGTAAACAGTAGTTTCGTAGTCCCCCGATTTTTTTTGAATTTTAATTGTTACAAAAATCAAAAAAATATAGATAAAGAGATAAAGGTAACTAGGCTTATACTCTCGAAAATTTTGAAAATATGTTTTAGTTTTTTCTGAAAAAAATAGTGAATACATTTTTTAATAAATCATGCTCTTAATTACCAATCTTCTTTATATTGTAATTTCTTTTTTTAATTAAAGGTTGTTTTTTTCTTTTTAACAAACCAAAAAAAAACGCGTACATCCTTTTTATAAAATTTTCTTCAATAATCTTGTGAATACTGATTTAACTCATATTTACCTGTTGTAAACTGACATTAAGTATCAGTAATGTCACAAAAATGAACATAAATCATGCCCCATATCTACGCTACTATGTTTATGCCTATGTATCAAATTTTATCAAAAAATATTTAGAACTTATTATATTTAATAAAAAAAAAAACTAATTATTTTACCTTTTTACTTTTTCGATCTTATTCCAATAACAATTAATTTTAAATACATTTATACATATTGGAAAATTTAAAATAACATTTTTATTGATAGAGTCTTTATTATTATTATTACAATTTAATTATTTTCTTTCATAGTTTCTAATATGCCGCCAAGAAAAAAAAAAGACTCACTTGATAGGAAGCAGCAGAAGGAAGTACAGCGAACTGCGGTTCAGCTGGTTGTCTCGTAGCTGTGAGCAACTGCTTGCTGACCGGTGTCTTGGGTTTTTGATACCCAGTCATCAGCTGGATACCAGGAATGTTGGGCGGGCATATGGATGATTGCGAGGCGATGCGAGGCAGTTCCATGCTGATGAGCCATCGGTGAGAAGCACAGCATCCCGAAGAACTGGTGTAGCTCTTCCGCGGGTATCAGAATACGCCGGACGATGGTGCCATCGACAACATCCGCGAAGATCTGAGTCTGAATCTCCCGAGGTGGTTTAGACTTGAAGGCAGAAACGCGAATCGACGGAGCATCGTGTGCTGCGCCATAGTAATCTGCGCGATGCCGCAAACGTCGTTGCCGCTTTTATTATGGATATGCGGAAAATTTAGAATTTTTACATAAAAATTTTGCTGCAGGAGAATCGTTTTTAGTTTTAGATTCATATTTTATTATATATTGAAAATATTAAAACGTTTTTAATAGCTCAATATAGATAAGAAGCTTTTTACTGCAGATTCGCTTCATCCATAATCTATTTCACTATTGCCGAGATCCACAAAAATTTACCTGATTTTTAATACTGAATTCGAGTTCCACAGGGCGGCGACCAACTCGGCCCGAGATTCAGGTAGACCTATTAAAAATGTACTAAATCGGCCCGGAGTTTAAAACATCCCGATTTTAGATATATCAACTCGATCACGGGATTATTGACATATATATATATTTTGAATTAGAAATAATTTTAATAGGAGCAGAAAATAATACACAAATTTTTTCCATAAAAACAAAATAAAAATGATTATGCGAAGTTGTAATAATGTGAAATTATTTTAACGTACTGAAGCTTGGATAACGTTTTTTTTTTATATTCCACAATTTTGTTAGTTATAAAATCATGTCGTTTTTTTGTGACTATATTTGTAGCTATATTTTTAAATTCATGAGGTGTGTTAATACTATTTCATTTAACATAAGTCTCAGTCTGTACATTTAAAATTGCATCTACAAAAATAAATAGTGAAGGATGAGTATGATACATCGAACTATTAAAATGAGAATGAATTTCCGGGTACAAAAAAGTCGTAATGCTATGGAAACAAAGAATCTAACTTTAATTTGTGATTTTTTTATAAATGATTAAATGTAGTAATGGAAATTTTGCAGAAAAGATGATTTTAATATGTTTGCTTGCTCTTTAATTTATATATCTTCCACATGTTCAGAATTTTTTGATCTGCTTCAAATCTTTTATAAATTTTAAATAACAGCATCTAAAATATTCCTCCCTATCATTCTTCTAATGAATCATTTGATGTTTCGTCGAAAAATATTTTTCTTTTCTGTTTTCTTTTTTCGGACGAAGCTATAGTTCAGTTGACGTTAACAAATTATTAGCCACTAAGGTTTACATTCATTCAAAATGTTAGGTCAACCATTTCTAATAATATTCAGTTCTTCGATCGACAAATTTAGTGCTAAAGCCATATAATTTCAGCATTCAGCCTATGACAAGCACAAGGTTTCAATAATGCAGGGGGATTAAGGGCTAGAATCCTTGACGAGAAGTAATACAAACATTTTTTAGTTTCTTATGAAATAATAACAGCTTCTAAATGTTCTGCTATTAATTTACGTATCATAATTTGCTAGCAAATAACCACAAAAATTGCGGTTGCTTGGATTCCCAATTAAATGAGATGATTCTCTTCTATAGTGAAAGCCGGATTTAGAATGCAGTGTGGGCCTTATGGAGCGCAGGGTTGCTGCCGAAGTCAGGTATACTATAGTCGGACATGTTAGAAAACGAAAGGTTGAGCACGCCAGGACCGAATCATCTGTTCCGTTGCCGCGCCAAGCTGGCATCGCCCCTGAGCATTCTTCCGTTTAAAATGCATTCGGCTATGCTGCCTACAGTGCATTCTAAATCTGGCTTTTACTATAGTCCCCTTTCAGATAAAGATAAAATAACATGAAAAAATCTTTGTTATGTTGTTTAAACTTTTCTGGTTCTTTTTAATTTAAATCAGCGTTGTTTTATCACATTAACCGAAAGAGTGAATTTTTATATGTACAAAATATAAGCTCCGGGTCCCGTTATTTTATACCGCCTTCAATACCCTCTCGTCGGGTCTGGCGTTACCCGGGCAGAAATCATAGAGATGCCTTTGTAGTTTTTGATGTCAGATTTGTCGCCCTTCTTATAAATTGGTAGTAGGTTTGAAAGTTTCCATGTGGAAAAAGAACCACAATCGAAGGATTTTTTGAAAGAGTTGACTCAGTGGTAGAAAAAGTGAGTCACAGCGATTCTTTAGCACTAAATGAGTGAGATTGGGGATCAATGTTGAAGAATGTATAATTTTAACTGGGTTGAAAGTGATTAGCAAAAGCCGTTGGCTATACTTAGTTCGATGTCGTTGAAAGTCATTATTTAGGCAAGTCAGAGCTTCTTTTTAGATCCTTAATATAAGACCAAAACTACTTCACATTCTTAGAGATTAGGAGTTCGAATTTAGTAATAAATGTAATTAAGGTAGCACAATTCTGTTTTTAACTTGGCGTCTTTTCTAGTTACTACACTAAAATCATCTTATCTCTACTTTCTAAAAATATACCTATTTTTTGAGGTGCAATGATAAAAGGTTTAAGAAATAAATCGTTTATCTTAAAGCAAATTTCATTTATTACATTTTAATTAGAAAACTACAATACCTGATTATGCAAAAGTATACCCTATATTCATTTATAAATTTATTCATATACATCCACTAGAGGAACATTTCGAGTATTTATCTTAAATAATTTCACTTCAATTTTAATTCTATAAAACTAGTATCTATTTACATATATACAAAGTGCCCTAACAACAAAGGTAATAATTAAAATCATATACTTTAGTAATAAGAGTATTATTATGTGGACACTCTGTATAGATTGTTTGATATAACTTTCAGTTGTTTATTTTAATTTTAATGGAAGTATAAGTTTGCTAAATCTATGTATTATTTCATTTTATTTTTTGTTAAAAATTAGATCAAAATAAAAAATAGTTCTACTGTTAAAAATAACATAAAAATATATAATTAAAATAATAAACAGTCTTTTCGATAATAATATTTAAATTAGTCTTGTAAAGTTAACAACAGTCAGTTCAAATTTACCTTAACTAATAGCAAAAAATCAAAAAAAAAATAGTTACACCGCTCATAAAAAAATTGAGATCAATTGTCATGGCAAAATTAAAAAATTACTCACTAATATGCAAGATTTTTGTTTAAACACTAAAAACTGATTTCATAATCTGTATCTGTATCCATAAAAAATACAAGAAGTAAAACACTGAAGGCTTTTTTTAATCTACCGACGTTTCGAAAATTTCATTAAGATCAAAAATTACGAGTTACTGGTTCAAGAAAATACATTATTTAAAAATGTAGTACCTAATTTGTTAGAACGTTTTATTAACTTTTACCCATTTTGTCGTGGAAGTTAAAGGAAATAGAAAACTTGTTTTTTTTATGTCTATAAGACAAGATAATATTTGTAAATAAAATCTCTTTAGTAACCTTTGAAATAAGATTAAATCCATTGCATAAATAAAAATCTAAAAAAAATAACAAAAATTGACTAGAATAAAAAAATCCATTAAAAAATGATTTTAAGGCCTATTCGATTAAAGTTATACTGCAGTCTTTAACTGATATGCAAAATAAAAACAGTGATTTAATATTTGACATTATTAACTTTTTTGGCAAATATTAAATCAATGTTGTTTTAAAAAAATCTACGCTTTGGACAAACAAAAATAAACCAATTTTTGTAGTGTACAAAAAAATTACATCATTGATAAAGGCATTGATGAAGATCCTTCAGCAAATTTATGATTGTTTCTTATATGTGAACCAAGGTTACCTGATTGGACGAAGGCTTTATCACAAAAATGACATTTGAATGGTTTTTCATCAGTGTGAAGCCTTATGTGGTTGTTCAAATTACCGGATTGGGTAAAAGCCCTGTCGCAGTGAGGACATTTAAATGGTTTTTCTCCTAAAAGTGAAAAATTTTAAATTAACTTTCCAATTATATATATTTTTTAAATACCTGTATGCACTCTCATATGGTTCACCAAATTACAACTCTGCGAAAAACATTTATTGCAAATTTCGCAGTTATAAGGTCTATCACCATTATGACTTTTCATATGAATGGCAAGATTACTCTGGGTAAAAAAAACTTTTTGGCACAACGTACAACATAATAAATCATCGGGTTTAACCAAAATGTCATGTTTCAAAAGATGGGTTTTCATTCTCCGGAAAAATTTTTTACATATCGGACATTTTTCTAAAGGATTTGATCTTCTCTTCGTGTACGTTTCTTCTGCATTTAAAGCTTCATCTTTGGTAACAAGTCGTACTTTTTCTCGTGGAGATCTAAAGTAAATAAGTATAATTTCAAAAAACACTTTACTACTAAATACATGATTAATGAAATGTAAAGTCGTGAACATTTTGTTAATGGATAAAAAACCGTTGTGGAGATTTTGACTTTTCTTTGAATCATTTTCAGTTCCTGGGAGTCAAAAAAACCATTTTTAAAAAGTATATAGATATGGTTATATGTAAATACGCGCGGATTTCTTCACACCGATTTATTAAGAATACTACACAGATTTTATTTTTATTAGAACTATTGGAACTAGTTTCTTAACGCGGTTTGTGGTAGGGATTATCTGGCAGATATTGTAACGTAACGCAAAATGCAAAAGTAACTCCTTATAGGTGTATAGTTTTTTTTTTGTAAATTTCCTCTTCTTTTTGAATCTTTTTTCAAATTTGAAAAACGTCAAATAGTTTTTATCATATTTGCAAAAAACCAAACCCCATTTTTATTTTTCAGTTAATTGACTATTTGATTTCTAAGAAACTTACTCATGACACTATAGGAACATAATTAATGAAAACCAACATGGCTTCACCTCGGGAAGATCCACAAATACAAATTTGGTTAGTTATCAACAATTTGGAGAAAAGCATTTGATACAGTCAATCATGACATTGTAATTGCAAAACTCTCTTCGTTAGGCGTTGATAGTAACTTTTTGAACTGGATTGGATTTTATTTAGACTCAATGTGTCAAATATATAGGCTGGTTCTGTGTCATCAGAAATTTCTGTAACATTTGGAGTTCCACAGGGATCACTACTTTTCTTATTATTTATTAATAACATATCAGAAGTAATATAATAGAGCTACTATTAGATATTTGCGGATGACTTTAAACTATATTGATGATATCGCTGATGCTGAACTGTTGCAAATAGATTTGAGCAATTTGTCTAAATATAAATAAATATTACCAAATTACATTTTCGAGAATTAAGAATCCAATTCAATACTATTATCAAGTGAAAAATGTCAATTTGTCAGTGGCTGATAGTGTTCTAATCTTGGTAAGATTATTTGATTCCAAAGATACATTTAAGACACACATTGAATTTATTGTTTCTAAATCGTTTAAATTATTGTTTAACCCACCAGTCGATGTTAGAAAAATCTAACTTATTTTAATTTTTCTATATATTTTAATTTGCGGGCAGTTATAATATTGCCTGACGGAGCACTTGACGTACCCCATCCTTTAGTATGTTACGTGGAGGTTAAAATGGACCATAAGACATGGAAACAGTTAGTAAAATGGTATAATTATTATAAATTTGTGGTTTACTTTCCTTGCTTAGCTTTGTAGCTTAAGCTTTTTTTGTTTTTTTTTTTAGTAAATCAGACAGACGAAAAAAATGTTGCAATTTTTGCTTAATTACCAATCTTACCATTTTTTTATTTTTGGTTATACCATTAACGTTATTTTTGTATTTATTAAAGGGTTTATTTTTAATTTTTAACCATTAAAATAAGATATCAGGTAATTAAAACTGTTTTATTAAAAATATTCCAATTTTAGATAAAATCTAACACAATAAATGATCGCTTAATAAAATTATGGACAGTATAATGCTCAGTTAAGGTCATGTACATTTTGAATATTTTAAATTTATCGAATTTGGAACATCGAAGAGCTGAAATAGATTTGAGATTTCTGCATTTCTGGAGCTATAAGTTGTCCAAATTTAATACAACTTTTTAATCTAAATGTCAATCCCAGAAGAATAAGAGTTTTAGAACCGTTCATGGTTCCTCATCACAGTACTAAATATGACCAAAGTGAGTCAATTACAAGAGTAATTAAATTGGCAAATAATAAATAATATTTGTAGATATAAGATAATTGTCTTTTAAATATTTATGTTTTTTGTAAATTGGTATGTCCCTATGTACATATATAAATTTGTTGATGTCAGATTGAAGATGATCAATCCTGGCTGAATTATTTGGCAATTTGAAACAATTAAATTAATCTAGTAAGATCAAGAAAAAAAAAATTTTATTATATATTTTTTTGAATTGTCACGGTTAAAATTTTTGTAAGAGATGTTGGAATATTGATTGATAAAAAAATGTATTTATGAATTGTTGATAAAAAAAAAGAGAAAATAAAATAATTTACACAACAAAGGTGAGCCTATATTATTTAAAAGTAGAGAAATATAAAGAAGATACCAGAAGATGAAAGAGGTAGAGAACAAATACCAATAACAAGTCAGATACAGAGGAGATAGAATAAACAGAGGGTAAATTAGGAATTAATACAACAGTAGAACATTCAGAGGAAGAGGAGGCAGAAACAGAAAACAGTTATAAAAAAAACACAACCGAAGAAAAGAGAATAGGAAACAGGAAACGTTAAAAACCAAATTGTATTTTTTTTATGATTAATAATTATTAATACTTGGCACTTTTGAATAAGAAAATTAATCTAGTGAGATAAGGGAAGATTTTTGTCAATTTTGACGGGGAAATTAATTTTTTGGTTGTTACTGATGCTCGATGTATTTAATATGTTAAGAAATATTATATGTTGAAGAAAATAAAATAAAAATAATATTGCTACAAGGTGATAATTTTTTTAGTTGAATAATAAGCTAGTTTAGTGAGATAAATAGAGTAAGGCGAAACAGCACAGAGAAGCAGAGAGTAAGTAGAAAAATAGTAATAAGAGTTGAAACCCAAAGATAAAGAAAAAAACAGAAGAGGACAGATGGAAATAGAAAAGTAAGTAAAATATTCTTAGAGGTAGAAAAAAAACTCGGAAGTGAGACAGAGGGGCAAAAATAAAAAATAAAGATACACATGTGAAAGAGCAAACCCGAAGAAAAATGAGGAGTCAGACAATATTTGAAATTAAATAAATTGTACTTATTTTACTTATATTAGGTAAAATTTTTATAGTAAACCCAGCCCGGATTGAGAATCTTTGATAAGGCATCTGTACTAGCGGGTGGTCCATATCAATAAATACGAACATAAATTAATATTAATTTATATTTAATTAAATGAAAAAATGGAGTTTTGTAAAATACTTGTCTTATAAACAAATGAATTATTTTGCTCTTACCTTGTAATACTTTGGACTTTATTACTGGTATCGTCTTCGGATGGAGAATATTCTTTTTCAAACAGTCTTATTTTAAAAGTAGGCTTTTTCTTAACAGGTGTTATTGAAATTTCAGGACCAAAGGAATTAATTATTTTATTAGTTTTGGTCAGTGGATCAACCACATTGATATTAAAATCCTAAAACAATATAACAAAGTCAATATTGTAATATATTATGGTTGGTTAAAGGTTATTGTATTTTAGGACAAATAAAACACAGCTAGTAGCTATAAATAAACATTGATCTTGAAATCCAACAATCGTCATGTAAATTATAAATTTATATATAATTTTAGACATTACCTGTTGTATGCTATCTTCTTCGTCATTTATAATAACCATGGGTTCAAGGGAAGAATGAAAATCGTCCTCATCCATTCTAAATCTAGCTGAAATGTTAAAAATAATAATTAATTTCAATATTTTTATTTTTGTTTACTTCTGTTATAATAATAAACAAACCAATATATGTATTTTTTTTAATAGAAATGCACGTTAATACATACACAAATCGTTAAATTCTGTATAATACTTCTTGGTGCACAATAAATGATCGTCTAGATTAAAAATAATGCCTTAAAATATCCATCACAAGCTAAAAATTCCAATTTTCTTTAAAAAACATACAAAAAGTGCGCTTTCCACCCCCACTCCATCTGTCTCAAAATACCAACTTTATCGATTCATTTCTGTCGAAAAAAACGTCTAAAAATATTAGGCAATTTCGATTGCGTTAGACAGTAACTCGGTTAACCGGTAGGCAGTTGTTACCTGGTTTGTCATCACAAAGATATATTATTATTTTGTATTATTCTATTGTCCTTTCTTATAGTAAAACAGGAATAGTAGTAATTAACATTTTATATTGATCGCACATAAAGTCTATAAAAATTAAAAGTCAATATGTTTTGCAACTATAGGTTATTTACGTTAAAAAGATGATGACGTAATTTCTAGTATTTTTTTATTACCAATATTACAAAATTATACGTGCCAAGATGATATTTTACCAATTGGTACATACGTGTTTTATATTTTACTTATCTATAGACTGAAAACATGTATTAGATGTTTCAATTTATCACATTTCCTAGCAGTCATGTTTTTCTTTGTGCAATAATATGAACAAGTTACATTTCTAAAAATAGATTTTAATTTTGTTATAAAAAAATAATAAAACCCTACTTTTCCAAGAAAAGTAGAGTGTTGTAAAACATCTTACTTTAGAAAAGATTTAAAAAAAAGATCAAAGAATTTTAGACCTTTGCATTAACATTTATTATTTTTATATCAATGTAGTAGTAATATGAAGAAAAGCCACCAAAATACGCATGTGGCCGGTGACACTAGTTTCGTCATTTTTTAGTAGCGACCAGATCACGTGGGAGACAATCGAATTTATAAAGGCACTGCATTTCCAATGGTTTAATGCATCAAATATTATTGAACTAATGATGAAATAATTGTGTGACTGTCGTATATAAATTATAGATGGCTTCAATATACATTCTAACTGTGGTATTAAAGAGAAATATATTTCAACATATCAATATATCTATCCTAGGGCAGAAAAACAAAGATCAAGTAAAATAAAAATCAGATTTGCACGATTACGTCATTATGGAATATTTACCGAAAATCCTAATAAATATATCCCACGTGACCTGGTTGTCGCTAAAAAATGCCGAAATCATTCGAAAGGGCCTGATTTACAATATCAAACTTCATAAGCGTCACATGCGTTTTTTAACGACTTTTCGATTAATACTTGTTTTATGTTTTACTTGACAATAATTTATTTTAATAAAGAGTTTTTGTGCTAGAAAACGTTTCTTAATTTGTTATACAGTGAAGGTGTCAAGAAATTCAATTTCATTATGATGTTTTTCGTTGACATAAACAAAACGTTATTTGCCGTTTTGAAGAAAAAAGTTCGATTTAGTGGAAGACCTACATTACTAACAAATCGGTGTCAGTTTTAGCAGCTCAAACAGGCAAACAGGATTTTTAGAAAAGATCAAACAATTTTAGTCCTTGGCATGAACATTTATTATTTTTATACGTATTAAAAATAAACTAAAATTATCTCCGACACTGGATGACGTCTAGGGATATTTTTTTTATGTTCTATCAATTGATGAAATGTCATCTTTGTCACGTGGGAGACAATCATTTTTGAAAGCTCTGTATAAATAAAAAAATAACAATATACATAATTTTAATGACTCTTCAAATTTACCGAACCGGCACTGTTATCTTAATCTTTGAAGTCTTAATATAAATTATTTTTTAAAGAAAGTATCTATGTACTTTTTATGGTGTAAACATAGAATTATTACGTTGTAAACGTAGTCATGAAGAGCAATAAGTTGGCGATCCTGTGCGATATTCGGTTGGTTACCAAATCAACTAGTTCATGTTGTTTAGTTGGTAACAATCATTTCTTTCCGATTAAAGTTTTAGAGCCGTCAACATGGGTGAGTGTTGTTCTGTAAGTTTTTTTTCAGTTTTAGTGAAATTTATCGGTTATTTTCAATATTTGTTTATCAATTTTGAAACAGAAATGTTTTATTCAACATTGAAGTAAATCCGTTCGATACGTTTTTCTAAAATTATGTTAAAAAATTGTGTTTTTCTACTAGCAACGCCTTAGTGAAATGTGTCAACCTAATTTTTTTATCTTCTATCATCGACCATATCAATGAAGAAAATGGTTTTAAATCTATTAAAAAATGATGCTTGTACTACAATTGAGCGGTTTCGACAAATATTGTTCGAAAATTGATAATATAATATTTTAAAGGTAAACCCCGTGGATTAAGAACCGCTAGGAAACATGTGAACCACCGTAGAGACCAAAGATGGGCAGATAAAGATTACAAAAAAGCACATTTAGGAACTAGATGGAAGGCTAATCCTTTTGGAGGAGCTTCTCATGCCAAAGGAATTGTCCTCGAAAAAGTGTAAGTTACAACATATTTTCATATTCACATTTTCGCATTGGAAAAGCATCACTTGTGGTTTTTATATTTGTGATGTGATTTTTTTTAAAAACAATGCTATATTAAAGGTGCTCTGAACCATTGGGTAGACGATTCAATCGACTATACACTCTGATATGTGCGCTACATTACAAACAGAAATGGAAGTACAAAGTGGAAGATTCACCGCGCAGAATTTCCTCGTGAATGGTTTATTTTTGAATTCCAATCACAGGAAAATTCTGTGCGATGCGTCTTTATATGTCATCGCAAGGTACAGGTAAAACAAATATTTAGTTCTTTTTTAAGCCCAAAATTAATGATTTATTTATTGGCGGGAGAAAATTTATTTAAATTAAAGTAATCTTTAATATGGGCTGAGCAATATATTTAGAGAAATAGGATAGTAGAACAATCTAAATCTTAATTAAAATTTTAATTGTATAGGTATGCCCTCACCAAGTGTTGTGTTAACGATATAAACAGCATAATTAATGTGGAAGTATTAATATATAACTATAATACATCATTATAAATTAAAACTATTGTTATAACAAAATATTTTTTATCACAACCACACTTCTCTGATTTAACTAAAAAGACAACATAATTTAAAATATTGTTTAGATAATGACATAACTGTTACCCAGTATGTATTGTTCAAAGTTTTGAACTTTGTACAAAAGTTCTTAGTTTTATAGAAAATTGACTATAAAATGAAGTACGTATAGTAAAACATGATTTTGTTTTCATTTTATGCCGTATTAGATTAAACAAAACCTTTACTATCCAACATAATAAATTTTTACATAAAGATATGTACGAGTATCCATTCTTTCTTGATGTAGATGTACGTATAATTATATTAACGGTTGGTTTTAGAACTTTTTTGGCATCGTCAATGAGATATTTAATATGAGATTTTATAAATTTTTAGCAGTTTGGCCTGTTTCTAACAATTTTTAGCAAAATTTAAACGTTTTTCTTCAGTTTTTGATAGTCGTAATAATTTTTAACCATTTTTGGAAAGTTTCATACAATTTTTAGCCAATTTTGAACTTTTTCATTTGTACTTGCAGTTTTTGACTGTTCTAACAATTTTTAGCAAATTTTTAATGTTTTTCTTCAGTTTTTGACACTTTCTCGGACAATTTTTTGCGCTTGACAGTTTCTAGCAATTTTTGACTATTTGGTAGGTACTGTTTTCTTCAGTTTTGGAAGTTTCACGAATTTAAACAGTTTTTAATTTTCTTTTAAGAGTCGAAATTTTTGGCAAATGTTAAAACGTTTTTCTTCAGTTTTTGACTAATCTTTTACAATTTTTTTTTGTCAGTTTCAGACGATTTTTAGCAATTTTTGATGGTTTGTTGACTTTTCTTCAGTTTTTGAAGATTTTTAACAATTCTATTGTCAGTTTCAGACAATTGTTTAGCAATTTTTGATGATTTGATGTTTTTTAATAATTTTCAAAATTTTTAGCAGTTTGTTTCCAACGAATTTTACCGGTTTTTAATATCTAAAATTTTTTTTAGCAAATTTTAAAAAAAAATTAGCAAATGTTAAAAAAAAATCGAGATTTTTAACACGACGGTTTTTAGCAATTTTTGACGATTTGTGACTCTTTTTCATCAGTTTTTGTGAAGTTTCTGGTGAATTTTACCGGTTTGTAATGACCAAAGATTTTCTAAATTTTTTGCAGTTTTTTACCTTTTCTAACAATTTTTAGCAAATGTTAAACTTTTGTCTTTGGTTTTTGACGTATTCAGAGTTTTTTTTTAATTAGTTTTTGACATTTACAATTTTTATTTTCTACATTTAAAGCAGTTTTTGACAGTCAACAAATTTTAAATGGTTTTTACAGTTTCAGACAATTTTTGACGATTTGTGACTCTTTTTCTTTAGTTTTTGAAGTTTCTAACGAATTTTAATCATTTTTTAATACCCTTATAAAAATCTTCTAAATTTTTAGCAGTTTTCTACTTTTTAACAATTTAAAAATCATGACACTGACAATTACGAATTTTTCTTCGGGTTTTGAAGTTTCTAATGAATTTTAACCGTTTTTCATTATCTTTAAATTTAGTAATTTTTGGCAAATTTAAAAAAAAATCGAGATTTTTAACACGACGGTTTTTTTTAGCAATTTTTGACGATTTGTGACTCCTCAGTTTTTGTGAAGTTTCTGATGAATTTTACCGGTTTTTAATAACTAAAGATTTTCTAAATTTTTTGCAGTTTCTTACTTTTTCTAACAATTTTTAGCAAATTTTAAACTTTTTTCTTCGGGTTTTGACAGTATTCAGAGTTTTTTTTAATTAGTTTTTGACATTACAATTTTTATTTTCTACATTTAAAGCAGTTTTTGACTGTTTTTAACAGTTTAACAAATTTTGATGGTTTTTTGACAATTTCAGATAATTTTTAGAGTTTTTGGCAGTAGCAATTTTAAACGGTTTTTACAGTTTCAGACAATTTTTGACGATTTATGACTCTTTTTCTTTAGTTTTTGAAGTTTCTAACGAATTTTAACCGTTTTTTAATACCCTAATAAAGATCTTCTAAATTTTTAGCAGTTTTCTACTTTTTAACAATTTAAAAATCATGACACTTGCAATTACGACTCTTTTCTTCAGGTTTTGAAGTTTCTAATGAATTTTAACCGGTTTTCATTATCTTTAAATTTTAGTAATTTTTGGCAAATTTAAAAAAAAAAAATTAGTTTTCTACACTTACAATTTTTTAATATTTTCTAAATTTATAGCAGTTTTGACTGTTTTTAACAAATTTTAAACATTTTTCTTCAGTTTTTGACAGTGTTTACAAATTTATATTTTTTTTTGGCAGTTTCAGACAATTTTTAGCAAAATTTTAAAAATTGACACAATTGACAGTTTCTAGTAATGTTTGCCGATTTATGACTTTTCTATATTGATTATTAGTTCTATCAGCTTCTTGCGAATTATTACTAAGGTATTGAAGAATTTAATTAAATCAGGTAAAATAAAATGTTCAACTAAAATAATCCAGATAGAAAATAAAAATTACATGAATTATTTTAATCTGAAAAATTATTGATTCATATTACAGTAATTTTTCCATAATCTCAAGTCAAAATTATGTTGTCCATATATGATTTACTACAGTTGAAACTGTTAATAGTTAACTAATTTTTTATCTATACTGTTGTGGAAAAACTACATATTTATAATTATGACTTGCTGCGGAAAAACTTCAAAATTGGATTAATAAACTGGAATTTAAATTTCAGACCATTATTAAAAGAAATTCAATTATGGAATGTACAAGAGTAGCGAAAATGTAACAGCTATCCAGAGCATATTGCAAGAATTTAGAAAGTATGAAAAATATTTCTTGGGTGAAACATGGTATGACATGAAGAAAGGATGGAATGATTGAACAAGTAGGTGGATGCTAAATATACCACCTAATAAAGTAATTCAAATAAAATGTATACTTTGCAATGTTTAACTGATTACATTAATTTAATTAGTTCTGCATGACAAAAAAATTTGATGTGGCCAACACATGACCTCTCGCCATTTTTGAATCAAAAATTTACAGGTTGACACAAAAAAGTATGAAAAAAAATTATTTTTTTGTAAATCTGGCAACAATGGCAAAAGTTTCGAAAATTTTAATGAGATGAAAATAAACTGTAGGGTATACAAAATATATGTGTAAAACTTTATTACCGTTTTGTATAATAATGGCGTCATCACCCATAACAACTGCCACTTCCGGTTGTGCGATTGGCACCAAAATCTAATCAGATCTAAGTTAGGGTATCAGAATCCTGTATGCAAAATTTCAATTTTTTTCATTCAGTAGTTTTTGAGTTATCGTTACTACAACATCCATCCAAACACACACACACACACACAGACATCATCGCGAAAATATTAAAATCGTATTCTAGGGACCCTAAAACGTGTTTATTCATTGAAAACTCACTACCCAATTTTTAGCATGATTCCTATACCTCTCTTATCTGAAGGGCGAGAGGTAAAAAGATGGAATATAAAAATATTTGTGAAGAATAAGTCGCTGTTTTGAAATTGGGCATTAACAAATAATTTAAAGAAATTAAATTAACTAAAAAGGAAAAAGGAACTGTCAAATTTACTGAAAATAGAAAATTATTATATTTGAATATTTGCCATTAATTACTTTGTAAAAGAAATTAATATTACATTCAAACAAATGCAGTTTTTAACTAAATATTATTTTATGGAAGTAAATTACAGATGTGATTTTAAAACAGTTGGGAGCAATGCCATCTATTATAATTTCCTATCAACATCTAAGATTCTTAACAATTGTTCTACTATCTTATGTATTGTTTTACATTTTTTACCGAACTACTAATAATTCTCTTAATTTGTTTTTTTTTTTAATTTATTTATTAAAATAAAATTACTTATTTTATTTATCCTATTTTTACAATTATATATATTTTACAGTGGAGTTGAAGCTAAACAGCCAAATTCCGCCATCCGTAAGTGTGTGAGGGTGCAATTAATCAAAAATGGTAAGAAAATCACAGCTTTCGTGCCTAGAGATGGTTGTCTCAATCACATTGAAGAAAATGATGAAGTTTTAGTAGCAGGTTTTGGTCGTAAAGGTCATGCTGTAGGTGATATTCCCGGAGTAAGATTCAAGGTAAATTTAAAATAATTTAATAAATTATAATTTAGTCCCGTTTTTATGATGAAAAAATACACAGAGCCAATCCTATGATAATTTTCGTGATTCTAACCGTTATTTTTACTGAAATTATAATTATTTTAAAAATGAATATTAGTATATGTTGTACATTTTAATTATATATTTTTGTTGCAGGTTGTTAAGGTAGCCAATGTTTCCCTCTTAGCCTTATATAAAGAAAAGAAGGAAAGGCCTAGGTCATAAACAAGAAAAAATGTTATTTTTTTTATTATTTATTTCTTGACATTTTAATAAAGTGGACAAGGACAAAATGTATGGTGTTTTTTATTTATAATCATTTCTTCTTAAATTTTCATTTGAAAAAACTATAATACTCCCTATTTACATTTTGTCAGTTCGACATTAATTATGATTTCTAGAACTAACAAGTTCTGAAAAGTGACATTTTACGGGACAAGTAGGAATATTCCAGGACGAACCATACGCAAGTCTCTTAAAATCACTTTCGAATCATATCAAAATAAAAATTTTAAATTTATTCCCAAAGTTACATGTAGATATTAAAAAAATTTTGATCATAAAACGTTTGGTACGATTTTAAAGTTGCTTTCGCTCTAATAATATCTTAACAGTATTTTTCTACCTTATTAAATTAAATACTCTTTTTTAAAAGATCTCTTACAATAAAAAAATTTATCGAAAGTTCGATTTTCGTGTCTGCTGCAAGTCTATATAGTTGATTGTCAAATATAGTAACTGGAATTTAATAAAATCGTCATGATTGTATAAATTTGGGCGTACATTAAGACTAATTTAAAAAGAAAAAGATTTTTTTTCTCAATTCAAACCAATTTAACTTTTTGAAGAATGTTTTTTTTTTCTTGGAACATATATGTTTTTGGCTCATTATTTTATTAACCCTTTTCAAAAGTTATATAGCAAAACCTCAAAAATGGACTTAGGTGACCCTCCACAAACAGGCTTATAAAAATTCTAAGAATTTGACATGTAAAAAAAATTTAATATTTAAGAAAGTTCTAAATAAACTTAAATTAAAAATAAATTTTTATAATCATGAATTTTCTTTCAAGAACTATTAAACCCCTCACTCAATAAATAAAATGAGGGTAAAGATCGCAGCATAATAAAAAGGTAGGTCATAATTGAACCACATTCCTGGTGTCCAAATTAACAACTTGCACTTCCAGTATTATCCAATTTTTTCAGTTTTGTCCAATTTTTCTAATTTCAATTTTTGCCAATTGTTACTTCCAATCTTTTCCATTTTTTTTATTTTTTCATATTTATTCCAGTTTTGTCCAATCTTTATTTTTTCCAATATACAAGGTGTATCAAAAAGGTAGGTCATAAATTAAACCACATCTGGTGTCAAAAATACCTATTGGACATAACTTGCCTTAATGCATTTTCAGTTTTGTCCCATTTTTCTAATTTCAATTCTTCCAATCATTTCGATTTTTTTCCAGTTTTGTCTGATTTTTTACCAATTTTTCCAGTTTTGTCCAATCTTTTTTATTTTTTCCATTATACAAGGTATATCAAAAGGGTAGGTCATAAATTGAACCACATCTGGTGTCAAATCTAACCCAGGGGGGAGGTCATAGGGGTCATGACCTCCTCTATCCTGTGATGTTTTTATGAATAACAATAAATACTATAGCCCAAAATTTTCCGGGGGAGGATCCCCAGAAGTTCTTCACGAGTTATGACCCCCCCTAAAGTGAGACTCTGGATCCGCCCTTGAATATAACTCGATTGAACATAATTTGCATTTTCAGTTTTGTCCAATTTTATCCATTATTTCTTTCCATTTTCTCCAATTTTTCTAATTCTTCCAGTTTTTTCAGATTTTCAATTTTTGACCAATTCTTCAAATTTTTTGTTGGAACAGAAAATCGAAGCATTGGAAACTATGTTCTGAGATACTCCAAAACTAATAAAATTGTGTGGTTAAAAACAAAAACAAATTGATTAAAATTACATTTTGCGCGCTTTGGTATGTATTAGTAAATTCAAATTATTTGTATACAAAATCTATTTTTTTTAACTTTACTGTGCAGAATGACTCTGTTCAAATTTATGAGATATCTACCCCACCATTAAAAATAAAATTTCGTTGCACCGATCTATTTGCTTTTTTACTACAAATTATATAATTTTTTATAAAGTTTCTATTGGCAATGTATTTTTCTACTTTCCCCAATCGATACTTTTACGCCTTATCATATATTTTTTATAACATTGAGTCACAACTTGGTAACTCAATATGTTATAAAAAAATAGGAAAAGGCGTAAAGGACCGGGATATCTATAAGACTATGGAAGAAATATACGATATCGATTTTTCAGAAAAACCGCACAAAATGGTGTTTTATTTATAACAGTGATTGTTGCCCCGAAACATAGGCAACCAATTATACATTAATGTGTATTGTTGATTGTAGATATTAAAAATGATAATTTACATTGTTGCCGCTTGAATACAATTGTACCAACATTACTTAATTTTTAAAGCGAGATATTTTATTAAAAAATAAGGAGCGCACATTTCTTGCTTTACTCGCTGGTACTCATTCCCTGCCCGCAGCAAGCGACGGAGACCGAGACAGGACTTACAGGAGACAGAGACACGATAGCGAGAGGTTATTTTTCATATCTTTCTGGCAACACTGTTTATATTTCTTAAGTAAGGTACAGTGCTGCCAATCTTGAGGATTTCACCCCAAATTCTAATGGTACGTGGGTTTTTTTTTGTGAAATAAACATTTGTGATATTTTTAACGTGATCTCGGCAACCTACATTTAATAATTGTTTTTTTATATTACATTTTTACCAATTTGGGTATATTCATGTCTAATTTGGGGTAAAACAGTTTACTATTGACAGCACTGCTAGGGGTTCCCACAAAACAAATGTCAGTCAGTCAACTGTCATGGTTTTGATTGTTATTTATTATTTAGTGAGAATTTTTTTTGCATTAAAATCCGTGTAAATGATGTTTTTTTATATATTACAAAATCACAAAGTTCATATAACTACGCAGTTATACGACATTGATTTTCACATACATATAGAATGGAATCGATGACAAATTTACTGGGAGTGATTAGCTGAGCAGTAGGATGTTGCGCTTGATGGAAGTCAAATTATTTATAGTAATGTAATAAATAACAAAATAATAGTATAATAATCAAACAATTTAACTGCTCTCTGTTATTTAGATAAAATAAACGGCTGATTACCAGTAGACCGAAAACCATTAGATCGATCATCTCCCCCATTAAACCGATCCAAGAGTTGGCTACAGTTTTTGCACTAAAAATCGTCGAAACATGGAAATCAGCACTTTTGATTTTTTCAGTACCTAATATTTTCTAATCATATGTTTTAGGTGCTTGGAAAATAATATAATAATAAAATAGATATATGGACGACATTGCAAAGGTAAATGTATTTTTTATAGTAGTTTTCCAATGTTATTTTTATTTATTTTCAATACTCAACTATTTCAAGGTCAAAGATATATATTATATATTTAGAGATTTCTATAATCACATACTAAAAACCACGTGTTGAAGACGAACACCTGCCAAACACGCATTCATCTCATCATTTAAAAACGGCAAACACGCATCCTACCTTCAAAAATTGACAAAATGAACAAAACGTTTAAAAAAAGACAAGTGAAATTAGAGAAACAGCGTTGCCAAAATTCTTTAAGGTTTAAATAAGTTTGCTAGTATTTTTAATCGATAAAATAAAATGTGGTTTTAAAAATCATTTAATTTAATTTTTAATAAGTTAACGGTTTTGATATAATTTACTAAATTATTGAAAACTGAAATATGGATAAAAAGAAAACGTGAAACATGGTCGTAACGTATTAGATTTTCTCATGAACAGTGAGTGTTACTTATTGCTTCATCGTCCCCACTTGTCTAATTTTCCCTTTGTTTTTTCATTCCCCACTTCTCTAACTTTTAAAGAAGCGGTCGGTTTAATAGTTGAAAAAAAACCACATTTCGACGGAGCTCTGGAAAATCTATATAGGCCCCAAATAATTAAAAATATAAACATAGAGTGCTCACTTTTTTAGTAACTATTAAATTTATTTTTTTCCCTTACACTTACATTTAGCTTTGTTTGCGGGTCCCATTCTGAACCGATTCCGAACTAGTTTATAACTGATGTAGAGCGAATGCCAATATAGTTATGAACCGATTCTGGATTTTATTTTACTGCGAACGATTTCGGAACCAATGAAAACTTCGAATGTTATAATTTTTTCTTATTTTTACTTTTTATAACTTAAATAGGTATAACTTACTATAATTTATTAGATTATTAAAACATGGTGCTATTTGCTACACCCTAACACTACACAAAACAAAAACAGTGTTATTGCATGTGTATATCATATTATTTTTTATAATTATTATTTCTATGCACAAAAATCAATAAACAAATAAAGCTGATAACTAAGATTAAGATTTAAGATCGATAATGCCGAATGAGCAGTCTAACCTAACTTTCAATACTAATAAAAATTCAAGGATCACTAGAACCGATTCTGAACCAATAATGAACCAGTTCGATATGATTGGCGAACGGGGGAATTGGTTATTAAACATTTAGAACGCTGCTTGTTAAGACTGCGCATGAGAATAGTCCCCGAACTGGTTCGGAATTGCACTCGCGAACAAAGCTTATTCACGAAGTTTTTCCAAAATTTAGGCGTTGGTAATTTTTAGTTTTGTTTGATTTTGGATTTATGCGTTTTCAAAATAATCCTGACGCCTGTGGACTATAAATTCTTTGCGAACGGCCAATAATATATGTTTCTCATTTTCACTTTATAAATGTTGGTATGTCTTTGGCGGACGATCGCCCACGAGAAAATCCAATAACATGTATATAAATTAATAAATTTGATACAAAAAAATTTCCATCTGGGGGTGCAACAACAAGTCAAAAATAGTATGTTATGTACCAAGGGACCAAAGTGTCACTTTTAATCACTCGTGCTACATATAAGCTATTTTTTTGCACCGCAGGAACTAAAACTTAAAAATTTATCTGCAAAAAGAAATACTCAACATATTACTTAATCGTTATAAAAAGTTCATGGAAACAAAATTTAATAAATGAATAATATCGACCTGGGTCCTATGGGTCCTCTTACTTACAAGTGAGCGCATATAGAGCTTATTAAATATTTAGTTCCAAGGGAATAAAAGTTGCCTTTTAGTCACTCACTATAAAAAGATTGTTAAATATTTTAGTTCCAAAGGGATTAAAAGTGTCGCTTTAGTACCTTTAAAATGAGGGAGTAAAATGGATGTTTTAGTACCTGCGGCGCAAAAAAGTTTCTGTACTTAATCAAAGAACATTATAAACCATAACTGTAATTTATTCCTCCAAATTCTTTAAAAACAATTCAATTTCAACTAATTTCTCATTTGATATATTACCTACAGCTTTTCCTTATTTCTTTTATTTTTCTACATAATTTTTCGTATCGGCAACGGTGTATGTGTAGAAGTAGAAGTGCGCACAGAACAGAAACAGAAATGGCTGCATTTTTTGCGACGTCTTGAAGAACACGTGCCGTAGCCTTCAGTAGTTAAAAAAAGGCAAAAAAATGAAATATATTTTGGTAACAGGAGGTGTTATTAGTGGTGTCGGTAAAGGTGTTATATCTAGTTCATTCGGGGCAATTCTAAAATGTTGCGGCATTGAAGTGACATCGATTAAAATTGATCCTTACATTAATTTGGATGCCGGAACTTTTTCGCCTTATGAACACGGTAAATAATATGACAAATCTTAAGTCTTAACTTAAAGTATGCTTTTTACTTATTTAATATTGTTGCTACATTAGAAAAACGTTTATTTGAGTACACAAAGAATATAATATTGCAATTATATTTTACCACAGATGTCTTCTGTACCTTATTAAGTTTTTAAATTATTATTTTTTTAGGGGAAGTTTATGTTTTGGATGATGGAGGAGAAGTAGACTTGGATTTAGGAAATTATGAGAGATTTTTAAACATAACCCTACATAAAGAGAACAACATCACAACTGGAAAAATTTACAAACATGTTATCGATAAAGAAAGACATGGGGATTATCTTGGAAAAACAGTTCAAGGTAATATAGTTTTAAAAATTAAAAAAGAAAAACAAACCGATAGAGTATACTTACAGATTTATTTATTAATGTACTTTGAACTAAATCTAAAGTTCAGTACATATGTTAAGTAATAGTACAATTTTATTATAAAAAATGTGGCATCTGATTTTTGATTACTTATATTTAACTTCCTATGAGAGGTTATTTTAAGTTTGCTGTTGTTCATTTTTGTGCAGTTCTAAATTTCAAATTTAATTTGTTAACAGCAAATAAAATAAGGGTAATACTTTGTTCTAAGGGATCATGCTATTACAAAAAAAAGAAGTGGATATTACGTATTTGGTCTCCTAAACACGAATTCGAAATCAAATTTCTGTTATTGAAAACACACAAAATACTTCCTTATTATTATCAAAACCCGACCAACTGACACAGATCAAACAATATTATTGCGTTCTCATTTTTATATTTTGAAGAAAAACAATAAAAAAAACTACTGTCCAATATAAACCAAAAATTATAGTGCCATACAAAATATAGTGACTTAATTTTTATTATTCAGCGATATTGATATTAAGCTGATGAGAACGCAATAATATTTGATCTGTGTCTAATTCGAAAAAATAAGAAAAAAAACAAAACAATTGTAAAAAACAAGGAAAAAACCAAAAAATCGCAAAAAAATAAAAAGAAGTCTCAAAAAACTCAAGAAATCGAAAAATATCGATAAAACCGCAAAAAAATTGCAAAAAAAAATAAAGAACAACCAAGAAACCGTAATCAATTGTAACTGTAAAAAAATTAAAAAAAAAAATTCGCAGGAATTGAAATAAATCGCAAAAAATACAAAATAAGAAAAATGAGAAAAATAGAAAACAATCAGGAAAGATTAGAAAAAATCAGAAAAAAACAGAAAATCAGAGAAATGAGAAAAATCATATTGTATAAAGAGACAGAGAGTAAGAGAAAGAGAGGGAAAAATGAGAAAAAACTAGATGAATCGAAAAAATCCAAAAATCCGAAAAAAGCAAAAAATATCGCAAAAAATCGTAACAAAATCACACGCAAATAATGGCAAAAAATCAGAGAAATAATAAAAAATGAGAAAAAATTAAATAAAAAACAAAAAGAAATAGAAAAAAGCAGAATGGGAAAAATAAGGAAAAATTAGAAAAAATCTAAAAATCTAATAATAATTAAAAAAATATTCTAAATCGAAAAAATCATATTGTTGAGAGATACAGAGATTAAGAGAAAGAAAGGGAAGAGAGAAAAGGAGAAAAATTTAAGGATCGAAAAAAACAGAAAAATTGTAAAAAAAACCCGAAAAAGCAAAAAATCGAAAAAGGAGTCGCAAAAAACCGAAGAAATTGAAACATATCGCAAAAAAACGTAAAAAATTGCAAAAAAATCGCTACAAAAACACAGGCAAATAATTTCAAAAAATCAGAGAAATAAGAAAAGATGAGAAAAAAATTAGAAAACAAAAGAAAGAAATAGAAAAAAGCAGAACACTGGGAAAAGATAAGAAAAAATTTAGAAAACAAAAGAAAGAAATAGAAAAAGTAGAACACTGGGAAAAATGAGAAAAAAATCGAAAAAAAAAACAGAATATCAGAAAAATAAAAAAGAAACAAAAAAAAATCGTATTGTAGAAACAGACAGAGTGAAAGAGAGGGAAGAGGGAAAAATGAAAATAAATTAGAAGAATCGAAGAAATCTAAAAATACCAGAAAAAATGTAAAAACCCGAAAAAGAAAATAAAAAATCGTTAAAAATCACAAAAACCGAAAAAAAAAGTCGCAAAAAACCCAAGAAATCGAAAAATATCGCAAAAAATCGTAAAAAATTGCAAAATAAGCGCAAGAAATCAGAGAAATAATAAAAAATTAGAAAAAATGATAAAAAACAAAAAGAAATAGAAAAAAGCTGAACAATGGGAAAAAATGAGGAAAAATTAGAAAAAAAATCTAAAAAATCTGAAAATCAGAAAAATGAGAAAAAAAAATCTATAAAATAATAGTTAAAAAAAAAATTCCGAAAAAAGCAAAAAATCTTTAAAAACCACAAAAAGAGTCGCAAAAAAATTGCAAAAAATCGCAACAGAATCAAACGCAAAAATCAGAGAAATAAAAAATGAGAAAAATTAGGAAACAAAAGGAGACAATGGGAAGGCAAATGAGGAAAAATTAGAAAAAATCGAAAAATCAAAAAAATTCCAAATGGAAAAAAATCATATTGTAAAAAGAGACAGAGTAAGAGAAAGAGAGGGGAAAAATCGGAAAAAATTAGAAAAATCGAAAAAAGTAAAAAATCGCTAAATATCCCAAAAAACGAAAAATCGTAAAAAAAAAAACCGCAACAAAATCACACGCTAATAATCGCAAAAAATCGGAGAAATAAGAAAAAATTAGAAAACAAAAGAAAGGAATAGAAAAAAAAAACAGAAAAATGAGGAAAAAAAAAACATAAAAAAACAAAAAAATATAACGATATAAAAAAAATTATAAATGGAAAAAAATTCATATTGTAGAAAGAGACAGAGAGTAAGTGAAAGAGATAGAAGGTCGCCTAGAGAGGGCATAACGCTCTTTCCTTACATGACGCTTTCTGTCAATTACTCCTACAACAAGCCGCGTTAAGGAACTTGGATCCAAAAAAATATCCTTTCTGAAAAAAAAAGTACCGGAACAAAATATCCTTTCTGAAAAAAAAAGTACGGTTCTGAAAAAAAGTCACGTTCCGGCCTCAATACATAATGTATGATGGAATACAAAACCATGTGGTAAAACTTTCTATTAAATTATTAGATCTTTTGTTTCAATTGAAGATTTAACAGTTTTTGCGTATTACTCATGAACTTTTTGAGCATTTTTATGTGTATTTTTTCTCTTCAATTGTTTTTAAGTTTGCATCCAGTGCATTAAACTTTTTTATTACCACAATTTCACTTCTGTTTAGTTTTAGCGTTTTGTTTATTTTTATTTATTTTATTCCATGTAATATTGGCCTTTTCAAGAACTAAGCATCACTTTTGGTATTTCAATTCACTATTGTAGAAAAAAATAAAAATTAAAAAAAACTTTCAGTGGTCCCACACATTACCGACGCTATCCAAGAATGGGTGGAAAGAGTGGCACAAAAACCAGTTTCAGAGACCGGTAAAATTCCCCAAGTGTGTATAATCGAATTGGGTGGCATTGTTGGTGATATAGAAAGCATGGCGTTTGTTGAAGCCTTTCGGCAGTTTCAATTTAGAGTGAAACGAGAAAATTTCTGTGTAGCACATGTATCTCTTGTACCTCAGCCGAAAACTACTGGAGAGCACAAAACTAAACCGACTCAATCTTCTGTTAGAGAATTGAGAGGATTAGGTCTGTCTCCGGATATAATTGTTTGTAGGTCAGAGTTGCCCATTGGACAGAGTGTTAAGGAGAAAGTATCTAATTTTTGTCACGTTGCCCCTGAACAGGTAAAATATTTGTTGGATACTTATCTGAGATAATTAAATAAACATTTTTTATATAGATTATTAGTATTCCTGACCTTAAATCCGTCTATCAAGTCCCCGTTTTTATGGAAAACCACGGTATGGCCGACTTTTTAAGCAAGAGATTACAACTGGGCATAACTCCTTTACCACCTATGAGAAAATTTATGAGACCATGGATTGATCTAGGAGAAAGAATGAATAATCTTAAGTATGATATAACTGTAGGTATTGTAGGCAAATATACTAGACTAGAAGATTCTTATACCTCAATTACTAAAGCTCTAAAACATGCCGGGAATAAAGTTGGATATCAGATCAATTTAATGTTTATAGAAGCTTCAAATTTAGAAAATACAATGCTTAAAGACGACCCTGTTAAGTACCACAATGCTTGGCACAACTTATGTGTCTGTGAGTAAGTATAACAATAATTTTAGCTCTCTCTAATTTTGATTAAATATTATATTTTTAGTGCTGTGATAGTACCAGGTGGCTTCGGTAAACGAGGAGTTGAAGGAAAAATCGAAGCTTGTCGATGGTGTAGAATCAATTATAAACCCTTTTTGGGTATTTGCTTGGGTTTCCAAGCTGCTGTGATAGAATTCGCAAGAAATGTTCTTAAATTAGAAGACGCCAATTCCACCGAAGTTTGCGAAGACACTCCCCATCCGGTCGTTATTGACATGCCCGAACATAATACCGGAAAAATGGGTGGTACCATGAGATTAGGGAAACGTACAACGGTTTTTAAAGACTCTAGCATAAATTCAAGAATTAGTAAGTATAAAATTTTATGTTTTTAATAGGAAGGCGACAATAATGGATTTTTATTATAAATAGAATTTAATAAATTATGTTATTTGAATTTTTGGTGAAATTTCTCTAATTTGTGATAGTTGACTGAATTTCATTTCGTGGAGTTATTTTTTCCAGTTATAACAATGATATTCTATATATCTCACAAGAACTAGAGTTTGTTTACCATAAAACAGGATATAAGATTTCAGCATCAATGTTATTGGTATTAGTTGGAATTTTTTGAGAGCTGTATTTAGGGTTTCAATTTATAGCTAAACTGTTTTTTCTAACTTTATTAAATCCATTTATTCTAATAAAAAGTTATAGCCTGCTTCAACAAACCATTTGGATCTAAAACATATTTTTTTATTAACTAAGTTGTTTAATTAAGGGGTCTATTCGTTAAAATTAACTAAAACGTTACAGAATAGACCCCTTAAATAACTTTATTTTAACGGTCATCCTTCATTTGTTTATTTCCAATTAAAAGTCATTCTTCAGTTTGTCAACTAATCTGATTTTTCTCTTGCTTTATAGCCATAATCCTGCTAACTAACCTTAACACTAAAGTCCCTAAAACTTAAAATTTTGACTTATCTTTTGACCTTTTTTTGTGACATTTGATGAAACAAGTGCATTTCCCAAATTTCGAATTGTTTTCGAATTTTCTAAGCCTAGAAAAGAACAAAAAAAATTATTCAACTAAGAATATTCAAGAAAATTATTTCACCTCTGTGGATTTTGAATGAATCTAATAAATCTTTAACACCACCAGATCTCTGTCCTTTTTCTTTTTAATAACTTCTTGATCATTTTCATTCGGATTTCTACTGGGATTGACGCTTGTGTGGCTGGTTACCAACAAGCTCCTACATTATATTTGGCTATCCACTTACCACTTTCTCGTAGATATACACGAATTTTTCAGAAATAAAGTTAGAGCTTTCAATTTACTTTTGGGATAAACATTGAGTACATCCACCCAAGATATTATCCTAGAATTGTTCATTGACTACCATAAGTTACCTACTTAGTTACCTGTAAATTATATAAGTTGTAAACTAATTGGTTCCAAATTTTATACATATTATATTTTACCATATTTTTCCAAAAGATAAAAAAAAGAGAATGAGTTTGACTAACAATAAACATATACAGAGATTTCTTTATTTTATTTTTTTTTATTGCTACATTGAGACTCAATACAACTACTCGATATAACTACTTTGATTTTGGAATCCTCCCACTCTCTGGAGTAAATTAACTTAAGTAGAATTGGCTTGGAATTAAATAAAGGTAACCATCAGCAAAATGTAACACTGTTTGATTTATTTTCCCAAATCTTGGGGTCTACTTCTTTTTCAGTTTTACGCTGATGTATACTTATTATTGTCTGATTTACCAATGGTATTATAATTTTTATTTAAAATTATTAATAATAAAGTTAATACATCTGAACTACTTTCCCCATTATGTCGACTAGCAAATTATTATAATTCGCTGATAGACCTTGACTGGTCAATTACGCAAAATGCATTTAGAACCATTGTACTGAACCAACTTATTCATCTATCATGTTAATTTCTTCTTAGATAATAAGTTATACTATAATGACCAGTTTTTAAGTTAATCTGCGGTTCTTGTTTTAGCATAAGTTCATGTTTATTTGTATGTATTTATCCATGTAATTAGGCCTATTGGCCTATTTGGAAAAAACATCAGTATTTGGAAGCCTTGAATGCCACATTGACCTTCACCATAAATATATTCTTTGTTTCATCTAGTTAATGCATCTGCGGTTTATTTTGATCTTGAAACTTCTGTTGGTTTTCATATTTTTTTGTTTTTGATAACAAGAATTTGGTTAAGATGCATATAAATTATTATTGTTTTTACTTTGTTAAAACTTCAAACGTTTCAAAATACAAATAAGAATTCTTCTACAAAACGAAAATTAAACAAAAATTTCAGTAGATCACCATAGATTGATATAATGTTTATTTTTAGGATTATTATATGGTGGTAAAGAGAAAATAGATGAAAGACATAGACATAGATATGAAGTAAATCCAGAATATATTCAAAGATTTGAGGAGAATGATCTACATTTTGTAGGTAAGTTGATAAATTAAAAAATCAAATAAATATGAATAATTGTTTATGTTCTTGATAGTGTATACTTGTCACAGTCGGTACTAAAAAAGGTAAATAATTGTAATTGGTAACTGATTTGAACTCATTGAACCGGTTAAACATGCACATTGACAATATCGACGGGGTAGCGCGAAAACCAGATAACTGCAGAAAGTTAGTTTCGAGATAATGGCATTTTAAGATTGTGCAAAGTTGAGTATTCATTACTTGTAACACAAATTTATTTTCACTTTTTGTTTCTATAATATTATTTCTCTGTGAAAATAATTTCCATAAAACATCGAAAAACTTCGAAGTTATCAGTTATTAGTCAAGGAAAAAATAATTTCCAGAGTATAGTTCGAAAACCTGATAACTCATGAAAACGTTGTTTAATTTATTGGGCTATTTCGCAAAATGCTTTTGCTACAAATAAACAGATATAGTTACAAAAATGTTACAAAAAACGAAACTTGATAAATCGAAAACATGATTTCATATGTCCTCTTCTTCTGATTCTTCTTCTACTGCAATGTCTGGTACGGGAACTACCACATCTGGAAATTCACCTGATTTAAGATAACTGGAAAGTCTGTATGTTTTGGAGTATGGACTCGTGTTTAATCGATCTTGTTTTTAGTGTCACAGGTGGTGCTGTTATTTCACATTTTTTCTTTTCAAACTTCTAAACAGAGCTGGGAGTAACGAAACTAAAACGTTACTTGTCAGTAACGCGTTACTAAATGTAACGCGTTAGTAGTAATTTCGTTACTAAAAAGCAACGCGTTACTTTAAAACTAAGGTTTTTCTGTTTTGTTACTCCTCGTCTGACAAATGATATTACGCGCTAACTCTCTTTCACTCTACCTTCAATATTTATCATCTTTAACAGCCAGCAACCCTTATTTGCGGCCGGATTTAATTAGGCAACTATATATGATAATAAATAGAAAATAATTAGCTTTAATTTGACATATAATTAATAAATGTACGTTACGAACGTATAAATGTAGCGAAATCATACCTGTTTACACCTGGCTGCGAAGTGAACGAAATTTTTTCCCAAAAATAAATTAAAAATAATTTAATTAAAAATACTAGCGGCCAAATTTTAATAGGCAACCTGGTAAATATATATTCTCCTAATTATAAATATGCATAAAAATTTGGGTTTTAGCAAAAAACGGATGAGCGCATTAATCCTGCAGCCGGATCTCATACTATAACGAAATATTTTATTGAACTAACTCGGTCTTAATAAGCGTAAATTATAAAAGTTTGATTAATATACATATTATTTTTGAAAAAAAAAACATTAACGTGATTTTTATTTCAGGTGTTGATGTGGATCAAAAGCGAATGGAAATTTTAGAATATGATAACCACCCTTACTACGTTGCTGTGCAATATCATCCTGAATATTTATCTCGGCCGCTCAAACCATCGCCGCCATTCCTGGGATTAGTTTTGGCTGCAAAAGACAGACTTAAACTTTTTTTTAGCAGAGGGTGTAAACTTTCACCTAGAGAACCTCAATCTGACGAGTACGATTCAGGTACATATTAATTAAACAAAAAAAACTTTTATATTATATTCATTTTATAAGCTGTAAATAAATGGCAAAAAGGAGCTATCTGCAAATAACAAAATTTATATAAAAAAAAATTTTTACTTATTTTTGAGACATATGTTCTAATCTCATTATGAATAATAATAATTTGATAAATATATGTGATCATAATAAAATTGTTGTAACTCCTTTCAAGGAGACTACAACTGTGAATGTTGAAAAATAACAATATTTCTCAGCGATAACTCGAGAACAGTTTCGAATTTTAAAACTCTGTTTTTAGTCGGTAACCTAAGTCAACTACAACCGCCTGTCTGTCCGTCTGTCCATAGCTGAGATAATTGGATATTGTTAGCTTGCTGCCTTAAATCCTGTTATAATTGCAATGTTTTCAATTCATAACAGAATTTTTTAGTATCCTGCTTTATTAAACCATTTACCTTCTCCCTTCCACTTTACTAGTTTCTCCTGTTACACCCTCCGTTAATATCCAGTTCTGGTTTAATTTGCAAACTTTTTAAGTTCAAATTTTACTACTTGTTTAAGTGGTTTTAGAATTTACATCTTCTTGTACCACTTTAAAAAAAACTCCTCATTTTAATTTTTAATCGTACCTTCACATAAATATTAACTGTTAATAATGGTAAGTTTGTTACTTAATGTTTTGTAAGAAATTGTTTGAACGTATTTAATTTAGAGGCCTGGTGATGGTTGCTTAATCGAAACTAGTTGCATAAACTTAACAAATGCTTTTAATGCAAACTGTGTTTTATTTAAATTGTTGAAAATTTGGACCGCATTCGAGATATGGATAACTTTTTGGTTTTTTTTTCTTAAATAACTAACTACATACAAGAAACTAAGAAAAAATAAATCTAAGCTTTATCTAAAACTAATTAAGAATAATGGAACACGTTTTAGTACAATTTGGTTTAAGTCATTAATATGTAAATTCTGCCGTTTTCTTCGTGTGTACAACAGTCTACAGCTTTATAATGTTGAACTTTGTATCGAACAGCAAATTTTTGTGATTGATTAATTGCTTTTTTGCTTTCTTGCTTGCTTTATTTTAAATTCTCATTCATCATGTTTTTCAATAAATCTTATTACAACAAATTCTATTAAGTAAGTAATGATAGATCTTCTAAAAGCATCCATTATTTCTTTTATTACTTATTGTATCTCGCAAATTCAATGGAAACTTGAATCTTGATATTGTTGTTCCAGAAAACATTCAAAGTGCTCTATCCGCCGATGCTGTAATTGATAAAATAGCTCTTAACAGATTGAATTTCAACTCTATCTAGTGGTTATTTATAAAAATAATGGTATGTTATTTCAAAAATGATGAGTGTTGGATGTATTGAAGCAAAATGTATGGTTTTGAGAATTTGCATCATGCAATTTATTGTATTTTTAATGTTGCTTTATTTTAGTTTTGTTTGCATTTCATTTTTTATTATTACTTTTTAAAAGTTAATCTGTATACTTTATTTATATAAATAAATTGTTATTGATATTTTTTTAGTTTTATACTTTTGCCTCTTTTTTTTAATTAACCTAATGGCAGCAAAGTAAGTGTGAAGAGAAAATATAGACAATGAACATTCTCCATTCTATATTTCCCAAAATCCTCTTAGAATCACTTTATTCCGATTATCCACCATAATTTATATTATTATTTTTATAAACTCAATATATCTATAATATTATTAAAGCAGATAGCGCATGTTTGCCGTTTAACTATGATGGAAACTAACGTGACTTGTTGTATTTTTGTTGCAGAAGAGGAAGGAGACTTAAACGAACTTACTGTGAAACAATTAAGCATCACGAATGATCACGATGATAATAGCAGCGCTTACAGCAGCTCAAGTTTATCTTAAATGATTTACTTATTACGTTTTCCATGTTGAGACAAATGGCTCGAAAATTTTTCTCAAAATAATTTTAAGCGTATGATATTTTCATTAATTCTTAATGAAGAAAATATTAAATAAAAATATTCCAATATTTCTTGACGGTATTTTTTATAATAGAATATAAAATCCGTTGTTGCTGCCATGAGTAAAAGTGATCAATATCAAACATGTTGTTTTGCTAATAAATCAATCAATAAAATCTGCAGCTTGTTGTACACGGTAAATATTCATTTTGTCTTTTTTTTACTATAGAAATCGTATCCAAAGTCATATTTTTTACTAATGTATTAACAATTTTTTATGTTGAACGATTTTTATTTAAATTTGTTATGTAACGAGCTTTTAGTCCCCAATATGCAACAGTAGCGTATACCTTATGGAACTAATATAACTTTTTTTTACATTCGTGCAAAAAATAAAACTATTGAACTAAATTTAGTGGAAAAACTGGTGCAATATGGTGCAATAAAAATTTTATTCCTGTCATCTGTTATTCTACAACAGCGTTTTCAAATATTCAAATTTACGCTATATTTAGTCCGCTTTAGGGCCAGTTTTACAATGGCGTTTTAATACTGATAATAATTCCAAGAATAAATTTATACCGGTTCTTATACTTGGTATAAGCGAAATGTGTTTTACAAGGTATATATTTGCCTTGGATAACTCTTCCGAGACTGACGTCACAAAAATATTTTCCGGTTGGTAGTAAAAAGTACATGACAATTATGCATTCTGTTCTGATTTATTGATTTTCGTTTTCGCGGTTTTTCTAGAAGTGTGGTTTGTGTGCATAAAGTTCTCTTTCTTTAATAGTTATTACGCTTGAGGAAAATTAAATTGGTAACAAAAAAACAACGTACCCGCTGCTCTGTAGTACAAAATGTGGACAAGGATAAAATTTAAAAAAAAAACCAATTTCTAACCGAAAATAGCAATATATTTTAATTTTGAATATAACATTAGAAGTCCAAATAAGTATGCAAAAACCTCATTTTCGAAAAAAAAAATGGAGATGGCATACAATACTCAGATGACGATATATCTCCGAACAACGAACAATCTCTCACAGGTGTGTTTTTTTAATCTAAATCTAGTAAAAAACTCAGGTCTGTTTTTTTAATCTAAATCTAGTAAAAAACTTCATTATCGTTTTCTCCAAAGTAGTTTACAATCAAAATTAATTTGTTATCGACTATGTAACGTTCGCTAATAGCACAGAAGGTCATAAAACATTTTCGTTATGTCCCTAAAAGGTTCCTAGGTCCGAGGACTTAAAACTAACGTTTTTAATATATCATGATGGACGTTTTATAAACATTATTTGAGGTACATTTTTAATAAATATACCAATAAGGACGTTTTTGTTATTTGTGGCACGTTTTAAAAGATGTACCAATAAGGACGTTTTATAAACGTTATTTGTGACGTTTTAAAAGATACCAAAAAGGACTTTGTATAAACGTTATTCGTGGTACGTTTTTAAAACATACCAAAAAGGACGTTTGTTTAACGTTTTCATATAGCCCTATTTAAGAATCACAATAAAAAACGTATTAATTTGGGTCATTACCACACAAAAAAGGCCCATTCGCATATAGGTAAAACAAACAAAACAAAAATGCAATATTAATATGCGATGCCTGTTCCAATATGTCAAATTTTTAGATACGTCATCATCGACCATTTTGTCATAGGGCTTTATTCTATCCAAGTTTATTCTTAATCATTAAAATCGTGGTAGTTTACTTTGGGAGCGTTTTACTTCGTGTTTTTTAATTTTTGTGCAGTTTTTTTGGGGCGTTTTAGTAATCAAGATGAACATTATACTTGGCTGCTACTTTTAATTATTTTAGAAATTATTTGCTTTTAATTTTAAAGTGAGAAAAATTAAAATATTACAGTAGGTCCGTAATAGTAGTTTTTAAAACGTTTGTTTGATGACTTTGTGATATTTGGGTAATAATTAAAAATATTTTTTTACCTCGCTTTTATTTTCTTTTGATTTCTCACTATTAGTAATTAATGATCAGATGAGGATTCAAAAACCACAACAAATGAATTAAATATCCATTTAAAAATCATTTTAAATCACGAACTTAACAATATTCGTAATCAACTAGGGATTATATCGAGGTTATTCTTGTAATAAATAAGTTATCTGGTGCTCAAACTATTTATACCATAGTTTATCCTATACCTTACTTGTAAAACGCTCTTTAATTATTCTTAGAATAATGTTATCTGTAGTATTTACTACGATTGTAAATCCGGTCCTAGTATCAGCGCGTTAAATTATCTCGATTTTTAATCGCCTTTATTAATACACTATTAATAAGATCAGTTCAATTGGATCATTCCTGATCGGGTTAAAAATAATGTTACAAGACCGTTTGAAAACGACTTTCCTCGTGTCATACATAATCTTGATGTTTAACAGTTCGTCTCCTTGTGGCACAACTAGCATTTAAATGTATGATTTAAATAAACTCTCGATCAAAATAAAAATCGACATTATTAATCCCAAGGTAACGTCACAACAGCCGATTAAAACGGTAATTTCGGTTAACAATTGCTAAAGCGATCAAAGGAGAGATAACAATGATAAAAGGTTAAAGATTATTCTCGTAGATAAATTTTGGTAATATATTTTGAATCGAAAGAATAGTTATCAATGATAAACGGTCAGAGGTTGCAAAAATAAATTTTCAATTTTGTTTCCGAGAAGAGTCATTGCACTTTTTATTCATTGATTTTGAATTGCAAATTAGTTTTAAAGTTATTCCGAATAACAACAATGATAAAACGTTATAGATTATTCTCGTAGATAAATTTTAGATTGTTTTTGTTTTCTAACAACATCATCATCTGATCTTGAGTAGTGAAAATCGGTGAGTTATTTCTAATAAGTGTTTTTAATGTAATATTTATCATCTCTTTACAGATAAAATGAAATGTAAATGTAGTCTTTTGTGCTGTAAGGAGTACGAAGTCTCGTTCTGGTTTAAGAGTTGTGACAAAACTTATACTTGAACGGGAATTTGTACCTACGATGAATACTGTACATCCATTGTGCAAATCTAGTTTTATTGTGGTGCAGAGTTACAAATACTTCTGCCAGGGAAAAATTAAATCTGTAGATGTTAGTACACCTATTCGACAACAGCAGCAGGAGGAAAATGAGGAGGAGGGTCTATGAGGAGATTTAGGAGGACGACGACCTCCTCTTTTTTACAAGCCATAGTGATGATGACAAGATGATGGAAGAAAATTGAATATTTATTTCTATATATTTATTATAATTATTTATAAAATATACAATTTAAATTTTGTCTTTTTACTTCTTGAAAACAACTTGCTTATCGTACTATTGTTGCTCAAAGAAAAAATGGAGGCTGGTAATTGGATGGTGGTGGTAGTAGTTTCCTCCAAAATCAAACTTTCTGATTTTTTTAGAATGGCTTCTGCATTCTTTGAGGCCCACGTATCAGCTTCAAATTTAAGAGAATTGTTGCCTTTGATAGTGAGTTTTTCTAAACGAACCAAAAATTTATCATCGTTTGTTTGATGTTGGAGGTTTTGTTGTTGTCTAAAATTATAGCTGTAGTATAGATTTCTAAACTGTAATTTCGTTATATTCATTAAGAAGTTTATCGAAAGCTATACAAAGGAATTGTTTAGTTTATGGTGGATATCAGGCTTTGATAAATTTGATTTTGTTGATATAACCACTGTTTAGCATCAACTTGATTTCGTACAAATCTGTAACATTTATTGGACCCCATCATATAAGCTTGAAATTCTATAGAACATTGAACACACTTAATGAGATGAGTTCCATTTATGAAATTTCGGTTTCGCCACTCTTCAAAAACAGATGAGGATATTGTGTTATGTTGAATTTCACCCATGTCTAGTCAAGCTAATAAAGTAAAATGAAGCAGATATCTGGTATATTTTTAAAACATTTAAGATCTGTCGACGATCGTGTTGGTGACTGGTGATGATGACTACGACGACGACACCAAAAAATAACGATAATGGTTTCTTATTGATTCATTGCAAAAACAAAACATGTTTGACAAGAATTTACTGCTGGAATCTCTGAAATAAAGAACAGATAGAGCAATATATTACTTGAAACTCATAGTAAAATTAAACAAGAGTAAACGTTAAGAGAAGATTGAAGCCAGTTATAAAATTTTATCTATGAAATCAATACAGCCTTCGAAAAGTATTGGAATATAATGAAAAAAATTAAGCGATATTGAGCTCGAAATAGAGAGTAGAAAAATCAAAAGCAAGAAATAGAGGAAAGGAAAAGAACTCTGCTTAGATCCAAAATATATGGCTAAATAAGTAAATTAACTTGTGTATTGTCCTTGTATGCCGACGATATAGACAAAGAGAGAATTATAGAACTGGTAACAAGAAATAGAATTTTGGAGTTTTGCAAGATATTTTCCTTCAACATTGTAACTTTAAACATGCCCTATATACATTAATTTTGAACAATAATATTTTGTACAGTAAATTTAAATGTTTTTTACCTGCCTTTTTGATTGAAATACTTAAGTTAATTGTTTTATTTATTATTGAATTTAATTTCTTTTTCCTTTTGACACCTCAGCTGTCAGGGTACTTTTCTATTTGACATCTGACGTGTATTATGTGGAAGTGTTGCCAAGTGTGTTCAATGCAAACCAATTACTATTTTTTAGCTATTTTTTGAGAAATAAGATAGCTGTAGCGGTAATTTTTAGGTTTGGTGGTCCACAAAAAATCAAAACAGTGAATAATTGACATGCAATGAAGATGGGAAAGAAATACCCGAATTTTACCCGCAAAATTGAAATACCCATAAAGCAATTAATTACCCGCATATTGGCGACACTGTTAAAAAGCTTTATTTTAAGATGCAACACATGTTGTGCCATCTATCGGTTTACATAGCAGGTAATAGAAGCAAACTGTATTTCAAAAGGAAACTTGTAGTTATTTTTAGTCTGTCTAAATTTATGGCATCGGCATACACGCCTTTTTTGAAAATCACGTAAAGCGAAATGTTATGAAACGTCTAATTTCTCTGAGTATATATACCATTAGATGGATCCTAATAACTTTTATCGATAATAATAAAATGAATAAAAAGCTTTATTTATAAACTCATAAACATCAATCGCAACTGCAAAGTTCAATGTACGAATTTTGTAGCAGTTGAAGTTGGTGTTGCCGCTCTTATAAAGGTAGTTTGTGATTTAAATGTTGGTAGAATAGTTTATTGAAAACGGTAACACTGTTTGCGACTTCTATTCCAACGTTGCCAGTTATCCGTGACGTAAAGATTATATGACGGAATAGAATTTAGTTAGCTATACTTTTTTTGGTTACGTTGACGAAGAATTTGAAATATGGAAACCACCGAATAAATTTCAGTTTTTCATTACTAGTATGTCGTGTATTAAGGATAATATCCTTGATGTCGTAACCCTCCCTTCCTTCTGTTGGTAATTTCACCAGATTTGTTATGTTGGTTACCCTGATGAAGTGAAAGAAATAAAAGAAATCCAATATGTCAGTGTAACCTGTGATCGGAATTTTTTGTTTAAATATTTTACAAAACTTTAGGAATATCTTGGAAGAAAATAAACAATATTACATAATATTGTTTGTCAGGACGAAATTCATATTTCGTTCATAAAAAGTAAGTGATTTGTAAAGTTTAAGCCGTGATATTTGTGTAATGTGTATTGATTTCTTGGTCTCCATTTTCGTCGCGTCGGTTTGTATCTACCTTTCTCCAAGGTAAAATTAGATTTTCGTTGCACCGTATCATTTTTTCGGTCGTTTTATATTTTTTACGTCGTGGAGTGGTGCTTTATGCAATGAGTTTTATAGAACACAAGTGTTAGTGTCGCATATGGAAAAAATCTTTTGTGTGAACTCTGAATTATTTTGAATTAATATTTATGACTTTTCACCTTTTGTGACCTATTTAATTGCGTGATCGCGACTGTTAGTTAAAACTCAGTGGGAGGCATATGGTTTTAAATACCACTTTCTTTCGCTGGCTTACATCGGATTTTTCGCGAATTTTAAAATACATTTTTATTGAGCATTATTCTCCCATGATGCAGAGTGTATATAAGTGTGGCCAGGGTCGGATCTGACTCAAATGAAACAAAATTAAATTTTCATCTTTTTTCAATTTTTTTGTGTTAATGAAATCATAATAAAGTTTTTAATTTAGTATTGATTTATTTAAAAAATATAGTGGATTATAAAGTTTTAAGGAATGTTTACACAAAATATAATAAAAAAATAATAATTTCCTTGGGCTAAACAATATTGACTGGGATTGATTTGAAATGAGAAGTCAGTTTCGACCTAAGGAAAGAAGTATACAAGATAAAAAATCTTTCAATGAGGGACCGAAGTCCTCAACATTTCAGATCTATATGATGAGCCATTTTTGCACAATCTTGCTCACTGATTTGAAAACTGCCCAAAGAATTATTATTTTTTAATGAAATTTTGAGTGGTATTCTTTAAAATTTTCTTTACAATGCAATTTTTTAAAATTAGAAACCAATGAATGTCTCAAAAGAAAATACTTTTTTTAGGCCTACATCTTAAATTGCATCTATATATTATTTTATTAAGGCAACTTAAAACTTTCTGTTTAACTGATTTCAGTTCAATTTTTTATCCTCCCAAACTAAAAGCAAAGTATCTATCTGAATTAATAATTACAAGATCCATAAAGTCACATCTAGGTAGTTGCTTTTAACTAGAAAGAAAAACATCCATGTATATATTTATCACCAATCCTGTATATGCTCTGATCCTTGAGATTTTTCTATATCATACCCAAAACTGCACTTTTTGCATCAATTCTACTTCTTAAATTCTATTCATAAATATTTTATTTCATTTACTCATACTGATATTCAATTTTAGTTTTATATGAAAATAAACTAAATTTTTACTAGTTTAATATTGATAGAATTTCAAAAAACATTTATAAAGTTACTTGCCAGATATATATGATGTTTAAGGTGATGATCTTGAAAGTGCAAACAATTTAGATTGACCCTGGCTATTGAACGGCTGCATATTTTAAATTTTACAATTTTATTAACTTGTAGAGGTGTAAGTATTTAGTTTCCTATTAACCTCAGCATGTAATTTTTTATCTATTTAACCACTTGCCCTAGGTGTTTATTCTCGAACTGTACATTTTCCAAACACGTTTTTACACTGTGGCCAAAGCCTCAAACGGTGTGAAGGTGAGGAAGTGTGTTCTATTTGGGTAAAACGAATTTACTACTATTTTTCGGATATAATGAGTGTCGTCGGGTCTAAAAATGGACTATTACATTGTATTATGCTTATAGCGTTCGATTTTCGTCGTGTCGGTAAACGAGAATAAGCACCTTTATATCGGCTATGCCATGTGGTAGATATATCGTTAATTTTAAGGAATAACAAAACGCGTTTCGTGATTTTAGCCAAATCGTCGCCTCTTAAGCATTTGAAGCACGCGCTTCTCCACCATAGCTTGTCCTTTTTTTGGAAAGGAAAAATCAATATATGAAGCTTTGAGAAACCTCTTGAAAATATTTACAAAGTGAGTTGCCAACCTGTATTAAGTTTTTACTGATCTGGATCTGTAAAGTATTTCCAAAACAGTTGATAATTATGAAATATTGCAACTACAGTTGCAAAAATATGATTGTACGAAATTGCGTTTGGTCAATTTGGATTTAATTAAACTTATATTTTATCTAGTTACTTTCTCTTATCTAATATCCTATATTGTATATTTATTTAATTCAATTCAGTGTGGTTAATTAGGAAAATCTAAAATGAGGCCATTATTAGCAAAATTTTATATTTTTTTCATGTGAAATTAATTGTTATTATCAGTCTCTCTTAAAAACCTTTTGAACATCAAAGAAGTCATTGTACTAATTTACAATTTACGAAAGAATGATTTATTTTATAAATAAAGATCATTGTTTTTAATTAATGCTCTTAAACCATTTAAGGGGTCATTCCACTTTAGGTCTCTGAAAAAAGCCATTTTTGCAAATTATTCTAGGAATTTTTACTGTAGACATTTAAGTTTATTATTTTTTGGTTATAAATGCACACTTGAAATATGTGTTTTTTTAGTTTTTATTTATCTGAAACAAATAAAGTAAAAAGATTTGCAATCTGTACGAGAGTGACTGTAATAATTTTATCTAATCCCTATTATTACTTTAAGGAACTACAAAATATATTTATACTGTGTATATCACCCCTAATCAAACAGACTACTAACTGGCAGTGGATAGAACATTCATTAACTTTAACGGTTCTGTAACTAATGACAATGACGTTTAGATTGTGACAATTGTACAAGAACTCAACTTGTAAAGTTTTATTCTGAACATCATCGCCTTTACTTACTGAATCTTTAAAGTTAATGGACGTTCTATCTACTGACAGTAAGTATAAACAAATTGAAAGTTTGTCTCTGAAAATACTGCTAAAACACTTTTGAAACTATCCTTCGGTTCTCATATTTAATAATTAAAATGTCATAACTTTATTATACAGACAATTTAATTCATGTATAAAAAATCCCATAAGCCGCGTGATTTTGTTATTATGATAGCGGAAAAAGTTTGCCCTAACTTTTCCAGCGACAATAATAGAACCTAACTTTTGAAAGCGTGACAACCAGAATTGTAAACAAATTTTTGATGACATTATGTCAATTTTTCTCAAACTTGTCAGAAAAGTTTTCATTTTCCGACTCAAGCTATTTTTAATAATTGTGTTTTTAACAATTGTACTTTTCCGTTAAATTAAATAAACTAATTTATATCTTATTTTTTAATTTATTTATTTACATATTCATTATGTCTTACCGAATTACACTCTTAGCTTTTTTTTGAGTCGAAGTAAACTTGACATTTATAATTCGAATTTTGTTGCCATTAGGTAATTCAACTCAAAAAACTGCCAAGCAACAAAATTCTTATTGATACATGTCAAGTTTACTTCGACAAAAAAAAGCTCTAGTGTAATTATAAGTGATCATTATTTCGTCATAGTACACAAAACAGGAAAAAAAAATCGATTTTTCCAACTTATGGAATGACCCCTTAAGGGTAAGAACATTGTTTTTTTTTTATTTATTTTATTATATATATTTATTTTTCATATTAACTCATTTTTCAGTATTTTATTATCTTTTATTTCCCCATACAAAGTAATTATCAAACTATGACAATTTAGGATTATTAGGTAAAGAGGAAACAAACTATTTAAAAGTGAAATGTAATATAGTAGATATACTTGAAAGTAAAATTAATAATAATTAAGTTAACTTTGATTAATAAAAAAAAGAAACATTTGAGTTAACATTTCTAAATTTTAAAAGTTGGAAAATAAAGATAAATAAATTTATTAACATTTTGAAAAAAGTGTAATTAACAATTTCAATTAATAGTAATAATAATTATTAGTGTCAATCCCATATGAAATTAACACAATAAAATATTTTGTTCAATCCAACATTTGAAGATTTAATATTTTTTTTGAGATAAATGCAAATTTTCTACCTAACAATATAATTATGCGGGCACAACGCTTATCGCAATGTATTATGATAGGTCCATCTATCGGCGCCAAGTTGTACTTAACCAGCCGCATTTACAGAAGGATCTTATCCTAAATAAGTAGCTGTAGATGTCGTGACTCTTTATCATTTTTGAACAACAAGTTTTTAATGGTATAATTATTACTTTCTGGTTAAAATTATTCATTCAACTAATATTAGAAAATAGAAACAACACATTTTCACATCCAGAAGTAATACATAAATATAGAGAGCAAAACATAATCTGTTCTCTGCTTGAGCTTCTTATGGAATTATAGGGGATATGCTATATTGAAATTGGAATAATCAGCTATTGCGCTTAAGATATATTAGAATGGGCGCGAAATGATTATCAATTTCTCAATGACACTTATGTTATATTCACATATATTTGTCTGAGAAATCCGATTTCACAGAAACCTAAATTTCATAAAAATTGTGGGATATGTCTTATTAAAAATAGGGTATAGATATACACTCTTAACTCATTTCCAGGAATTGAGCTCTTTGGTAATAAAAAAGTGAGGATCAAAGGAAAGTCAACAATTTTTTTATTAGTTTTGACCAAAATTTGTAATTTTTCACTTTTTATCTTATCAATTCCATTATCATCTTAACAGTTTTGTTATTTCATCGTTTAAATTTGATGTTCCTGGACAATTGTTACATTTTGAATTCAAAAAATATATCTAGGAGTAAAAGCGAAAACACGATAAGTCGGTGAACAGTGAAAAATGAGATATTGATAATAATAAAATTAGTTGTGGCGCTCTCTCCGTTGATCCAATCCAATTTGTGAAATTCCATCTCTGAACAAGTTACAACGATTTCTGGTAAAAGAGCAACTTTCGTATAGGCGAGAATCCTGTAACACAACTTTGTGCATTGATTTACTCAAAATAATATTTTTTGTTCGGGAAAAAAGCAGACATCTGGGTATAAAATAATTTGGAAATTTATTTTGTTAATTTACAAAAGTAACTTGTCTGATTTTACCTCTGAACTCTGTCATTAACTAATAGATCAAAAAACCTATAAATAAGTACCTTGTTGTATTAGTTCTAATTTAATAAATACAGGAAGTAAAAACTGTAATACTTCATTTCAGTGTCTACACAATTTACCATACATAGGCACAAACATAACTATAACCTTTTTGAAGTGGTTAAAAAAAAGTTTGCATAAAAATAAAAAATTAAAACTTTTGTATCTCTTTAACTAAATTTTCTTACTTATCGTATTTTCGCTTTTACCCCTCAATATAAGGTAAAATTTTGGGAAAAGACGTAGAACAAATGTGTAAAGTTTAATGAATATCTGCCAACCAAGCACAGAGCTGTGCCACATTATTTTTTGGTCAAGAACGATGTACTTCTAAAGATATCCTGTCTACTGGAATCCATCCTCTGGTTCTTGTACTATTTGAGAACATATTTCGTTTATTTCCTTCTCACATGATGTCCAAGTTAGGACATAATGTCACTTCCATTTCCTTTTTTTTTTAATTAATAAATCAACCACTTTGTACCACTTAATAATAATTCGTTTATTCATACATAAGTTTATAAAAATTTGTTCTCGTTTTACTTCAAGTTTATTGACGGTAGTCGTTTTAGGCTGGATGATGGCGAAATTTCGCCGAAACTAGTCGCTCTTTCTACTAAATTTTTTGTGGTACTTTGACATCGAGTTTTATTACCTCATTGGTTGACCAAATTAGTGAACATGGATAACATTTTGGACTTAATATCTGAAAATGTTGGGTTGTTTGCTTTGTTAATTTCATATAGATTGACCCATTACAGAATATACATATTCAATAGAACTGTAATAGAGCCTAAGTTAGTGGAAAAAACTCAACAACTGAAAATATTTGTTTAAATTAAGTTAACTTCTATGGTTAATAGTCTAGTCGAGAAGTGAGTTTTCTGCGAAAATTGTTAGAAGGGTAAGAAAAATATGAGCGATGGCTCATTCGACGCGAATTGCAGTTCTGAGAAATGTGTCGTGTCGATTTTTTCCTGCAAATAAAAATTGCAATTGTTATAAACAAAAAACCAAGAAAAAAAATCATCATTGACCCCAAACAATAGAATGGCAAAAATTTTTTTTTCAAAAATATGAAAGTAAACTTCGTTTATAAACAAATAGCGTTAATCCTTATTTCTAATATAAAAACAGCTATATGAGAAAAAAAATTTAACAACAATTTTACGATTTTTCATTTTTTAACTTTGAAAACTCGTTATAAACAAATTTTAAATAATTTTATAGCGTTTCTTATTGAGTACACTCATAGAAAATACTCCAAGGGGCGAAATATTTTTAGGGTGATTATTTAAACAGTTCTCCAGCTTTCAATGAAGACAGATATGAAAGAAAATAGTTAATTAACAATAGGCTAGCGTTTCGAAAAATGCATTTAAAAGTTTTTTCCAACGGGACTTTCTTTCTTCAAGTGTTGAAATGATACCATAATTTTTTCATATTTTTAAATCAATATTTAGTGCTTTAAAAAAATTATTTTAGATGCGGTACTCACTATAGAGGCGGCGTACTCATCCCGAAACGGTCGCGCGGAGACCTATTTTCAGCAAAAAATTAAAATTATAAATATTAGAGCTAGAGATCCGGGAAGTTTTTTTTTGGAAATTTCCTCCTCTTTAATTAACTTTTTTGCAGTTCCTGCTATCTTGTATAGTTTTTGATCAAAAAATAAAATGGATTTTTTTTCGTTTTTTGTTAATAACAACAATTTTTATTTGCAGAAAAATAATACTAAATTACACTATAATTGTTTATATTAATTCTCTTTTATTAGTTAAATAGCTTTGGCATATATAGATTAAAATACAATTATAAATTTTCACCAATACATTTTAACTCTTTCTATAGGAATGTTAACTCAAATATCAAATATAATTTATATGAAATTGATAGTTTTTTGTCGTCAAAATATGAATTACTTTTGTACCAATTCAATAAACCAACCTCGGATCTCAGACTAAGTCTATTGATTAATAAAATCAAAAACATTTCTAAAAATCATGGGTGTAAATTTATAAAATATGTATAGGTTCAATTTTAACTCACGTTTGTTATATATGTCTAAGATCAGAGGTAATAAGAAAATTCATCCAAAATTTTCAAAAACTAATAACGTTAGGACATTTTATAGTATGTCTTCGAGACGGAGAAGTAGAAGTAGGGATAAGAAAATCATGCCAGCCAAACTTAGAATGGATACAAAACCACAGGCAATTCGAATTACAGGTAGTTAAAAAAACAAATCCCAGTAAAATACAGTTCAAAAATAAAATCACTTATATTAAGAAAAAAGTATTTTTCATTTAGAAGCAATTTATTAGATTATTAATTCTCTTAAATCATCCCAACCATTATCCATTTCTTTGATTTTCTAATTTTACTACTTTCCTTTTTTAAACCACGTTTTTTATTTTCTATAAATCTTAACAAAACCTTATGTTATTGCCGCTTATTTTTACCAATAATAAGTATCCTTTACTTAATGAAATTTTCATAGTAGTCCAAATTCATCTAAGTGAAAAATTCGTATCGTTTTATTTCCTTTATATAAAAAATATTTTTTAATAAATAATAGTCCTTAATAACACTTAAAAATTTTGTAGGCTTGGATTTTTTCACAGTTCACTAATTTCGTAATTTAATTTTGTAGTATTTTATGTTTTGTCATATTTGATGCCTTTGTTTTCTGATACAAAATTAAATAAGCATTTATATTTTTGTCAAATCTTTCACAATTCCATTATAATTGAAATTGAATCGAAATAAAGACATTTTAAAAGAGAATGATTTAATAATAACATCAAAAGCATATTTACCAAGCACTTTTGTTTTAACTTAGCAAAATTATGTTCTGATAATCTGAAATAATAAATTAATACTAAAAATAATAATTGAGTGCCAAATTACTTAATATTTCCTCAAGTAGAAAGTCTTTATGAAGGTATTTGATCTGTCGAAGTACAAATATTTCTTTATCCACATGATATATTATAAGAACAGCTTGTCAAAGAAAAAAATCTGAATTTTAAATACAGAGATTATTTACGAAAAGTTGATAGTTTAAAACCTGCCAAAAATTGGATTTTTTAATTTTTGTTTTTTTTTTGTTCTGGCACTTTGCAAACCTCAGATTCGGATTCAGCACCGCAAAAAACATGTGGAAAGGAAGAAATCAAAACTACCCCAAAACTTTCCTTGGGAAAAGCAATTTATGAAGTATTTATCTTTTTAATGTTTGCTTTAAATATTAAATCGTTATTTCTACCCTTATCAAATTATAAAAAAAAGGAATATGGTGCTCAAATATTATTTTTGATTGTGAAAAAACAAATAATTTAAGAACAATTTTTTTTAAATCTGGTTTTGCTTATATATTTCAATTCACTGCATTTAAATGCTACATTTTCCTTAATATAAGTGCTTGAGGGGGTTTGAAGCCACACTCAATTGCCTTTAAAAAGTTTTGTCGTAGAAAAAAAGTGAATATTCCATAATTTTATGGAACGCTTTGTATTTTCAGACCCTAGTTTACCAGCTGGCAGGAGAAGAGAAATAGATAATGTTATGAAAAAAGCTAGGGCTCAAAAATCACCAAATTCTGGCGTATTTTGGGACAAAAAACTTTTGGAAGTCGAAGCTAAAGATCCAAACAGGTGAATAAATTTCTCTTAAAATCGTCGGTAATACAATAAAAAACGAAAATGTACATATTATTTGTTTTTATTTTTATCTTGTAATAAAAAAATTATAAGACAGAAATTTGAAACCTGTAGTTTTTTCGTAAGTATCTCTTGTGGTTTTGGTAGCTTTTAAATGGTTATTTATTTATTTATTTATTTATTTATTTATTCATCTGTTTACAAGTTTTTGCAGTTGATTATTTATTAAACTCTACTCGGCAGATAAACTGCATATTGTCGTGCGTCTATTAAATGCATCTCCAATACCTCAAACCAAAAGACAATCCAGTATTCAATAAATTTTAATATACAATCTATTTAAGGCTTATAACAGAGTCTCACTTAAGAATTTATAGATTTAAGTAACATTGTATTCACAGTCACTATAAAAATTAAAAACATTTGTTTTTAATATTATATTATTTTAATATTGTGAACACAATAGCAGGATATGTGGCAACTAGTTTTAAATAACATATGCAGGACTCCCACTTCATATAAAATTTCTAAATTTTAACTCTTACCTAAAAAAATCTATAAGTGGACAAACAACTAATAGTATATGCAGAATGTAAACAAAACATGATGAAAGAAATAAGGTGGATATTAAGGCAGATTGAAAACAAAACACGAGTAATGGATATACACCAAGCAAAAAGAAAAAAATTGAATAAGGTAAACTAAAAGAAGCGTCTGAGAAGAATTTAGATAAAACTTATATTATAGATCAAATAAGAAATTCTTGAATCCAGTAAACCATTTAGAAGAAAGAAAAAATAGCATAAGTGAGAGGCAGCATATTAAATAATATGGAACTAAAAGTAGACTAAGGAAAATGAACATATTTAAATTTATAAGCTGCAAACTGCTTGTTTTTAAGTGCATTTGGAAGTTTCAACTTTGATAGGAGCAATTAAAAGCTGCAAAATAGTAAATTAACAGAATCAAATAAGTGGCGAGAATCCTAATAAATTCAACCTAAGACAGGAAGTAAAACAAAATATTAATTTTTCGGATTATTTTACAGTATATTAAAAAATTAAGTTCAACTACAAACAATACCAGTGATTTATACCCCTAAAAATAGATTCAATAATGTATAAGATCCAAGTACATGATTTCTCTAAAATGAATTTGACATAATAAAAGGAGAATGCCTAATATAAAACAATGATAATAAATATGAAAAGTTAAACCAAGTTTGATCCTCTTTGATTAACTTTTCTTTTGTACTGGGTTTTAGGATGCCTTTTCTTTGCACTACTACATCACACTTAAAAATATCTTATAGTTTCTTGTACCAATTCACCTAATCTTTATTTTTGATAGATTTCCATTTGTTTGCAAATTTTACATCCACCAATGTCTTTCAAGCTAGAGTACCTATTATTGAAAATATTAAAGGATAATTTAAATTATGCAAAACTGACCTGTTTTTAAACAAATGATAGTAATAACAAAAATTCGGACCTTTAGATATATACCAGAATATAAACCTTATTTGAAATAGGAGAAGGGAATGAAGAGACTAAGTTAACAGGATGCGTGACCAAATTAATAATAAAAAAATCAAACATATTAAAATTTCCTGAACAATTGCCCTTAAACATCATTGAAAAATACAGGATACAGTCAAAACATATGAAGAAGAAGTGGCATATAATAGTTTTGAATTAGAAAAAAGTTGTCTGAATCTGTTATACATTCTATATAACAATAGGCAGAGTTTCTAGAATCTAAAAAACGTATTGAAAGTAGAAAGAAAAATAGTTTTATTGATAAAAGCCTAACTGAATGGTGAAAAAAATGTAATCATTTTCTTAAGAGTTGTAAACTCAATTTCTAAAAACAAGGTCTGGCATAAAGATCAATTACTTCAAATCACATTCTATTACACCTTTTCATAAACTATATAACACAGGTTCTTTCCGTACCAAAGTAGATGACAAAATCTCACTGTTTTCCTTCCCATAAGAACTGGAGTTCCGCAAGGCAGCATCTTAAGGTCACTATTATATTTAAACTACATATCAAACTTTCCAACTTCTGATTGTACCACAACAGATACATTTGTAGACTAAAAGGCTATTATGACAACTTTCATCAGAAATATCCAAGAATATTTATTCAACTTAGAAAAATGGCTCAAAAAGTGAAAGATAAATATAATCAAAGGCAAATTACAACATTTATCAATCAAGTTAAGAAAAGAGAACGTCACTAATATATAAATAGATGCCAAACTTAAACGAAGAGATCTTATAAACAAGAAACGCAATTAAACGGACCTTATAAAAGATATATACTGGTGCTAGGCATAAAATTAAGCATGGCAGCAAATCCGTTATTAAAATTACACAGGGTGTCCCAGGAGTTCGTGCCCAAAACTTGGGAGATGATAGAGGGGCTAAAATTAATGATGGTTCCTTACGCCCTTCGTTAACGAATTATAATCCAAAATTAAAAATGGTTTTTTATTTATAATTATTAAACTACTTATTTCAAATAAATCAAAAATTAACCATTTATAAACACCATAAATGCGCACTTAATAGCGTTATAAACAAATCTGCACTACCCTTGTGAAGTCAGGTACGGGCTAAGTTCAATGGTTAATGAGGCACATTCTTTTTATCTATCATTTTTTTCACTTCTAAATATGACAGTTAACTTCCACAAACATCTTTAAAAGAAAAACGTCCTCTTGTGACAACTCGATAAAATTAACGTTTTAAGAGATATGTGCAATTTTATGTGGCACTGCAATTTAAAAATACTTACGAGTAAAGGAAACATCTCATATTACTATTAAATTATTAATAAATCAGGACAGTCTACATGTAGAATAATAATCTTCTACACTTTTTATAAATTTTATTTATTTACTAGTTTTATTTACAATAGTGATGTAAGAAAAATTGAACGAAAATTGATGTGCAGTGCCACATAAAATTACACATATCTCTTAAACCGTTAGTTTTATCTAGTTGTCACAAGAGGACGTTTTTCTTTTAAAGATGTTTGTGGAATTTAGCTGTCATATTTAGAAGTGAAAAAAATGTGCCTCATTAACCATTGAAATTAGTCCGTACCTGACTTCACAAGAGCAGTGCTGATTTGTTTAGTGCGCATTTATGGTGTTTATAAATGGTTAATTTTTGATTTATTTCAAATAAGTAGTTTAATAATTATAAATAAAAAACCATTTTTAATTTTTAACTTTGGAGCCCTATAATTCGTTAACGAAGGGCGTAAGGGACAAATTTTATATGCAGTACCATCATTATTTTTTGCCCCTGTATCCATCTCCCAAGTTTTGGGTACGAACTCCTGGGACACCGTATAATGGGTACAATTTAAGATCCTACATGCAATAGATCAATTAATCAAATAGGGCATCAAAGTCGTCACATTGCAATAGTTCAAGAGAAGCCAAAAACACCATAAACGATTAGAAGCTCATACCAATACACTACTTCAAACAATAATGGGAGAAAAAAGAAAAGGAACTAATAGATTTAAAAGAAGTTGTCTCACTGGATAAATATCATTTGGGTATTAGAGAGAGCTATCAAATAGCCTGGTCATTAAAATAACTTATACAATTATAAATTATAATTCTTGTTTAATAAATTAGTTATAAAAAAAATGTTTTGGTTTCTTGAGTGGAAGTCCAGCATATGTCTTAAGTTAAAACACAGAACTGGAGTTACTGTCATTTATTTTAATGAAAAAATATTTACCAATTGTAAACATTAAATTAAAACTCTCTTATTTGTTTCAGGTGGCGACACAGTGGCTATAAATCCCTTTACATTGACGGTTCTTCATCGCCATCTTCCAACGGTAGACGAAGTCGTTCGCGATCGCCCGTCGTCTCTCCCACAGCTCGTCGCTCGCCCTTGGCTCGTCGTTCACCAGTTTCGATGCGTCGTTCGTCGCCGCCGACATACGGGGGGCGGTCAGCGCGCGCCTTACGGTCGCCCCGCTCACCGAGGTCGCCGCCGCCCCGTAGTACTCGCTCTCGTTCACGATCATCGTCACCTGTGACGCGTCGTCGATCGCCGCCCTCTTACAGGAGAGCACCGCCGGGAGGTAGGCCGCGATCACCGCCTACGCCGAGGGAACCTGTGTCATCTAGACATCCGAAAAGGAGGTCAGTTTCTAATAGTTCAATCAGCAGCTGTTCAGATGATTCGTGTTCAGTTTGTTCACCCAAGGCTCATCGAAATGCTAGGTCCAGGTAAATAACTGCACATATTAACAATGAGCTATTTAACATATTAAAATTATTAAATCTAATGATGAGGTAATTTATTATCCATGATAATTAATTCCTTTAAATTTATGTACTTTAATGTAGAATAATTTATTATAGAAATTATCTTTCTTCTTATCACATTAAAAAAAAACTTATTTGACATCGCCTATCAATTAAGATATTTAAAATATTAGGGCAATGAATATGCATAATAATAATTGTTTAATAATTTCAGAACAAGGTCTTTTTCGCCACGTACGCGTAAAGTGCCTTCGAAAACAGTCATTTCTATACCTCCCAAACCCCGCGCTCGTCCTCGTCCACCTTCTCCGGCCCCGGTACCCAGAAGAGTCCCTAAACCAACCACTCCTCCACCCGTACTGCGTAAAATCCCAAAACCTAGTCCCTCTGACAGACCCACGGATCCTAGAAGACAACCGCCGCCTCCGAGACCGAGAGGCAGTACCGGAGAAATTATTAACGTTAGAGGGGTCAAGCCACCTGCCAAACCCGGGAATGTTAAAAAGGCAGGAGAAAAAGGAATGGTTAAACCGGTAAATCACTCTTTATTATTTTAATGAAATTAAATTAAAATGAAAAATTATTTAATTAAATTTTAATACTGGCATTTGTTGAAATTCATTAAACATTCAACATTAATATTTGACGGTTTCCAAAACTTGATAATATCTTAGTTTCTAAAAAAGATAACCAATCAGAAATTACATATCTCTAAAATATTATCCATCTTATTCTTTGACTAAATATTTTTCTAACTTAAGGCGGCGTTAGCAAATGGATACGCCTAGGGAATTTTTTGCTTTTATAATGTATTAATGATATTAAACTAGTTCCTGAATATATTGAAAAGTGGATATAATACGAAAATGGAAAAAAGAACTAAATTGTGAAAATTTGACTTAAAAAAATGCATCAAAAATCGCTTTGTAAACTATTTCAGGAACTAGATTACATTCCATTAGAGATGGTACATAAGAAATATTTCATTTTTTGCTTTCATTTACAAGTCTTATATGTTCAAAAATTTATAATTTGAACCATAGAACGGCACCAGAAATAGCTTTGTTTATTTTTTTACTATTTTTACTTATTTTACACTATTTTACAATACTTTCCCATGTTTCCCGAGTTTTCTTTGTTTATTTCTTCCCATATTTTATTTTTCTTATTCCAATTTTTTTCATATTTTTCGCAGTTTTTGTATTTTTTCCCTATTTACTCTATTTTTCGCTCTTACCCCATTTTTTTCCATTTTTACAATCTGTTTCTATTTTTTACTGTTTTCCATGTTTTTTTCTGTTTTTCCATTTGTACTTATTCTTCCTTGTTTTTTCCCTATTTCTTCATATTTTTCCTGTTTTTCATTATTTCTTCCTATTTCTCCCCATTTATTTCTATTATTTTCTACAGGTTCCCATTTTCCTGTTTTTTCTTATTTTCCCCTTTATTTCAGTATTTTTACTATCTTCCCATATTTTTCCCTATTTTTCTCCCATGTTATCTTACTGTACTTTTCAACTGTTTTTCCCAAATTTCGTTGAATAGAGCTCATTGAGTAGATAAAAGCCATATTTTTTATTTTAAAACACACATGTGCTAGGTAATTTTTCTTTTCACTGCTTTAAATCTTTTTACCAAGTATTTTTGACTTATTAGTTCGATTAAAAATTTAAAGACCTTTAATAATCCTGCCTCTGCACAGCTGGTTTATATTCTACATTTGGTACGGAACCCTAAATGTGCGAAGTCCGACACGCACTTGACCGATTTTTATGCTGGTTTTCATCGTTTTTTACAATTTTTTCGTATTTTTCCTTATTTTTCACAATCGCCATTTTTTCCCTATATTTCCTATTATCCTCTATTTTTTATGTTTTCCCTATTTTCCCTACTACCTCCTATTTTTTGCTATTTTCCCCCATTTTTCTATATTTATTATATTTCCATCTTTTTCTTTTTTATTCTATATTATTTCCTATTTTTTATAATTTTCCATTTTCTCCTATTTTTCCTTGTTTTTCTCAATTTTGCCTCATTTTTCTCCATAGTGCGTCATACGTGCGTCAACATATAGATAATCTTATTCTATCTAAGCCACCGTTTTTCACCCTTTTCTACCCCTTAAAATCAAAATTTCGCAAAATCCTCTTTTAGTGGGTGTCATATTATCAGAACAAATTCTCAAAATTTCAAGTCTCTGTGTTAAGTAGATTTCGCTGTGCGTTGATTCTATGTCAGTTAGTCAGGCAATCAGTCAGGACTTTGCCGCTTATATAGATTTCTAGCAGATAAAAGGAAATTCGATATTTTATTAGAAAATTTATGTATAGTATACAATTTGTTAAATATATTTCAATAATTTTAAAATGCTGCTAAAATTGCCATTTTAGTATAATACTTAGTGGAGACTAATTTTCTCTTAGAATTAAAATTATGGTGACCAGATTTCGAAGTTCGAAATTCGGGACGCTGTTTTTCATATTTGTCTTGTTTATAAATATTTTTGGAACAGAGCAATGTCTAGTATTTTAGCTATTATAACTTCATTTCAAATTGAATATTCAATTTGTTTTTGAATTCTGTTAAGGAAAGATGAATCTATAAATTGGTCGATTTTTTTTTAATATTGCATTTTTAATGCACTAATTGTAAGGTAAAGTTTTATTATTCTTAACAATTTGACCAAACTTTACATTTTTTTTCTGGCGGAACAGTTGGTTTTTTTTTTAAATCGACGAAATTATAATTTAATCCTTTTTCTTTGTTACAAAAAATTCGTGAAATTTATTCAGTTATCTGTGACTAAAACCATATTCATGGAATTTGAATATTTCAACTTCGTTTGTGCGCGAACAATTGCTCTTAAGATTTTTTCAATTATTCCTGATTTGGTCATCATCAAGTTTTGCCAACTTAAGTAAATGAAAATAATGTGTGATTAATATTTATGCGCTTTGTTGTTTTATCTGCAATATTGATAAATAAATATTATATAGATGATGCTGAAACGAATCAAGAAAGAACGTACAGGCAACAGACCCGGTTCTCCCGGTGGCGAATCTTCTGGTTCAGCAGACAGCGGACCTTCTCTGATACCCACTCCCATTGTGGCAACCACCAGTTTGACTTTATCCGAACGATTCGGAAAAATCGCTCAATGGAGTGCCGATCGGGAAAGAAGAGAAATGGAAAATATGAGAATTACTAAAACTGGCAGCAATATGAAGGTGCTGGTAGAAGAAGACGAATTTTTATATGGAAGCCCACCAAGAAGGTACAGGTTAGTCCAAGGTGTTAACTGAGTGCACTCTAAAACAAAATATTCCTTGAACCAAGTTAATAAAATATTTAAATCATTGGCTAAGAGTGCAGTAGTGGTATGACCTCAAATTTCCGTTTAGTTTTAGCTACAACCTATAAGATAGATTGTCCACTGCACAGTTTTTTTTTGTTCCTCATACTGTTTATTTTATTTAACATTTGAGCTCTGTTCTCCAGTACTGGTCCGGTCACCTGAACCCCAGCACGTTTTGGTTTGATTTCTTGATTTTAATTTCAAACACTAATTCTTGTAAAAATACTTTATAATCTAATACAATAGACGGCGGCGAATAGAAAAGTGAAAGATGTTTGTATCTTGCTTTTCTGTTACATAAAAATAAAACAACAATTGACAATAGTAAGAAATAATAAAACTAAAGAAACACTTTAAGAATAAAGTATTATGGTGTACGGTCATTAGTACCTTGAATTTACCTTATTTGTACTCTACAACGAACAAATCTTATAATTATGAAACAAAAACATCCGAGTGCACACAAAGTTAAACCCAAGATTAAATAAAATAGTTTTAATTTCTTTTTTTCAGCTTATCTCCGGTACCAACCGGTCACTTTCCGGAAAAACTTATGTCCTCCGGTCAATCTAGAACAGCGGCATGGGACGACGTGCGCGTGCGCTATCAGTATTACAAAGATCTGGGTTATTTGCGCGACCTCACTCTCGACGATTACGTCAAATGGGAGGAATGGTGGTACAAATACCAGGACTGGTTGGCCAATGAGAGGCACTACGAGCATTGGTTAACTACGCAAGGCACCGGTGGCAGACGAAGAGGAAAGAAACGACTACCGGCTTCACAACGATTAAACTAAAACAAAACAAAATAATGAATCGGTCGTCGGCGGTTGTTTTTGTAACGGTTTTAAACGTATGGTTTGATTCGGTGATTATAGGTGATCAGATTTCAAAGGTTTAGGCTGATATTGGTAAGGATTGTTGATGGAGGGTCTTGTTTATTAAGATTTTTAGGATATATAATTGGATTTGGGTATTTGGTTTTAACCTGAAAGCAGTAAAATAATTCATTCAAAAATCCCAAAACTAAGATGTTTTCTTTTGCGACCTTGACTTGATAGTTATACTTAAGTATTCTGGTACTTACCTTTTATTCTGCTAGTAAATATCACTTTTATTATTTAAATTCCGTCTTGGTAGGTTTAGGATTAAAATCTTTATTCTGTTTTATTTATTTCACTTATAAATATTTCCTGAACAATTGGTTGTAAAGAGTGTTGCTTGACTTTACATTTTCCTAGCAAGCATAAGGGAATCTTAAGAAACGCGAGAATTGATTGTAGGAGATACAAATAATAATGCCAATATATACATATAATGAAACTAATAATTCAGAGGAGCTAATAGCTATTTTGATATTATATTATAGTATATCCTGTTGTATATACTTCTTAAAAATAACAATACAAGTTAGATTAGATTATAATGTGTCAAGATTAATATAAACTGCATAGACTTTCTCATATTGACGATATTATTCATTTTAAATTCATTATTTAGATTATAAATAACGTTAAGCATATTATAGCTAAAGAGTTTTCTGATAACGTCAAAAATAAACTTGGATTTGTATTAAAATAGTGGTTTATTTCTCAATTAACACTTTTCATTTTAGTAATTCCACAATCGATTATGTTAATCTCTTATCCATGCTTTGATTCAAATTTCTTGGGATTTATTTTACTACTAGTACTAACAAATTTATTCAATATTTAGGAATCTCTATTAATGGCCTGTTCATCCTCTTCTGATCTCTCCACCATCTCCTGTCCCAGCAGTGTTGCCGATTGGCGGATAATTATTCGATTTGCGGATAATTTAAGACTGGCGGATAATTTTCTCACCCATCCGAAAATTGGATAAAAAACGGATAATTTTAAATCTGACGTGATACCGTAAAATTAACATCAATATTTTCAGTTGAAAATGGTAAATATAGGATTTTACAAGGCAAGGTTCACTTTTTTGTTTTTCTAATTTTAAATATTTTCAGTTACTTTCGGTACATTAAAAAAAAATTATGGCTTTTTTAAGTTTAGATCATTTCATCGCTTATTATCGTGATTATTCACGTCAGTACAAAAACATGCCCAATAATTTTCTATAATACCTCGAGTGTCATTTATATGTTGCCGATCAATCAATATTGAATCCCTAATAGCACGAAATGTCCGATTGATGTTTTTTATAGTTCATTTAACGTCAGAACGTCCGAGGACCAAAATATAACGTTTTATAAACGTTTCTGCAAGAACGTTTTTAAAATGGATATAAAGAAACGTCCAAAATATGTCGACAAAACGTCCCGAACTCATAGATTTAAAAAAATACGTTTTTTACGCTGCAGTACTCTGATAAAAACGCCATCTAAACGGTTTTTTAACGTCCATGTTAGAATATTTGTTATAAAGTCACATTAGGGACGTTTTTAAAACGTTTTATTTGAGTTGTTTTGAAATCCATGAGTAAAAACGTTCAACAAACGTTTTGTTTAGGTCCTTAAAAGTTTTTGTAAGTCGTTTTTATATCCACTGTAAAAACGTTCAAATGATACTGTGTTTTTGGATACGCAAAAGTATAAGTGCGGATGTTAATAAGATGTCCAAAAAACGTCTTGTAGAGCCATTTGTTTAGTCCGTTATGAAACGGTTTTTAAACGTCTTTTTACGTCTATATGACGTTAGAAGTTGTGGCATTTGCACTAGGGAAAAACGTTGGTCGGTCGTGTACGTTTTTAAGACGTTTTTTAAACGTGTCTGCGCTATTAGGGATAATCAAAACACCTGTGATAATTCCTGGAATAGAGTGTTTACTTAAATTTGACTTTTAGGTAAAGTTTCAGAAGTAGAGAATTGCTGTGATTATTTTTTAATGTATTTTTTCAATGCACTTGTGGGTATACAATAATGCGTACCAAATGTTATTTATAAAACTAGTAACAGGAATAATCTCTGCGCGATTTTTTAAGACTACGACCCGTTTCAGTCAGTTAATTTAAAAGAAATCAGTATCGACAAATGTGCTTTCCTTATCGAGATATCTCGAATGGAAGTTTCACTTTGTATGGCGGGCCCAGGAAGCTTAGTTCCGGAATAGCTCATCTTCTGATACCTTTTTTGAATAAAAACTGATAGCCAAAAGAATTTTCCGGATCGGCCGTATCGTTTCCGACTTATTGTGCGCACAGACAGACTTTTTTCGCGTAAAATCAATTTTCTCCGCGTTTCATGACATTTTAAGTCATTTGAAGCAAAAAAATTTTTGAGATTATTGCACGATTTTAATACCACGGTTTGCCCTACTTCACCAAAGGTATTATAGCTTTTTTAATAAAAAAAACGTTTAACTTTTGCTTTTATTCATTACCATAAAACATATAAAATTGCGTTCTAAAGTCAAAAGTCCAGACCAACTAAAAATAACATGTACAAACAATAATTTTATAAATTTAAAAAATCGGATAATTTCGAGCAAAAACGGATACTTTTAAGTTGAAAGGAGGATCTTTCCATTTCATCCATTGGCAACACTGTGTCCCAGTTGGGTTTTACATGACACTTGATTTTGATAAACGATAGTTAAGGATTAATGTAGCTATGAGTAGGCGAATTTTTATGCCTTATTATTTTCCTGAAAATGTACTTTCTCTCCAGAGCCAATGAATCACAGATTGGCGTTTAGTCTTCCGTAGGACCAAGAATGATTTATTATTACAAGGCTCTACAATTTAATCTTGATGAGATCTTCATAATTAACTTTTTTCTTCCTATTCTTACTCAATAAGTTTCAAGTTTTACAAGGATTCGTTTGGCTATTTCTGTCTTGAGATCTTGGTAGTCTCTATTTATGCCACGGGTTTCTGGTTTTTGTCTATTTATGTCTTGAGATTTTGATTTTACTGTCATAAATAAATGGAACCTTTTGATGCTAAATTTTACGATTCAACTTAGCCTGAACCTTTGAAGTCCTACATGTGTTTACGTGAACGAGCCGATAATGTTCGTGTAAAATTCATTTATCAAGTGACTATTGCTTAATAGGCGATTATTTTAAGTGATAATGGTCCGATAAAGGTAATGTATAAGGAAAAAAGAGTTAAAAGGCAATTTCTAAGTATCTAAACATTTTTCAAAAAATAAGTCGCTTACTGATATTTTTACATCAAAATTACATCCTTATAAAATTTCTGTAAAAGCGTTCTAGAGCTAGTAGTAATATTTTAAATTCATTATTTTGAACGCTTTTTAAACGTGCAGTTAGACTGGGGCTGGTTTATATCATACTTTTTATAGATTTCTATACTGACACATTAGGTATCTATCAGAATTGACTGAAGTTCAAATATATTTGTAATGAATATAAAATCTCTGGAAACAAATCTTGGTAATCAACTTTTTTTTGTTATGAATATTTATTATTTATTTACACGAAAATGATGTTATTTTTATGTAAAACTTTATTATGAAACAAAATCTCAGTATGCAGTAATTCATATTTGAATATTTTATCCTATTTATGTTTAATTAACATGTCGAGTTAGTTAATTTTGTAACATAGTTTTTCTCCTTTTTTCGTTTTATTATTAATGAACAAACTTAAGGTCTAAAACTAAGACAATTATTTTTGTTGACTTTATCTTAAAGGCAAAATAATATTTTAAGTTTTATTTATTTCCGCTCATTATATTTTTTTTACTCATTTTCTTATTTGGAAATTATATTATCGTAATATTGTGTATGCAGGATATAATTGAATAAAAATATTTATTTGTTAAAGGTTATTTTATTTGCTTAAATTTATAGAAAATATAATCGGCCTTGAGACTACATTAACGAAAAATTTCATCACTTGAATTTAAGAAAAAATTGGTATAAACATAGTTCAAGTGATGTAAGATTTCGAAAATTAACCAGTTTTAAACAAAATCTGCTAAAGGCACTGTTAACACATCATCTGTTTTTTAGTAAGTGATCTCAATTTAATTTAGGTAATATATAACTCGTGAATAGATATTAAAGATTTAAACTTTGCTTATAGATACTAGGAGATTTATACTTGGCATATGGATACTAGGTGAAATAGGGTACAACACAAATAGAGAAAAAGTGGAAAATATACAAATTATCAACATTTTATTTATACACGATAAAAAGGAACGGATATTACTACTACATTCCCAGGTAGCCATCGAACGTCATAATGACGTTAGTTTCTGGTGATATTTTAGTCAGTAACGTCATGTTACCAAAAATGACGTGAATTTGACATCACCAATAAATGACTTCAGTTAAAATAACTTAATACATCATTCTGACCAAGTTCGATGAATGTCATTTAAGACGTCATTTGAGAGTACATTCCTATACAAATAAAGTGGAAAACTAAAAAATAGATTAAACAAAATTTCCGAGTTTGAAAATTCGTAATCATTAATCCAAATGTAGTGTACAGTATTTGATCAAAATACATAAAAAAACCTATACGGAAATTACAAATTGAAAAACAAAAACAAAACGTGAATAATTATTGTATTGAGAGAAAAAAATGTGACCCGAAAAAATCTTCGAAATTTGTCAACATTCAGATTTCAATGAAAGTTGGTAGAGGTACATTGGGCATGGGTTCTAAAAAATGTACAGTTCTTCATTAGCTCTATTAGTTTCAGAGATAATAATTTTTGTTTGAATTGAGACCATCAATTTTTTCAAATTTTCCAAATTAAAAATTTTATAGCTGTGAAATGAAAAAAACAGATGGCTCCCATAAATTCCAATTCATTTACTTTATCTATAAATCAATTTTCATTCAAATCGGAGAAAAAAAAGTGCAAATCGTCAAAATTTGTCATTCAGATTTCAGCAAAAATTGGTAGAGGTACATTCCAAAGGGCGAGGATTAGAAAAAAATTAACGGTTCTCTAGCTCTATTAGTTTGAGATATTTTTTTTTTTGAAAAATTGTGTGAAACTCAATTTTTTCAAATTAAAAATTTTATAGCTGTGAAAGAAAAAAAAACAGATGGCTCCCATAAATTCCAATTCATTTACTTTATCTATAAATCAATTTTCATTCAAATCGGAGAGAAAAAAATGTGGCCCTCAAAAAACTTCAAACTTTGTCATCATTCAGATTTCTAAAGGGCGTAGATTACAAAAAAAATTAATAGTTCTTTAGCTCTTATTAGTTTCAGAGATAATAATTTTTTTGTGTAAATGTATTGATATGAAACACCCGGTATTACAGATGTCCTATCTACGAATCTCAATATACTATAAATTTTAAAAATAATGTGCAAAAACAAATATAATTTGATCATTATTAGTGCTTCCTGTCTCCCCTTCACTGTCATAGGTCAATCCTTTTCTACCTGCCCACTTCAATTTTTCTCCATCTCATCTATTTGCCATTCCCTATGCTGCTTTCTTATCTTTCTCTGGGTTCCTGTGTGTCCCCAACTGCTGTTGTACTTCTACTGTTTCACCTTTTGGTATGTTCCTTTTATATTCAACAATATGAGTTCATCCCTTATAAATTACTTTATTCTTTTTTATTTTTATATTAACAAAACATTACCAATATTATCAATGTTTAATATAAAAACATCCAAACTGTACAGAATTTCTAGTTTGACAATTCAAAAATTATCTCGTTTCAAAATTGACAAAACTCCATAACCTTTTTTTATTTCTGAATTAATTTTTTTTTAAATTGCCAGATAATTAGTCCAGGACTGATCATCCTAGATATAACATCTGGAATTACCTGGCATCATTATATTTTAAATTTCATATCAAATCCCACAAATTTTGTATTCATATATAATACAAATATATTATGAATACAAATTTTATTTAAATTTTCAAATTTCTCATATCCTACTCTCTTAAATTGTTTTTTTCCTTTAAAATTCAAAGAATAACCATTAACATATAACATAACTTTTAACATTCAAAATTCAACATTTATCATTCTTAACTATTAATATTCAGACTTTAATATTTAACATTCATTATCTCCTGTATACATTCATTTTTTTTATATTTTAGTTTATAACTATTTTCTCTACCATTATTTGGAATGTTAATTAAATAAAACGCCTTAATTTAACTTCTCTTATTTTTAAAACTTTTAGTATAATTGTCAAAAATCATGTACCATTACTTTTCACGTTAGTGTATTACAAATCCATCCATTATATTTTAGTTCCTAATTCTTAAATTTTACTTTTCTTCTCCTGTACCTTTTATGCATCTTTTGATTCCATACTGTTATAATTACTCATTTTCTTTACATTTAAATTTTTTGAAATTTTATATTTATTTTTTATTTGTTCTTTACATTTCTTGTTTCCATGAATATTCTGACACTCTGTATTTTTACGTTGTCTGTTTTTATTTTCTTTTAAAACAGTTACTTTCAATTCTTTCTGCTTATCAATTAAATTCAAAAGTCCTCGATGCATCACTTTTAAATCTTGTTCTAATCTGTATTCTTTATTTTTATCTTCATTTTCTTTTACTTTATTTATCTTTTCTTAAAGTTCGTTTTCTTGAAATTTTACCAATTTTTCATCCTGTATTATTTTACCTTTTATTATATTTTCCATTTCATCTTCAATTACTTTTTTGTTTATTTTCAATTATTCTTTCTTGTTTATTTTCAATTATTCTTTCTTCAGCTTCTTTTATGTTTTGTTGTAGACTTGCATATATTCCCGTTATTGTAGACACCCATTTATTTTCTAAAGTTTTCATTATTTCTGTATTATCTTGTACATCCAATTTAATATTTTTCATTTCCCCTTTCACAACATTATATTAACAATAGTATATTAATCAACGAGCGGTAATGTAGGTCATAACTCACGCAGATGAAGTTTGCAGCACGAGCCGTAGGCGAGTGCTGTAATTCATCAAGTGAGTTATGACCATTACCGCAAGTTGAATACTATACTTAATCTACGACTATAACAATAAATACTAAGCTGCACGTACAGAGAAAGAACTTTATGTTGAGTTTGTTTTCTAGGATGGAGTTGAAAGTCTACAGAGACGATGCTTTATATTTATTGCTAAATTCCTTAAAATATGCCAAAAGTACATTTTCTGTAAACGAGTTAACATTCTTACTTCTACACTAATCTTGAAAATTTTTGTGGTTCACCTTTATATTAGTTTTGTGATTTTTCCGGTAAAAAATTCTGTATTGTAGCATATATTTGTCTTATTTCTGTCTTATTCATCTTCACTTTCTAAATTTAAAAATAAAAAAAATGCAGACAATATCAAAAAATAACAAAAAAAAATCAGAAAAGTGAGAAAAAAAAGGAAAAAATAGTGAAACATTGAGAAAATGGAGAAATGGGGAAAAATAGTGAAAAATGGGAGAAAATGGGAAAAAATTGGGAGAATGGGAAAAATACGAAAAACCGGAAAAAAGTGGGGAAAAACAAGAAAAAATAGGGGGAAATAGGGATAAATAGAAAAATAAGGAAATATAGAAAAAATGGAGAAAAGAGAAAAAGATAGTGAAATATGGAGAAAAATAGGGAAAATGGGGGAAAAGTGAAAGAATTCGAAAAAAGCCAAAAATAACAAACAAAAATCAGAGGAATGAGAAAAAAATCAGAAAACAAAAGAAAAAAATTGAAAAAAGAATAATGAGGAAAATTGGAAAAAAAAACAAAAAATCTGAAAAATGGGAAAAAAACGAGAAAAAATTAGAGACAATTTTAAAAAAAAACAGAAAAAATCGAAAAAATCCGAAAAGAAAATTAAAAATTGAAAGAAAAATCAGAATATTGGAAAAAATCAAATTGTAGAATACGAAAAAAATGAAAAAATCAAAAAAACCAAAAAAAATGGAAAAAATTCGCAAAAAATTACAAAAACAAAAAAAACCAGAGGAACAAAAAAAATTAAAAACAAAAGTCAGAAATAGAAAAAATATTTCTAGTTTGACAATTCAAAAATTATCTCCTTTCAAAATTGACAAAACTCATCATAATCTTTTTTTTTTATTTCTTACTTGATTAAATTTTTTTTAAATTACCAGACAATTAGTCAACCAGGACTGATCATAATAGATATGACATCCGAAATGACCTGGCATCATTATATTTTAAATTTTCATATCAGTATATAACAAATTGTGTGGATAATTGAGGCTAGACAAGAAAATAATGAAATATAGAGTAAATTTCAGAAACGAGTAGAATTTATATTATTTATACCTAATAAAAAAAATAAATTGTTGATTAAAGTAAAAGATTTTTGGAAGTGTTTTCAGTAAAAGAACATTTACAAAATAAAACTTATATTTGTCATATAAAACGCTTATAAAAATAGACTGTTCCAAAAAATACATAAGATATTTATACTGAAATTAAAATAGATAAATCGGAACAGTATAGAATCTTTGTTTAAGTTATATTTAATAAAAATCTTATAAGATTCAAAACAAGTTGATACTTAACAACTAGTTCCTTACAACTATGATAAAAATATATCACAAGTTGGTAATAATAATTATTCAGTGCCTTATACCAAATAGTATCAGTTTCTAATAACTAAATAAACATTTCTTAGAAAATCACTTTTGTAATTTCATGAGCAGAAAATAACAAAAAAAAAGACACCGAATTTGGTAACAGTGCATAACAAAACATTAATTTTAAGAGTGATATTTTTCATTTTTCGTATGATTATATTGCGTGTCTCCCTTAATATGTTTAATCTTATTAGTAATATCTGCGATAACGTCATCGGTTCGTATAGTTAAGGGTACTCCATAAAAACTGTTGAGTTCTTTGCAAAACTTTATGTATTCCAACCATTTGTCATCTGTAGCTAAGACGTGCCCACATCCAATAACTATTAATTTGCTCATTGCTCTTGTTAAAGCAACGTTAAAGCGCTAAAACATATAATAAAGTAAGTCAACTAATCGCCAAGAAATTATAGAAATGAGACTTTCCAGGATTTATTAATAAAATATTTCTAGGATATTTTAAATGATTACACAAAACAGTTTAAAATGGTGCATATTAGCAAATATTTATAAACAGTTCTTTTGATTTGACAACTGAAGCCTTCTCAATATATGAAGGTTATATAACACCCTATATATCAATATTTAAACACATGTAAACTTTTAGAAAAACAATTAAGAATGATGGTTAATCATAATAGAGATTTTAAGCCCTTTAAAAAATCTCCTTATTTTGGCGCTGTTATGGTTATTTTTGCTAACCATAACAATAAGCACGGCAATGAAATTAAGACATTTTAAACCCCAACTTTAAACTTCACAAAGTGACAGGTGACAGGCGATAGTTATTTCTTTTTGGTTTTTCTTACCTCAGAATTTCTGGTGTTTTGTTGTTTATTAAAATTGAAAGAATTTTGAAATGGAGAATGTTTTGGAAAATGTTATCAATAGAAGAAAACGTAATGCGGATTTAATAGGGCAGGCTATACTTAGAGATATTTTCCATGTGCCTGAGATTGGGATAGTGAAAATCCCAGAATTTGATCTTAATGCTATAGAGAATAAGTTTGTGAAACCATATTTCAGGTTCGACAGGCCGAAATAATATTAGCAATTCCTAATAATATCAGGACTAATCACATACCTAAAAAGTATCCACAAAGTATACACAATTAAAATATGTTTTCGCAGGCCAACGTCAAATCTGACAGAACTCTTAACAGTAGTTTGGTTATATTTTTCTCAATATTCTAATACCACTTTTGCGCGTTATCAATTTAAATTTTACAATCACGACATTGCAAAAAAATTAAACATGATATTTGAACATTGAACAATATTATTACGATATAAAGAAAAAATATAACAAATACTCCGTAGTTAAAGAAACAGATATTTTTTTAAAATAGTTTAATGTTAAATATTTTAATTAGCACATGCATCTCCTTTTTCAAAATTATCTAATATGCTCGAAAATCTAAAACGTGTGACAACGGTGCTTTTTTACGCATAACGGTAGACATAACCACTCTCTATCTTTAATTTTCCGTAAGTGTAAGTAACGGAATCCGTTATCGTTATTAAAGTTAAAGGAACGGCAAACTTCCGTTGCGCATGCTCACAATAACGATAACGGAAGAAAAGCGAATAATTAAAGGGCTTAAAATCTCTCTAAAACTAAAAAAGGACACGTTAGTTTTGAGTAATATAGAATAATTATTTATAAAAACCAACAACTAATGTTAAGATTTTAACGAAGAAAAAAAAAACGAAATGTATAAACCAATATCTCACTTGCTTGCATTATTGGACAATTTTTAAATGAGTGAGAATTGATTGAATCAAAAAAAACTACCCAATAAAAATAATTTTCTATTGTCAAATTGCTTATCTTTCAAAATAAATATTACTATCAATTGATCCATAAAGAGATGAAAAATAATTAAGAAATAAAAAGAGAAAGTCAAAATTAAGACATTTAACTCTTTTCTCTCAACTTCTATTTCCAAACTAAATATTGATACACCCACTCATGCTTATTGGAAACATAAAAAAATTCCTCTTCTTGCAGCTGCATTCGCAGAAATCCATAATAACGATTTTCTATGAACATTTCCAAAATTTCCAATTTTTAATGAAGAATTTGAAGTTATCATATCCAAGTTTACGGTCACATATCCCACGTATACAGACTTAAACTCTCTAAATAACAAAATACTAACTTCTGGACTCAACACTGATCATAATACGACAAAAAATTGCACAGACGGTTCCAAAATTGGAAATCGAGTAGGCTGTGCCTTTTACATTCCACATCGTTCTTTAAAAAAAAAAATATCGAATCCCGGATTACTGCTCAGTTTATACGGCAGAAGCAGTGGCAATAGAAACAGCTCTTAGGTGGTGCACTGAAAATTTTATTAAAGTTATTACAATCATTTCAGACTCTCAATCAGTGCTCAAATCAATTGAAAATTGTCCTTATAAACAATACAACAACAGTATTATTATTAAGATCAAATATCTCTTATCTTTAATTATAAAAAAAATGGTAGAATTCATTTCGTATGGACAAAGGGACATGCTGGAATACATGGTAACGAGATTGTAGATAAGGAAGCAAAAGAGGCATGTGATCTGACAGAAATTGAAAGTATTTTTGCTTATAGCGATATTATTAACATATACAAGATCAAAGTACACAGGGAATGGGAATCCATCTGGAAAAAATATACTACAACCTCTAATAACCCTTATTTTGATATCCATCCTACCCTACCAACAGCCTCAAAAATACCACACATTTACAGCTATTATCTCAGTAGGTTTTATTCGACAACAATAATTAGATTAAAACTCAACCATGGACGCTTCCAATCGCATTTGTATAAAATTAGCATTACAGACTCCCCTAATTGCGACTGTGATAATACAATAGGAGATCTTAATCATTTATTCTTTTCATGTAAACACCATGTAAATTCAAGTACCTTTCTCATTAAAAATTTAGGAAATAGAACTACCAACAAACATTGTAATTTTACTAAGTTTAAACAACAAATATATTCTAGATTGTCTTATTGACTTTTTAAAACGTGAAGGTATCATTATCTAGACCATTATCGTCAAAGATTAATTTCTAATCATTTTATATCTTAATATACAAAAAATCTGTGGCTAATAGACTATGTCTGAAGCCAACTACCCACAAAAAAAGAGAAAGGGTGTCTAGAAGATTTTAAATTATTTTGTTTACCTATCGCCTAATTTATTAAGCATAAGTATTAGCTTTATTCGTGATGCATATTCCAGATATATTCCCGATACATTCGATATTAGACACATTTGAAATTATATTACCGCGAACAAAGATATTGCAAAAATTTGATAAACTATATATGTACCTTCTCGTTATCAACAAAGCCCAGTGTAAACTTTCGATCTTCCAATAAGAGATCTTCTTTCGCTCGAACGGTAGATATAATAATAATTCTTTTCTCGCGACCTTGAAAAGTTTCTGTTGTCCCGACTTCCACTTCCTCCAAATTGTTTTTTTGAAGAAGCACTTTCATTTTGTGCACCTACAATTTAAAAACATAATATAGTAAGAGCAACCTCATAAATTAGCAAACATCTTGACTAAAAATTAACGGAATAGGATAAAAAGTTAAAGAGATTAATGCTTACTTGTCTGACATATGGTGTTACTACACCAATATCAGTTTGAAGGACTTCATTTTCTTTATCCTCAAACTTAAAAGCCAAGAGAGCTTTAATATATTTAAGAGTCATTTCCAACTCCATCGTATTAAAATAGCTAAAAACAAAAAATGTTAACGAGTGTCATTCTAATTTTTGGACTTTAGAAGATAAAACATTGCGAATTTTAAGGTTTCAGCTATATCTGTCTGATGTAAATTTTTCGCAATTGGATGAGCAAAAATCAAAAATTTATTATAATATTAAGCGAGAAAATAAACAATTATAAAATAAAAATTGTGGTAATTTCAGGATAGAAAAGAAATAAAAGTAATACTAAAAGAAACAGCTTTTAACATTAGTAAAAATAAGATGAAATTATTTAAAAAATATGATAGAGAAAGCTAATAAAATTTATAAATGTACTAGGTAAAGGATTAATACATAAAAAAGAAAAACCAATACAAAAATAAATGTCTAGAAAACCACATTTGAGACCAAGTAATAAAATTAGTGCGACAAAAATTAAATATTTATACAGAGTAAACGAGATCGCTAAGAGTAATACAATTAAATAAGTGAAAAACGGCAATATTTTTAAAGTAACTTCGAGCTTTCGAAAATTTAAGAAAAGTTAAGAAAATAAATTTCTACATAGGTATATATCTTATATATGGTATAAGTAGCGGGAAAGTAAAAATAGGTCAAAGATTAATATCATTTTAGGGGTTTATAACGATGCTGAATCGATTGCCGTTGTTCGATTGTTTTTATCTCTCTCCGTTCTCGAATTGAATCAGGCTAACAGACGGACGGACAAAACCGTTCTATAAGAGTTTTTTTTTTCGAAAACTCTTAAAACGTTACGAAAAAAAAGTTAAAACACAAAGAAATTAGTTAAAATATGGGGGAAGTGGAAAAAATGGACTAAAAATTAAACAAAAATTTGAAAAAAGGTTGAAATATAAAGAAATTAATATAATAATGGAAAAAAGGAAGGAAGGGGGAAAATGGATGGTGAAGAGGGAAAAATAAAGAAATTGTAGGTGGGAATAAAAGTTGGAAAGGTATGAAACATAAGAAAATAGTAAATGAAAGAGGGAAATGGAAAAAGTGGCGAAAGAAAATTTGACAAAAAGTTTAATACAAGAAATTAGTGAAAAAGTAGTGGAAAAAGGGGATGATTAGAAAGAAATTAGTAAAAAATGGCGAAAAAAGGTAAAGGAGGAATGGAAGAAAAATAAAAACGGAAAAAAAATAAAGTTCGAAAAATAGTTTGAAACATAAAGAAATTAGTTAAAATATGGGGGAAGTGGAAAAATGGAGGCAAAATTAAACAAAAATTTGAAAAAAAGGTTGAAATATAAAGTAATTAATATAACAGTGGAAAAAATGAGAGAGAGGGGAAAATGAATGGTGAAGAGGGAAAAAATAAAGACATTAGTAAAATTGTAGATGGGAATAAAAGTTGGAAAAGTTTGAAATAAAAAAAAAGTAAACGAAATGAAATGGAAAAAAGTGGCGAAAGAAAATTTTACAAAAAGTTTAATACGAGAAATTAGTGGAAAAAGGGAAAGGAATTAGTAAAAAATAGCAAAAATAGGTAGAGGAGGAGTGGAAGAAAAATAAAATCGGAAAAAAAATAAAATTGGAGAAAAGTTTGAAACATAAAGAAATTTGTTAAAATATGGGAGGAAGTGGAAAAAGTGGAAGAAAAATTAAACAATAAAAAAAAAAGGTTGAAATATAAAGAAATTGATATAATAGTAGAAAAAAGGAGGGAAGGGGAAAAATGGATGGCGAAGAGGGAAAAATAAAGAAATTAGTAAAATTGTAGGTGGGAATAAAAGTTGGAAAAGTTTGAAACAAAAAAAAAAGTAAATGAAAGTGGAAAATGGAAAAAAAGTGGTGAAAGAAAGTTTTACATAAAGTCGGTAAAAAGCTTTATACGAGAAATTAGTAAAAAAGTAGTGGAAAAGGGGGAAATGGGAAAGGAATTGGTAAAAAATAGCGAAAAAAGGTAGAGGAGGAATGGAAGAGAAATAAAATCGGAAAAAAATAAAGTTGGAAAAAAGTTTGAAACATATAAAGAAATTAGTAAAATTGTAAGTGAAAATAAAAGTTGGAATAGTTTGAAACAAAAAAAAAAGTAAATGAAAGAGGGAAATGGAAAAAAGTGGTGAAAGAAGGATTTAAAAAAAGTTGGTAAAAAGTTTAATACAAGAAATTAGTAAAAAAGTAGTGGAAAAAGGGGGAAATAGGAAAGAAATTAGTAAAAAATAGCGAAAAAGGGAGAGGAGTGGAAGAAAAATAAAATCGGAAAAAAAATAAAGTTGGAGAGAAGTTTGAAACAAAGAAATTAGTTAAAATATGGGAGGAAGTGGAAAAAGTGGAGGAAAAATTAAACAATAATTAAAAAAAAAAGGTTGAAATATAAAGGAAATTAATATAAGTGGTAAAAAAGATGAAAGGGGGAAAATGGCTAGGTGAAGAGGGAAAAAAATAAAGAAATTAGTAAAATTGTAGGTGGGAATAAAAGATGGAAAAGTTTGAAACAAAAAAAAATAGTAAATGAAAGAGGGAAATGGAAAAAAAGTGGTGAAAGGGTTTAAAAAAAGTTGGCAAAAAGTTTAATACGTGAAATTAGTGAAAAAGTAGTGGAAAAAGGGGGAAATGGAAAAGGATGGGGAGTGGAAGAAAAATAAAATCGGAAAAAAATTAAGTTGGAAATGAAAGTTTGAAACATAAAATAGGTAGAAAGCAAGTAAAAAACGGCAATATTTTTGCGGTAATTTCAAATTTTCGAAAATTTAAAGTTACAAAAAGAAATTTCTCTTATATATGGTATAAGTAGCGGGAAGGTAAAAATAGGTCAAAGATTAATATTATACTAGGGTTTTTTAACGATGCTGAATCGATTGCCGTTGTCCGTTTGTCCCTAGCTTCCTCCGTTCTCGAGTTGAATCAAGCTAACAGACGGACGGACAAAACCGTTTTATAGGTTTTTTTTTCTCCGAAAACTCTAAAACTATTGGTATAAGAGGTAAATATAGAATCCATGGAAGAATATATGAAATAAAGACAGCTGACTTGGAAACAAGGAAAAACGTGGAAACCAGACTAAAATATTCTGCTATAAAATTTCTTAGTAAAACTAAACTGATGCTATTTTGTACAATTCAATTAAATAAAACTAGTGCTTATATCTGTATAATCATTATATGAAATAATTACCTTGGCGATTTCCCTTCTTTAGATTCCTTTGAGAGTAAATTACAAAATTCAATTGGTTGTCCAATAAGTTTTATTTTTGTACTCTTTTGTTTCTTGTATAATTCCTCTACTTTTGTAAAAACGAATAATTTTGAGATTGGATCAGTTTCTGATACTGCTGACCGAGCCTAATAGTTAAAAAAATCACATCAAATAAATAATTTGAGCGATAAAAAATTAATTTCATTTACCTGCAGTTGGTTATCATAAAATAAGCGGTTTGGTATTTTTAAAATTATTTTGTGGTTTCTGAAGTTTTGGATTAACATCGTTATATAATTAGAATCTCTTCTAGTATATAGATCACATTCCATCAAACGTTCTAACAAGGATATACCTAAAATGTAAATTTGAAGATTAAAAGTGGGGTAGAATTTTAGGATTTAATATAGAAAACTATTTAATTTCTGTGGTAGCATCCTTTATTTGTTTAATAATTCATAAATATACCAACTCAAAAAAAATAATAAAAATCGAGCATTAAGAATAATATTAAGGCGTAAATATAACGCATATCGAAGGTCAGATTTCAAAACCACTTAAGGGTATAATAGCACCTCAGTTAAATTTGAAATCGAAAATCCTTTTCTAAAATAGCTGAAATTTTAAATGTATATATTGGAGGAAGTTATCGATTGCTTCCGATTTTTTTTTTCTTAAAAGTAATTTTTGTTAAAGAGAAAAAAATTCGGGTTCCTCAAAAAATTGGAATTTTGAAAAATAGATATGACCTGACCTAGATAATGTCACAATGAATATGCTGTAAAAATGTCAAAAGTTTCAAAAAGCATTAAAAAATTATTTGAAAATTTCAAAAAATTTGATTTTTTTTTGATTGATTAAAAAAGTTTCAACATGTGAAAATATTTAAAATATATCGAAAATTTCAAAAAACAAAATTTTTCGTTTAATTAAAAAATTTCAAGAATTTTCAACATTTGAAAAATGACAAAAGTATCAAAAAACTTTAAAAATTACAAAAATATATTGGAAATTTTCCTAACAAGTGCGGAAAGTTATATTTTTCCGCACGCAATTGCAGTTGCCCGAACGACGCGAAGCGGAGTTCGGGCATGCAATAAGTGTGGAAAAGATACTTTACGCAAGTGTTAGGAACAATATTTTTTCTACAAGCGCCTAGAATTAAAAAAAAATTTTAGTGATTAAAATTATTTATGAAAAATTATAGATTATGGAAAAAATCATATAAAATATTGTACATACAAATTTGTGTAATCTAGCTTTGCTATTAATAAAGTATAATAATAATAATATTGTATTGTCACGCCCTCAATAATATAAGGGCTGAACTTTCTTGGTTAAAGTTAATAAAACTCAGGTATCAACAAATATAGTTGGGTTTATTACCAACAGGGACCCGGACAGAAATGAAAATGACGGTTCGGTTCCGGTTCTTATCACATTTAAAAAAATCCGGTCCGGTTCCGGTTCGGTTCTACCAAATTTTTTTCGGTTCGATTGATTTTTTATAGTAGGTATGTACAGGGTTATTCATTATACATTACCCACCCCTTATATTATCGTTATTGCATATTGAAAAAAAAGTTTCAAATAAAAGTTGTGTGGTTATAACTGTTTTTTGTGAAAATGCTATCAAATGTACAGTAGCGTGCAAATTTTCGGGAATACAAAAAAATTATATTTTTTTAAACGGGATACCCTGTATATTTTTACATTTTTATAATCCTCTCAACGAGCTGATTTCACCAATGTATCACACTTGATGTCTAATCTGGATAATAAAGATCTACAGCCACCTGAAAAATACCTTTAAAATTTTGACGTACCTTCAGTTTATTCATCTTTTTTCAGCTGTGTGGTTTTATTATTCAGCTACTTTTTTCAGTCATGAAAACTATGGGGTTCAGTGAGTCTGCTATTCCCTCCAACAAAAAAGCATATAAAAAAGGCACAAGAACCGAAAAAAATTATTTTTATTTCAGTTCGGTACGGCCCGGTTCATAAAAACTATTTTTAATAAAATATCGGTACGGTTCATCTAAAACATTTCGGTTCCGGTCCCGTTTTCGATTAATAACGGTTCGGTCCGGGTCCCAGCCAACAACAACAATGAAAATAATAATAAAATATTAAATATATAATAAATCAATACGAAAGGGTACAATATAATTTAAATAACAGTTTCTTACCACAATGCTTTAAGGGCGTAGGTGCACATCACAATTATCGCAGGGCCGCTGTAGAACACGTTCTCCCCGTAAAAACAATATCGACCGTTATTTATATTCGATATTGTTTTTACAAGATTCGTGAACGACCTCGCATAATTTAGCGTTATTGTATGTACGAACAATAACTATATAAACAATACGAGATCGAATTATTTAATTCATTTGATCTAATTAATTTGTTTAATTTAAGAAAATACACTTTTCCTATGTGACAGTATATTGTCTATATTTTGTAAAGAGGGGTTTACCCGTTATAAATAAATAAATATTTAACTTCACCTCAATGCGGTGTCTAACAATTGTTGAAAGTAACTGATGCTTCTTCTGGAATAGAACACGAACAGATTTTATTTAATTTGGTATGATACATCAACTCTTTTATCATAATATTAAAGTATATTTATAATACAAAAAATGCAAAATTATACAAACCTAATCCATAATTCTTAGCCACTTCAGAAGACAAAGATGGTCCTAATTGTTTGGGATCTCCGGCTAAAATGATACGTTTTCCCTTGTCCATCAGACCAAGGGCGCAACAGACCTCAGGTTCACATGCCTGAGCCGCTTCGTCGACAAATAATACATCTGGATGGTATTTTCCCGAAAATCCTCCCGCTTTGATTAACGTTGTAACAACTATGCGATATTTCCCCAGGAATTCCGGAAGAATTTTTCTAAATATTCCGTCTCCTTCGTAGTTTGTGTAAGGTATGATTATTTTGTGAACAGAAGAACTAGAAAATAAAACACAACATTTCTAAGATCTATTTTATAACTTTAATATAAACTTACATATCCACACTTTCCGACATAATTCTCAAAAGTTCCTCTTCATTGCAGTGAGGTAACAATTTTTCTGTAATAACATCACAGGCAGCATTAGAAGGAGCACATACTAGAATACGATGAGTTGTCTTTATCTTCATCTGTAAAATAGCCTCCACTATTGTAACGGTTTTCCCTGTACCAGGAGGACCAAATATAATATAGGGATAAGGCGCTGAAGTAGTGTTCAATATTTTTAAAACCGCTGTTTTTTGTTCTTCATTATGAACAATATTTGAATTGAAAAATCTACAAAAGCAGTTTAAAATCATTAAAATATATTGATAGTAGTTAATTAAAGAATATACTCTTTATCAAGGACTTCTCTCCAATTCCCTCGGTTCCTAAACTGGATATCTTCTGGTGGAAATAAATAGGGCAAAAGATTATTTTTAAGAGTTAGACACACCCCATTATGTTGTCTCTCCATTGCCAATCTACTAAGATTGAATCTCACATCCAATTCATTTATTAATTTTGGAGAATCTTCCAAAATTGAGAAAAGCCTAAAAATATATTACCTATAAACATTATATTCATATGAAAAAAAGCTTGATTTTTTAAATATAATTTATAACAATTACTCATATGTGTACCACAATACAATACTTATTATGGAAAAATCCTATTATAAATACAAAAATACAGAAAAGCGTGAGTTCTATATAAGAATATATTCTAATAATTTTAGTAGTGAATACTTTTTTTTTAGCCATAGTAATTTTCATCACATATCAACTAAGAATGTTAAATATAATATATGTATAATATAACCAAAGGGCTAAATGGATATCTTGGTTTAGTCACTAAAAAAAGTTAAATTTTCTGTAGCTTTTTGGCTGAATTAAATTGTTAATAAAATGGACACAAATTGTTTTCCTGTAGTGTATAAAAAAATATACAGTATTTCTTAATTTCCAATTCACACAAATAGATAAGTAAAAAAGGTGTTTATTAATATCTCAATTTGTGGTACCATATATTGGTGAAATAACTAGAGATTGATGGTGTATAAATAACAAATGCTCCACTTACTCTGAATCAATATGTCCTATTTCAACTGATCTCTCATTTACTCTATTAATCATTCCCCGATAACCAGTGTGGTCATCTCGAAGACGTATGTCGATCAAATCACCCTTTATCACTGACGGTCTTTTCTCCGCTAAACCAGGTACTTCTAATTCTAACTGATCAAATCCCAAGATTTTTAATGATACCTATAAAAAAAAATATTCCATTAATAAATGTCAAATTGTTACGGTCCTTAAATATGTCTACAATTTACTTATTAGTTTCGCGATACTATTATTTCTTACATTGTCCATATTATATTGCTGAAGACCCATTTCTTGTTTGACTTCTTCAAGCCAAAGAACTATATGCCAAAAGTCTTCATAATTATACTGAGTTACATTTCCAGGATTCATCTGGTTCCTAAAGTGATAAAAAAGAAATAATAATATTGAGTGACTGTATCAAAATAAGTTTTAACAATAGTGTACTGGTTTTAACCAGAATGTTAACACATTAAGACCTCAGGACAATAAAATATTTAAAATGTAGTTCAGTTAACCAATTCAAGCAAATTCTAGAATATGAAAAAAGAGACTGTTTGAATGCTTGCAATAATTACATTAAAATAACAGGAAGTAATTGATTATGTCAGCCACAGGAAAACTTTCTACTGACCCTGACAACAATTTTCAATATCTGTCAGGAACATTTTGTAAATAAATATAGTGTTTATGTTATGTATTACCTCAAATATACCAATGTTTCAACATCATTCCTATACATATCCTGAAATTCTTCTAAATCGTATTTCAAAATTTTCTTGTTTTTTACAGGATACTTATTTGTATAGTACCTAAAATTTTTAATAAAGTTTAGTAAAATTGACAAAAGTTACTTATAAGAAAATTTACATCTTACAAGTGGGAGGTAAAATCGTAACATCATTCTTCCAAGGGGTTCCTTTAAATGGGCTTTCAGTACTTTCAATTCCACCTAACCATTCTTCTACTAAAATGTTCTGAAGACAAACAGGGTAAAAGATGACCTTGTTACAATTATTTATTAAGAAAAACAAGAAATACTTACAATTGTTCGTACTATATCAAATGTATGCGTCATTTTCCCCACAGTCTCAAGAGAAAAACAGATTGGAATAACATAGCTTCCTACAAGTATAGAGTTGCCAGGTTCAAATTTTATAATTATGCTGTATGATTTTTCTAAAAAAAAAAATATTAAATAACAAGCCTTTTTTTTTCTATTTGATAAAACATACCTGGCTTAATTTCAATTCTTTTTTGGTTATTATTATTTGAACCATGACATGAAAACCAAGTCTGACTAAGCAAAACATTGGCATATTTAACAAAAATTGAAGATTCTTTTCTTCTATTAGTTACAGTACATTTAAAATCAATCGAATTGCCTTGTTGTAACAGTTGATTGGGCGTTATCTGAAAAATAATATGCATATTACTTATAGTAACAGATAAAAAATAAAATCACATATTTTTTTACAAACACCATTAAAAGTATCCCATCTATATGTAAAGTGAAGAAATTGTCCAATTTAATAGGAATACAAAAAATATTATAAGCATATAAAACTGTAAAACAAACCTTAAAAAATAAGAAAAGTTGACATTCAAGTTATAAGCTTTAAAATTGGATAAATGTGATTAAATATACCTTATTTAAGAATTAATAGTAAAATGTAACAAATATTTTTGTATTTAGGTTGCTTTAATAGTAGTAGTGAATTACCTTAAAAATATGTCTTCCATTGTTAACATCGTGATTTAGAGGACGATTACTTTTTGAAATTAATACTTCCGCAGCATGTCTATTACGTACCAAGGATTTTCTGTAAAAACACAGTATCAGATCTATTTGTCAGATATTATTATTTTCAAGATATTTAAGAACATAAAAATATTGACATCACTTTTTTAAACAAATATATATAAATATGAAGCATAGTTTATCTAATAACTATTATTACCATGATAATAAGTATAAGTTCAAAGTTATACAGATTATTTGCTATTTATTTTTATCATTAAATTTTAAACAAGATAAATAATTTTTAAGAACACAAAAATTTCCAATAATGCTAGATTTAGGTAATGGTTTTACAAAAAATAAAAGTTTTATTATAACAAAGGAAACTTACCTATTTTTATTCCAATTCCATAACAAGTAGTTAAATTTGTGCAATGGAGAAGCTTCATGTGCATGATCCAATTCTGTATTGTTTTTACAGAATTTGCAAAACTAAATTTATAATGAAACAAATTAAAAAAGTTAAAGAAACAAAAAGAATTTCGGGGACTCACCCGTGAAGATTCGTTTACCTCCATGATCAGATTAACATGATTCACACACAAACAACGAATTCAAACAAACCTAAAAGTTTTAGATAATATTTTACATTGTGTAAATGATAAGATAAGACTCATATTTTGAAACTACAACAATTTTCAATATCAGTATAGGTATAAAAAGAATTAATTCATCACAGGTATCTTACTTTAATAATAAAATTCAACGAAAATTGTATCAAATTTCCATGCTGCATTATAATAATTATAACCAATTGGTGTAAAAATTACCTGATTTTCACAAATGAAAAAATCTAAATTAACCTTGAAAACGTAAAACCCAAACCGTGCATAAGTATGTTATCAATGCATAATCAAAAAACTTGATCAATTAAAAAGTGATGCGTTTGGATTTTCCTAGATAACATGGTTGCTGGTACAATTATTGAATCGTAAAAAATTATATTCGGGTAATACATAAAAAATTAAAATGCTAAATAAAAACAGAAATATTTACAAACAAACATCAAATCCCAAACACAGAACATGAGTACTTCTGTTTCATTTCATTTTATTTTCTGGCCTCTTACCGCTTACTACTAAAACATGGTGTCATGGTGATATTAATTGAAAAAAATCAGATAATCAACAAGAAAAAAATTCTATTTTAAAAACGCAAAAGTTATCATAACAGAATTGGCCTATAAATAGATAATACATTTTATTTATAATAATATTAATTGATAAAAATAAAAGTTAATGAACTTGTTGCAAATTGGGTAAATTATATATGGACATAGCCCAATAAAGGAAAAAGAAGAAGAGAAGAACTTGTTGCAATGAGCTACTTTTGAGAGACAAATTTCCCATACAAATAATTTTGTGTTATAAAATAAATGCAATTTTTATCAATATTTAATTTGATAAGTTTCATTAAAATAGTAAATCGCGTTCTTTAATTACATCAGGGTGGTAGTTTTTCAGTAATTTCCTTAGATCACATACGCTACGCTAGATACGGCATGTATGTTATTTGTTCTATAGGTCCGGGGAGCTTTAGCGTATTATGTCAGTGATTGGTCAAATTCAAATTTCGATATGCTTTGACCAATGAGAAATCAGTATCGACGTAGTTTGACCAAAGAATACCTATCGATAAAGAAGCGAAGGCTACGGTATTTGCATGGACCGAAATTTGAACGCGCATGTGCGAGTTATATTAGTTATACGTCAATGTCAGTTCTGTTTAAAGGTTATATTTTTGATTAAAGTGCGGATTGTTTGTTCATTTGCTTTTTTTTTTAATTAGGCAGCTTTAATTACTAGATTATTAGCTGCATATACTTCGTTGCATCGCATCTTCTGAGTGGTTTTCTACTGGTAAGTATCTTATATTGTGTATTAGGGTTTAGGCGTACCAGCATTTAAAGTTGCTTTGCTTTATTTTAAATTATTTTATTGTAAATATTACTTTGTTTACTTTGAACACTGCAAATATCACGACAACAAAGCTTTTCGGTTTCTGCGCACACATACCCAACGTCGACAAGTCAATTAAAAATTAGAAAAGGGGAAAGTCGCAAAGTGCAAATATTGTATATAATCATTTTACTGTGGTATATATGTATTCTTTGGTTTGACTAATAACAAATCAGTATCCGACTCACATTGTAAACATTACCCCTCACCATCCAACAAATACTACATGATGCCGTATCTATATGATCTAAGGTATTTTCAGTGAATGTGAGCATTTGCATTGAGCCAGCTGTGATGTGATACGATCTTCGCAAAGTTTCCAATGTTTATTCCCATCAACCAATAGAAGAGTCACAATAAACGGAACACAAAAACCTTATTAACTCAATAGTGTTCAGCCGGTAGCACAAACCACATTAATTTGGTTAGCGATAGAATAACGGAATTTAAAAAAATAGAGTTTTAGCAAAGTAATTGTTTTTCTGCATTTTAGGTTATGTCATGTGTTAACTTATATTAGAGTTAGCGGGTGAGGTGCTAAAGCTCACTGATCTGTGGCCGGTAGTCCCCATAGAGACTCTCTCCTCATTCATTTTCATCCGTTGGCAACACTGGTCACAGTAAAGTGTATAGTTCAAACCAGTGTTGCCAAACTGCGGGTAATTACCCGATTTCCGGGTATTTTCTTGCTTTGTGGGTATTCTTGCCGGTATTTCAATTTTGCGGGTAAAATTCGGGAATTTCCTTACAACTTCATCTCATGTCAATTATTCACTGTTTCGATGTTTTGTGGGAGTGAGGCCACTTCAAATAAACAAATATTACCGCTACAGCTATATTATTTCTCAAAAAATACATAAAAATAGTAATTGGTTTACATTGAACACACTTGGCAACACTACCACATAATTCACGTCAGTTGTCAAAGTCAAATAGAAAAAAGCCCTGGCAGCTGAGGCCTCACAAAGGAAAAGAAGAAGAAAATTATTTATTATCTCTTGTTAGACGCGTCTTCTCTTGTTTGTGTTGCATTTGTGCATGTTGCAATTTGTGATGTAATCTGTTGTATACATTAGAAAAACGTCATATCTAACTGACAAACACTTCAAGTTCTAAGGGCCATTTGCACCGACTAAATTTAAACCCAGCTTTAGAGTAAGCCTCGCTTTAAATAAAAATTCATTTGTACAGCCAGACAAACTTAGTTTAAAGTGGTCTAAGCAAAGTTTAAGTTAAACCGTCAGAATTGAGGGTTTAATTTACAAAGCCTTATTTCATAACCAAACTTTTATGGTTTCCAGCCATTTGATCCAAATAACAAATTTTCTATAGTGTTGTTACTGCTTGATGTTTGTGTGACATTCTTATAATCTTTAGTACTTTTTTTATACTACATCTTTTGTATTAAAAATACAAAATGAATTTCGATGATATTTTTGAAGGCGATTTGGATGTTCTTCAAATAATTAATTTCGGTTTTCCAAGACAAATTTATATCCGAAATAATCCTTACGAAGAGCTAAGTGAACTAACTTTCCATATTTGGTTATTATATTTAATATAGTTGTTTTCTCTTCATTTGAAAAATTAGTGCTTCGCTGACATTTTTCAATCATTTTGACACATGTAGATTACAGAAATAAGGCATGCGACATAAAATATATTATATTTTCACAGCCACTACACCGTTTTTGAATTTTTGTCAGGTTAGAATTTTTGTTATGAAGTTAGTCACAAAAGTGGTCACAACTATAAATAAACAAAATTATCATCAATAGTTCCCTTGTACTCGCTTAAGAAAGCTCGCTTTAAAAAGGTGCGGTGCAATGATTTGGAAAATAATGCGGGTAAAATCGGGTATTTTGGGGCCAAGTTGCGGGTATTTTGGAGATTTGTCATTGGCAACACTGGTCCAAACTGTCAAGTTCAAGTGACGACTGAAAAGTAACAATATTTTTTTTAAGTAAATGTTTTATTTTTTAAATTTATTATTAATATTAATCTATTTTTTCATGTTCCAGATCATGGCTTTTAAGGAAGCACAAAATAAATTAAACGAAACGTTGTACAACACGTGGTGTTTGTTGAAATCTATTTATCCTTCAATTTCCAAATTTGATGATGTCTTCAAGGATACACAGTATATGTTGATTACAAGAAACAAAGCTGTATTTTACGAGGTTTTTTGTTGTTTACTGAATATTTTAATTTCTGAACTAACTAAAGAGAGTTTAAAATCCTGGAAACCACTTGATATCAATGAAGAATATAAATTTCGAAATGAGGTTTTACAATATGTAAACAAATTAAATGATTTATATAAACATGTATGTATTCCTCTAATGATGTCATCATATTTAATATGGCCCGGAGGATATAAATATAAATGTACAGAATTAATGTTAAGATTGTTCCAATCTGTACTTTTTGAATATTTAAAAAAGAATCATTCTGATTTACTTTGTTATCCTGAAATTAATAATATAAATACAAACAGGGACGCGCCAAGTATTCTTCGGCCTTATCGTTCTAAATACTGATTGGCGCCTTTACCCTATATGTGTTGAGCCTAAAGTACCACCCAATCAACCACAGTATTCTACCAAATGCGCACACCACTGGATCAAGAATGGAAACATGTTTTTTTACATTAAAATATGCCATTTTACATTTAAAACGAACTGAAAAATTTCAAATCAATATATTCATTTATTTTAAAGTTATCAGATGAAATCGTTTAATTTTTTATAACTAATTTCAAAAAGTATACATATCATTTTGTCCAATTTTACGAGGGGTGAACGTTGTAAGCTTCATTTGGAAACACCCTGTATAAAGCTGAATTCACTTAATCACCTATACCTTATTTTTTTAATTATTTTCCACAATCAGTATATTAGCAAATCAGGATTTATGAGCATAAATGCAAAATTTCCAAAAACATCCGAATCCAAGTAAAAATTAAACTTTACTAAATAAATAATTCAAAATAAATCATGACCAAAAGCAACAAAATTGTTTCTCTTTTTTCATCTAGTTCCATTATTTGCTTTGCAAATGTTTTTAAAGTTTATGAAATTGTAGGCATATAAATAAAACTAATAATCTCTTCTATTTTTCAAGATGGTTTAAAATATGGGGGGTAGAGATTTTGCTCATATGGACTGGCGCATCCCTGGCTACAAAAGGAATAATAAATCTATTTAAAAAATACTCTAGTTACTGAATCAACTAGGGAAAAGCTTGTGATGCATAAAAGTCGGCAAGAACATGCGTCAAGTATTGTGAATTCTTTACTTCAGTTGAATAAAAATATTTCTGCTTCAAAAAAGGAATTGTCTATGGCAGAAGAGGATTTTTACAAAAAAAAAATACTATATATCCATCAAATAATAGCTTCAATCTTAAATAAAGAGTGGCAAAGTTTAGCACATATGCATACATTATTTGAAGATTTTAAATTGCCTAAATTCAGTCAGCTGTTTTATTCAAATCCAATCAGAAAAATACAGGAAATTACAGTAACGTAGAAGGGAACGAACTCAGCAATAAAAGATGTCAGAGAATTTAAAACCTAACCTTTAAAAACATTCCAGAGAATAGGGAGTGAATAGATAAATGATTATGTGAATAATACTAGATTAATACAGAATAACTATTAATGTTTTTTTTTAATTCAGAATGGTACCACTGTAATTTCTCGTTGAGGGCTCTAGAAAAAAGAGACATAAATGTGTGGCTACATTATAATATCAGAACTGACCTTTACATGGATTTTATATTCAAAACTGCAGCTCTTGTAAATTGTCCAACAACTAAAATGACAGCTTCAGCGTCCCCACTTCTCTAATTTTCCCTTTGCCCTTTCGTATTAATTTAAATAATTGTAACGTTATAGGTATACAAAAAAACCTTTGTTTTGCCCGAGGTACATTTGGTACAATATTTTAGTAAAACTCGAGGAATATGAATATGAGAGCACAAAATGGCAAGTTTTGTTTTTATTCTTCTTCTAAATTGATATTTTTTAAGCGTTATTTCTTTTTTCTTTTATCATGCAAGCTCCATGATTTGCTCAAGAATTATTTAATAAATATATTGGAAACAAAATTGTAGAATACCAAGAAAACACTAATGAAGTAGAAAGTGAAGCCTTTGCCAATATTAGTTTCAAGATTCATTTAATAGTATGAAATAGATCAAATTTGCAGCACAAGTCACCTTGGTATTCGGTCAGTAAATAGTGTAGTAAATTTCAAGAATCTTTTACGCATTGTACAGCGCCAATTTAATAATTTTAAAATCATAATTGTAGATTCCTTTCCAGTTATAAAATCTTTACGCCAATGGAACGTATTTATCGGCTTTAAAATTTCCAAGAATTACTGCATAATATTTACATACTGAATTATAGTAGGATCCCAGAGAGTTATAACTTTTGTATTCGTTTCGTAAATATACATTCCTTTTCATAACTTACTATAATGAGTTATTATCACTAACGCTATTTGTTTATGGATACTATTAAATTCTCAAAAGCCGTTGAATAATTAATATATATCATAAAAGGAGTAGATAAACTATATATTTTGTTCAAAAATTGCGAAAATTACGAAGTATTTTAAATATCAATCAATGACATTGACATTGACAATGTGAGGTTAGAATTCACTTTAAACGCGTTCGGAAAATCCAATATTTCTTCTAATATGACAGACGTCAGGCTGACCAGTAATTTTGCGTCAAAATATATAGTGTGGCTAATCTGTTTGGATGTGTCTACTGGGCCAGTGCCAAGTTTAAAACGTAGTGGACTAATTAAACATAATGCTCTGACCTTTTGTTTTTGATAGAATCTGCGGATTCAATCTTTTAATATCCTTACAAAATATGGAGAGAGTTGAAAGCACATTGAGGTTATCTAAAATGTATTATAAATTTGCAGATATTAAATTGATAAAAATAGCATTATTTCTCTTTTATTCCCCAGAATTCTCTTTGGGAAAATGAGAATTAAAAAAATTGTAAGTATTTTTAATAAACAACAGTAGTTTCATTGCTTGCAATCTTTTCGATTTTTCTAAATTATTTCCGTTAGTTATTATTTCCTTTTTAAAGTAGTACTTGACCTGAAGTTCCGTCAATATTGGATATAAGAATATCCCTCTCCTCCAATCTGAGCTTAAAATAGTTAAGAGTTTTGATGGATTATTGACAGAATTTGTATAGATTTATTAATTATTATCAACTGGGGATTGTCAAAAAATTTAAAGAAATATTAGATGGACTATATTTGACATGCCTGGTTTACATTTTTGTATACAATGTTTTGCAGTCGACACATCTTGTCTTTTTCTCATATCCGGTGTGTGTTCGGAGGTGTTTACAAACATTAATATAAGTGGCGCACGCCCATGGAACTTACCACAGGGTATCGTTTACAATTTAAATTCCTTAATAAAACTTTAGAAAATAGCTCGGCCATTTATTAAACACCCGAAGAGTTACTGCGTTGCGATACTGTTTGTTTAAGTATTTGTATACAAACAAACTTTGATATCTCAAAATACTCGGCTTAGATAGTGACTTCAAGAGAAGGATGGAAAATTGATGTCTAATCATTTTACATCTACAACTAGAATAACCGAACCCACCCAGTGACTCCAACCACCTACATAAATGACGTCATCTGTCAAAAAGTTAATGTAAAAATTTGACATTTAATTATTTTTATTGTCAGTCAGATTTCTCATATAACAACATAGTTTGATTTATTTGAAGTAATATAATAATCTATAGCGAGTAGTTTGATTTATTTGAAGTAATATAATAATTTTTATCGAGTAATTTGATTTATATAATGTATTATTTTTTTTAGATATGGGTTGCGATGGAGGCACTATTCCCAGACGAGACGAACTGGTCAGAGTAAAAAAGAAACCAGAAGCAAAGGATAAAGATGCTGAATTAGCTTTTAAATGGAGATGCTGTTCAATAACTCAAGAAATACTTCAAGAACCAATTGTAGTTTGTCACTTGGGAAAACTGTACAGTAAGATGTCTTTAATTGAATCGCTGCTCGATAGGAGCTCTTTACCGGAGGGCTGTAAACATATAAAAAGTTTAAAAGATGTTAAAGATCTTAAATTAACGCTAAATCCTGAATTTTTAAAAGGGGAAGGAAAGAAAGAAGGTGCTGTAGATACTAGAGCTGCTCCCTATATTTGTCCTGTATTAGGGCTTGAAATGAGTGGCAAATTTAGATTTGTAGCAGTATGGTCATGTGGTTGTGTTTTTTCTGAGCGTGCTTTAAAAGAAATAAGTACTAAAAATTGTCATAAGTGCACAAAACCTTTTGAAGATAATGACGTTGTTATTATTAATGGAACCGAAGAGGATTTAGAACTAATGAAAGTAAGAATGGAGATAAGAAGGCAAAAAAATAAGAAAAACAAAGAGAAGAAAATAATTGTTAAGGAAGAAATTGAAGAAACAAGTGCAAGTACAAGTTCAGGTATAAAAAGAAGTACTACTAGTACGAAATCAGTTGATACTATTAAAAAATCAAAAATTGAGGGGGATATGTCACATTCCAAAATAGGGAATATGATATCTGTTGGAAAAGTAACCAAAGCTGAAGAATTAAGAAAAATGAAACCAGATTATAGCGTTGCTAAGGATAAACATGTATCTAATGTCTACAAATCTCTCTTTACCACCCATCAATCTGAAAAAGATCAAAACAGGGCTCATTGGGTCACTTATAATCCCTTTTATAATTAAATATATAATTTTACAAATAACAACCACATGTTTATTAATATTAAGATATTTTTTGCACCGTGTAGAGAAAAGGTTATTTAATCTAGAGAAATAAAGCAGATCTGTAGAAAAATGAAAATTTAATTCACCTTTCATACGTTTACAAGAAAAAAAATACAATTTTGACATTTGGAACCATAAATATAAAGGATTTTTGCATTAGAAGAAGAATCCATTTTCTGAATATGACAAATTAAGTTTTAGTAAGTACCATTGAATTTTTTCTTTATATTTACTTGTGTTTTTTGTACTAGACGAGTCTGAGAGGCTCAGTGTATTTGAACTAATTATTTTATTAAATTCAGAAGAATATAATAATAAAATTTGAATAAACAGTGGAACCCACTTAAGTCCCTTAAGGCATATACAAGGGTAACCAAGTATATGCAGCTCACAAGCTTATTCGACTCTTATTATATTAAGTGTTGTTTTTTTTGACTGATATTTAGTTAAATAATTCATAAAAATGATTTTTTTCCGTGGTCAGTATATATTTTTTTATATATCTTTTATAGTATGTATATGTATATAAGTTCTATATACTTCAGAAAAAGATTAAAGATTATACTACTTAAGTAGATATAGTATCTTTGACATGTTTGTTAATTTGAGGAATTTGTACCAAACCTTTTTGTTTACTACTTTTGTTGTCAGTAGATAGAATGTTCCTTAACTTTAGACAATGACGTTTAGATTGTGACAATTATACAAGAAATCAACTTGTAAAGTTTTATTCTAAACATCATCGCCTTTACTTACTGAATCTTTAAAGTTAATGGACGTTCTATCCACTGACAGTTGGTGTTATAAGTATACATAGTAAGGATGAAGATATACAGTTGTCAAATATTAAATATATTTATCTCTTTAAATAATGAATTTGAGGGATGGTTTCCTTTTTTTATACTGATTAACACTTTTGGTGTTCTCTTTGTTCTACATTTTTTGCTATTTTTTTAGTGCCTTTTTATAACTTTTTCTTTAGCTGATGAAGGTGAAATTTTTGAAAATAATTTTCTGAATTTTTTACTGTGTCAGTTGCAATTTCTTCTTTTAGAATTAAATCTTACAGTACTCATATATTTGGTATATATGCTTCGGGTAATAAATTCTATGAGATAAAATTTTATTATCATCACTCAAACTATTTTATTTGAGTCAAAAGCTCTTAAACAAACATGAGAAATCACTTTAGACTGTCAAAATTCTTGATTAAAGTCTTCCATTCTTTATTATTTTAATTACATTTCTAATTTAAGTAACTGCACAGATTATTTTGACTGCAGGGGATTTTTTTTCTTTATCTATGCTAAAAATCAAATAAAAGATCTGGGAACAAAAATTGGTTAAGGATTTATGAGTTTTTATTAAAACACACTAACACACAATAAAATTTGCAATAACTAAATAAAATATAAAACTGTTTATAACTAAATAAACATTTAATAAAATAACACTCATGATCTATGCACCACTGTAATTTTACTCAGATGAGTTATATGCTCTATTTCAATATATTGTAATAAATATCATTTTATACATATTCTTACTAGGTCAGACCTTATGAATAAAAAGATATTTGGACTTGCGAAATTTTGATTGAGAGTAAACACATTTGATTGCAAAACAGAAGATAGAATGAACCTTTTACATAAAATACATTTTATTGAATGTCTTATGATAGAAAAATAGATTTGATGGTAACACAAATGATAAAAAAAACAATTTATGTTAACTTTGAACATTAATTTTCTTGTTAAAAATGGAAATCAAAGATACATTTTTGACACTACAAAAGGGAATAGAAAGCTGTATCATAATGGAAATCCGAGCCTGTTAGGTGTTACTGGTATGGCTGTGTAAAGAAATGAACATATATTCAGTAAACGAAGCGTTTCTGGGCATAACTCCTAGATGAAACTTGGGTAACATCGTCAAAATATACACACTGACCAATTTTCAGCGCGTCTCCTATTTTCCAACGTTTTCCCGTAGCACAGGGAAGTTTTTCGGAAGGAAAAAACGGGACGCCTTGCCTATAGAATACAAAAGCTACAAAATAGAGCAATGCGAGTCATATTGGTCTGTAATAGGTACACACCAATAAAACTCATGTTAAGAAACTTAAACTGGCTGAAAGTTAAGGACTATTTCGAATTTTTGATATTGGTTTTTGTTTTTAAAATACAAAAGGTTGAGGCTCCGAAGTATTTGGTAAACAAGTTGGTGTATAATAGCGAAATACATACAAATAACACTAGACAGCAAGAGCACTTCTTCATTACACCAAAAAATAGTAAAGGTGCTGAAAACTCAGTATTTCACAAAGGGCTGAAAGATTTTAATGATCTGCCTAATGATGTCAAGAACTCTTGTTCCTTTAAAGTGTTTAAACCCCGTTTAAAAACATTTTTATTAAAAAGGTCTAGCTTAATTGAATAAGTAGTAAATTTTATTGCATTTCAGAAAATATGTATACTGTACAATATTATTTAATAATTTTGACTGTGTTTATGTGTTGTAATGTGTGTGTAATGGTAAAATTGTTTTTATGTTTTATTTTATCTATGTAAACATTGTAAATTAGCATCTGCAAAATAAAGATAATAATAAATAAAAAAAACTTCAAAAGTAGTCAATATACACACTAACCAATTTACAGCGCGTCCCGCATTTTCCCCTGTATAACTTTGAGACAAGAAGATATAATATGAAAGTTGAAAGGAAAAAGTTAACATTTAAATTTTATACAACGATAAAAAGCAATAAGCAATAACAATTGGAGATTTCTCCTACGTGCGTGTTTTTTTTTTGTTTTACAGAAAATTAAGCACTGTATAAAATACTACCTATTATAATAAAAGTTCGATAATATTATCGACGCAATTATTCGCAGATACACCAAATAATATGATCGGTAATAATTTAAAAATACCAAAATGAGAAGATAAAGTCTTATAAGAAAATGTGGAGACGATATAGCGGCCACACAAAGGTAATTGAGATGCGCGCATTTTAAATAATTTAAATTTTAGAGTGCTTGTTGAATATTTTTTGAGCATTTGTCTTTATTATATAACAAAGAAATGATCACCGCAGTCTTGAGGCCTAAAAATTATGCCCGGGAAACTTTTCGCGGTGTGAAAAGCGCTGGAAAATTCGGGACGCGTTGAAAATTGTCAAGTGTGTTTATTTACTACTTTTGAAAATGTCACCCAAGATTCGAGGCGTCCCGTTGTTTTCGCCGGGATTATCGCCAAAAAAATCCTTTCTGTGCTCCGGGAAAGCGTTGGAAAATTGATTAGTACATTGACTACTTTTGAAGATGTCAGACAAGTTTCGAGCCGTTCAATTGTTTCCGGCTGGGAAAAGTTCTCCGCGCTCCGGAAAAGCGTTGGAAAATGAGGAAAATTGTGTATATTGACTGCTTTTAAACATGTGAGGAATGGCGAAAAATAAAATATTCTTGTTGTTTGAAGTAAGCAAGTGTATCAATATGATGAAAAAGGAACCAAGAATTTCTATGCATGGGATTGGCTTAAGCGAAGAGGACAAGAGAAAAAGAAAATATTGGTCAAAGTGTTCCACTGTAGTTAACTTTATAAAGCCGGGTCCACATCAATAAATATTTATGTTGCGCATTGTATTTGACTCAAATTTGCTCTCGTTCGTTAAAAATTTTATATATGTTAACTATGCGTCGCAGAAAGAAGGGCAAATATTTTCGTCAGACATCGGTTTTTCTGCCTATTTCAAAAGAATTTGCGTTGAACGCTTGTTTGTATGTGGACTGGTTGGTTTATTTTTGGGTGCGTGTGTAGTTAGTGGAGTATCATCATACCCTCTGAACTTTTAAAAAAGAAGTGTGCGGATCATTGATAACCTACGACGTAATAACAAGAAGAGAGGAAGAGGAAATAATAATAAACGTAGATGTTGCTTGATAACGAAACTTTTTCAGCACAGGGGTGCTATTTTCAAAATCATGCGAATGAGTTCCGCATACGAATATGTCATATTTTCGAGTGAAAATCTAATATCTGTATTTTAAAATAGATGAATACGTTTCGTATGCGGATTTTTCCGGTTGAAATGCATCGTATGGTCAAATCCATGTGGAACGAATGTTCGCATGAGAAAATGTAAAAAAAAAGTGAAAAAGAACGGGTAAATAGCACTTAATAGGTTATATGCTGTATAATTTTGATGAAGATAGTGGAACTCGAATTTAATTCTAAAAATATAGATAATCTGAACCACTTTATAAATATTGCTGCTATGGGGGCCCTGGAAGAAGCCGATAGTCTTGCTCAAGTATGGAGGAGACATATTCAAACATTGATTGACCACTCGGAAGATTTGTCTCGTTGAGTATGCTAAGATATACCGCTTAACTCGTTTTAAAATTTTAAAATGATTTTTGGAATAATTTTTGAACAGAATTTATTATATGAAATGATGACAGGGAATGAATAAAAATGAATACAAAAGTTATCGAGTCGCGATTACATTAGAGCAACGTTTGCGTATGTCTACATGCCCAGAACCATCGAAGAGGTGCGGTTTGTTCATAATGGGTATATAGAAAATCTAAAAGTTGAATCATGTCATGCAATAATTTTTTTCACGTTTTATCAACATTTTCATCGACCGGAAATATTTCGCATACGATAACTCGCATACTGAAAGATTCGTTTAAGTTTGAAAATAGCACCCCAGAAGCCAGTGGTGGTAAAAATTTATTAAAAACGTTAGCAATAGATGAGGCAAAGGGACAATTTAAAATTTTCTTCAAATGTCACAAGTTGATTTTAAAATTTTACTTAATTTGGTTGGGTCTAGAGTGAAGACACAAATTACTGTTCAAAAATCTATGCAAAATACACCAATTAATAAACACGGTGCCAATATTTATGTTGAAACAAATGTAAAGCGCCGTAAATATTTTCGTCGAGTTCAAAATACAACATTCGACACATAAATTTATTCTCTTTATATTTGAGACGAAACGAAACTTTGAACTTCTTGAAAAATGCACTACTTGGCATATGGATGGTACTTTTTTGATTGTACCCGAGCTATTTTACCAGATATACATGAATGTATAAGTGGAAAAACCTATCCATTAATATATGACAGACGGCAGACATCTACAATAAGATGTTTGAGCAGATTGGAAACAGTAACAGTGGCAATAATTACAACAGATTTTGAGTTAGCAACAATACAGGCTTGTCAATAAATTTTTCCAATGGCTGCAAATCAGGAATGTTTTTCCCATTTCAAATTCAAAGATATATGGTAAACAGCAGTATGACTCCGATGCTGATTTTCAGCAGGTAATTAAACTTACTATTAGAATTTGTTGTCCGAAGTTTTGAAGTAATTTCCAATAGTAACGTAATTTGTGAAGATGCTAGGGAGGAGGATATACCAGTATAGGAAAATTTAAAAGGAGAGAGAAGCGGATTACTTTTGGAATCTTTAGCAACAAACCCTTGAAAATCGCTACAAAATTAACAAAATCGTTGAAGGTTGAAGTGAGTGCTGAAGTAAAAGAAAGAACGAAAAAGTACTATAAGATTACAAATAAAAGACTTGCTGTAGTTGTCAAAAGATCCCAAGAAGAATTTGACAGTATTTAAAAGCTGTTGCTTCCAATATTTATTTTGTTATTTCGATCTATTGACCTGTCCTATCAACTATATACCTGCCTAATACGTTACTGCTTCTATCAATTGTATTTTGTATCATTTATGTTTCTATCAAATGTATTTTCGATTATAAAATATTCATTCCAATGTATTTCTATCAAAAATACTTTCGATCAAAGGAGTTCTATCAAAGGTGTTTCTATAATCTTTTTCTCGATCAAATTTCCGCCATCCAGATATTTGCCGGTCTTGTTACTCGCTTTAAGTTCGGTTTTTTAACAAATATTTCACAAAAAGGTATTGAAATCTGTAAAATATAGATACAAATAACATAATTGAGGGTGTAATTGATATTCGCTCATAAAAATTCAAATCTAATGAAGCTGTACCAAAAAATAATAAAATGACACGCTGCCACAAACTAAAAATTCCATAGCGGTGTTGCCATTATACTATTTTCAAATATAACCACCAAAAGGCGTATTCCTTCTACTATTCACAAATTATATAATAAACCTTTACTAAGTTCATTACTGTATTAATTTGTATCTAATGTATTTGGCACTCAGTTATTATTATTTACTAGTCTTTATATCATTCCTCGTCGCTTGAAGAAATATACGCTAACTGTTCATTCCACCAGTCTTTGATCTCATGCATAGCATTACTTGCCTTAGGAACGGTAGTTTTAGTATTAAAAACTTCCCTGGGTAACCTACTCTCACCATCGTTTAAATGAGATAAATTTTTATTAACAACAACCGAAGGCCTGGTGTTTTTTTTCTTTGGCACTATTCGTTCTTTTTCTTGCCTTGCTGACGGATCGGACAGAGTAGGAGCCAGAAATTTTCGACCCGAACTACTCCCTATGCTGTCCGATCTCGGTAGATTTGTCGCTTTTTGTTTTCTTGGTTCGTTTTCTTTGTTTGCCTCAGCTTCGTTTTGTTGGTCGGGACTTCCCGTTTTGCTTTCTTCAGTTGGATCGGGCATCGATAAAGCTTCGTTTGTAGCTCTTAAACCGGCTATTAGGCTGTTTTGTTGTTTCTAAAATATATATAATAAATAAAAGATAATTAAATGAATGAAGAATTTTTTACATTTGTGGAACGAATTTTTTTAAGACAACCTTCCAACCAAGTTCTTATAGTTTGCTTCGCAACTTCTTCTTCTATGATATATTCGAATTCTTCTCTTGCAAGCAATTCTTCTAGCTGTAGAGCTTTTCTGATGTCTACTGACCGATAAGACAACATACTAAAAAATAGATTAGTACTTTTTAAAATAAGACAAATCGGAAGTTTTCAGAGGTAATATCAAAGATTAGGTATAATAAGATGAGAAGAAAACAGAAAATTAGAGAAAGGTATTGTCAAACTTTCACCTCACGAAAAATACTATTTTCATCTCTTGTTTTAATTATTAATGCCGTTAGATGGCACTGTTTACATGTCTTACTTTATAACATCATGGAACGTGACGTCTTCTCCATTGTGAAGCCTTTCTAATTCGTAACACATGTGCTTGAATAAAAGGCGATCTTTTTGAGGGTCTACTTCTAAACGGCCTTTCAAAAGTCTCAGAATGAATTTAACCTTAAAAAAAATGTATAGCATCTCAATTCAATTATATAATAATTTTATATTATTTTATCTCAAGTGATAATCTTTTTATTTCCACCAATAATGGCTGCTGTTTTATAGTTGAACAACAAAACCGTTATTTTCTGGTTTTTTAACCAGAAGTGCATTTTAATATAATCGGATGTTTTGAATTCAACCAGTTGTTGCAAGTTCTGTTTTAAGATTTTTTTAAATTTCATCCTGTCATAGATATTAAGGTTATATACAACTGAATTAAATAATATCAATTCTACTTTAGTTCTGATTAAAATAGAGTCAAGTAATAGATTATATAATAAAGTTTTATTTACTTTAAAAAAAAGAGAAATAACAAAAAAAATGAAGTTAGGTTAGGATTACAGTGACAAAACCATAAATTCAGCAATTTTTTTACAGTTAATGAAAACAATGGTAAAATAATTATGACGTCATATGTAACATCAGGAATCGTACTATTGGTGAAAATAAATACAAATCTCAATTTACCCTTCGCACTGGTATAACTCCCTTTTGATGAATGTCAACAACATTCCAAGTATTTTGAAAATTTCTAATATCGGCATAGGATAATAGAGCATCCTCCTCGTTTGAATAGAATAAAGAAAAGTTCTCCATGATAATAGCTGTAAAAAAAATGTTAAGGTTGTAAAACTAGACTTTATTTATAGTCGTCTTTATATATTTGTTTTTGTAATTCAAGCTATTATATAACTTTATATTGGCTCTTATTCTTAACCAAGATAAAAATCTGCGTGCTATAGTTCATTCAATGTTTTTTTTTTTTATTTTTTGACAGTCCCAGGTGTGTTGGCGAAAAAATAACTCACTAAATCTGAACAAATTCTGTCAATAATCCGTCAAAAATGGTAGTGTCTATTAATATTATTTTAAGTTAGAATAAATAAATAAATAAAATTTCAACAGTTTCCCTGACTTTTTTCAGAATAATAAATATTTTGTAATAGATTAGAATAAGCTAAATTATATTCCCTGTAATTATACTTGTTATGCATATTATGTTGATTTTCATTGTTCTTATAATATTCATTAATTGATAAAAATCAACAAAAGTAATAAATATATTTTGAAAGTGGCGCTTTTTTTGACCAATAATTAACGTTTTACTTTTGACAGCATTGCCAAGATTCTAGCTCTGTTCGTTTGTAGACAAATTTGATATACTTCTTTCCTTCTTTTAATCATAACAAATGAGAAAACGGGAGTTGCCAGTTTTATCGATATGACAACATAGCAAAATATAATCTGTTTCAATTGGGCCAATAAGCCTCTATAGCCCCAATATTCAAATTTTAAGAATTAATTACAGCCGCAGGATCGGTTTCAGAACAGCTGGACCCGGTGCAATGTGTTATGATAGGCCAAAATTATAACATAAAAATTTAAAAAAAATCACTGGATGAGTCCATTCACTTATTTTTAAATTTGGTAATGGCCGAGTAGACACTGCCAAACAGATTAGCCACTCTATATATTTTAAAACAAAATTACCAGTCGACCTGAAGCCTGTCATTATAAGAAAAAAGAAATATTGGATACAAACTAGTCAAAATTAGTTAAATATTTTTAAAGTAGTGAATTATAATAAAATATCCTATTCGCTTTAAACCAGTTTGTGATTTTGTGTTGGAACAAAACTGAGGTGGGTACGTTTAATTCACTTGTATGAACTGTTAACCGATCTAGTTACAAAAAGAATGTCCAAACTGAGTAAAATGTTAGTTACAATAATATGACATATCTACTGCCATTCTAATGTCAATTTTAAAAAGTTAGCGTCAAAAACACAATTAACTTAATTAAAAAAAAAAACAGCATTTTAACCTAACAAAAATTCATTGGTAAGGGAGAAGTAAATCCCGTAGCTATTTTTTCACGCAGTAGTGGCTACCAGTAAGATAACCAGACGAATATTATTCGAAAGGCAATGACGTCACTCATGTAATAGTCTTTGTACGTTACCTTGAAAGTTTTTATTATTTATAAATGTGAGCAGTGTGGTACAACGGAACCGTGCATCCTTTACGCATTGAAGTTCCTGGTTCGATTCCCGTGAAAAATTTTTTTTTAATTCACAGGGTAGATTTAGATTGTTAGAATCTTTTAATAAAATAAATATTTTTTTAATACACAGATTTAGATTGTTGGATTCTTTTAATAAAATATAACACGAGTGACGTCATTGCCTTTCGAATAATATTCGTCTGGTTACCTTACGGGTAGCCACAGCGATTTATTCAAGTGAGGTAAAGAAATGAGAACATCATGCAAATCGAAAATCCCTATTATAAATCAGAACACCAAAAAATGCCTGAGTGTTTCGCAATGTCATATGTCATTTTTTTTTTAAATAATTCCAAGATACACTAGATTTTGAATGAAATTAATGCGGTACGCGTCGTGTGTTTTTAATATTTTGTAATAAAACGTTTCTAATTCGATTCGTTAAATTAAATAATGTTTAGTGATTAACAATGATCTACAATATTTATAGGTAAGCAAACATTTTGATATACTAGAAATATGAATCAAAATTTTCCATAAGTACATTTTGGACATTTCTTATGTAAAGGTGTAATTACTTTAATTTTTAATACATTACAGTATCTATCTATTTTCGTCTAATGAAATATTAGAAAATATTGATATTATTTTCATCAATATTGGTAGGTGGTTTGTTTTTTGTTCAGTCACAATAGTATTAAAAATCAGCAAAAAATGCGCAGTGGTGCCAAATATGTCGATACAAATTTTAAATAAACAAGAACTAAAACACCTTTAGCGGCCTTACTTATCTAATTTTGCCTTTATTGTTCGTTCGGTCCAGATATATGGTAGGGTAGATGTAGCATTAGAGAGAAAAGTTGTATCCAATATAAACCCTAAATGTTTACATCAGGACTCATAACGAACCTCTGAAAACGGTGTTGACAGATTTAATTTATATAACATATTCGCATTGTATCGTTTTTTTATACATTTTTTTTATATTTAAAAATGGTTTTTTTTTGTTCTAGAAATGACTAGTTTTTTAATACCTATAATACATTATTAACAGTTTATTCGTTTGAAAAACCTATAAGAAGTGGATTATTTAAATTATATTTTTTTAATTAATAACGTGTTTTTAAAAATATCAAAAATATATGAAAACTGGCAAATCTAGATTTGTATTTAAAAAATCAAGCTGAGGGTAGCCCTCCGAATGAGAAACATATTAAAATTTAAGTATGTAAGCATATTGTCATAGAAATGTGTAACTTTCACTGCCAAGATTTTTATCCACATGAATTAAAGCAAGCAAGTTATAGATTTAAAAATAAGTTCGGTTTAAAACAAATAAAGATCATTTTTTATCGTTTCTTAATAAGAAAAAGGTAGATAAAATTACTGCTCTCATTTTTTAAAATTTTTCTTAAAGATAGTACATATCAAGGAACTGTTATAAAAAATCATTGTCACTGAAAGTTGGATAATTAAGAAAAAAAAAATGATGAACAAAAATTAAAATATGATTTTTATATTTCAATTTAGAAATATTACTATACTCCTGAACTATAGACGATCGTGCATTTTTCTGAGTCCTAATCAAAACAAAAGGTGATTTTCGAGTCGAGATCATGCGAGAACATCGGCTTTACATTGAATACCCGTAATCTCTTCATGCTCTCTCTAACCTTTTCTATCTCTATGGTTCGGTCCTTATTTCTCTAATTTAACGAAGCACTAAAAAGGCCAAAAGTTCGGAATTTTTCGGATTAAGACGGATCGGAATGCGGTTTTTTTCATTCAAAAACTTTTTGAAAAAGGTCCCTACTTTTTATCTTATACAAACGGGAATTGCATTGTTACAGCCAAAAATGCATTTTTTGAGACGGCATTTCGAAGATTAAAGAACTTTGTAAATAACAGGCAGAACTGGCCCAAATCGGGTTCCCGGGGGTTTTGAGGTCGCTGATCACGATTATGACGTTCAAATTGACCCACAGCCGACCGGGAGCTCAGAAACGCCGATGAACGTCATTTCCGTGGGACACTTTGTGCGCCCGAACCTGGACGTGGACATCATCCCCGAGAATATTCCTGACAAGATCGCCAAAAACAACCCGAAAATCATTGTAGGGGCGTTTTTTTGGGCGCTTAATCCAAATTTCACGTCGAAAACGATCCCTCAAACACCTAGTGCACCGAGACATGGACCTGAACGTCGTCTCCGAGGGTTTTCCTCACACAATCGAAGAAGATGAACTCAAAATCCTTATGGAGGTTTTTTGGAGCGCTGAATCCGAATTTCACGTCGAAAGTGACCCTCCCAACACCTGGTGCACCGGTACCTCGGCCTGAATGTCGTCTCCGAGGTTTTTCCAAAAACGATCGCAAAAGACTAACCGAAAATCGATTCATAATTTCCTGTTTGAAATAAATTTAACTAACATTTCTTTTTCACGAGATATGATCCGATTTGATTTTGGTCGTTTGCCCATGCTTGTATCTACTTTTCATCAATTAAATAGCGCCGCAATAGAAACGTCAAACTTTAATCACGTGTCCAAAGGTACGTTTGTGATTGGTAGACAATTCTGGCAACGCTGTCTTTTTATTCCTTGCACTTTCATTCCCTCCCCAACGCTCAAGAATACAGATTTATACTTCCGATAGAATAGTAGTAGAATCGAATCATGGAACGATCCCTGATGGGGAATGTTCTATTCTATCGCCGTCAATAATAAGGGCCCAGGTCGAGCTTCCGGTGCACCAGATGTTGGGATGGTCGTTTTCGACGGGAAGTTCGGATTCAGCGCCTTAAAAAACCCCCATAACAATTTTCAGTTCGTCTTTTTCGATTGTATGAGAAAAACCCACGGAGATGAGGTCCGCGTCCAGGTTCCGGTGCACCAGGTGTTCAGGGTTTGGATTTGGATTCAGCACCTCAAAAAACGCCCCCACAATGATTTTCGGCTGCAGCAATGCAATTTCCGGTTTGTATAAGATAAAAACTTGGGACATTTTTTTTTTAAATTTTTGGAAGTGAATGCAAAAAACCGCATTCCGATCAGTCTTGGTCTTAAAAATTTCGAACTTTTTTGCTTCATTGCCTATTAGTAGTTTGACATTAGTCGGCATAGTCATGTAACATAATTTTTAAAATAGGGATAAACCGTTTTCCAATTAATAAAATAATAACTTTAATTCATTAATTTAGATTTTCTGACGATTGATTTAACTGAAAATTAGAAAAAATAAAATAGAAAATGTATATTATTCATATCTACAGAAGATTGGATTTTATCTTACCCACTAGCAAATTCAATACAATGTACGTAATGATTACGTAGAAAGTGCAAAAATATATCAACGATCCATAAAAATTTCCACAGTCAGTTTGCCAATAATTGTCTGCAGGTGTACAAAAAGGAGGTTGTATCATACAATCGTGCATAATTTTATTCCAGTCTTCTCCTGTTACTATTCTGAATAACATAGCGACGCCTGTTACAGGCGATTCAAAATTGGCTCTCCTAAAAACCAAAAAATGTCTTAGTTACAATTATTTATATTAGTGAATTTTAAAATGTGACCTCGGCTCCGATCTTCTAATATTGCTCAACTGTAAATTAATTATTACTATATTTAATTTATATAGAATGCAGTTAAGTATAGTGTCGTTTTGCATTGAGTAGTAAATAGTGTTTTATTTTAATTTCATTTTAATGAAGTCAGCGATAACCAAATAAAATAAAAAAAAACAAGATTTTGTACTCAATGCAAATAAGCGACACTAAACGGAATTATTTTCTAAGTTCTGTGTCCATTAATAACGTGAAGCGAAGTCGAGATCAGATTTTGCTGCTCGTTACAAATATACAGGGTGTTCCAAAATTCTACAACGCTTTAGGACACATTCCTTATACAAAATTATGCCCATTGAGCTAGGAAACTTCTGTCCGTAAATGCACCATTTAACAAATACAGGGCGTTAAAGTTTAAAAACTAAAATATAGTTTATTACAACTAAATTTCAAACGGTGCAATCAACCGTAATAACACTTTATGAGTATTATCAGGCTGATAAACTACTTATTTTAATCATAAATGAAAACCCAAAATCATGTACCACAATAACATTTATTAAAAAATTTTTTCTAAAGGCAACTAGTTTCGGTTAAATAACCATTTTCAGGCCTATAATAAATGTACATCATGTTGGTGAAATTTATACAAAGTGAAAGAACAACTTAACAAAAAATAAAAAAAAAATAGAACGAATTAAATGTTACATAATCTTTGCATTAATAATAAAAAATTAAAAAAAATTAGAAGGAATTAAAAAATATTATTAATAATATGCTAAGATTATTTAACATTTAATTCCTTCTATTTTTTTTTATTTTTTGGTAAGTTGTTCTTTCACTTTGTATAAATTTCACCAACATGATGTATATTTATTGTAGGCCTGAAGATGGTTATTTAAACGAAACTAGTTGCCTTTGGAAAAAAATTTTTAATAAATGTTATTGTGGTACATGATTTGGGGTTTTCATTTATGTTAAACATTTGATCACATTTGAGATATGGATAACTTATTGGATTTACTTATTTTAACGTGAATAGATAATTTCCAGTTTTTCCAGAGGCGTACAGTGGGGTTAAAGACCTTTTTCCACCACTGGTTAAAACTATGAAATTTAAAAATTTTTGAATTCCAACAACTTTCCTTAGTAAAAGAGTAATAAAGTTTCAATATGCTAAAATTAACCGTTTTCGAGAAAAACATCATTTTCTTTACGAAAGTTCATAAAGAAAATGATGTTTTTCTCGGCAATGACGTTTTTCTAGAAAACTGTTAAATTTAGCATAGTAAAATATTGTTACTTTTTTATCAAAGAAAGTCTATAGAATTCGAACGTTTTTCTAGAAAACTGTTAAATTTAGCATAGTAAAATATTGTTACTTTTTTATCAAAGAAAGTCTATAGAATTCGAAAATCTAAAAGTTTAATAATCATTTTAACTAGTGGCGGGAAATTCAAGGGTGGAAATAGAGTGCTTGATCCCTACTGCGCGTCTCTTATGGAAAAATCTCGAAATTATCTACTCACGTTAAAACAAATAGTTTATTAACCTCATAACCCTGCTAAAGTTTCATTACAATCGATCGCGCCATTTAAAATTTATTGATAATAAACCATTTTATTTTTTAAACTTAAACACCTTGTATTTTTAAAAGAGCGCATTTATGGACATAATGAGCATAATTTGGCACAACGAATTTGCCCTAGAGCGTTGGCAGTCGAATTTAGGGCATATGTAATGGCAACTGACCGAATATCATGTCACTTAATTGACATTATTATATTGATTAGAAAATTATTATAAATTAATTGCATTTATTTGGATTATCTTTTTAATTAACTTTTTAATTGCCAAATAGATAATTCTTTATTATCATACCTTCCTATTCCTTCTCCATATTTAACAGTACCAAAAATGATGGTACCTGCAAGAGCATAGAAGAAAACTAGCAAAAACATGCCGAAAATAATGAAAAAACTTTTACAAACTGACACGCCAACTGTGAGCATCAACATTTTGAGTGTAGCGTGTTTTCCAGTTATAGTGAAAAATCTCAAAATTACCACAGTGAAACCTAGGAAGTAAGTCAGATCATTCTGAAAAAAAAACACATATTTTATGGAAACATATCAGTGTTTTTAAATTTTAATTTACCTTAAACATGCAATGAAAAAACATCCAAACAACCCCCATAAAAGTTACAAATAAGTCGTATCTATTTCTTCGCGATTGCAAATATCCTCTAGGCGTAAATGCGATATTTTTCATTACCACTTCGACAACGAATACCAGGGTACTGATTATGTGGACTGTAGCTAAAATTTCTGTGTGTGCCTCTGCTTTATTCCACTAAAACATAAATTATAATGCTTAATTGTGTTATTTTTTTGAATTTTATAATGCTCTAAGTAAATAATGGACTTTTTTCAAGATTTTCATATTTAAATAAGCAGTGTTGCAAGTTATAATAGTCCAAAATCATTTTTCAATTTTTAACTTTGAGTAATGAAGTAGCATAATTTGATCTATAATTATTATACAAAATATTAGTAGCGTGTTTGAGTCGGAAAAATGGCCGAAAAAATGAAATATTTTTAGCCGGAACAAGAGTACCTCCTCCCCCTATTTTCGAGGATGTTGAACACGATGGCGGCGTTAGAATTTCTCTTTGGGCTTGCGCAACCCCTCAACACGGCCAAAAACCACCCCCTAGAGATTTCCCTGTAGAGAAACACAATTTCCCCAGTTTTAGGGGATGCTGAGTACGGTAGTGGTGTTGGATATCGCGTCCGATCCCTGCCAACCCCTCCCCTGATCAATACTCGCCGAAAGGGTGATATTTTTTTATATCGGCGGCATAACCCCGTTTTCGAGGATGCTGAACACGGTGAGGGTGGATAAAGTTTTTTAGAGAAATATATTTGCCGCTGAAATGCCGAAAACAAAAATGTCACCCTCTCGGGGGCGAGTATTGGTCGGGGAGGGGTTAGCAGATCGGACTCGATATCCTACACCACCAACGTGCTCATCATCCTTAAAAACGGGGAGGAATATGTTTCCCGCTGATATTTAAAAATATATAAAAATTCACCCCTTTCGGGGCCGGTGGACGGGTTGGAAGGGGTCGGAACCGATATTCAACCACCACCATGCAGCATTCTCGAAAACGGGGGGAAATTGTGTTTCTCTGCAGGGAAACCGCGTTTAACCCCTCTAGGGGGTAGTTTTTGGCCATTTTGAAGGGTTGCGCAACCCTAGAGAGAAATTATAACGCCACCATCTTGTTTAGCATCCTCGAAGACGGGGGGGGGGAGGTACTCTTGTTCCGGGGCTGAAAATATTTCCATGTTCGTCCGACTCACACACGTTACTATATTAATATTTTTGAGTTTTGAATCTATGATTAAAATTTTTACCATTACTTATAAATCACCCTATATATATTATTGATACAAATTTATTGCTAATTTGTAATGTCTATTTCTTACCGTAACACTTAATAGCGCACTGTTAATAAGTACCATTATAGCTACGCATCTTTTGAATTTAATATTTTGGGTAATATCATATATAAATGATCTAAATTTCTTTCCGTCCGGCCTAGGAGGGAGGTGTAAAGGTTGAGCAATTTTTAGTCGCTTTTTTAAGTCGCACCTAAAACATGTTTAAATAATTCAGATGCAACGTCACTTAACTAAAATGAAGTTGGCTTATATAAAACACAAAATAAGTGCAAACTGATAGGAAAATTTGAATAAAAACAAAGCACCAAGCCAAAAGAGAAACAAAAAGATGTGCTTTTCATAGGGAGATATTGTAACATATTTTTTTTGCAATGCCCGCTCTATTGTCCTAGACGAACCGACACTGGTCTTATGTGAAATTACACTAATGTAACAGAAGAGGTGCCTGCCTGCAGGTTCCCACTCAGCTGTTACCATATTGTTCACTTGAGTGAAACGGGATTAGCTTAAAATATTTTATTTTATTAAAAGAAGTCTTGATTATCTAAATCTAGTCTGTGTATTTAAAAAAATATTTATTTTATTAAAAGAAGTCTTGACTATCTAAAAAAAATTTAAAAGGCTAATTGTCAGTAGATAGAACGTCCTTTAACTTTAACGGTTCTGTAACTAACGACAATGACGTTTAGATTGTGACAATTGTACAAGAAATCAACTTGTTAAATTTTATTCTAAACGTCATCACCTTTAGTTATTGAATCTTTAAAGTTAAAGGACGTTCTATCTACTGACAGTATGTGGGATTCAATCCCCGGGCCCACTGTACCATTAGCGGGCACTATGTCACGCTGCTACTAGAGCTCATGCTTAAATATGCTCAAACTTATTATTTAAGCGAATCACGTTTCACTCAAGTGAACGTTATGGCAACAGCGGAGTGGGCACTGCAGGCACGCGCCCCTAACAGAATATTCGTGAACAACTTCATATTTAAGTAAGTGGCGTAAAGCAGGTTGTGTATGTATGTATGATTAACCTATTTAAATTAGGAAAAAAAACTGGTTTACTACAAAAAAAATACAACTTACCATCTTCTTTGATCAACAGTTAACAGAGCAGTACCCTTATTTTCAGAATAATTTGCAATTACAACACCGACGAATAAAGTTAGTCCAATCATGCAACCTAAGAAAATATAGACGTGAATGTAAATCGCGTGAACCTAAAACATAATATAATAATGAAATTTAGAGGCCTTTTAGTCCCAGTGTGTATATTTAACTTACAGGTCCTAAATTTTTTATTAGGATATCTCTAACATCCAACCAACCCTTAAACGACAAAACCTCAAAAAGAGTCAACATGGCGTCTCCTATATTGTCGAAATTAAATCGTCTTGGATTTGCCCTAGAAATAATGGTTAAAAACGTCTGTTAAATTAACTTCATTACTATAGATAAGAATTGGATTAGTGTTGCACTGGCTTTATTATTCTTTTAATCTATACAATAATAGTAAATCTAATGTAATATTTTCGTACTTTGGGTTCGCTCGAATTTAAACACGACATACAAAATTCAACTGATTCTTGTCGGTCCTTTTTCGCCCTATTTATATTCATTTTGCTCGTTCTAGTATTTTCTCGCGATCGGCGAAGTCGAGAGATATTTCATTGATATGCTTCTCGCGAGCTAATCGCCAGCTGTTTCGATGAGTCACCCATATTCTGTGTACACTCCATCAGACAGGGCCGGCCTCGTTACACTATGTTATATACAGACGTACTGTGAGATATTTCAAGAACGCATATTTTAGTTCCGGTTTCGTCAACTTTTGATTTTTAAGTGTGTAACACCCTGTATATTATTACATTTTTAAATTATGCATTCGTTTCGGAATTCAATTAACAAGTTCTACGTTTATTATTTGCTGATTGAAAACGTATCTATGATAATCGTTTACTTGTCTCTCGTTTTAGTATTTACGATTTACAATAAATTTTTACATTACTTACCACACTCTCGGCACCATAATAGCAGGAAAAGTTTCATTTTCACCGGGCTGCACTTTCATTTTAGTTACAAAAACTCTCCTCATAAACATTCCGACGCAATCTTCCCTTCTAGTAATATTAGGATCGTTACATCTAGCCAACCTACCACCATATAGTTGCACCCCGAAGCTCGCAAAAATGAACATTAGAAGAATTAGAAGTGTCGATACCAATAGAATTTCTTTGAAACCTCTACAGAGTTCGTACACCACTTTACTCATGTGAGGAACTAAAGTAAAGATTCTAAGAGGTCTGAGACAGCGGAGGATCATCAACAATTGGGCACCTGAGTTTGGTGGTACGCTTTTTGGCATCCAGCAGAGAAAGGTCAGATTGACCTAAAATATGAACATACTCAGTGTAAGGGGTTATTTAAAAAACGACTATTATTAAATATTAAAAATTACCACATATATAAAAACGTCCAACAGTGCCGCTACATCTTTCACATACGCCTTTGGGGTGAAGAAAAGACCATCAGCTAGTATTTTAAGAGCCAGTTCAATACTCATAAGAATCACAAAACCATATTCGGCAATTTGTAAACTAACATTTTCCATAACTCGATATGACGGTGTCTCGAACATCATGGAGAGACAAGAAAGTGTCGTCATCGTTATCATTACCCAATCAAGGTACGTTACTAAACCCAGAAAATTGCTACAATAAAGAAAAATTATACTAGCTGTTAGAATTGATATATATCTACTTACTGTAATGTTTTATATTGCACTTTTCTTTCTTTTCCTGTAAGCGGATCTTTTAATCTAGCATCGTAACGAGCGTAGACGATCATTTGACAAAATTTTCGAAATTTACTTTCTCTGGGTACCGCAAAAAGTGGTGTATCAAAAAATGGGTGATTTTCTCTTAAATCTTCTTCTCTTTGGTTCCTAAATAGTACAAGAGTAGTCAGTTATTTTTATCTCTTCAAATATTCATTTGTGAATTAGTTTATTTTTTGATAGGTTAATAAGAAACATTTGTACCTTCTCATTTCGGCTTGTTGTCTTTTGGCCTGCAATAATTTAATGTCCAAGTCATGGGGTCTAGCCCTATTGGATGTCACCCTATTCACACCAATGTCTCCATTTTCCATGAGGTGTTCGTAAGTCTGTTTTAGTTTGATGGATCCGCTACGAACACTTCTTCTTATTGATCTCGAACCGAATCTGCGTAAATCTCAAATTTATAAATGCATTAAACATGCAGTTACTTATTACTAGTTGCAGAGTTAAACTCGAGCAAAAATGAGTATGAAGACTAAGGAAAAATGCATTCAGATATTCAAAATACTATTTTAATTAAATTATGAAATGTATAAGCGTAGCGATAAGGGAAGAAGGGATGAGGTAGCCACTCTCGATATAATATATATCTAAGGAACCAGCAATATACAAGAAAAAATATCTCCATTATTTTTGCAACAAAGAAGTAAATTAATATTTTTTCTTTTTATAATCTTTACCATGATTGGAAGTAAAATTTTGGATTTAAATATTAATCTTAAATATATTGGAAGGGCACAGTAACCTTTTCTCCTCCCCCTCCTGCTATATATAACTCACTTTCTTAACTACGCTCTTGATAAAACGTTACCTATTTAAAAAAAATAATTAGTTTTTCCAACGTGCATTTTTCTTTTCTATCTAATCAGTAAATGCGTCATAAAACCATTTTAACTAAAATCTTGCATTCTACTGTAATTTATAAATCTAAAATTTTGCATGCCAATTATACTTGTTAACAAATTTTGTTGCCAATTGATTGTAGACTCACTTCTTATGATCAATACGTAACTGTTTCATACTGTTAACTGTCCCTTGAGGTTTTAATACCCCCTTGGTACCGGGTACCGGTATCAAAGACGAATCGCCCAGCATCAAACGTTGGTTATTTGAGTCACTAAAATAGAAAAACAAGTTATTAATATAAAAATATGCTCCTCAAGAATGTTAGTTTTTTATATTTAAAAAAAAAACATATTTATTATTAACTTACTTAACTATTTGAGCCACAGCAGTTTTTTTCAGTTTTAAATTAACAACTCGTACTTTCGTTAAATTATTTAAAATCTTTAACGGTTTTTGTTTTCTGTAAATTACTTTTGTATCGAAAACTTCTTCGCACATTTTTTTAATACCACCTTCGGAATTTTCATCGTCCTCCGTTTCGTAGACAAATTGTCTCATAAAGCTTTCTCTAACCTAAAAAGTAAAAATATGTTCTTTAAGTGCTAAGACAAAGTCTAAGACTAATATTGAAAATAATAAATATTAAAATTGATCAATTTGTCAAATATTTATTTCCAATAATATTAATAATAGGGGATTTTGGAATTTACTCAAGCGCGGCAGATTATCATACTTTGCACACTGTTGAGTACCTCCACGAAATATAAGCCTATTTGAAACGAAAGGGAAAGATATAAGACTCAAAATGTAAATTTGAACTAAAACAAATCTAAAAATATAAATAATGTACTTATAACAAAAAAGTACAGTATAAAATAATTTGTATATTTTAAGTATGATTTTGTTATTTATCAGGGGAAACTAATGAATGTTCACCAAATACTGAAAACCCTAGTTTAAAAAATATTACGGAAGTGAATAGTTATTACCTTTGGCAGATTAAAATCAGAAGGTACTTTATGCAAAGTAACCATAAGTGGACTATCGGGAAATTTCTCAAATATTCTCAATCGAAACGGTAACGTTTCTTTAATTTCAGCGCTTTGCTCTCTGTACTTAAGTTGTTTCAATTTTTTTATATCTTCGTCAAGTTCCAAATTATCCAATATTACTGCTACGAACAAACTTAACACAATCTAAAAAACAACAGATTTCTGTAAATACATTTTGGAATTAAAACCGAAGGTTATTACGTACCAATGTGACGAACAAATGGTATAAAATGAAGTAAACTGCAACTAACGGCGCTAACATCGATCTCGTTCTTAACATAGTTTCATCCATAACTTCCACCCAAGCCTCTTGGGTCAAAATTTGGAACATGGACATAAACGCCTCGGCGAATGTTTCAAATTTAGCGAAATCCAAAAAACAGAACAACTGCATAGAAATACTTGAAGAAATAATCAGTAAACACATGGTAAAAATAATCAGACTTCCTAATTTTTTACCAGGTCCAAATATTTTGTAAACGAAATCTTCAAGTAACGGTGAAGCTTTGATTAATCTTACAACGCGAAGTACTTGAAAATAGGTAAAACCCGTCATGTAGAATCCTGGTATGACGTGTATCGTGGTGCCAGTGGCTAATAACAATTCGAATTTATGTATAGAATGCTTCCAGTACCCTCTCCAACCTAAACACCATATTTTAAACATTGTTTCTAGGTTAAGCAACGCTGTGAAACCGAGCTCGATGTAGTAATATTTTTCGTAGAAAACTTGTCTTGGTCTTTCGTCGTGTTTGAATCGCATCGTTGCTGTTACCACACCGTTTGCTAATATTACGCACATCACTATCAGTCGAAAATGTGGTGAACGTAATATTTTATGGCAAAAATCTGGCGCTAAACCACCATGTTTGTTTTCATCCAAAGTAACCAGTCTCCAACCTCTATCATCGCCTGTCAGAATCTGAAAAGAAATTGCATCATTAATAACAATTTTAAAATTAAAACTTTGCAATTGACCAAATCAAACATTCCGGAACAGAAATACTAATCAGTATAATAAATTATAATAAAGATAATCAACGACATCATGAAAAGCATTCATTTCAGCAACAATATTTTCCTTTGTTTTAACTTTAACAATAACAAAAAATACATAATGATGTTTATATGAAAACGCATAATAATAAGAAATCACATTTAGAGATATTCAAATTACTGTCTTGCTGTACAGAATCTGATTTAAGACTGCATTATAGTTGATCACTTATTAACGTACCTGTGACGCTGAAGTTTTCTGTATGTGTCCTCTAATTCCCCACATTTGTTGAAATTGCACTCTAATTTCATTAAACGTTTCCGTAATGACAGCTATGAACACATTTTTCACTAACCAAGCTAAGAAAAATATCATAGTGCTGAAATATAACACGGCTCTCCAACCAGGTAGCGAATCAATAGCTCTGTACATGATAAATACCCATCCCTCTTGCGAAGACGCTTGGTACACAGTAAAAAAACTGGTAACTATAAGAAAAAGAAATCCTGTATGAATAATGTACATTATTTTATTGTTTTTTACTTACCAAATTCGTCAAACCCATTAAATCCGATAATATATCGTGACACGCCTTCCAATTTCATACATTTCATTCCGTAAGGACACTGGTAGCCTGATGATGGGTCCAAAGAACAAAACGTATCGGGTATTGCTAGGCTATTAATAGTGATAGCCCTTAAAAAAATATATGCAATTACTAATATAATTTTGTTTGTAAGATTAAGACTTACTTGGGTTCGGTTGTATTAACAGTGACGCAATGGTTTTTCAATTCTCCGAAAAACTGAACTCCTAATAATCCATAAAGGGACATAAAGAAAAGAAAAAATAGAGTGACATTGTAGATTTGTTGGCTGGAACGTCTAAAAGGATAAATAACAGTATTAATGTTTATAGCATTCCTTATATAACTGAGGCTGTGACTGGAATTTATAGAGATGTACGGCATTCAGTTTTCCGTCCGACCAAGATCAAGGAACATGCGTAATTTAATAATTGGATTGTCAAAATATGATGTAAATGTATCAAATCTATCTAATCTACAAAATTTAATAAATAATTTATTCAACATATGCGGAATCTTCATAATTTTTAGTTTATTATGCCGATTAAATATTTATTAGTTTGCTTACTTGAATATTTGATTGATCCTGGATTTGGGCATAGAAAATTTAAGAAAAACCCTTAAAAATCGTATCATAATCAAAGGTCTGGGTGCTCTTAATATTGAAAGATAACTAAACCTTGGTACGATACTGATCATTTCGAAAACCTGTAATATCACTGAAATCCATAAGAAAAACACCATACTTGCGTCAAATTGACACCAATGATCCTTTAAATAGGGTCTGTCGCCCTAAAAAATAATGTGTAATTTAAAAAAAATACTGAGATAAGATAATATACCTTAAGTATGCCTCGTATATGCATTTTGGCGATCATTTCCGAAGTAAAGAGAATAGTAACGACGGCATCGACAGAAAAAGTTGTAGTTTGCATAAAATGGAATTTTTCGAATGTTTTTGGGGTATTGCAACTGACTGAAGCCAAACTTAGTAGAGCACATGATCTCATTATGCGACGAACCCATCTCTGAAAAGAAAAATATCCACAAAATTTTCATTTTACTATTTACGAACTTCCCATACCTTATTTACCCATTCAGTGTCGGCGCTTTCATTAAATGCCTCGTCGGGTCCATAATCTGCCAAAATTGGTTCTCCCTTAAGGCTTTGCTTTCGTCCTAACATCATTTTGATTTTTTTCGGTATAAATTTTGGTGTAATTTTGCCTAAAGTAGAAGAAATAATTGGAGATAGGGAAAGTATCTAGATCTAAAAAAACAGTACAAAAAGAAATTTTTCTTTTCACCCCATATAAAACAACCCCACAAGTATATTTCGTCTCGAACTATTCTGAATATTTTACCGCATCATCTAAGGAATATTTATGCAATTTTTGGTAAATTTTTGGATTTTTTTGTTTTATGTCTCTAATTATCAATCTGCCACTTTAAAGGATCATATCTCGCTTAAAATTCACACTTGAGCAATAAAAAAATCTAAATTAGAGACAATTTTATATGCTACATCTTTTCTATGAATACATTTTTTTATATCTGTAATATTTACAAAGTATCAAAGTTCTTTTTTTTTCAAACAAGTACAAAATTATTAAAAAATTATGCACATTTTGTACAACTTTTTAGTCGTGTACCATCAATAACAAATAATTCAAATATTTCTCTAAATAGGGTCATTACTAATTTGTGAATATGATATATTAAAATTCTGAATTTATTCAGGTTCAGTACAAACTAATTTAGGTGATTAAACTATTGCAATTAATACCGTGACAAATTATTAAATCCGGCCCTGTTTCAGTTTCATCGAAAGCGCCGAAAGTCGAAAAATAATTCGAACTATACAATGATGGTAGAAATAGATGGCATTAGATTGTCTACTTACCACAAAAATTGAATTAGTGTAAATTTGAAGATTTTTTATTAATTTTGTACTTCTGACGTACATTTAATACTTATTTGAAAAATTCAGATTCCTGATTTTTTTAAATAAAATCCTATTAGCAACATTTAATATATTTTCATATAAATATTATTAAATACTTACACTATTTTAATTGTTTTCGGTCAAATAGGACGGGGGAAGAGTAGTTTTTTCGTTTTAACATTTTTTTGGTTAATTTTGTGGTCTAGGGTTACTCTCAGCTCTTAGTAAAAGTACAGAAAAGGGAGGAAGCGCGCATGGACCAAAATTTTATAAATCAATATTTTCGATATGAGCGCTACTTTTGAATAATTAAGTTTAAGTTGGTTTTTGTATTATTATAATTATCAAATTGTGAATGATTTTTTTTTATGTAGCTGCTCTATAACTCCGGGCTTATGAGTCTACCATTATTGAAGAATTTTTGACTCGGGAAAAAAATATTGAATTCGATCAATAAAAATTATTGTCGGAGTGTTCTAAAAGACACTGGTTATAGTCTAAGGGTGCTCGGCGGGTCTCTTAAATTATACTAACATCATACTTTTCCTGGAAAATCCCGAGGTCCCTATTCGCTGAATCCGCGCTAACTCACCCAGCGAATAGGGTATACGGGGTTAGCTAAATATTCTTGGTTAGTGGTTTGATATTAAACGAGTGAAAAACGGCAATAATTTTGCCGTAATTTTTCGAGTTTTCGAAAAATTTTAAATAGCTTTCAGGTCATAGATCAAATATTAATATTATTTTACGGATTTTTAAATATGCTGATGCTATCACCGTTTCTCAGTTGAATCTTGTCATAGACAGACAGACGGACAGAGCCGTTGTATAAGAGTTTTTTTTCGAAAGTCAAGTGAGAAACAGTAATATTTTTGCCTTAGTTTTTCAAGATCTTGAAATTTTGATGTTTAAAATATCATTTTAGAGGTTTTTAACGATGCTCAGTCGATTGCCGTTTGACTTGAATCTTATCACAGACAGACATACCGACGGACAGAGCTGTTGTATAAGTTTTTTGTATAAACTTTTAAGTTCTAGTGTTTATAAAAAAATTGAGACAAATTATTAATAAAATGATCGCTTATGTGTATTTCCAAACTGGCTTTCAAGCTGTCAGAAGCACAATAAACGATATGCGAGGAATAAGAACAAAATATTTTGGTATACGCCTTTTTAAATACATTCGTAATTTATCGTAGCGCATCGGATCTACGTCGGCGTTTGGGGGAAATACACGGACAGTCTGAGACCTGAGAGTTTACCGCTCTCACCAATACGTTACCCTCAGAGTGGTGGAATAGGGTGGAGTCAATGTTTCGTCTTATTTATTCCCGTTGAATCGTTGCATAAATACATTCTTCTTCCTCTCATTAAAAATTCCCCATGTTCCTTAAAAATATTACCAGATCTGTATATGTTCTTTATATCAAGTCGGACAAATGTTTTGTTTTAAAAATTCTGAGTAATAGGGCGTTTTCTTTTGCATGAAACTCAACTTTGGCGCGTCCTTCCAAAAAGGGCAACTACGAACTGCCCCACGCTACCTGAGAGCGAAAATTTGAAATTATTAAATAATGAAACTATCACAATTTATTACAAGAATAAAGTTTATTTATAAATCTACATTAACTTATATACAATAACAATAACTACCTAAAGAATAACAACGCTTAATTCTAATATCTGATTATAGTGATTAAAATAGTATGAATACAGTATACACTATATTTTTGTTCATTAAAATTTAGCTGCATAATAATTGCAACTGACTTAATAAAGTCTAATTTACTAATCTTTTGATTAACGTAATATTCAATTAGCCTATTTTCAATACAATCGACTTTTCTTTTTGCCGTTTTATCAAGTTTTTTTTCGAATCTATGTGCAGTGTTAATTTTCACATATATTTCTGCTTGAAAATTTAACAAAATTTAAATATGTCTGGATGTGATTTATAAAAACATTCATTAAATTTCGAGTGAAATGATTCACATGCGTTTGTGGTATATATACAAGAGATGATGAATTTGAAGCCCACATGTAAGGTGGAAATGTAGATTCTTCCGTTAAATAATTATCGACTGCAAAACTCTGTCATCTTCTGGCATAATATCAAAAAGTTCATCAGAAAAAAAGTCACCAACTTCATTTGGATCTAAATAAGAAATGCCGAAAAACAATTTTAAATATTTTCCAATATCAGTTTGATTTTTATATTCCGTACAAACCTAAATTTTGATTTTTCCTAAACCAATTTTGTGTTAGATGAAATTTGCAACAAAAAATAATAATGTCGGGCCACACTAATAACTTGGCTGCATTTTTAATGGCTATTTCAAAATCAGAAATAATTCGCTTCGGTTTGAAATTCAAATTAAAATTTGTACATATTGTTATTAATGTATCAAAAGTACTTTTGTACGATTGCTGTGATTTATTTGTTAACAAACAAAACACTAGAGGAACATAAAATCCATTTTTGTAGCCATGTATAGTGAACATCTGACAAAAATATTTAGAACAGTATTAAAAAGTTCCATCTACATACAAAGAATCTACATTACACAAAAAGTGAAGATTTGAGAAACAACTAAAAATTGCGGGTTTAATTTTCGAAGATAATAAAAAGTTTTCACCTCTATTTGTTTTTAAATTTAAGTTCACTAACACTTGCAGAACTTCTTCCTGTGACTTGGGCAATGGTGGTGTGGATTTTATTCTTGCAGCATAGATATTTCTTCGAACACAAGAAATGTCGTTCGTCGTCAGTGGTAAATTGCTGAAATTTTCCTTCCTCAATTCCTTATTGACAATCTTTAAAGGTCTTTCACATATATCTTCTACAGCTTTCCTCTTTGTAGAATTACTAAAAATTTGCCGGTCAACGTGGATATCTGGAGCATGATTATGCTCCACTGATGCTTTTTCAAGAATTACGTAATTTTCATCACCCTCCTTTGTGTACACTTTTTGTTGACACCCTTTTTTGATGCATCGCCATCTAACTGTTCCATCTTTAGCGACATGGGCCTTTGAATATTTATATTCATTATTTATTAATAAAAGTTCTCCGCTTTGACTAAACATCGTCGTTGGATTCGCCATTTAAAAGTTAAACACTAGAAGCATGAAACAAATACTACAGACAAAACTATACCGTAATAATTGCAATAACTGAAAATTTTTAAATATCTCCCTACTCTTTTAACTATAATCAAATTTGGTTTTCCTAAATACCGTCCAATAAGAAATATTCATTTGCTTTGGATTTAGCCCTCTCTTGTAACCATAATGAAATGTGGTTTTCCCAAATCTATTAGATGAATTAAAAATATTTGTTTTTAAATTTCCGGTCATTAAAACTTAATCCCCAACCTTCTTGCCGGTGGGGCACCAAGTACTTGGGATTAAGGTGTAAAACCATATGATGTTTTTAGTACTTCGGCTCGAAAAATTTACTTTAACAAAAAACACAAGAACTATACGCAACACGAAATTTATACACAACGATTTGTTACGATTTTTCACGTTTTTTTTTTACGATTTTTTAAGAAATTTTACGATTTTTTGCGGTTTTTTATGGTTTTTTTTGGCATTTTTACAGGTGTTTACAAGTTGTTACAGTTTTTTACTGTATTTTTTCACGATTTTTTAAAAATGGCGGATATCATTTTTTTTATATTTCAACCCTACAGTTTCACCCACGTAGCTCAGATAAAAAGAAGTTTTATACAAATTAATTATATAATAATTATAATATGAAAAAATTGTATAAAGATCTGCTACAATATTTTCAAAAACGGCGAATATGATTTTTTTTTGAAATTTCAACCCCTTCCAGTTCCACCAATGAAGGTCAAATTGAAAAAAGTTTTAAGCGAATTAATTTTATAATAATTAAGACATGAAAAAAGTCTTATGATCTATTTCGATATTTTTAAAAATGTCAGATATAAATTTTTTGAAATTTCAACCCCCTCCATTTGCCACCCCCTTACAGTTAGAATGCCCACAAACAATATGGTTCCTCTCGTAGATACGAGAAAACGATTGGCGAAAGAATTTTTGAAATCGGGCGACTGGTTCTTGAGTTATCGTCTCCACACATATCCAGACGGACATGAAAATTTTTTTCACCCAGTCGTGTTGTGGGTGGCTCAAAACGCCGAGAAAAGTCATTTTAAGCAATAAAAAATTTCAATTTTTTTTTATGATTTTAGAGAATAGAAACTAATTGATTTATATTTAAACACATGAAACTAATATTTAGAAATAAATTAAAATATGAAGTGTGAAGATTATTTCTGGTTAAATTGAATCAAATTTATACAAGTTCATATTAGAATATAACTTTTTCAAAGCTTTTTTCCGGATGCTGCTGGTCCTTTTACCAGCGGTACCTCAGCTTCTTGTGCTTTTTGTGCACTCACTCCATAATCCTGGTCCTCTGCACTAGTTTATACAGGTCCTTTACCGGTTGAATATTGTATTCTTCGTTGGCTAAGCCTATGCTACCCATTCTGACAATGTATAAATGCTTATTTAGTCAAATCCTATATATGAAATTTTTTAAATGCAAATAACTTCGATTTTTTAAAGTCTGCATAACTGCCCACCCTTAAAAATCAAATAACTCACTCATTTGTTATCTGAACTTATCAAATTATCCCTTTTAAGAGTTCAGCTTTCATATTGAATAAAAATATATAGGGTGTTTGGACTGCTTTGTTAAAAAAAAACGACAATATTTACATTTAAAAAACTACTAAATAAACATTTATACTAAAAAAAATCTCTATAAAAAAAAATGTTTAACGAAACCCGCTTTTCCCTATCATTTCTGAATTCCAAGATATTTGCATTTAAAATGGGTCGGAAACTTCTGGTATATAAACAATATGTATTTATATATTGTTTTAGATAATGGGTATTGGGAAATTAGTAATAAAAAAACACTTATGACTAATGTTTCTAATATTATAGAAACAATATTTATTTATATATTACATCACGCGATTCTTTCAGAATCATACACATAAAAAATTGTTTCCTAACAAACATTAAATACAGCACAGTGATTTATCTACATGTTGAAATTTATTTAAAAAGCATTTAGGTATCTACAAGAATTTGTAGCCAACCCCAAAAAGAATGCAGTACTTTAAAATAAAATTTAGTCAGACATTCAATTTTATTTTTGAACTGGTCCTGTTAAAATTATAAACTAATTTAATTACTCTTTGTATGTCTTTTTCATTAGTATATGACAGAAAAATGTCACAATTGTATATATAACGATGCGATATTTGCCAATATTTATTTACTCATGGATGTCTTCAGTTTAGAGTGAAATTATCATAAATTTTAAGTTTTTGTTAGTGTACTTCATGTCAATATTATAGATATTGATTTCTTTTTAAAAAATATCCCAACAAAAAAGATAATAATGGAAGAAAATAGTAGATAATACAACATTATTTAGATCCATTTAAAGACTAAATTACCATAACAAGATATTTTTGTCGGAAATATATCAACACAAAAAACTAATTCCGAGAAATCATCAAAAACTTATTAAAATTCAAAAAGATACAAGAAAAAGACAAGATCAGTAATACAATGATAAATTATGGGATTGGTAAATTGATGGAAAGACTGTATTAAAAAAAGGCTTATTAGTCATCCCAATAACATAGAAAGATCACTCAACAGTCTTCAAAAATTACAGGGGAATCACGCTACTGAATACTGTGAGAAATAGAGAATACTTCTGTCATAGAAGGTTTCTGCATAACAACAATCTTAGCAAAAAAAGCCTAAAAGCCTAAAGTACGAAAAATAATTAATGAAGATATTGTGAACTGTGTAAAAGTGCAGAGGTTATGGTGGTTCGGACATATAGATAGAAATCAGTGGGAAAGGAAAAACCGACAGTAAGCTGGAAGGACCAAGTGATGGAAGATGGAAGAATTAAAAACGTTAAGAACTGGAGAAGAAACATTAAGTATAGAAAGACATGAAGAGCTTGCAACGACTGTAAAGAAAAGAGATGTGGAACGATTCACCACATTAAACGAATGAGAAGTACCTTTATATTAGTAGAATATCCGCTGTTTTAAATTTGATTGGTTTAAAAATTGCATTTGATAACATAATCAAAGATAAAATATGCTCACCTTTGTCTTTTTGTTAAATCGTAAATGCTCTTATTGACAATGGCAATAAAAATTTGACCATAATTCTATCAACCTTTAACACGAGCCTTAAAAATAACTTTAAGCAATATAAAAATTGGTCTGAAGTTACTTCTGTCAATTTGCTGTGTTTTTGCTTCAAAATAAGGCTAAGCACATATTGGAAGAGATAGCAAGGAAGCAGCGAATATTTATATATACCGAGATTGATTTCAAATAAAAAAGGTTTTTAAAATAATTTCTATAGGATAAATAAATGTAGGTATAGTCCCGCATTCCACAGGTTATGTAAAACCTACTGGTTGATCCCATTTTTGAAACCAGGGAACATTTTTAATGAAAACAGAAGTTATAAATTCGCCAATATCAATTTTTTACCCCAAAAACACAGCAATGGTTAAATTTAAATAAATAAAACAACGTTTTACGATTTTCACAAAAATAATAACAAAATTTATTAGTTTAATAGTGACTAGTTTCGTTACATAGTAACTTCATCAGACTAATATTATTTACAAGAATATCAAGAAATTTATACTAAAACAACTAAGAATAAAATTACCTTAGTTGTTTTAGTATAAATTTCTTGATATTCTTGTAAATAATATTAGTCTGATGAAGTTACTATGTAACGAAACTAGTCACTATTAAACTAATAACTTTTGTTATTATTTTTGTGGAAATCGTAAAACGTTGTTTTATTTATTTAAATTTAATAATGGATTTTCATCAAGTAAAAACCGACACAGTTAAATAGCAATGGTTATTAGGCTAAATGTAGATGTTCATTTAAATATTTATTTATTAAAAAAAAACCGTAAGTCAATACAGCGAACAAGTAATATGCAAAAAATGAATATTTTGTAAATATAAATTTGATAATTACGAAATCGAATAATTTGATTTGGGCAGCGGGAGTGGTAAAGGATGTAATTACTCCTCCCCATGATACCAAAAAATAGCAAGAAAAGAATAAATAAAATATATGAAATGTAGAAACGGACAAACATATGTCTAAAAGTTTGATTACCCCCCTTGGGAAATGAACGCGTCGATAAGCTCCAATTAATCGTTACTTTGCTCCCTGCTGCTTCAATTTTGCTCCCTGCTGCTTCAATATGAGTGTTTGGCCTAAACTTTTATTAAAAAATGGTGAATTTTATTTGTTTTAACAAGTTTATTATTGAATTAAAAATTACTACATTTTCTTTAGGGAAGGTATGGATCAATTAGACTTATTCAGTTACAAGCTTACAATGTCACAAATGGGAAGAAAATCCACAACCGGCCGTATGAACCACAGTATTCAAAATATTAAAATTAAAACCAGACTTCGTTTATATTAAAAATAAATATGTATACGTACCTAAAACATACTGTGGTGCATACTTTTTAAACAAAGTAAACCAAACAATTATTTTAAAAATCACCTATTGTAACAAGGTACAGGATGTGACAAAAAAATAAATATTAGACTGGAAAGGTTTCTTAAATTTCATTTAAATATTACAAAAATTTGTCACGTCTTGTACATGGTATAAATAAAAAAAAACACGACTATTAAAAAAAAAGATGATAGATCATCAGTCTTAAATAAATTACCTAAAAAATATTTACAAAATAAATTAAGATAAAAGGGAAGTTAAAAAAAACAGCGCTTAATCTTTTTACAATGAGTAACTTTTTTAAAAACGTCCATAAGCTTTTTTTAATATTTACAAAGTAAATTTTAGGCGGTTCTTAATAATTCTCCTACATGAACATAATGACGAATCTAATACAATGAAATATTTGTCGTTTACCACCACTGCATCACCATAGAATCGATAAACTTACAGGATGTCTTCAAAAAAGACCTTATTATACATTACAATTTTATGAACTACAAAATCCTAGTAACGTTGATCTTTATTTGACAATTTAATGTCATCCTATAGGGTACTGTGATGATACATCCTGTAATTTTTAAATAACACTAATAGATGTATTCGGTTTTATTCTTTTTTAGTCTTGATCTGATTTTTACGCTTTAAAGGACTATTTTGGATTGATCTGACCATCTAATATAATTAGGCACAGTGGTACTTTTAGAGTGAGCATGGAAAGATGAACATCTTGGCATAGTGTCACTGAAAAAAGATACAAGTTTTAAAAATAACTTGTTCTAGCCTCACAAACGATAATTTTACTTTTTATATATAATAATTGAGCCAAAATATCAAAGATTACTGAAAAACCGTTAAAAATAATAGGTGACAAATATTTGCTTACCAAAAAAGTTTAGACATACGAAAAAATCAAACCGAATGCATCGAACTAATTAAAGCTTAATTTAAGTAATCCAATGTTGACTTTTATGTACAATTATGATGTACTTGAATCATTAAAAAAAAATTGGGGAAACATTTACATAAATTACAATTTTTACATTTCTGCACCTCAGGAAAGCTAAAAATCTGTAGGTAATCACAGGTTAAAGTTCTAACGCAATTTTGAAATGTAAACGGATAACATTAAATTAATGAAAAAATCAAAATCAACTTATTACAAAATGTTTATTGTTTACATTTCAAAAGGCAACAGTGGTACTTTTTCATTTTGACATTTTATATTTTTATTACATTTTGGGATATTGACGGCTTTATGTATACAGATTGTAACAATGCAAAAAATTTGATAGCTATAAACCAATTATTTCCAATCTTTTGATAAGTTTCCCAATCAAATTTTTCTGATGGGATAATAAAATCATTTACTTCAGGAATCAGTTAATATAAATTGAAGTAAGAAGAAAAATGAAAACCGGTCTTAAACGTCAATTTTTGATTCTTTAACTTATTTTAATATCAGAATTTTCTCCTGTTTGTAAAGGAAAAAGAGAAGGAAGAAAAAAGTTAACGTAGTGCTTGGATGGTCTGCTTTGATTTTACTGAGATACAAAAATAGGAATTTTAGAGATTTAGATTAAAGAAAGAATCAAGGAAGCCGAATTGGAGAAACGAACAGTAAGAATTAACTGCTGGAAAAAGGTATCAAAAGGCTGGAAGGGTTGTAGGGTAAACTAGAGGACAATGTTTTTTTTAAACTTATGCTGACGAACACTGCTTCGTAAAAAAATAATGTCACTCTAGACTAAATCTTTGAAAAAAATGATTAGGTGAAGAACAAGGCATTACCGCTCTTAAAAGTGAAAAATATTGCAAAAATTATATTGATAATAATCTATCACAGCATTAGACTATCTACAGTCCTCACACATAGTTAATAAATCGGAAAGGAAATGAGAGGGAAATGGGAAAAATGTTTACATAGGTGAAAATTGATAACCCACAAGAACAAATAGGCAACAGATAACTAAAAATCAATATCATTATCAGAACAACAAGAAGGAAGGTTGAAAAGAACTCTTGATGAGAAAAAATTTGACAATTGACATGCAGTGGATTTAAATCGAAAAAATAGCCGAAAATGTTGGACCTGCAAAGCATTCAATATGTATCTTATTATAAAATTAAAATATCTTTGTAAACAATTTGGTCAGAGAAAATTTTATTTGAAACCTATTAAAAAATTAATTCGTTATTTTTATCATTATCTTCCAAAAACGTCACCTGGAAGGTTTTTGCTGTCACATTCTGTATACAACGTGTTATATGCATAAATCTACAAACATGTTATAAAACGATTGCAAAAATATTTTTTGGGGCCTATTCGCTACCCTTTTTTGATTATGCTATGAGATCATAAAATTAAAAAATGTCCTAAGATGTATAATTTTTTGTTTTTTAAAAAAGAGAAAGTCACACATTTGAATTTGCTAAAAAAGATTTTATATTGTATAAAAACTTGATTTTTAAGCTGATATAGTTTGAAATTTGATTATTAAAAGTTGAGAGAATACTCGAATTTTGTGGCTTTAAAACGAAAGTCAAAAATATATTGGTCCCAATTCTAAAAAGAAAAATACTGTTTTAACAGGTTCTACAAAATTGTTTTGCTTAAGTCAAAATAAAATAGCAAAAATTTTGTTTTTTTTTTCAAAAACCTCAAAACTTTAGTATCCCCACTGCTAAAATACTTATTAATCACGACTTGCTTTTACGTAAAAAAAGATCTATTCAACTTACAAAAAAAAAAATAAATTAAAAATTTTTTTGGTGCCTCTTCTTTAATACTTTTAATGTCTCTCTTCATCGGTCTTTTTTATCACAGTTTACCGATGCTATCGTGGTTCTTCTTTCTTGTGCAGATCTGTGGGTGGAGTTACGCTTATTTTGTGAGGATTGGGTTGCTGCGGAGGACCGGGCCCGGGTCTTAAGTGCATCAGTGCTGGATCCTGAAAAAAAAGCTGTATGACGAAATTGTCAAAAAAACTATGCAATGTAATAGAGTGCTGAAAAAAATTTATTCAAAGATCACAAAAGAGAAATAACTTACAAAAATTTAATAGATTTGATGAGGACCAAGCAAATACATTTCAACATCAATAAAGAATTGAGAACAATGAACAGAGTCGGAAACTACAACGAAAAACAAATCTACCAACTCAAGAATTCCAATAGACCAGAAAAAGCAGTTATTACAACTAAAATATACGCATTTAACTGAGTAATTTTAATATGTAACGTGATGCGATAAATTTATGGTAGCTTTATCGCAAAGAAGTGCAATATGTTCTACAGAATCGCGCTATAACATATTGTGGCAATAGTAGAAAATCACAACTTTATGCAGGTTTTCATACGATTTACTGTTTATAATAGCAATTTATTTATTATACAGTATGATCCTTTGTATGGATCTTATTGAGCTAATTGAGCAAAAACCATGTTTATGGGATAAAACTTTAGATGATTTCAAGGATCGAGTGAAGAAGGGAAACACGTGGAATAAAGTTCTCCAGTTTCTCATAGATAATGATGATAAAACATTAAGATTTTAAATTGAAAATAATCTATAAGTAATTATGCCCAGATCTCATAATTTTCATATAATTGGGCTTTGCTACCTATATTTTTATATTTAATATATGATAAAGTTATATGATATTATTACTTATGTTTATTCTTACCTTGGGCCTTAGCTGGCTAGGATGATGTGGCGCTCCGTAAGCTCCAAAGAAATTCGCTCTTTCTCGTTCCTCTTGTGCCCTCATGGCATCAACAATAGGATTGTAAGTATATCGATAAAACGGATCACCGTGAGGGCTGGCGCCCCAATGCGTTGTGGGCGTATGATAGGGATGAGGCGGTAATCCGTGCGGTAGCATTCTCGAACGATCCAAAACCGATGTGGGCGGTCCTGGTGGAGGTAATGAACCTGGGTGCCGCAAAAATGGATTGTACCTATAACAAAATTAAATCAGCAGGTTGCTAAACAAAAATTAGAATTAATATTTACATGTACCTAGGGTCCGATCTGGCCATTATATCTTCCTCTTTTATTCTCGGCTCTTCTTTGATTCGAATGTCAGACATATCTCCGTTCCTGAGCGGAGATCTGTCTCTTATTAAAGGTGCTTGCATTTTCGCCGATTCCGCCAGTCTTTGTTCTTGCAGAAGCCTTTCCCGTTCTCGTTCCCTTTGTCTTTCCAATTCTCTCCTTTCCATCTCGCGTTTTTCCCTTTCTTTTCGCTCCCGTTCGCGTTGTTCTTGTTGCTAAAAAATAAATAAAGTCATGTTATAGCTAAATGCAAATATAATAAATGGAATATTTCTTTACTGACTCTCAATATAATTTATTTTTATAAAATTTACCTGTTGCTCGAGCCTCCTTTGTTTTTCCTCCCTCTCTCTCCTTTCTCTTTCTTCCCTTTCTCTTCTGAGTCTTTCCCTCTCCCGTTCTTCTCTCTCCCTAGCTTCTCTTTCTCGTTGTTCCAATATTGGATCTGGTTTAATGGTCCAAGGAGCGGGAGGTCCCGGTCCTCCCAAACCAGGTAAAGTCGGTGGTAGGGGATTTACCGAAGGTGGAAAAGTCGGCATTGTCCTTTGTAGAGATCTCCAGGGGTCGTGATGTAACGCACCCAACGCCAAGTGGTTATCTCTAGCAAATGGAGACATAGAAAAAGGAGAATTCGCTGAAGCACCGAGTGGACCGCCGCCGTATCTAGTGAAAGGCGACATGTTGGCGCCGCCTGTAAACGGTGATTTACCTGCAACAACAAAACCTTTATAGGCTGTTAATTACACCAAATTCTTTTATTTTTTATCCATAATGCAGATAGAATGAATAAAGTTTCACATCTTACCTAGATGTCCAGCTGGCGAAGTAAACAACGAGCCAGGATGGTGTGGTTGATCGAAGCCAGGCGGCCTGTGATTGCTCAACGACATTTGGAACGGCGATAGATCGTGAGGCGGTCTCGCGTGAACACTCGGCGAGAAGAGGTGCGTAGGCGGCCTTAATAAGTCCGCAGAGGTTTTTGCCGCTGCCGTCGCGCTTGCCAAACTACCCTTCGCCTCGCCGCTCTTCTGTTGGTGATGATAAATTTCCCAAGCTACTCGTACGTGCATAGCATTCCATTTACCGGTTTTCTAAAGAAAAATTTAAAAAAAAAATAGAATTTTAATATTTTAAAACTCAGTAATTTAGGTAGAAGAAAATAAAAAAAATAAAATATTAATCTTTATTGGTTATTAGAGCTTTTAGAAAAGTTTATTTCCATGTTGAAGGATTCTACAAATCAATTTTAAGATCCACTTAGTTGTTCCCTGACTTTGTAAAATAATTATTCACTTCAAAAGATAAAACTTAAAAATAAAAGTTTCTTTTTCTTGAAAGACAAACTGATGTTATTGAAAAATTATAATTTAATATTTGAAAGTTGATAGTTTGCTATTTATTTTAAAATGTAAGGATATAGTTATAAAAATAAACGTTTAATTATTTTTTCTAGTTGCTAATATCGAATCGTTTTTTTTTATAACATGCTCAACTGAAACTACCTTAATTTGAAGTCCTTTGTAATACGAATTCAGCTAAAGTGCCATTCAATGAAGAAATTATAGGTCTTAAGACATTTCTCATATATAAGAAAAATGGGCATAGAATATTTGTCCTCTAACTATCGATATTATTGTTTATTCTAGAAACCAATGTATTTGTTTCTTGTTTTAAACAGGATTTTTTAGATAAGTGTTGGATTTTTTTGTCATCAAATTATAATTTAGTGATGCAATCCCGTTTTTATATATCCACAGTTAAGCTACTTTTACTTGATTCATTCATTTAGTTTTTAATTTTTAAATTTTGTTAATTGAGTTATATATTTTTTTGTTGGTTGACAATATTGAATCAGTAAAGATCACTTAAAGTCCAACATTAGTATACACCAAAAAAAAGGAATTTCGAGGGCCTTTTGGTGAAGAGGTAAATCTCAAGGGAGGGGTAAAATATCTTGGGGTAATGTTAGACCCAAAACTTACCTGGAAACTCCAGATTCAAAAAATACATACGAAAGAGGTTGCTACTTTAATAACAGCTAGATGCACATATTGAAAAACATGAGGGATCAATCCAAAAATGGTACACTGGATGTACAATATGGTAGTCATACCCATGGTAATATATGCATCTCTGGTTTAGTGGCTAAAGATAAAACAAAGGACTGCTATAACAAGGAGCATAAAAACTACAACCTAAGTTCAGATTTACGTTCAGAGTACACACTGAACGTCAAATTTCGTTCGGATTTAGAGGGCGTTTTGTCCGAGTGTACATAATTTTGCGTTCATATTTATCGTCTAGACGATAACTTTTCATCCCAGTCAATACTTGGAGGAAATTCATCCGACATGCGCAGTTTGAGTACAAGTCTATGTTTTTCAATGGAATGAACGTCTTTCTAACCTCACAAATATCACAAAATTGGCAATTGCCTTATTAATTAAATAAGTGAAATAAATTAAAATCTGATTAAAATGGATTTAGACCAAATAAGAGAAATAGTAATATAAGGGGCCAACGAGGGAAAAAGAATCATACTCAGACAGTCGAAGCTTTAAGGGGACTAATAAGGTGACATCTAGAATGGTTTGAGAATGCGGCAATGAACTTAGGGAATTAGTGACTCACTTTTAGGTAAGCTTATCGTGGGTACCAGGATACACAGATTGCTGGAAACGAAAGGCTGACGAGCACGCAAAAATCGGATCATAAATCTCGTTAATTGGTCCATAAATAGCGATGGGGGTACCAAAGCATATATTCAGTAAAATTATAAAAGATACACAACCTGACTACTATATGGGAAAAAGTTTATAAAAGAACCGTCAAAAAACGTAACTGAAGAAATACTTTTAATGAGTAGAAATCAATTACGAATTACCACAGGGTTCCTACCAGAGAGCATCTAAACAAAATGGGGTTATACAACGGTGACCTTAAATGCAGACAATGCAATAAAAGGGACCGAGAATACACTCCACATACTATGGAAATGTGAGACATTGGATCACAGAAGGCAAAGAATATATGCAAAACGAAAACTGGATCCAGAAGACTACTGCAAATAGCCATTAAAGGACCTGTACAAACTAGAACAGGGAACAAGATTAATTGACAGGGTGCAATAGACAAAAGGCGGGAGATAATGCACGAGGCTGCAGTGAATCCGGTTAATAAAGAACGGTCCAGGAAAAATGTGATCACTCACTTTCGGAGGTTATAAACCCAAGAGTTATTTAAAGAAGTGTCAAAATTCTATAGTAATATGAGTACTAGCTACCAATCCATGAATTAAAAAAACATTAATAATGTGGGTGATAATGTACTAATGAATAAGCGGTTTTTTTAAAAGCAGCCAAGGAAATCGTTGAAGTAGGTAATATTTATTTACGTAACAAGTTCGGAAAGTGAAATTTTACGGGATAAGTAGGCACATTTCAGGACGAGCCATATGCGAGTCCTTGAAGCCTGCAAGTCCCGTAAAATCACTTCCGGATCGTGTTATGTACAATATTTTTTCTGCAGGCGCTTATTAAAGAATTTAAAAAGAATATTAGTATTATACAGTTTTTTTGACTAGTGTAAAAATAAAAATCAAATGAAATGTGTTCCCAAGTCGCCTACGTATATATTAAAAATCGTCTCGTAAGTTCAAAAAATCATAAAACAAAAAATAAATCGTACCGAAAGTAAAACTTTGCCTGCAGAAAATGGTTATTTTACGTAACAAGTTCCGAAAGTGACATTTTACAGGACAAGTAGGCGTCCCTAAAATTACTTTCGGATCGTGTTATGTACAATATTTTTTTCTGCAGCCGCTTATTAGACTTTAAAAGAATATTAGTATTATACAATTTTTTGACAAGTCTACGTTAGGTCAAATCAAATTTGTTGCCAAAGTCGCCTATTAGATATTAAAAATCGTCTCGAAAGTACAACAAAATCATTCCGCAAGTAAAACTTTTAGTACGATTTGTGTAAAATTGTACTTTCGCTCTAATAAATCATAGCGAAAGTTCGATTTATGAGACGACTGCAGAAAAATATTATTATTCACAATAATTTGATAGACGTCTGAGTTTCCGACACATATATCTGTCAAAGTATTGTGATTATTGTCAATGGGATTACAAATTCTGATTGTTACATACCACTATTTTAGGCTTGTTTGGATCTTGAGAAGTCATCGACTGTGGACAAAGAAAAGCGTTGTTAGGGGGGAATGCATAGCACATGCTTGACAGCACAATGAATTTTGATATATCAATTTATGTACCACACATGCCACAAGCAAATTATTCGCACAATAAAACAGGTCACAAAGTTTATATATAAGAAACTAAAGTAGTTTTCCTCCTATCTCTTATATTATATTTTAGATAGATTTGAATTGCGAATTTGGAACTTTTAGTTTTCAACAATGTTGAAGAATATAGTCACCACTAATCAAAACTACACTTTTTATTACTCCTGATGATGCTAACGTAGTTAGCGAAACGTACGTAAGTAGGGTGATAAAAAAGTGTAGTTTTGGTTACTGGTGACGATATTCTTCAATATTTGAGGTAGGTTTTTCTTTTTTAAATAATTAACATTAATAGTTAGTTTTTAAATTTTGAACGGTTTTTCCATATGAAATGATTCATATAATTTTATAAACAAATCTATTAAAATAAACTTTTAAAACGTGTATTATTCGGAATAAAATGATGTGAAATGTACACAGTAAGTAAAAAAACATTAAATGTTACCTTAGGTTGAAACGTAGGCAGATGATTTGGTGGTACAAACGGAGTGGGTCCAGACGTAAGTCCCGGATGCATCAAACCGGGCGTATATCCAGGATAAGCGCCAGGAAGGCCGATATTTTGACGATAGAACGGCGAATCTACACCTCCCATTTTCGGAATGTCCTTAAACTGAAGAAACGTCTTTTTTTAATACACAAAAAAAATCACTATAAGTCACTTCAGATTATCAAATTTCTAATAGTTAATTTTAATGTTACAAAGTAAAATCTTGATGATATATTTCAATGAACGCTATGGGTCTGGTTCTAATGCCTAAAAATCTTGCTGTCAACGAGAAGATGTGTAGTACTAAAATGGGAAATAACTCAACTCGTCAATAAATGCCGAAGAACTGTTTGCACTTTGTGATGATACTTTCTGGCTTTTCGTCTGCATTTCAGTCTCAGTGCCACAGATCGTTGGCTATCAGTCATATTCATTTATGACCCTTTAGATGCTACTTCAACGTGTGCCTGGTATCTTGCAGTGAAATTTTAATTTAAAAATTTCAGTTTTGGATACTTGGCTCGAATAGGTAAACTGCATTAAATATTAACTTAATCAATAAAGTCTATCAGGTGGGACTTATGACTGGCCCCAGTGCCTTCAATTTTGAATGACACTTTTATCCTGTTTTTGATCGGGTTTCTCCTGATCCCATTCATATATTTCTGTTTAATCAAACATTATCGATTATACACATGTTGTGTCCTCTTAATGCTAATTTAATTTTATAAAAAGTTTAATTTGTCAGTACCATGTTAACAAATTTTAATTATAATGTAACCCAATTTTATCCTCAAACCTAAATTTATCTTACTAACTGCTCCATGATATTTATGGTAAGCCCCTCTTTTTTAATATATACCTGTTGCTTTATTAACAAGCGTTTTTGTAGGCCTGATGATAGCGGAAGTCTAAACTGGTTGCCAATTTCAAAACTAAACTACAACAAATATGTTTCTGTGGTACTGGACTTTGTGTGTTTCATTACTTAATTTAATTATTGTTAATGCAAAGCCTAGATTTTGTTACGGTGCCAATGATGGTGGTGAGGTTTTTCTACACCTATGGCCACGCTATCATTTCTCAGTAATGTTGGTGCTCAACAAAAACGATCAGTGGGTCGACCATGTTGAAGTCCGAAACTCAACCATATTGTACTAAATGCAATTTAAACCTCTACGATGCTCCTTTAAAAACGTGTTTTCTGATGTTTTATCAACGCAAATAATTATGTATTACAATATTTTTTTTCTTCATAAATCATTGGACTTTTAATTTCTGGCGTAACTGATCAAGTCCGCTTTTAGGCTGTTTAAGTATCTTTATAAATTATTAAAATGTTGAGTGTACATTAGTGTTTCTTGTATTTTTTTCACTCTAAACCAAAATTACGAGCTAAAATCCAAATAGTAGCAAAATAATCAGTATAAAATGCTTGGGGTTACAGCTAAATTGTATTAATGAAGGTTAATAACACCTGCAAAATTTTCTGCAACCTGTATTAATTCTAAAAAAATATATTTAATATAATTTTTATACTTACACTACTTTCCCGTCTTCTCGCTAGAGGTTCTACTGGTGTTAATGACTATAAAAAAAGAAATTATATTAAACTACAAAATAAAATACATTTAAAACAACATTGATAATTTTAGAAGGCTTTCTGTTGAATAAATTTGCTCATTTTTTTGCTTTAAACGTTATTCAAATAATTGGGTTTAATTTCGTTGAAATTGAAATTAAAATAATTACCGAAATAAAAAAAATACATTAAAAGTTAATGGTTTCATGTGGAGTAAACACTGTTGGCATGTTATAATTAATTAATTAATTGATAGCCACAAATGACCTTTTTCATTATATCGTGTCTAGTCATACCAGTTTTTTTAAATATACAATCTTACTAATTGCTTTTTCTCGAAAAATGTTTAATTTTAAATTTAACCAATTTGATTTAACAAAAAACGTTACCAGAAAAAAAAGTTGTTTTTGGTTTTTTAAACTAGCATAATTATAATTAACTGATATATGAGTGTAATTAATAATACCAATGTGACTCATTCCTGTTTATTGATAAGAAATATTACAAGCTGTTACCTTGATTGTAGAGAACAATATTACACTTTTTATCAAATTTTTAATAGCCAAGCTTCAGTTATTGACTAATAAATAATAATAATAAATATCAATTTACCAATTGAGAGGGATAGAGGCCTGATGAAGCCGGAGGCGGCAATAACGATGTCGTGTGCTGATGTACGTGAGTATGGTGATGTTGATGTTGGTGCATTTCCGTCCGTAAATATGGCGGCGGCCCTACTCCCAACGATCTATCTTGTGATGCTAAAAATCTGCTGTCCAGTTCTCTCCTTAACATATCAGCTTGATCTAAAAATAAATAGAGAATATTGTTAAAAAAAATTCATAATCAGAATAATTCTATTATTAAATTATGAAACAATAATTGTAATTAGAAGAAGCAAACGATCAGTCTTGTGTTTAATAAGTGAAAAATAGAACATAACTACTTTAGCACTTATAATATGGATTCTAAAGGATTTTGATAAAGAAAAATGTGAAGCTGAAGATGTTGGCTAATACATTAAAAATACTATCGCTAAGAAGTAGCAAATGATGTCAAGCTGGTAACTTATAAGTGAATAATAGAACAAACACACTCCTCAATTTTGGTTACTAATAATAACATAAATTTTAGAAGTATGCTAAAGAGAAATGTAAATCTGAAGGTTCTAAATCAATAAATATATCCATGAAAGTGACAAATTAATATATTAATTCAGGATGGCTGTTTAAAATTTAAGTATCTCCAACTGTATAAAAGATTTGAAATACTATAAACATCACAGTTAGATTTAAAAAAATAAAATACTTAACAGACATTTTAAGATCAATTAATAGTGAAACACGTATGAGGAAAAAATAGTGGGCATTCTGCGAGTTGGACAGACATGTAAATATTTGAGAGCCTAACGAGACTAACCCCCCCCCCTCGAGGAAGCTGAACACTCTTTCCGAGTTAACCACATCCCTCAAAAAAGTCAAAAACCGCCCCTGAAATGGGTTAATGCTGATACGCAGTCTCATACCGACAAAACCTGTGTCATCCCCAGTTTTCGATGATGTTGAATGGCGGCGGTTTAAACTTGTTTAATTTACCAGACCCCCACGATCAAAAACAACCACCGAAAGAGGTGAAATGTCTAATATCGATTAAACCTGCTTCACCCGTTGTTTTCGAGGATGCTGAACATGATGGTGCTGCTGGATCTGCTCCCCAAAGTATCAACATCGGGTTTAGCGTCCTCTAAAAAGGGGGGTGAAGCAGGTTGTGTCAGTATGAGACGATGCATCTGCGTTTCAACTATTTCGGGAGTTGTTTTTGAGCGTTTAGCGGGTGGGGCCAACTCGAATAAAAATTACAATCACCGCCATCGTGTTCAATATCCTCGAAAACGGGGATGAGACATAGTTTCCTTAGGATCTGAATTATTAACACTTTTCGAGGGTTTTTCTGACTTTACAGAATCCGCTAAAAGATCATACTAATAGATATGGAATATAGCTATGGGAAAGTACCATGCCATAAAATATTAACATATCTTCTTAAAAATAGTTTCCTTAGTGTCGCTTTTTCTTCTTATTACATAATATGTTACTATGTTATTTTTCTTAAGAAGTTATGATATAAAATCATCATTCACCAGTAGACAAAGAATAATATATTGAAAAATATGTAAGAAACAAATTCGTAGACGTGATCTTTAAGCAAGAATTCATTTAACATCCAAACCTTGAAAACCAAACGAGAAGATACCCAAAGAACGACAAAGGGTTGGTTACTAACTATAAGGCATGAAGCACCTGATATGACTAGATCTAGTCCGACGTAAAACTGACCGTCGCTTGACTAATAGACGCGGAAAAAACTGAGTCCAAACAAAGAATTTGAGTATGTTCTCTGTTAATGCTTTGCTTATTAGTTTGTGTTTGGTTGTTTGGGTGTTGTTTTTTCAGGCAAAACAATTTATTTTTTATCTTAATATGGCTGGAGCTGCTAAATTTGATTTTGACAAAGGTTTGTATGGACTCAGTTTTTGACAAGAATGACTTTTGTGAAGTCATGACATAGTGAAACCCTTGAAAATAACAAAATATGACCACTTACTAGTAGGATACTTGGTGGGTTGAAACAAATTTTCTGCCGAAAATGGGTTCGAATTGGCTGGTGGTATAGATGTGGGCACGCCCATCGGACTAGCTCTCGAAACGGGCGGCGGTAGAGGCGCCGCAAACATGGGACCGCTTGGATACGACGAGTGCAAAGGCGGAGTCGGTCTCGGAGGAGCGGGACTTAATTGAGTAGGCGGGGCGGCTGCAGGTAGCCCTGCGGTCGATGCTACAGGTGCTGTTTGGGCGGTACTCGTCCATGGTTTGCTTAGATTACTTGTTGCTAGACTAGAAGACACTGTGGTGGTGGGCGGGGGACAGCTAAGCGTCGTCGTTACGCTGGTTCGACTCAGGCTGCTGACATTACTAAAAAGAAATATTAAATGTAAATTTTTTTTTACACCACTATATAAGATAAACGTGGACTTTGTATTTTGAAGGTTCAAAATACCATAGTCCTCGTACCCACCATTTTTTGCCGCTACTTATTAATAAAAGAAAAACAAGAAGTTATTATCATTCTTGGTCGATTAGCACAAAAAATCATTCTTGTTTTAATAGCTTTTGTTTACATAATTTTCACACCTATCTTCTAATAAAAGATAAAAACATAAATTTATTCACAAATCTAAATAATACGATTATTTTAAATTATTTGATCTTCATTTTGTTCGAAAAAAATGTTAACCAATAAAAGTTAATTATGTTAATTTCAACATTAAAATGTAAAGTAAGTATCATAAATTTATAACGAAGGCGTAAATAAATTTTATATTGTTTACTCGCACCTACTGGTATTTTTCTTTTATTTCAATTAATGTCAAGAATACTATTTATATGTTTATTATTCGTCAATTTATAACCAGCATTAAATATTAAAATATTTTATCATTTATTTATATTACAGCTGTAACTTTATAGAAGTTATTTGGAGAACTGTTAAATCATTTTATATATTTATTAGAAAACATTAACTATATCAAAATGATCGTAAATGATACAATAAGTTAGACATTTTACGACCGACAGAATTTAATATTCATATAAAATATACAGTGTGAAGACAAAATCTTTGTAAATATTATTATTCAATTTAAGAAGTTATTTCATTATTTGATTTTCTCTACGATGGTAACATTTTTTTTAACTTTAGTAAGAAAAATGAAGTGATTACTGTAATAAAATGTGGAAAATCGTTACAATTAATGTGTAAGTTAACTGAATTTTGATTAATCAAATGTGCATTTGCAATTTGTTGAAAATTACTCATTAAATTATAACAAAGCGATATCATATCGCATAAAACATAAACCTAGGTTAAGTTTTCACAGAAAATAGATTAAAAAAACATTTTTATTAGTTATTAGAAATTACCTGTAGCTCTCTCTTTCCCTATTCTCTCTAATAGGACTGGGGCCCCTCGGCGTAGGTGGCATTAACGTCTTTTCCCTTTCATGATGAGGCGGCACCGTCGCTTTGCCCACTACCTGTGGCGCCATCTGAGGTGGAGGTGCCGCGTTCGCCGCCACTGGCGCTGCAACGGGAACGGTCAGCGGCGTTGGCGTCGACATGTACGGTGAGGCGTTATGCGGAGGCGGCGCAGTATTGGCCGTTGTGGCGTAGGGAGTGTATAAGGGAGTCGGCTGGAAAAAAAATAGTTTCAGGAACATACTTTTGTTTTAATATAACAAATTGAAGGTCTTTTAGACTTAATAAGTCAAGTCAAACTTAAAAAAAAAAACCCAACGCAGTCTTATCAGCAATACAAAATGAAATACTATGTGCAAGAGAGCAAATTATTATGCAACAGACATATCCTTTGCTAACTCCTCTATTTTTATATACAGCGTCTTGTGTAAAGTTAAAGTAGGAAAATAGAGTTCTGTTTTTTGAAGAATAAGGGTATTATCAGAAGATAGGTAAAACATTATACAACAGGCACCTTAGATACCTCTTCAGTCAATTGCTATATGTTATCTCTTCTTCTATATGTTTTACGTGAAGTTAAATCTTAAAGAAGGACACTGAAGCCCATCAGGATTCTGTGTTGGTTTCAGTAATATGCAAATAAAGTATTATTAGTGAAAGAATTATAACGAAATAGGCGATCAAAATAAATAACCAGACCATAATAAGTGAATAAAAAAGCAGAGTTTCACCAGGACTTATGAGAAGAAATAATCTTAAACATGATTAAAGGATTGCAAGGATTAGTTAGTTGTCTTTCCCATAGATAAAGAATTCAAGTAAATGTATAAAGGTTTTCTTACCTGATGTTGGTACGATGCAGGATGGTGGTACTGACTTGGCGAGGGTGCCACTGCTACGTTGGCAGAAGTTGCCACTGCAGGACTCTCGGTACGCATCGCGTGACCGCCCGGGATTATGTTCGACGAATCGAGGGCGGCAGGAATCGAGGGATGGTGAACTATAGGAGTAGCAGCTGGTTGCGGTATCGATACGGGCGTCGGTACGCTCGGCATCGTAACAGGTGGAGGTTGCGGTACGATGCTGGCTATCGAGGTGACGGGTGGAGGCGGCAATAGATCTGAAATTTTAGTAAATAAATAATTTAGTTTATTTGGTATTAAGGATGTGTAAATTTCGAAATAATTTTTCAAGTCTTGGTTTATAAAAAAAAACTCAAATTTTTGTTTATTTTTTTTCCTGAATTTTAAATACTTCAAGAAAATCAAAGTACTCATTACATAATAGACTAACTACTTATGGTTTTTTCCATGTAAGTCGTTAAATGTAGCATCTTGAACTGACATTTTCTCTTTTAAAGATATCCATGCAATACTTAAATTACTTAACACCAAAAATGGTTATAATCAGAATAGTAATCTAACATCGGTAACATTTTTGTCCTTTTATTGCTGATTGATCTTTAAAGTCGACATTCCCCCTTTTTTTCATTGACAAGACAAATTCCTTTTCCTTATAGGGAAGCGAGGATTTGTAAACTGAAGACACTTGTATCCTTTTAGGTTGAATTAGAAAATTAACTACCATATATGTAATTATAGAGTGCAATCAAAAACTATATCTAGATTTTTACGTAATAATTAATTAATATTAACGAGTTTTTGGTTTGATTTTTACCATTTTATTTAATACTTTAGAATTCCAGTCATAATTAAATTCAATAATTTTTTACTGATTATGTTGATTTTGTCTCGTATTGAATTCTGATTGTGGTTGCTTGCAATAAAAGTACTATTACCAATATTCATAGGACATTCGGTATATACCTTATAATAGGTATATGTAGGGCGCAAGTAAAAATTGAAGAAATTGTAGTGAATTAAAAAAATAGAAAAATTTGAGAAAAGCTAGTCGAAAATTGGAAAAATTAGAAAAATTTAACACGTTTTTAAAAAATATAAAACAAGACATTAAATAAAGTCCAACAAATATGAGAAATTAAGCAAAAATTGCAAAAAAAGACAAAATTAGAAAAACTCAAATAAATTCCAAATTGTGAATTAAAAATAATAAAAACTGGTAAATATTGGCAAAATTTGCATAAATTAGCCAAAATTCAAAAAAAAAAATTAAACATTTCCATAAAAAATCCAAGAATATAAAAAATGGTAAAAAATGTTGAAAAATTTTACAAAATTATAAAAAAATAATCAAACAGTTGCAAAAATACTAAATAAAAATTTGAAAAAAGCGCAAATATATTAATAAACATACTATAACACCTAAAAATAGCAATAAATACAAAAAATGCACAAAAATTTTATTAGATTGCAAAAAATATAGCAAAATCTATAATAATTTACAAGAAATATCAAATTGTCAGATTTTTAGTAACAATATTGTATTAATATATTGGTCAAAGATATTTTAAGACTTTCTAAGAATTCCTAGTAATTAAATAATGAAAAATTAGTACTCACCTTTTACAGCTTTAAGGGCGACAGGGGGTGTGGGCGAAGGTGTGACCACACTAGCCGCCGAAGACACTGATGCCGAGGGAATGGCTTGAGGCGGGTGTTGTGGCGGCTGTTGGGCGGGGGCGGGCGACGGTACGGGTAAGTTCGGTGGCGTGGGCGCCGGTACCGGCGAACTGCTCGTACCATGGTTTAGACTGGGCAGACTGGGAGGCAACGCGCCGGGGAATTCATGTTTTCGCGACGCTGGCGTCGACGCGAATATCACCGAGCTGGCATCAGAACCCTGAAACAAAAAATTAAATTGTTAACATATTTTATTCAAAATTATAACCTAATTTTTAAAGTTGTGTAAGTGTAATCATTAATGCATCTAAATAATTTTCTACCGACAATTAAGCTGATTCTGAAACACGGAAACACCTATTGTAGACTAGATTTTCAGATATAAGGTCAGTTCCCAATAAGAACTTCCATATACTATTGAACTTAAAGCGCTGTGTACATCATAGACGTTGACAATGATAGCAGCCACTCTTCTTTTAGATCAGTAGAAACTTTTTCTGATATTTTTAAAATCTTTGGTTGTGTCAGTACCAAAAAGTTAACAACGAAAGGGAAATATGTGCTAAAGTCGTGAACAAGGCTACTTAATCGGTCATGAGAAGGACAAAACTAAAATAATTGCAGTGTTTAGAAGACACTAAAAGTCGAAGTAGGGAAAATAAAAATAAAACTTACAATTAAAACGTCAAAGGCAAAACAATAAACAAAGAGGTTAAACAGGTAGTGTCCATCATCTAATTTCCAATTCAAAAATTTTTAGATTATGTACAATTTTTACAACATATTTTACTTAGTAAGAATCTTCCTATAGGACTTAACTTTAAAATAATTGATCTGACTTAGGACAATCTTAAAAATATGTACCTATTGATATTTCCTTAACATTATTTATCGGTTTTAGTTCTAATTTGAGGTTTATTTTTGACATCCATTAATTTAATTAATACTAGGTATAGACTATAGTCTTAAAAAACCTATACAAAAACAGGGTTATCTATTAGGTGCAGTATCGGGTTCGCCCTATAACAATAATAACAAATGTATTCAATATTTAACATTAAATTAACATTAAGTCTCTTTATTAACGATGTTAAGAATTCTCTTCTTAATAATATGTTTTCTAATTTTACTTGTTCGAAATTATACTTGTTACTAGCTTACTTGTGGCTAGCTATTGTGGCTGGCCAAAAACTTAAATTTGATAAAAATTAAGACAGCGAAAAATGAACAGTTGAAGTTTTGTTACATGTCTAGATGATAGATACGAAATTTTTACATGTCGTTATATTGTATGAATAGAAAAATATATAATTCTTTAAAGCATTAATTAAATCTCAGAACGAAATAAAATTTGTGTTAAGTAAACGACACAACGACGCAGACTAGGAACTAGGGCTTCCTAGTCTTCGTTCAAACGACTTGTTCATCATCTTCCGATATCACCACCATCTCCCAGCCCGGTTGGGTTTTATATTGCACTTATAATTTTTTTATCAATAATTAATGTAGAATAAAATTATGGGTAGGCGAGTATTTATGTGCTATAATTTTTATTTCTACGTTAATGCAATAAAATATAATACGAATCAATCATAAGAAATGGCTTTCCTTATTAGGTTTGGACAATCCTCGGGGTCTCCCTCTAACAAACGTCCATGAACTGTGGCCTAGCGATCAGTCGTCCGTCTGATCATAATATGTAATAATAAGAGACGAACCGGGACGCCTATTTACATACTATACTGTAATGCAACGCGCAACCCATGACAGCGGCGCAGTATAGCAGTACTACAGAATGTAGCTAAAAAACGCTTCTGTTATATCTACATAGTATACTACAACACAGCGCTGTTGAGCGTTGCGCTTCTTTCACATTAGCAGTAAACCATTATAATATTAATATCTTGTTTCTACATTTAGCAGCATATATTTTGATCATGCAGTTCTTATTTCAATTCCGAGGCCGTAAATTAATATTAATTTAATATTATGATTTTCTGTTTTAGAAACGCATGGTAATTTTTTTTCAAATAAAATCGGGTATTCAGGAAAATGGCTTAATAGTACACCTCTTTAAACAATAATGAAATCATCGCGTTACAGTTTCGGCTTCTTTGTCTATTCTCACTTTGTTTTATTTTTTTTCACCTTTATAAAGCTTGAGTGCTGGTAAATTTTCTTGTATTCCAACTTTTTAAATGCACGTTGTCTTCAGTTTTTTTAGAATACAACCAAAGAAAAATTATTTGAATCTACATAGTCGTAGCTTTGTATGACATCCTTTCTATGCAACCCACTTTTAAATTAGCTCAAGACACTTTATAAATTAGCGAATAAGTTTTTTGAGGTTAGGTAACACGTGGGCCGAGTATCGAGAAATCAAGAATCAACTAAATTTGGTAAATATTATTAATGGGCGAGTGGCGTATCCAAATGTGCTGTGCTGCAGTATACTATGTAATATTATTAGATACATTTTCCAATTACATTCTGTACTGCTATACAGCGCCGCTATCATGGGTCGTGCGTTGCATAGTATGTAAATACGCATCCGGGTCTGATTCTAGATAATTGCGCATGCGTATTTTGATTGTTAGCGTTGGCGGTGTTAAAAAATCGGAATTTTGACAATAAAAAGTCGTTTGCAGTGCCGCATGAACAAGTTCATTACTAATCCATAATCAGTCAAAACGATTACAGGATTATCGTAGGAATTATTTATCCGCCCAATTTGAAATTTGGTATGGACTGAGAGTTATTTAAATAAAGTAATAAACGGTTTTTTTATTTTGGTTTATTTTTGTTTAGTATTGCAAAATCTATGAAGTAAAATTCAATATTAAGGTATCTCAAGAGTCCACCTACATGAATCATTCTCTTCATTAATGAAGAATTGGAGGAATTATAAATTCAGCTCCAAAAATTTAATTTTATTAACTCATTGTATGTACAATTTTATTATTTAAACGTATCTTTCTGTAACATACTCTTTAGGTACTGAAAAATTACTTTAGGAAGAAAATCGAAGTTTTGCCATTGCCTTGTGGGTATTTACAAATTTAGGTTGATTGTATTTTGTGTGTCTGTATGTTTACAAAATACTATTATCATTATATAAAAGTAAAAGTAAAAATATAGGGGTGACGTGACAAATGAAAATACATTTTTTCATAACACCACGGAACGCAGTTTCGCATGCGCATAACGGTTTGGGATCATTTATCTAGTACAGATTAGGAATAAATCTAGGATCGTCTCCGCGAACAAACCCAATGATGTCTCACGGTTTTTTGTTCGAAGGATCTAATCTTTCGAGCTTGGGCTCATGACAAGTTTGGATGAATGCTAAGGGACGTATCTCATCTTATGTAAGAGTGGGAATTTTTATAAATAATTTTGATAACGGCATTGGACTCTAGTTTATAGGAACCCATCTATTCGTATGTATCTGTCTTTCCCCAGGGGTAACTTCAGATACCTGTTTTGTACTTGCTGGAGTTTCGTATATAAATACTCGCGTGCTGAATAAGGCTTAATTCATCATCCGTAAACAGAATTAATGGTATACGTTCTTTATCACTTTGTGATAATCTTATGGACATATATACCATTACTGTTAACAAAAATACCATGGCATTAAAAACGGTGATTAAATTAAAAGAGAAAAGAACGTAGAGTGGAAAAAATAACTATATTTCCATCATCTGCCAAATATACATAATTATCTACAGGCTGGTAATTTGTAATTTCCCGTGTCGATCGTTTCAATTTTCAAAATACACGCGTAAGCAAATCGAAACATCAAAATACATACGTGTCTATAATCCCAGATAATGCCAAACACAAAGGTATAATCAAGTCCATAATAGGTATATGCAAATATATTACCGGCTATTATAGCGACCGACCACGACATTAATAAAATAATAAATCGTCTCACTTTGTAATTTATTGTAATTTATTTTAATCCCGCGTTGAATGACTCGTAATAACATGCTAGCAGTCGTCGGCAGTCACGGCCTGTTACATTCGCTTTTTGAAATACAGTGTGAACGGTTTCTGTTGTAATCCAACATATATATTTTAAATTTCAATCTATGAGAATTCAAATAATATTTTTCTCATTTTCACGTATTATTGTAATCCCAATTTAACATTAGTTACATACAAATACCTGTGTATCAATATTAATTATCTTTTGATATTCATTAATTGGCAGCTTTATCACTCGTTTATTAATTAATTAATTTTCATCGTTAAATCATCAGAAGTGTATAAAAGCACTTTCACATACGATCAGATTATCTATAGAGCGATTAAATTAATGTCTAGTGACCGTTAAGTGTTTTCGAGTGTGTTCGGCTCTTCCTCAAATCAAACCCATAAACCCAACCAAACACCCAAACACCGTCCCAAAACACGAATTCCATTCCTATTCACGGCCAACTTGTTTACCCGCATTATCGACAAGTGGAGAATAGATCTAATAACCGATGTACACGATCCGCCGCCCCCGCGTGCCGCCCATTACGTGCTTCTGTCGATAATTAAATGACTGCCGGAGCCCCGTTTTGATAATGTCGTTAAATCGTAAATAACGTTATCGAAAATTATCTATACGGTTCGGTTCATAATCGATTGCTGAATTGCAGCAGCGGTAGTTTAGCATTATTGAAAGGGTATGAATAAGTAGCCAAATTTAATTTGACTTTTTTTATAATCAAATGGATCTCAAGTAAAAGTGATTTCGGTTGGATTATTATTAATATACTCTTACAGAATTATAGTCCCATGAATGACTGTTGATCCCTTGATTTATGGTCGAACCGAAAACTGCACTATGACGTAGATCAGTACCACGCATATAATGACAATAATTGGTAAAAAGTGAGACGAACTACCTAAAAGCGTCGTATTACACACAAATAAGCAGTAATAGGGTTTTCCAAGCCAAATTCGCCTACCAGCAGATTTTTCCATGGATAGTTGTGTTTTTTTACATATATACATCAAAACTGGTAGATTAAGTTAATTGATGAAGTTATTTACCGTGGTGTAATTGTGTTTTTTATATGTAATATAATAAATATTTTAATAACGATTTTAAATAAATGGGGGTTTAATAAACAACAACAAAACTTAACACTTAATTTAATAATTTTCTTTTGAATTTATTTCAGTGTTGAATCTACCAAATTCCATTAAGAAATTAGTTCCATAAGATTAAATTAAAAATTGCCATACAAAAGAACAAACACCATTAATTCCAAATCTGTCAAAATGGTGTTTAAATGAATAAAAAGAATATTTCTAACTTCATCAATCATTATGAATATTTGCAAATAATGGAAATATAAAAATTAATTCGTTTAATTTACTTTCTATTTATTATATGAATAACGTATCTTATATGTAACAGATAATTGTACAATTTTGAGACCTACAAATAAAATTGAAAAATAATGTAGGTTAAGAGGAAGTGATACATGACAAACAGAAAGACCTGCGGGGCGTCGGGTGAAGGGGAAGTATATTATTCGCTACTGATAGGCGTGTCCTAAATACTACGAATACATTATTACTTGGTCGTCAATCCGTTCCTAGACCGAAGTTTATTACTTTTGTCCAGGTGTTGATCTATGTCGAACACTTACGAGGGGGAGTCTAAATTCTTTATGGCGGTACCGTTGGTGGAATTATAAAATAACAAAAAATAACAGCAAGTTGTATAATAGGAAGCGAACCGTTGGCGAGTTTCGTATATAATATGCGACTGTAATAATGGCCATACGCTGTTCTATTTTTTCTACTCCCATTATATATTAATTAAATGAAAAGGAACTTTTTTTACAACATATTAATTAATTAATCTTTTTGTTATTAACTTTTAAAAAATTTAAAATATTTTGACAGTTGTCAAAATAACTGTCAACTTACCTAAAAATAATTATATTCTATTGGTTAAAAAAGTATCTTTATTGATACAAATAAATTATTTGATTATTATTATTTTTTTTTAGAATTATTATCCCTACAAAATTATAATTATAACTTACAGGAATAAACATAAAAGTGACGTACCGACGCGCGGCTACTACATGTAGTCTGATTATAAGGAACAGGCGTTTTTATGGCTGTAAAAAGGACACATTTTATATAGGAGTTAATTTATCATAGTGAAAATCACTATCATAATAAAATTTATGAAACAGAATTTAATCTTTTAATTAGCGAATCATTAAATAGGAGTATAAAATAGTTATTTATGCAACAAGTGCGTAATAGTGATACTTTTTTCACGAATGTGAATTTTGTTTGACAATCACATGAGCGAAAAAGGCACTTTACACACTAGTTACATACAATATTTTTTCTTCTACCATAATATTTATGTACAAAAATTGCTCATGAGAAAAAGCTATTTTGCAATTTTTTTAAGTTAATTGGTTTTAACTTTAACAAAATTTTTGGCATATAGAATCTTGGCAAGATAAAAAACATAAGGATATTGCAATAAAATGTCGTGCACATGCGCAGAGACTATTTTTCAACTCTTCTTTTACTGTAGGTATGAGGAGATTTTTAAATTAAATTCATTTGTGACTTTTTATCTTTCATTATCTCTTTTATTCAAAAGTAGGATAAAATATGGAAAATTAGTGAAAAGTAGGAAAATTACGGCAAAATAGAGAAAAAAAGGGAAAAACATGAAAAAAAAATAGCGAAAAATATGAAGAAATACGGCAAAATAGGGAAAATAGACAAATGTACGAAAAAATAGGACAAAATGGGGGAAATATGAAAAAATGGAGAAAAATAGGGAAAACGGGAAAATGAGGCAAAATGAGGAAAATAGTAAAAATTAAGGCAAAACGGAAAAATAGTAAAAAGTAAATTAATTTGCTAAAAATTATTATTATTGGGTAAAACAGGCAAAATGGGACAAAACGGGGAAAACAGAGAAAAATGGTGAAAAATAGAGTAAATAAGGGTAAAATGGGAAAAAAATGTGAAAAAAATAAGAAAAATAAAATAAGAGGAGAAAGGTAAAAATAGAAAAAATGGGAAAAAATAGAAAAAAATGAGAAAAAAATACAAAAACATTGGACAAAATTGAAAAAAATAGGAAAAAAGGAGAAAATAGGAAAAAATCAAAATAATATGTAAAAACAGATAAACATGGAGAGAAATAGGGAAAAATTGGGAAAATGTTAAAATATCGAAAAATAGGGCAAAATAGAGAAAAATAGGAAAGAGTAGAGCGAAATAGAGACAAATAGGGAAAAATTAGGAAAAACAGGAAAAAATAGGGCAAAATAGGAAAAAACAAGAAAAAATAATGAAAAACAAATAAAATAAGAAGTAAAAATGGGAAAAGAATGGGAAAAAATTGGAAAAATAGGAAAAAAAGGGAAAAAAGGAAAAAACAGGAAAAAATAGGAAAAAAATAGGAAAAAATAGCGCAAATAAAATAAGAAGTAATAGGAAAAATTCGGAAAAATATGGAAAAATGTGGGAATAAATAGGAACAAATGGTAACAAATGTGTCGAAATAGTGAAAAATATGGAAACGATAGAGTAAAACAGGGTAAAATAGGAAAAATAGGGGAAAATGGGAACAAATTGGAAAAAAAATTCAAGATGAGATCTTTGAAAAAAAATAATGCAAAATAAAAAAATAGAAAAGAACAGGAAAAATTGGAAAATTTTGAAAAAATCAAGTAAAGCATGCTCGTACAGGTATTCAGCTAGTATTTAGTATAAAACTGTTTTATTTTTCGACACACGGAAAGTGGAAGAGGCCACGTGACTTGCTTTGTTGCCATTTAGAGAATTACCCAACGAAAATATTTATCAGAAGAGCGCATCTGTTCTACTTTTTCAAATTTATCTAGAGAAAAAGTTGATAGTCGTATCACTGTTACTAAAAATAATTCTAAAAATATTCCACAAATGCGCTCTCAACAACTAAATACAGAATCAATTAGTGAAAACCGCAGCTTCCTAGTTTTAATATTAACGGAGCGCCCGTCCAAAAACTATTTCAGGCAAGATAACATTTTTGTATTGGCACCTCTTAATAGGGGCATTGGCAAGTAAACGAATTTCATCTCTATTCATAAATGATTAATTCCTTTGAATTCTGATAGCGGCGCCACTCTCCAGATATAAAATGTTGTAATATGTAAGGGTTTCGTAGTCCCTAACTTTTAAAGTTTATTTTTTATTATTAACGGATAAAAAAAATTGTACGTATTGGTAAAGATCTGGTCTATGTTCCTTACCCTTCAATTTTTCGAAATTTGATTTGGATCTTTTCTAAAAAAAATGTGAAAATAGTAAAAAACGTAGAATTTTGCGATTTTTTTTTGAAAGATCTAAATCAAATTTCGTAAAGGTGAGTGGTAAGGAACATAGATCAGATCTTTACTAATACGTACAAATTTTTTAATCCACTATTAATAAAAATTAAACTTTAAAAGTTAGGGACTACGAAACCTTTGCATCCACTGCTTTACAGTAAGTACAACTTCCTCTTAAAATTTCACTTTTCGATATATTCAAATTATATTCGTGGAACGAACCCATAATAAAAAGAATTGAGCTTAAATCACATTTATTGCTAAATCACTTTTATCAACGAATAAAAAATTTCGTTTTTTTTAGGTTTAAGAAAATATTAAAAAGATTAGGTTTAAGAAAATATTAAAAAGATTTAAAGATTTAAAGAAGGGAAAATAAAAATAACCTGGCGCATATGAGACGAAAAATGCATTTTTTAACAAAATTAATAATAACACAGATAAAGATAATAAAATATCGAATATCACAATCCGCATATATACTTAGAATGCTTTTTTTAATAAAACTAATACGATTACACACATAAAAATAATAAAATATCGAATATCACAATTCGCATATATACGAAGGTGCGGAACCCTAAAAATGAGGGAATGGTAATGAAAAAATCATATTTATTAATATATTGGCATTTGTTGGTAAAATATACGAAACAATAAACATTATCAACAAATTTCAAACTTATAGGTCAATGGAAAGTAAAAAAATTCTTCGGAACAAAATTTTGTAAAAAATGCTGACTTTGGCAGCTTCTCATGCCTACATTTTGCAATATTTTTTAAAACAAAAAATATGCTTTTTATCTACTCAATGAGCTCTATTTAACGATACCTCACTCGATGGGGTAGGCCAAAAGCTTCCTAGCTTTAATATTAACGGAGCGCCCGTCCACAAACTATTTCAGGCAAGATAATATTTTGTATTGGCAAGTTTTATTAAATTGCAGTGCCGCCGCTGTGCTGAATATACCTACGTTCTTTTCATAATTATATTCTTCATTGTGATCACATTGCAATAATTTTTTTTTTCATTTATTTATGACAAGTAAAAGTAGAATTGTGTGTGCAGCAAAAAATTGACCAAAACAAATATAAAAATTGTTTTCATCGGTTTCCAGCTAAATTCAAACGTAAATGTTTGGTCATGTATTACTTTTATTTTTATTATTTTGAGGTTTCCTGATTTTTTTTCTTTCCTATGTACGATATGAAATAATAATAATTTAATTTTTCACGAAAATTATAATTATTTACCCTCGTAAACATTGTAAAAAGTAAATGAATTTTATCTCTATTCATAAATGATTAATTCCTTTGAATTCTGATAGCGGCGCCACTCTCCAGATATAAAATGTTGTAATATGTAAGGGTTTCGTAGTCCCTAACTTTTAAAGTTTATTTTTTATTATTAACGGATAAAAAAAATTGTACGTATTGGTAAAGATCTGGTCTATGTTCCTTACCCTTCAATTTTTCGAAATTTGATTTGGATCTTTTCTAAAAAAAATGTGAAAATAGTAAAAAACGTAGAATTTTGCGATTTTTTTTTGAAAGATCTAAATCAAATTTCGTAAAGGTGAGTGGTAAGGAACATAGATCAGATCTTTACTAATACGTACAAATTTTTTAATCCACTATTAATAAAAATTAAACTTTAAAAGTTAGGGACTACGAAACCTTTGCATCCACTGCTTTACAGTAAGTACAACTTCCTCTTAAAATTTCACTTTTCGATATATTCAAATTATATTCGTGGAACGAACCCATAATAAAAAGAATTGAGCTTAAATCACATTTATTGCTAAATCACTTTTATCAACGAATAAAAAATTTCGTTTTTTTTAGGTTTAAGAAAATATTAAAAAGATTAGGTTTAAGAAAATATTAAAAAGATTTAAAGATTTAAAGAAGGGAAAATAAAAATAACCTGGCGCATATGAGACGAAAAATGCATTTTTTAACAAAATTAATAATAACACAGATAAAGATAATAAAATATCGAATATCACAATCCGCATATATACTTAGAATGCTTTTTTTAATAAAACTAATACGATTACACACATAAAAATAATAAAATATCGAATATCACAATTCGCATATATACGAAGGTGCGGAACCCTAAAAATGAGGGAATGGTAATGAAAAAATCATATTTATTAATATATTGGCATTTGTTGGTAAAATATACGAAACAATAAACATTATCAACAAATTTCAAACTTATAGGTCAATGGAAAGTAAAAAAATTCTTCGGAACAAAATTTTGTAAAAAATGCTGACTTTGGCAGCTTCTCATGCCTACATTTTGCAATATTTTTTAAAACAAAAAATATGCTTTTTATCTACTCAATGAGCTCTATTTAACGATACCTCACTCGATGGGGTAGGCCAAAAGCTTCCTAGCTTTAATATTAACGGAGCGCCCGTCCACAAACTATTTCAGGCAAGATAATATTTTGTATTGGCAAGTTTTATTAAATTGCAGTGCCGCCGCTGTGCTGAATATACCTACGTTCTTTTCATAATTATATTCTTCATTGTGATCACATTGCAATAATTTTTTTTTTCATTTATTTATGACAAGTAAAAGTAGAATTGTGTGTGCAGCAAAAAATTGACCAAAACAAATATAAAAATTGTTTTCATCGGTTTCCAGCTAAATTCAAACGTAAATGTTTGGTCATGTATTACTTTTATTTTTATTATTTTGAGGTTTCCTGATTTTTTTTCTTTCCTATGTACGATATGAAATAATAATAATTTAATTTTTCACGAAAATTATAATTATTTACCCTCGTAAACATTGTAAAAAGTAAATGAATTTTATCTCTATTCATAAATGATTAATTCCTTTGAATTCTGATAGCGGCGCCACTCTCCAGATATAAAATGTTGTAATGTAAGGGTTTCGTAGTCCCTAACATTTAAAGTTTATTTTTTATAATTAACGAATGAAAAAATTTGTACGTGTTGGTAAAGATCTGATCTATGTTCCTTACCCATCGCCATTTCGAAATTTGATTTGGATCTTTTCTAAAAAAAATGTGAAAATAGTCAAAAAACATGGAATTTTGCGATTTTTTTTTGAAAAAACCATATCAAATTTCGAAATGGCGAGGGGTAAGGAACATAGATCAGATCTTTACTAACACGTACAAATTTTTTAATCCACTAATAATAAAAACTAAACTTTAAAAGTTAGGGACTACGAAACCTTTGCATCCACTGCTTTATCGTATAGTACAACTTCCTCTTAAGTTGAGGGAAGATGCCATATAGGGTTAGAAGCCACTTTGTCATAATTTCATCGATTGACTCTCATATAAATTTATAGACTATGAAGATAACGTATTAATAAATTAAATGCATCCTTTTACAGGGTTGCCTTTGATCACATTAGATTATGGCAACAGGTGAATAATATAACGTCTAAAATCGCTACCAGTGACAAGTATCAGATAAAGACTAATTATTTAATAAGACATTGTAATGTATTACGAGGAGCACCAGTTTTGTCTATGGTAAATAGTAAAATTCTTGTTTTAAAAATAATATAACAGATTCTCTTATATATTCCTGAAAAGGACTGACACTACTTCAAGTCGAACATTTTAATATTGCTGTCATCGCAAACGAAATATATTTATTATTTTGTTGACCGAATCGCACGTACCAATCTTTGACCGAAACATAGGCGTACACTTAAGACTGTTCATTCAATACTTCTCTGGGGCGAACAAAACAAATAATACATGTTTTTATGTTTTGTGACCGTAAGTGCCGAAATTTTTTCATACCGTTTGATCTACGCCAATGGTTCGGGATTCGGAATAACACCGACAAAGCCACCTTTCTCTCTCATTTTCTGTATTCTGTGTAAATTTCGATTGAATTTGCTAATTTTGGGTAAGATGTCACTTTTTGTACGGACATCTTACCTCGAACTCAAGAATATTAAAATGTTTTGATTTTAGAATGTTTTTATGTAGGAATTTTTTTTTCAGAAATATACCAACAAATCGTGGTTGGATAAATTTCGCATAAATTTAAATAGAATTCTTATTACAATCATAATAATATATTTTAAATTCATATTAAAATCATATTTTCAATAACTACAATAAACAAGAATGTCAATTAAAGCATCCATATACGTTGACTTACGTCATTGTATACTATCTAAAAAGATTGTTCCAACGATTACGCAATATGTTCCATTTCAATTTCACGTGTTTTTTTCATTCCCTCTTTTACTCGGCGACAAAATATTATATCCAAAATTATTCATCTAATGAATTTTACCCAAATGCGGCCTCTCAATGGCTTCTTGAGTAGTGGTACTTCATAGAGACGACCGGCTGCACCTTAATTTCTTGATTTTATGTTAAAATGCCGCAAAAGAATGCCGGTAGTTAGTTCTTAAATTAAATGCAATATGTAAATTTTCCAAGGTTTGAAAAGGATGTACAAGTATTCCTTTAACAATGTTGTGTTTGGAAGGTATAATTTAAAATATTCAGTGCAGTTTAGTGCAAGTAAATCAAAGTGAAAATAAAAGTGAAATCGGTATAGTTCTTGAGTCAAATTTTGATCAAAATATGTAACTGTTTAAATGTAATAAAATAAATGAGCATAGAAAAAGCTCTTCAAAATCAAACTAATAATTTATTCATTTATTCGTGCGGTCTCAGTTCTGCAAACAACTGAGTGGTTCTTAGACAAAAATTATCTTCCAAGTTCAGTTTGATACTAACAAAAGCTATAATTCTTGGCTGTTAATCCATCAAGAATTAGTGGTAGTTGGTCGGAAGAAAGCCTTAAAGAAGTTGTTTCTACGGTAAAAAAATCCCGAGCTACTGCATGGCAGGCGTTAAAAGATTATGGCGTACCATAGTAACGAAGAATTGCTACAAACAATACAACTAAGATTCCTGCAGGATGCTTGAAAGAACATGAAACTCAGTGCAATATGTACAACGTATTAGCGGTTTCTTTTGCAGAAAGTAAACAAGTTCCTCATAAATTTAATACATAAAGTAAAAGAGCTGGTTATGATTGGCTATATTTATTTCTCAAGCGCCACCTAGTTTTAACAATACGTAACACTGAAGGTGTTTCGACTGCTCGTGTGTAAAGAAAGAAGTGTCGGAGTACTTTAGTTTTTTAAAAAACACTATGCACTAAGGGTTTTTATTAATGCACCATATAAAATGGACGAAACTGGACTACAACTAAATAATGATTCTGGACAAGTCATTGCTACAAAAGGAGCTGAAGTTACTTCTGCTGAAAAAGGTGAAACAATTAGTGTTGTAGTATGTTGAAATGCAGAAGGGAAAAAATGTGCTAATGAGTAAAAAAATCAGCTTATACGTGTGCAGATATTTTCTTACATTTATTAAAAGAACATTAAGTTCTCATTATGCATTATATGATCGATTTTTTGCAAATGATAATGATATTACTTTATTATGGCTTCTCAGCATTATTTGCAACCGCTTGCTCATTCTTTCTTTAAATCTCTGAAGTATTTTTGGAAAACTTCAATTTCATCATGAATATTCAATCATCCTGAGCGAAGAGTTACAAGATAGCAGTTCGGCGAACTGTTAAATGAGGCATGGGGTAAAGCAGCTACTGCAGGTAATGATTCTTCTGGATCCAAGGCCTGTAGAATATATCCATTTATATGCTTCATCCATTATCCAACAATAATTTAGCAACAATAATTCAGATTTAGAATAACCATCTCCGCCTGCCTCTTCTCCTGTTTTTGACCAAAATGAAGAAATTCGAAATGATACAAATTTTACAAACGAAAGATAATCCTTCAGTTGTAGGAACTCAAGCTCTCAATCAAGTAGTTCAACTTCAATAGTCAAACATGAATGTTTCACTAATTCCAGTCTTAACCACACCAAAGGCCTCGAAAAGACAACAACATGCAGTAATTCTAATCAGTAAAGAAAATATATGAAATATAAGAAATAAAAATAAGAAAAAGGATGAGAAGCTGAGACAATACGACTCATTGTAACAAAAAACCAAAAAAGAACCTTAAAACTTCTTCTTCAGGTCGTTCTGAAGAAACTGATTTAGATGATGTATCTTATGACTTGACTGATACAGAAAAAAAAAATAATTATTATAAAAAGGCCTCGATGTGATTGGGTACAAACAAATTATTCTAAAAAATGGATCCACGAAAATTGTCTTGTTTTTTTTAATATTACTTGTTTTGTTTTGTACAAGAATAAATAAAGTTTAATTAATTTTGTGATTTCATTGCATGTGTTTACTATTAAGGTTCAAAGGCATCTTACTCCACACCTTAGTGCATCTTACCCAATGGTTGGGTAAGACACCATTTTTCATGTTTTTTTTTATTGATGCTACTGAGTATTTAAGGTAAGAGGTACATTTCTGTTATTAAAATTACTACCAATAACAAAACAAACTTTTGATTGGTATAATTTTTAATAACAATTATAGTACTCGAAGAAGTGTTTTACTCCTTTATCGTATAACGCATAAAATATTTCACAAATCTTTAGAATGAGATACTTTAAGGGAAACATTTGTATGCTATATTATTTTCCATCTACGCCACTGAAAAATAGGGTTTCGAAATGAAATGAAACCTGTTAAAACATTAATTATGTGATGCATTACGGACGCCGGATGTTTGTGTTGTGTTTGTACCCGTGTATTAACATCATTTTTTAATCGGGATCACACAAACTGATACGATAGGACAGATAAAATTTAATGAGTGCTTGGCATTGATTTATTTACTAAATGAATAAGAGAGATGGAGAGATTAACATAGAACGGGATGGAAGAGATGATATAGGTGGGTCCCGTGTAGCTGATTATACAACGCGTTTTAGATAAGGATCGCTCGATTAGTATCGTAAAAACGCGATATAATCGATGACTTGACATTATAGATGGGTATCGTGGTTTTCAAATTAAAGAGGATTATTATGCTACTGATGAATATCTACTTAATCTTAATAAGAATCGGATAGACAAATCATGTAATAGTTTAGATCGAATTCAACATGTAATAAATTCCATTGATAAGGACCAATCCCTTTTTTTATATTCTACTGATGGCGTGTGCAACGGTGTGTCGTGTGGCGGCTGGCAGTAGCATCATCATAGCAGGCGCGCAATTAAAAACGCGCCGCAAATCGATAACAAAACGTGAAGCTTGAAGCTGATGCCTCTCCTCTCTCGCCGATGCTACAGCTATAGCGGTAATGCCGCTTGCTGCTACCGATGCACTTCTTCACTTCGTCCAATTCTAGCAGACTCGACAACACAAAACAGACCTTTTTCATTTTGCTGAACGCCAGGCCGTGGCTTCTTCAACGACCACGGGAAAATTGATAATTTATCTCTTAATTCAAGTGAAAATTAACCTACACATTTCCTTCTAGTATTTGCTTAGTACTTGGATCACTTTCTAAAAACGAAGTGAATAAATATAAGTCTGACCTGCAGAGTAAATTCTCCAACTCCGGTTGACACTTGAGGATTTTCTAGCATGAGAAACGTGATAATTTGCTCGCGTGAGAATATTCTCCCTTTCTTTAGTTGTGGTGTATATTTGCATGTTGAGACTTGCACAGACGGATGCCTTTGGCGAGTACTGTTCCGCTTGGATCAGTTTCAGTTGAGTCGTCAGACACACAACATGTCGTCAAGTGATGATGATGATGATAATGTACACGGTGTGGAAAAAAAGTTTGACAAGGCAAAATTGTTGCTGGGAATAAAGTAGTGCATGACAAATCGAAGGTCTCTTTGGTCATTACAGCAAAAAATGAAGCGTAACGGGCAATAATTGTGAAGAATAACAGTGCCAGTGGTCATGAACTGTCTTCTACGAAACTGTCAAAAATGTTAAATAACATGAAGATCAGGATTAAGAAGGAAACAGATTTGACGTTACCGGTAATAAACAAAACGATTGAGACAAGCAATTTTTGCAAATCTTAAATAACAAGGCCAGTTCTGTACTTTTAAAGTTCCAGGGAGTGTTGCTGTCAGAATAAACGAAACAACCACTGCAATCCCAAGAAAACACCAACCAAACGGCCAAACAAAGTATGGATGTTTAAAAAAATAAGGAAAAGTTAAAAAAAAGTGTTAGAATATGACAGTGAATTTACTAAGGACTTGACTACCCTGCAAATCCAACGTGCTACAACAAATGAAGATATGAAGATAAACGAAATGAAAATGGAACGAGAGAAAATTAAATTGGCCGAGGTGAAAGAAGCCTCCAGTGATCAATCACTGTTGTAGAGTGTGGTTATATTACTGTATTTGAACAATAATAAAAATTAAATACCACAAATGGGATTTTAGGATTCCATTTTTCCCTTTTTAACATTCACAGAATTGAAAAGTAAGTATTGTTTTTCTTCTCCACCCAACTTTGTGCATTCTCATCTTGAGCTGCACCTTCATTGTTCTCCTCATTATCTTCAATCCATACATCATACACATCATTGAAGTGTTTTCCTACATTGTGTAAAATAACACATGAAATAATGGTCTTAGGTACTTTGTCCAAAGAAACTCTTACACAGTTCCCTAGAGCAGGGAATCATTTTTTCAACTGTCCAAACATTCTTTCTATAACTACACTCTCACTTGCGCTGTTGTGAGGTGTGATGAGGTTTAAAATGTGTTATCAGCCAGGGTGAAATGCTGTACCCTGAGTCTCCTAGCAAACAAGCAGAGTCATTGAATTAAGACATAACTCCTCGCAGATTGCCGCCATATCCTGGCATCATGTACACTGCCCGGCCACTCCGCACTTATGCTGGCCAACTTCTCATTGTCATCAAGTGGCCTGGAGATTTATGCTAGCCTAACTTTTGCGGTTGATATATTCATCGCCGAAGAAGCTGGTTTCTTTATTTCAATATGAGTCACTACACCCCTATGACCGTGTGGAGATTAAAGCGGGTTTGCAACAAACATTTGCTTCGTTCACTTCTTGTATTGTTCTTGGAAACTTGAACCGATTATGACGCAATTACTGAATTTAATAGATTTACACTAATCAGGAGCTAGATTACAGCAGATTGATATTTTTTTTGTTTGTATTAATTCAAGTAAAAAAATGAATACTTTAGTATCACTAATGTACTTCTAATATATTGATGAACAGAACGATTGTAAAATGCAATTTGTACCGAGTCAGAATTTAAACGGACTTGCTGGCATATTTACTTCTACTTGTGACGATCTCTAAAGCAGTGCGTTACAAACCAGTATGGGATGCGTGTATAACTAAAGTATGTCTAAATACTAAATAGGGAATAACGAGTTAAAGGTTAAAAAATAAGTGGAATAAAAAGAATCAGTTCAGCAGTCAGCGTATAAGCAGAAATTTGTTAAAAAATATGCTTCATTTATATGAAAAGTAATGAATAAAACAACTCCAGGTCATACCACAATAAAATTCTTTAATAAAAGACAAAAGGTCTATGGTCTATTCAGCCTGATGATGGTTTTGTAGACCGAAACATATCGGGCTTTTGACCTTATGTCTTATATTAAAGAAGTTTATTATGGTTGTTTTATTCATTATTTAATACTTTACCACATTTAAGTATGGACAATATTTTGTTTTTATATAAGTGTTTATAGTTGAGATATTTATCGACAAATATTTTAGGAAAATATGATAATTTTAATGTGTTACTTTTATTAAATTTGTAACTACGATAAACCCTTTTATAAAAGATGACCAAATAACTTATTACACAACCTAATTATCCCTAAGCAAAGCAAATTAATCGAAGTGCATTTTATTACCGAAAATTCGAAACAATTTAAACTCTCGGTTATACTTAGCTTAAGAGATTGAAAGAGATTTCGCTTTAATATTAAGTTTCCGTAACCGATGCATTATCCACATTTTCCAGCCATTTTCGGTAGCGGAACTGCACGGCAACGAGGAGCATCGCAACGAATAAAGGAAAAGAGACAAAAACGAAAAAAGAAAAGGCCACAATACCGGGAATATCGGCTGTATGCATTGACGGATCTTCGGGCGGGTACGTTGGGTAACGGTATTTATACAAAATTTATTTTGTTTACATTACAGCATATAGTTCGTTTAAAGAATATTTATTTTATTAATATAATGGAATCCAAACAGAATTTTTTTGTATTACAGGTTATTATAAAAAAAGGTCGGGGATGTAATATGTAATGTAGTTAAATTTTTCATGACGTATTACGAACCAGACAAAACATAAAAAAACTAATAACTAGAAAAAATAGATAAATAAATATCTGGTTGGTCAGCATATGATAGAAGGTACCTAATTAGCGTAGGAAAACGCATAAATAAAAATCCAAAAAAAACATCAATTAACCCACTGGACAATTTACTCTGGAGAACTAGAAAGATAAGAAACAGATATTATATAACAATATCAACGGACATGAATACATGTGAGATATGGACAAAAGTAACTCGTTCAGTAGATTCTTTGAACTAAACTTCTGTTTAAGCTTTACATGTAAATAAAATAAATGAGATGAATATTTGGAAAAATTTACTACGGCAGTCGACGTGTTAATATCAGACAATTATCGAAGGACCAACCATGTTAATGGATTTTAATAATTTAATACGAAAATGCGTTTCAAGCAGTTACTTTACTATAAACAAAAACACGTGTATTAAAGTGAAATGTAAGGATTATTATCTCACCCATTTAATTATAACAAACATGAATTATAAAAGGTACATTATTTGTACAACACTATCAGAACAAATGTTTATAATAAAGGAACATGAACAAATATGACTCCAGCAAGAAATGTTTGCTTGGTCAATAATAAAAAATGCAAAAGTTGCGACTGCTCTCTCTGAGAGTTATTGAAACAGAGAGAATTGTGGCGGGTTACATTTTATTTTAATGTTACGAATACTCTATGAATGTTAATGAATAATTGTGGCGGGTTACATTTTATTTTAATGTTACGACTACTCTATAAGTGCTAATGAAACAGTGATAATTGTGGCCGGTTATCTTTTTTACCCAACCCATAAGCCAGACGAACGATTCGCCTGGAGAGAAGTTGTCTGAATCTCATTGGTTAAGACTTAGAGGTGTGATTTTGTGTAACGATCATTTTGCAAACATAGAATAAAATATTAAGACAATATTTCTCGTCTCGTGTGAGAGCGACCGAGAAATAAGAGTTATAATGAAAACAGAGATTATTGCGTAATAATGTTGGATCTTTCTAGGAATTGGAATGACGTAGCTATGCAAGCTGTGACTTGAAGAAACTTTTCTCAGCCGTTTATTAAACATAGTTACAAAATAACAGCGATTTTGGATATGATATTAAATATTTATTATTAAATGTGATTTTAAGAACACATCTGGATAATTTTTCAGTGAAATTTATCCACACTCATTGCAACTACCTCTAAGTAACGCATAGAAAATTGACGAAATTTATCACAACTAAAAAATAATCACTTAGTTCGTTTCATTACCTTACTCAAGACTCCCTAACGCCGTAAAATCGATTGTGAATGTCGGGTAACCGGCAACACATTATAAAATTAAACAATTAGCACACATACTAAAAATATAATTTTCTAAGGTTTTAAAATTATATAAATAATATTGTAGTACTAATTTTACAGTGAAATGAAGTGAAAGCTTAAAAATCACTTATAATATGTGCCGATTTTTAAACCCAACGCTACAGTCCAATGGTAACTTCGTTTTTTACTAAAGATTTGGTCCTTCGATTTAAAAACAATTTTGACCGTTTACAGTCTTACCTGGAATCCCGAATAACCATAAGCAATCAAATGTTGTCGAAAGTCTGTTTCTGGATATTTCGTTGACTTTCTACCTACCAAAATCAGTAAATAGTCTAAAATACCCATAATTTATGATTGTAAATCGAAAATAGTGGGCAGGTATGTATTTAGATTTCAGATGACCAATTCGTATTTGATCAGCAATTTATGGGTCATTAAAAACATACATATATTGAAAACAGGAGTACGGACCTGTTATACACTGAATTTAATGTTTGAAATTTATTATAGAAACAAACTTTACTCTGAATCAATTCGCTCTAAAATTCAAGAAGCTCGGTGAACTAACAGTGTCAAATAGTTTTTTTTTTATTCGACTAGTGTAATTATTGTCTTTTTATTTAGCTGTCTAGAAATGTGAATTTATACTGTAAAGTTTAGATGAAAATAGATATTAGTGTGAATTGTTTGGGATGAAACCCAAAATAAACAACATAAAAACACATTTACAGAATTGTTTATTTTTTAAACAAGGTTCGTAAAACTACAAACAAAATAAACATCACTATAATTCTAACAAATTCTATGACATTTTTTAACAAGTAATAATTATAATTTGTTTGTAATTCATTTTATTAACAGATAATCCGTTTAAACAATATTTCATTCCCAATGAAAAAAATCTCAGGTACGTCTTTAGCCTCATGTCTATGAATTATTCAGCGGGTTCTGAAGGAAAGATAGGGAATGAATTTATGCTTGGATAACTCGAGTCGATACCATCATTTCAGATGCTCGGGAATGTTATTAGTTGTTTGTCTTTTATATACAGATGCTGTACAAGAGTCTCGGATTTATTGGTTCGAATATCGAATTAGGATGTACAATATTAATGTCGGCTTTGTTATTTGACAATAACGATATTATATTAATAATGGTATATATAATACAGTTTGTACTGAAGTGGTAAAATTATTATTTTTTTTTTGATATTTTATTTATTTATTGTAAGTAGAGTTAATCATAGCGGTTTTTAAATTTTTAAAATGAAATCAGATATTTTAAATATTCTTTTTGTCCTGATTATATAGATTGTGACACATTAATAGGGGGATATTTGTAATGGAAATCTGCAGGTACTAAACCTTATAAAAAAAGATTATTTTAGCTGATAATCCCGTCTTTTTATGACAGTGTAGTGACATTAACAAATTATGCAATCTTTTGAATGAATAAAAAAAAGATACACATCTAATTGTAAAATAAAATTACCAGTTTAAAATTTGAAGCGATTGCAACCTCTCGAATGAACAGAAGGGTAAAAGGAAAAAATATGACTATGTTTACACAAAAATATCGTTAATCATTAAATGAAACTGTGGTATAATATAATTTTCAAAATAAGGTTGGAGGCAACTAGTTTCGGCTAAAAAGCCATCTTCAGGCCTAGAATATAATACGTAGTTCGATAAAAGAAATAATAACTACAATTTTGAACACAACTTATACTCATGTAACCTGCAGAAATTACTTTGATCTTTACCGAAATTTTGCCGCTAGCAAAATTATGCTGGCGGCTGCAAGATATGAATTACTTTAATTTTTACTCCCGCAAAAGCCGGCTTCACATGCCGCCGTGCTAGCCCAGTTTGGTGGAGCCCCGCCTTTAAAAGTCAAAAATGCACATATAATGTGTTACCTATATTTAAGAAACTGTCAAAGAGGACGATTAATCAAGGGTAATACCACAAGAACTGAATAAATATTGTTATTTTTCGAGTGTGCGATTTGTCAATTTGACGAGACCAAATTTGTAATTAAAAATCTGGTAGATTGTGGGATTCTATCTCTGATTATTAATTTATTTTATCCTATCTATATCGTCGTCAATTGTCTCTAACGCGATACTAACGAACCGATTCATTTTTAATTGATACTTCAAACTTGATGTTTAATATTTTGACAGTAGAGGCTGCCCTGAAGTTATGAGCAGTGACTATTTTATGTGACTATTTCCCAGCAGGACAATAGCCAATGGTAATGTACCAAGACATTGATAAATAGTCGACTATTTTTGTTGCGTCTAAATTTTGATATCAATTTGATGAGAGCTTTAGCTCGAGGGCTTTAATTAGATTATTTCCCGTGAAAATTAAATTAATTGCCGATAAGTAAATTAGAAAAAAACTTTATTAACAGAACACAAACATCAGGAATACAACTAAAATAACAATAAGAAAATAAATGGAATACTAATAAAAGTTCAAAACACAAGAAAACTGACAGAAGTATTTGACATTTTTATGTGACGTATCAAAGTCAGGGACGCGCCAAGTACTCTTCGGCTCTGTCGTGCGAAATACTGATTAAGGCTGTTCTACCGCTTTTCGTTATATCAAAGTTGAGAGGTACCTCATCCATTTCATAAAATAACTCTGCACGTAACCTCTCCTTGTTGCCTGTAACGACGATTGTACGTGATAGTAATTCCCTCTTCTTTTTTCGCAAAGTGCCTCGACCATATATGTATTGAGTCAAAATTACCACCCAATTCCCCACAGTTCAACGTTGACATTGATGACGTATTTTTTATTTGAGGTACACAGTATATATACAAAAAAATATTAATCTTTTTTTTGCAAAATGAAACAACAGTAACAAAACAAAAAACAGCGTTAGTTATAAAACATTATTCCAAATTAGTAAAAAACATAATATATTTAGATTGCCCGTGTTTGGACTTTTCTAGCTTTCTGTTGATTTTCTAACAGTTCCTGGCCCACTCTAGATCGTAAGTCGTCCTTTATTAACCAAATTCACAGTACTAGATCGAGAATGGAAACATGTTTTTTCATTAAAATATGACCTTTTACATTTAAGACAAACTTGTCAAATTTCAAATCAACATATTCATTCATTTTAAAGACCATAAGCAATAAAATAGTTTCTCTTCTTTCTTTTAGGCCCATTTGCTTCTTCTTTCTTCTATGTCAATTTGCTTTGCAGGTGTTTTAAAAGTTTATGGAATTGTAGGTAGGCAAATAGAACTAATACCTAGAGTTTTTCTATTTTTCAAGATGATTTAAAATACGAGTTTCATGATATCGTTATTAATTTTTACATAATAAAATTTTACCGCCGGTATTGGTAAATACTTTTTTGGTTTTACGTAAATGCGCCTTTAAGGCCTTCGCGCACCGTACGGCCTTGCCCATATGGACGGCACATTCCTAATGAAAGTGACTATTTGTCTAGGGAGATTGTCGCTGATATTGGGTCCAGTGAAATCAAGAGAAATCTTATTGGACGTGATAGTCCAATCAGATTCTCGGAAGTGTATGGTTTGGCAAGTGAGGGAAATAATCAGAAATAAACATCGACCTGTCCGAGTATTCTGTCGAACATTTGACCATACAAAAGTTAGTAGGGGGTAGCACAGTTTTATTTAAGACAATAATTAGACCAGAAGCTTTATATGGAAGTAATTAGTAATTTTAGAAAAGAAAGAATACTTGGAGATATTAAAGGACAGTAAAGAAATACGTAACTATATAATTAACCATAGATAACAAATAAAACAAGATGATTAGTTAGAACATTATATATGAAAAATATCAGAAACAAGTTCTAAAAAGATGTACACAACTAAGGAAAATGTAAGAAACAAAATAAAATAGTAAATAGTGATCCATATAATACACCGAATTACAACAAGACTTTTAATTAGGTTAATTAAAATTATCGTCAACAGAAACATTTTGTTGTCTTAAGAGTGTCGTGTAAACGTGTTTACTTGCTAACATCGAAAGAGGGGATTACGATACAATATAGTAGTAACACGAGAAGGGCGATTCGACAGGGTCTCTCATTCATATAGCACCCCTTCAACCTCTCTTCACCGTATCCTTCAAACTTTTTTTCATTGTTCCGTCGTACACAATGAGTCATCAACGTCCGTTCCGAGGACAAAAAAGGCCACGCGACTATAGCAACGCCGCCACTTTGACTGTGTTTATTATTTATATACCTCTACCTGTTTTCGCCTTTCTCAATCCCAAAAGGTATTGTAAGTTTAGCCGAAACAGTGTCAGTTGTCAGTTACATTATTTTATATCCAGTGTATAAGATAAAAAAGATGCATAATTTATTACTTATCGTGCTTAAGATTTTTGGCAATAATAGATTTATATAAGGCAATTTAGCTGATGGACGAATGAAAGAGGTGAAGACCAGGGGGGCAATTTTTGACATTGGTCGTAAAGTTGCGATGACGATTATAAAAAACGTGCGCGTTTCTTAATTCCAATTTTTGATTACATTACTGTTCGCTAATCAGAATTGCGATGGGTGAATCTGGCAACATCACATTTAACCTCGAAAAATGTCATAACTAGGTGAATCACTGACAGAAGTAGTGTAGGTTGTTGACTTTGTAGTATCTGACTTTGCCTTAAAAAAAAGTTCGTTATACGAAATCTGACTGCAGGGAGTGAAAAAAATTAGAGGCACAAATAGCTCAATCACGCAAATAGAATATGTTTGATTGAATGTGTTAAACAAAGGCCAAAGCTTATTGGAATTGTTCCAAATAAATGAATCATTACAATTTTTTTACTAGAATACTAGATCTGAATGTCGTATCATATCTATATAAAAAACACGTCTAATAAGCTTGGTATTGGGCTGATTATATCACTCATAATGTAATAATGCCCTATACTGTTACTTGTTTAATAATCGATAAGCATCCACCATGTACTTGGCTAATAACTGATAATCACACTTGGTACATTTAATGCTAAAAATCTAGTAGGTATGCTATCATCTTTGTTATGCTTTTGTACTGTAATCAATTAAAAAAAGTATGGAATGTACTTGAATATAAAAAAATTCGACCTCAGTCTTTACGTCAAAAAAAGTACTTCCACACAAATTATAAAAAAAACTAAAAACATACAAAGGCCAAAAGTTTTTCCTTTTAATAATAAGTTGTGTTAAAAATGTGCAGTAATATAAATTAAATCACTCTAGTTTCGGTAATAAAAATGAAATCAGTATCGTTCTTTGGTCATGTATTTTTGGTCAAAATATATAACTTTAATAAGCACTTCGTAATTAAAAGTTATATCTTCATTTAAAAACTAGTTTCGCAGTTACTCTATAAGAAATTGCGTGGTTCTTCAAATAGTTTTAAGTCTAATTTGAGATTAATTCTTGACTGTTAACCCATTAAGAATTACAAAAGTGTAAAAAGCTAAAAAAACGCATTTTTGTAGATGTGACATTCTGTCTTAGCAGGCAGTAATGGATAAATATTCTAACGCAAAGGAAAAACTTGTTAAGATAATAATAAAAAAAAATAATTCTAATTAAATAATAGCAAACTTTTACAGTTATAGATCAAAACTCTTATATTTTTTGTTTCAAATGATTGCACCATGTGATTTTCCTTTTATGGATAATCAAACGATTTGAATAAAATAAATTGCGAATAGAGTCTTCAAGCTTTAATTTCCGCCAACTGGCGAGTGTAAATTACACTCGTTAAGACAGTTCATTAGGCGCAATTATGCCATTATGGCATTAGTGTTACACAAATGTAGCATACGTTTAACGTTTCAGAAGCGCTGTTCGCCGCAAATTAACCGCCGCCGTTTTTCTCCTAGATCCATTAATCCATTTGAAGACAGAACGATATCTCTCACTATTAGCTTAATTAATGGTTTTATGGGTTCGGCATAACTACAAATATAAACTTCACAGAAGGTTAATTTCGCTGAAACAATTTTTTTTAATGCCATTTATACAAAGTCAATAAATCAATGACCATAATGAAATAAAGACAAATTATTGATATACTTGAATAGATAATTCTAAACCCTTTCAAATGAACTATTATTTAACCCCTGTTGCTATTAATGTTCAAGACTGTAATTAATCTTGCGTAAGGAGTAATTTTGTTTATTGTTATAAATAAAATAAACTATAACACTTTACGTCTACACTGTATAAAAAATAAATAATATATAAATTTAAAAGGTTATCCATTATCTCAAATGTAATGAAACTCCAAGTCCAGTACCACAAATTTTATTGTAAAACAGAAGAAAGGCGACTAGTTTCGGCGACAAGCCATCATCAAGCCTAGAATACACGTAGTACTAAGACAGGATACAAACATTTTAAAATTTTTTTGAACTTACCAGAGAAATGTATTGAGTTATATGATATTTATTAAAATATAAATTTTGTGACACGTAAAAGGTCCCATATAAGTCAGTTATAGTTTTCTTACTGTTTATTTTGTTTCCCTTCTATTTATAAATCACCCCCTTCTGAAATGTCAATTGTCAAATGTCTAACTTTTCTTCTTATTTCATCATACTTACCTGACATGACATTCTTCTTTTCCTTCTTCGATGGTCTTTCCCTGTATCCACACCCCTCTTACAGTTGTACAACTATTTACGTTTTACCATATTATTATGATCTCATTTTCTGTATTATAATTATTTAATTACGCTGCCCTTCAGGTTATTACTAGATTTATTTTATTAGCTATTTTATTTTAAACTGTCAAATGTCATTAACGATGTTTATTGTCAATATCAAATTTAACGACCATTTTGTATATGTTCTATCACATAGTATTAGTAAATTGTTCGTCTGCTAATATTTTGAGACTAATGATATTTATTGAAACCCTTCTTGGCTGGCCACCAAAAAGGCTAAAATTCTTTTGGTCTACTATAATTTTGCTTTTCTTCAAAACCTCACATGGATTTGATCGTGAAGGGCTGATACCTCGACCATGATCTCGTCATACGGACCAGAATTGGACAACTAGTACCTTCGGTGGGTCTATTTAGACGTCTATCCCACATTAAATTATACTATTGGACAAATTCATTGATAACTTTGAAATTGATGTTGCCTCCGGCACTTCCCTATATTTTCCCTTATCACAAAGTCTCAGGATCATTTAATTAACGTCACAACTCCTAATTTCACCAACTTCTGGATACAATATCCGTTTATGGATAACATGTTCCTCCTTTCTTTTTAATTTTAATTTTATTTTCCCTCTTGTACCACAACCTTCCCTTTACCTGTTTAATATTTTTATATGGGACATTTTAACTTAATACATTTCTCTGGTAAGTTCAAAAAATTTTTAAAATGTTTGTATCCTGTCTTAGTACTACGTGTATTGATGATGGCTTGTCGCCGACACTAGTGGCCTTTCTTCTGTTTTACAATAAAATTTGTGGTACTCGATTTGTAGTTTCATTACTAAATAATATATAGTACAATGTCGTTTTATTTATCTGTTCCATACCTAAATTACCAATATTTTTATCTTATGTTTTATTTCCCAATTTCCACGATTCTCATATTTTATATTTTGTGTAAAGTACTTGGAATATAATAATGATGCTTTTATACCGGGAAACGCTACCTCTCAACATCAATTTTATCTATCCGATAATTCAAATCAGATCAATATCGGAACGATATAAGTATCATCCCGTTAATAAAATATAATATCATCAACAAACAAGAATTTCAATTGAAGTTTTAACAATATCTACTTATCAATATGTTTGACAAGCACTCGAAACAACAATAACGGTGCTCATTATTTTTCGTTTGAAGAGTCGCTCTTCTATAACGATGTTTTAGTTACAATTGATAACATAATTGGAAACCGAGAGAAAAGTTTTGCGGAGATATAAACTTACGGATAATTTCAAATAAGTAATATGTGTTGGCATGCTACCAAAAAAATAACGGCTGTTTTATATCTAAAGAAGCCGCTTGGTGTTTTACTCATTAAATGGACCACATCAAACCGTGTTTCTCTTCCCTCTGTAAATTTACAACGTTCGTGGGCAATCGCCAACGCTGTGTCGTGTTGACAAATTGCCTAATGTCGAGCAGCTGTCGGGCTATGTGATCTATCGTCAGTTAAGTTTGTTGTACATAAAATAACATGTTTGACTTTCTAAACAAATTTTATTCCGTATTTTAAGGTACTTCTTAACGATTTGTAACCAACAAAAGACCAACTTTAATAAATTACAACAATAAAAGCTTTATTCACAAGAAATATAAATATAGGTGTTCCTCAAGGATCCATTTTTGGACTTTTTGTTATATGTTGAATATCATCACCACTAACCAAAACTACACTTTTTTAACACTTTACGTACGTTTCGCTAACTATGTTAGTTTTGAGTGTAGTTTTGGTTAGTGGTGACTGTATTCTTATACATTGTAGAAAACTAAAAGTTCCAAATTCCCAATTTAAGTTTATATTATATGTCCAAGTGGTCATCCATAGCAGCATCTAGAGAGCCAGCGTCCACTTCGTCTTCCGAGCTTCTGCATGAGTACGAGTTTGATTATTCATCACTATGATACGGTGTGGCCTAGTGGTAGAGTGTATGCGTTACATATAGAAGTTAGATTTAGATAGTCAAGATTTCTTTTAATAAAATAAATTGAAATACACAGGTTAGATTTAGATAGTCAAGAATTATTTTAATAAAATAAATTATAATACACTTGTTAATTAATTTATTTGTTTATAACCTCTGAAAACAAAACGTCTCACGTCTCTTATTTATCAAATTCAGACAATTTATGCACATGCGCCGCATGCAGATGCTTGGGAGATAAAGTAGGCGCTGGCTCTCTAGACTCTTGTGTTATCCATATCTCAAATGTGGTCCAAGTATTTTAAGGAAAATAAAACACCAAGTCAGTACTACAACGTGTAATAAGAGCAAAGATAGAAGTAAGGCAGCTAGTTTCGGCCAACTAGCCATCATCAGGCAAAAAAAACATGGTGGGAATATTTAGAAATAAATTTTTACATTACAAACACAATCGCGCAGTTGTTAAGTCAAAGTATACGTAGAACATGATAAAAATTTAAAACATTAAACTAAAATGTTATATGTTTGGTTTTTATTGTATTGTGTTTGATTATTCTTTGTTTTTTATAAGTCGATAAAATTATTTAGAATAGTTATTTTTTAAGAAAGTAACTTTCTCTTTTTTCGAATTTAGAATTTGACAGCTTTATAGCTTATTAATAATAATCTATATATAGTGGAAACATATGTTTCATAGTTCTCAAATATCTCCAAGGCCATATATTTTTTTATGTGCTAATTCTATTTTGTGGCTGTTTTCCCACTTCGACCGGTCCCACAAGTGCACTTTATGGCCGGCGCGGCCATAAAGACAAAAACAGTTTTTATTTAACTTATTAATAATGTTTATTAATAAAATTACAAATTTTGAAATACAATTATTATGTAAAAAATAATAAATTATTATGTTATTAAAATATTTACATTGTGGATGCAATAACGAACAAGTATTACATAAAAGTTTGTATGCATCACGGGTATAAATAGGGTGTATGCCTTTGGGAGACCTACAAACCCTCGGCCCAGAGGCCCTCGTGTTTGTAATATCGTCGCCCTCAGAGCCCTTGGTATACCAATAACTATTATTATATTTAATGGATTCCATAGAGATCAGCAAAAATTAAATGAAGATCAGCAAATCGACTCTAGATCAGAGTATTTTTCTATAGGATTGATTCATTTTTCTCCAGGATTTTTCAAATAAAAGAAGGATTTTTAATTAATGATTTTTTTAAAGACTTTTCAAGGACTTTTTCAAACATTTTTCATTTTTGAGGTAATCAAGAAAGTTTTGTGAATTTTTTCAAGTATTTTCTAGGATTGATTCATTTTGTTTAAGGATTTTTCAAGTAAAAAGGAATTTTCAAGCGTTTTTTAATTTATTAATTATTGTATTAAAGAATTTTTAAAGATTTTTTTAAGATTTTTTCAAAGATTTTTCATGTAAAAAGGAATTTTCAAGGAATTTTTAATTAATTAATGATATTTTTTAAAGAATTTTCAAGTATTTTTCATTTTTGAAGTTTTCAAAGAAGTTTTGTTAATTGTTTCAAGAATATTCTAGGATTGATTCACGTTTTTTCAGGATTTTTCATGCAAAAAGAAATTTCCAAGGATTTTTTAATTCATTAATGATTTTTTTAAGGAATTTTCTAGGATAGATGGATTTTTTCCAGGATTTTTCATGTAAAAAGGAATTTTCAAGGAGTTTTTAATTAATTAATGACATTTTTTAAAGAATGTTCAAGGATGTTTTCAAGAATATTCTAGGATTGATGCATCTTTTTCAGGATTTTTTAATGTAAAACGGAATTTTCAAGGATTTTTTAATTCATTAATGATTTTTTTAAGGAATTTTCAAGGATTTTTCATCTTTGAAGTTATCAAAGAAGTTTTGTGAATTTCAAGGATTTTTTAAGATTTTTTCAAAGATTTTTCATTTGTGATGTTATCAACAAATTTTCTTGGGTTGATGCATTTTTCATGTAAAAAGGAATTTTCAAGGATTTTTGAGGTTGTCAAGGAATTTTCTAGGATGGATGTATTTTTTCCACGATTTTTCATGTGAAAAGGGTTTTTCAAAGATTTTTTAAGATTTTAGAATTAATTAGATGCAATCTCAGTAGAAAGATATATTCTATTTGAAAGGTTCGTCAACCTTGATGAAGTAATAAAAACTTATAAACTTTCGAATTGATTTATTGCAAAAAAAACATAACATTGATGACAAGTTTGGGCAAGCCGCTACCAAAGAAAAAAAAATATAAAACAAATAGAAAACACTGAATTTATTTATTTAACATAGTAAAACGGTAGATTTGTTCGTTGCCATTTTTTCGTACCATATGTAGCGCCTGTTGACTTTGTAATGTGTATTTAAGATCATACATGCGTGCTTCCCCCCTTTTGTAAAAGCTCCCGTTTGTTATCCTTAATGGCACATGACGCGGTTAATATTTTGATGTAAACGTCAAAGGGAAGCCTATCGCCAACAACACCCGAGTACATGCTACATGCACGATTTTTTAACTCGCCTGTCATGTTAGTAAATTTATATATAATAGGTGCCGGTATTGAAATTAAGTTTTCAATAATGTAGAAAAATAAAGCGTTCGGGAAAGGGGCGTTCGATAGCTACACTGAAAGCACTAGGCGACGCGTAGTGTTAGTGTCATTGGTTTAGTTTGATGTTCATGAAATTCCAAGTTAAATTTAATTTAACATTTTTGAAGTGAAATATCTTTATTGGTGCTTTGCTCTCGGCAGGCTGCGATTTTGTAGGAAATCAGAAATTACAAGTATTTAAAATTAAACTAAAACTGATATTAAAATATTTAACTGGTGTTCAATGAATAAAAGTTCATCATACACTGAGCTGGAACAAGTCATTTCGACCCTTGCCTGATCCCTCTTCAATTTTTTAAATAAAAAAAGTACATCACGTGAACGCTCATTGAAAGATTTAAAAAAAAATGATTTCAAAAATGTGTAACATGTGTTTCAAAATTTAAGGATAATTCTTATACAAAAAAAAATTATCATTAAAATGTTATATCAGATCCTTCTTTCACATTTTCCAAAATATTAAAAGTAGACAAATTGGTGTTGTTGGTACTAAATCTAAATATAGACATTAACTATTATTTAAACGGTTTATCCCTATGCTGAATTGATAAGTGAAGAGGGTCAAACCCTTTGAGTTAGTTTAAGAATTATTATGTCTGTAAACGATAAAATAATAGCAAATACTAGTAATTTAATAAGACCGGACACTCACATTAACCTTTGTAAAAACACCCTCCGCCTCATTGATCGTAAGTGATATTTATGATAATACGAGGTGCACCAGTTTAGTCTACAGTAAATCCGAAAATTGTTGTTTTAAAAATAATGTAACAGATCCTCTTATATATCTTCTTTATATTACAAATGTGACAAAAGATGAAATAAATGATTTTATTGGTGTATGCATATATATGTCCGTTACTCATTTGCCAGCAACAAGAAACTACTGGAATAGCTCAATGGCGATTCTTGCTGTATCGCAAGCAATAGGTTTGAAGAAATAAAAAGATTTCTGCACTTTAATAATAATAATGCTCAGGCACCTCCGGGTAATGTAGAGTATGATAATTTGTTCAAAATTCGACCTTTTTTGGATAAAATTAGGGAAAGGTTATTGCTAATACCCAAAGAGGAGCACATGGCTGTGGATGAACAAATAACACACTAAAAGCTAGATCTACTTAAACAACATAACCCCAAAAAACCACATAAGTGGGGCTATAAAGTTTTTGTTTTAAGTGGTGTTTCAGGGTTTAGCTATGACTTTGATTTTTATTCTGGTTCTATCAAGACCGCAGCTAACAGTCCCGATCTTGGTGCAAGCAGCAATGTCGTTGTTAAATTAGCAAGTAGTATACCCAGAAATCAAAATTATAAAGTTTTCTTCGATAACTGGTTTACAAGCATAAATCTTCTTGTTTTCTTGACGAAATAAGGAATCTTGCCACTTGGGACAGTTCGAAAAGATCGTTTACCAAATATTAAACTCCCAGAAGACAAGGAATTGAAACAAAAAGGTCGAGGAACATTTATAGAAAAAGTCTTTACTGTAGATGAGATAGAATTGTCAGTAGTTTGTTGGTTCGATAACAAGAGAGTAACCATTGCGTCGACCTATGTTGGAAGTATGCCATTATCTGAGGTAAAAAGGTATGACAGAAAAAATCACAATTACATTCAAATACCACGTCCACATTGTATTGAGGTATACAACTGATATATGGGTGGAGTAGACTTGCTTGATTCGATGTTAGGTTATTACAGGATAAAGATTAGAACCAAAAAATGTTATATGAGGGTGTTTTTCCACTTCATTGACATGATTTGTGTCAACAGTTGGATATTATGGAGAAGAACAAACAATTCTAAAGAAACGTATTTACCTTTAGCCGAATTTAAATTAGGTTTATCGGAAGTACTTACACGAATCAACACTCAATCAAAAAAGCGAGGTAGACCTAGCAATTTCCTGCAACCACAACTTGAATTAAAAAAGAAAAAGTACCCATTTGCCCAAATACCAGCACAACAAATAAGAAAAGACAACATAAATCATCTCCCAGAATGGAAACAAGAAAGACTACGCTGCAAATATCCCGAATGTAAAGACAAATCTTTTATATTTTGTGTTAATTGTAACGTCTTTCTTTGTTTAAACAAAGATCGTAATTGTTTTTATAATTTTCACACCGAATAAATACATTTTTATAAAATTATTAAATTTCTTTTACTTCTAATTTTACCATATTTGGTACAAGTAAAAAAACATCTTTTTTTCTTTTACTTCAAATTGTGCCATATTTGGTACCATTAAAAAAAAACATCTTTTTAACAAAATAGTGATGTTAAATTTTTTTTTATCATTTTTCTGTGACTCCTTGCTTAACGTTTAACCACATATATTTTTTTCAATAATTTTAAAAAAATCATGCGGTAAGGGGTTAATAATTTAGTTTTTACTCAATGTTATCTTTTAAAAACATAACTTTGAAGCCATGGCCCAACATAGGAGTTGAACATGTTGTTGCTAGTAAGGCTTTTGTTGTAAACAATATGTAAAATTTTTGTCCCCAAGACGGCCGGTAACTGGCCGAAAGCGCTTGACATTTAATTAAAAAAAAATTATTACACACTTTTATAAAGTACAAATCTGCGTTTTTTATTCTACCAAAACTAAATATATTGAACTTTTATAGATGATATTACGAACATTTACCACTATTGATATCTGTCACATTCTCTGAAACTTCATCATCCGAATCCGCAAAAAAGTTCAAATATTTCAATTTTTTACGAATTTTTTAGGCGCCATTTCATTCGCATAAATTTTGCGAAATTCATATGAGCATGAACATGCCTTTAGGGCAAAAATTATTTCATCAGAAATCCCGTTTTATTTTCGTCAATGGTTCGGGATTCGGAATAACACCGACAAAGTAATATTTAATCTTTCTCTGTCATTTTCTGTTTTCTTCGACTGACTGTCTCATCTTATTATAATAGGTATATAAAAAAACAGGAAAGCTACTAAATTAAATTTGTAATATTAATTATATTGGCATATAGTTTGTATAATGGGGTTGCAGTTATAACGTGCGTGCGTGAGTGCGTGCGTGTGTTACAAGAGATGATATGTCGGCCTCACCGCAAGACACCTGCTGACTCGTTTCCCCACGATCATAAACCACTCCATATGAGAGTTAAAATAGCAGCTGCTTCATCATTATCGAATAAATTACGCTCTTAACTGATCGTCTTCAGTCGATTTATGACTTGTCTCGGGGTACAAATTTAACATTTACGAGTGCTTTATATGTTTTCTGTTACTAATTATGGGATCATTCTGATCCAAACTAACATTTATAATTGTATTTTACGTTGAATTTTGGATGCATTACAAACTTCACGGTTCATAGTAGGATCTGTTGCTACTTGATTAATTACTCTTTCAGTCGACGTGTTAACATCGAGCAATTTTTGAAGGACCAACCATGTTAATTTTAATACAATAAACTAGCATTGAAGTGAACTGTAAGGGCTATTTTCTCAACCATTTATTTATAACAAAAACAAATTATAAAAGGTACATTATTACAACACTGTAAAAACTATCACTATAAAATAAAACTCAGAACATTCTGATTAATAATTTAATAAAATAATGATGCAGTTATGCCGCCATTTTAACAAAGAGCTTTCATTTAGTAATAGTCTGTTCGATCAGAGAATTAATGGCGTTTTCTATTGGCAAAAATACGGTGCACTGAAACTGAAATGAGTGCAAAATGTGTATTCCATTGGTTGCACTACACCAATATTTCATATTCCATTGGAAATCTGGGTCAGTCTGGGTCAGTTATACCCGAATTTAATCTTTTATTGCTTCAAAAGGTGTAGCCGTTCTGAGCAGGAAAGCTGGATTATGGATTCTAGGAAAAATGAATAACACACTTCCGAGGTGTCAAATTTATTAAAGCAGTTTCGCATCATTATAAAAATATATAATTTTTATTAGGTATTTTATATATTTTATATTTTTTTATTTAGTGTTGTATTTTTGTAGGTAGTATAATTTTTAATCTCTATTTTATGTAGCTATTTAATATTTTTCTTAGTGTTGTATTTTTGTAATATTATATTCAAAAACAGTAGATTATCCATAACTCAAATGTGGTAAAATTATTCAACGAATAATTAAAATATGAGTTTTAATTATTCGTTGAATATTATATTCCTTGTGATTTTTCATATTCTTTTCTATTAATTATGAGTTTTTTTAATTTGTTTTATGCATAGTTTAAATACATTTTTTGTCAAATCATTGTTTTTGTTTGGAGAAAAAAAATTCTTTACTATACAAATCAAATCGAGATTATTTATTTGGATAAAAAAAATCTTTACCATACAAATCAAATGAAGGATATATATTTATTTGGAAAAAAAAAATAAAAAATCTTTGAAATCATTCCTATTATTTTTACTTTAAAATATTATTTTGAATCAAAAGGATTAGTTACTTTATTGCTGATAACCACTGCGCCCAAAAGGCCCACCTAATTTTAAAACTTGAGGCCAAAAGGCCGGTAGGATTACGGAACTGCGCTGACAAAATTGACCGCTGGAAATGTAGTGCAAAGTGGAAGCAAAGTTGAACTGAGTGCAGTTTTTTCCGCACCTGCTCAGTAGCTGGTGTCCAGTGTAGTGCAATAGTGCAAAATGAAAAGTGGCAACGAATGTTGGATTGGAAGAAAAAGCAGCTTATTTTTTATTATCATCATCTTCTTCAGATGATAATAGTGATTTAGATATTTAAGAAGAAATAATAAAAATCGGTCATCTGTGCCAAAAATTAACAATTACATTAAAGAGTAATGAAACACACAAAGTCCAGTACCACAATATATATTTTTTCAAAGTTGTTTTAGTGAAATTGGCAACTAGTTTCGGCTTACGCCATCATCAGGCCTACAATAGGGCTCGAATACAACAGGTACAAAATTAATAATAAGAAGTGGCTTACCATTAACATCATGGGGTAATAAGTAGATAAAATTAAGTTCAAATTAAAGTCAAAATTTACACATAATGGTATGATAAAAATTAGACAAACAATTAAGTTAAAAATAAAAAAATTTTAAACGAATACATTCCTTGTGTGTCTAGGAATTAAAAGGCATTCGTGACGAATGTGATATAAGGGAATCAGGAAGAACCTGACTCAAAACAGCCAACCTCGGCATAAGAAGTGATACAGGCACGGGGGCCAATACAGAATCCCACGTAGGGGTCGGAAAGAACTCCTACGATGGGGGAGCGTACCCCTAGGGGCAGCTCGAGAACGATGCACAGTGGGTTTCTCAACTAAGACCCATTGAAGGGCAATAGTTAGAAAATATAATATAAAAATTAGTGACAGTACCATTAAAATCAACCGTAGTCTACAAAATGGTGCAGACAACTGACGTATGACAACAGACAGCCAACATAAATTTAAAGTATAAATATTTAGAAACCATGATGTGAATGGGGGTTGCCAACCTCCGAAAACAAAGAAAACCTGAAGGGTAAATATTATTTTAACAGTAATCCAAAATTTATGTAGTGAGAGGAAATACAAAATTCTTATCTTAATTAAGGATTGTGAGACTGGGCACAGGACAAGGAGAACCAAATCTCAAGCTCAGTAACTTGGGAAGGTGCACATAGAGGATGAAAAAGAAAAAGAAGAAGAAATTCGACATCTATCACTAGTCACTAGTTTTTTATTTTTAACTTAATTGTTTGTCTAATTTTTATCAGTACCATTATGTGTAAATTTTAACTTTAATTTGAACTTAATTTTATCTACTTATTACCCCATGATGTTAATGGTAAGCCACTTCTTATTATTAATTTTTTACCTGTTGTATTAACGAGCGCTATTGTAGGCCTGATGATGGCGTAAGCCGAAACTAGTTGCCAATTTCACTAAAACAACTTTGAAAAAATATATATTGTGGTACTGGACTTTGTGTGTTTCATTACTCATTGGTTGACCACATTTGAGACATGGATAACCTGTTACATAATTTACATTAAAATTAAATCTTGTTTAAGAAACGTTTCAGACTTTTACCAGAAACTGCTGATATGCTAATCAAAAAATTTGAAAATTAAAAACTGCCTTTGATATGACAAATGACAGCTGTTCCCTGTTCCCAGGGCACCCAATAACTCTTTGCAAAGCTAGTGCATGTCAATGGAAAACGCCATAAAAAGCTAATGAATGTCTAAAGGGGTACTAGACCGAGTGGGGGATTTTAACGGGTTTTTTTTTACCTTGTAACTTCGGCCAGTGTGACGATGGGCAATACATCTGTTCTAGTCACTGCTATGGTAATAAAAATACTAGAAGACAGACAAGACATATAGCAACATCCGTATATTATTTTGGAGAAACATTACTTTATACTGATACCATAATGTTATAAGAGAGAGAGAGAGAAACGATCTGAAGCAAAAGATGATACATATGAATGTATTTTTGTTTCAAGTACTATTCGGTGCAAAGTAATAACGAGTTAGGAATAGTAGATTCTGTAACAAGGTTAAAATGGAAAATTCGACACGAGTGGAAAATTCCGAACGCGAGCGTTAGCGAGCGCGAGGAACCACGAGTGTTGAATTTTTTCATTATAAGCGAGTAACAGAATATATTTTCTCCACGATCAAAAAGTATGAATCAAAATTAAATTAAATCTGAACACAAATTATTTGTTGACATATTTGTATTACATTGTATTAAGTAATATTTATACTGTTATGGTACACTTACCGAAATTAAAATCTAGTGCAATGGTGTTTTTTCATAATTTGCAATTTCAGATATTATTAAATTCTATATCTATTTCACTTGATTTTTCACTCATTATTTTGTTTAAATTAAAACTTGATTGAAAATAATTATTACCGTCGCCATTTTATATCTGACAGTGACACTTTTGAAATCCAGGGCAATCCCATATCGTTTATTTCGATTACAGAAAATCCATTCTTTACCTTGATAAAGAATGAAAATACATGCAAAATACATAAGAAACAAGTGTTTTAGAATAAATATTCAGACTCTAGAGGGCGAATGTTTACATTCTATTATTAAAAATGATTTCGGAATTCATACATTCAGTAATGGTCGTGGAGAAAGGATATTTATGTATTATATTAACTTCAGTTTTTAAAAAATGTGGTAAGGTTTGTAAATTCTGGATAATTTTTCAGTGAAATTTATCCAGTGAGAGATCGGCTTCGTAGAAGTTATGAAGAGCTTTAAAAAATTATGAAAGAGGTGATCGAACGTGAGGAAAATTTTAAAAATTGAAAATATTAGTTGAGATTCTGAGAAAAAAAGATAAGGTTTGAAAAAAATATATTGATGAGGTAAGTTTTTTTAAACGAAGCCTTACCTTTACGACCATGTTACTATTTTATTAATAGGGATTTTCAGTTCATTGACCATATTATTTTTTTAAATAAATCATTTTACATTTTGGAAGTAAAACCAGGTCCGTAGAGAACAGATTAAGGTATGTATCTAGTTTTAATTCGAGACCTCGTTTCCTACTCTATGAACGGTGGCACGACTCGACGCCGAGATGTTCTCGCTGTTGAAGTCTCTGCTGTGTCCCTCTAGGGTGCAATTACAAAGCTTGTTAAAGCGTTTGCGTCGGAGTTTGCAATTAATACACCACCATCAGCACAGTAATGAATCATTAAAACACGATTAAGTGGCAACGCCTATAATTTCCGTACATATCCTGTAATTTCGGATAAAACTTTTTTTTTGTCACTAGGTATTTTTTTGTATTAGTACTCAGCGTCGTGTTACGTTAATGGCCACCTATAAGGGCAGGATATAATTTGTTTTGTAGGTTTAAGAATTAAAAAATGTAATTAATATTTAACAGAAATGAGGGTATTTAAGTAGAACGAAAAATTTATAACTGAAGTTTTGTTTGAGTTAATTAATCTTCTAATTAATGTATATAATTACGATGCAGGGAAAAAGTAAATGATTGGAAATATGAAAATTAAACTACATGATACCAAAAGAAAAGTAAAAAGTCAAAATTGATAAATAAAACTTAAAACAAATAATAACCCTAAAATATCAACGTATGTTTTTTTTTTTTAAATAATTTTATTAATAAATAACTACGTCCTGTTACCTTCAAAATAGCGCCTATTATTAAAGTCCAAAATAACACACTAAATTTTTTTATAATCCTTAATAGCGATTTTAATTTCTACATTAACATTTAATACGTGGTACATTCAAATCAATCCTCATTTTACATATGCAATTGAACATATGCGTGAATAAAATTACCAAAATCTTCGAAAAGAAGAATCTTGGTACCGGAACGAACAGACGCAGGACCGAAAAATTCACTTTTTAACATTAAACACAAGAACTACACGCACCAAGAAATTTACTGATAATCCGCTATGTTGACATTTTGCTCTTTTAAACAGTCGTAGTCACAATGACATTTTTCGTGGTTTTCATAGATGTCTTTTAGTCCAGGCGACGAAAAAGTATAGAGGAAAATGTTGGGAACACAATTTTTGACTAGATAAAATAGTAAAGTAACATATATTATTGATGGTAATTTAATACAAAAATGATTTTTTCCAAAATTACAGACTTAAAAGAGCGTATATCTCGAATACTATACAAGATATCAAAAATCATGACTGAATAAAACTTGTAGCAAATTTAATTAGCTTTCATTTTTTTATATAATGGTCATGTCACAAGGAGCATAGTTTCCGAGATATAAGCAAAAAATCGAAAAATGTGACCTTCAACCCCGCCCCTCCCATTCCCACGGCTCAAGGGCTACGGATATGTTCACCTCGTAATTAGTCTAAACAAAGTTACGAAGTCAAAAATTGTGTTCCCAATATTTCCCTCTATATCTTTTTTGAGCACTCATTACCTGAACTATTTTTCCAAACCAGGGTGTGGTAAAACTGCACAAAATAATTTTGCTTTTTTTAATATTCTAAGAATGGGAGTAATAAAAATAATGATTGTACAGACCCCAAAAACAAAAGGGTTCATCTCCTAGACACGAGAAGACGTGATTTTTTTTTACTTGGTTTCAAATTTTTGTATGATTTTAATACTTCTGGTCGCATATTAAAAAGAAATTAGTGACAATTTTGGCATCTCACAATTCACGCCATTTCAGAATTCAAACTCAAAATTTTACAAGAAAAAACATTTTTTCGTGCTCTTTGCAAGTACAGGATCTATTTTAGAAAAATCTGATATACAGGGTGTTGTTTTTGTGTCGGAATATTTTATAATAATTTTTTTTTAATCCGAGCTGGATTTCTTTTATTGTAAATTTATTAATCGATTGGACACTTTAAACAAAATATGCCCTCCAAATATCATAAAAACATACAGTGTGGTTAGAAAGTTATGAACCAATGCAATAAATTGACAAAATACATAAAACACCCTGTATCTTTTTTATTAAAAGTAAGACCCTATAAATATGGGCTTTTTGAGATCGCCTAGAAGTCCCCTATCTGAAGTTAACGTATGTCACTTTCCCAATGAAACAGCCTGTATATTACTTCCATAAGTAAAAAATAGGTACTTTTAGATCCAAATTTTGTAACAGAAAAATATCTTCGATGTTCAATCAGCTTTTTGCTTCCTCACCTTCTATAACAAACTTGTGTGGACCGTACCAAGAAAAAAAATTTCGCTCCATTTACCACACTCCGACCCCTAGTGAACCCTGTCGAACGTTTTTATGACATAAGAACGTACTTAATCTGTTCGTCGGGCAAAGAGAACGCGAAGAAAATGACGGTAAACTGACGAATTACAAAGCGGCATTAAGCCCTATCCGTGCGACCGTGACAGAGTGTTTGTAATTAGGTCGACACGACTTCAAACTAACAAAGTCGAGATCAAAATAACCGAACATCACGCCACATGTTTGGCTTGTCGATTCTTCTCCTACGCTCACTTACATTTGCCTAATTTATGAAAAAGTATTTACGTTATTTACTAAATTAAATAATAAAAATAAAATAAAATATTTTTCGATGAAAAGTAATTGAAGAAAGATAATTCCAAAGTCTAGATCTTAATTATCTTAAAAAATAAAAGGAAGTGTAGGAAAATGTAATATAAAACAATCTTTGTCGACAAAGTACCACTGATGATTCCTATAAGGATGAAACATGTATAATAATGGTCGGATTGTATAGTTTCAAAAACATACTCTCTCTGTTTTTGATTTTATTGCTCTCCGCAAGTCATTACGATGGCGGATGGGTGCAATCTATCGGCGCCAAGTTGTACTTGGCCAGTCTACGTTACCGTTTGGTTGCCATTCTCGTTTTTTTGCTGACACGTAGTTAATTCGATACTAAATTGGCGATTGAGTCTATTATTTACACTTGCTTGAATTTAAAAATTCATACGTGTTAAAATTCAAATTAAATTAACAAGCAATCCATGTCGCAACAGACGATTTTCAATAAACGTTGGAAATTTATTTATTATTATATTTTCTTGTCTGTTAACTTCTCCTACAAGAAGTTTAAAACTGCGACTTCGATTTTTGTCGTCTGGAAAAGGTGCCTCGAGATACGCAAAGGATCTGCATCATTTTTAACTTCGTTATATCGAAGGGTCGAATTTTTTTTTACTCGTCCCCGTCTGGCACTTTTTCGTCGATTAAAACTTAATGGAACGAAGGCGGAGGAGTCGTGGAATTGTTGCCATAATTTCCGAAATGAATAGAGAAGTTATGCTAACTCGAATTAGTCAAAGTTTTGTCGTCGGGGGAAAGTGCATTAAACTAAGTGCCAAGTTATGGAATAAATCAGCCTGTAGAACACGCCGATTGGAGATTGAATTTAGTATGGAAATTAAGATTATCTGGGGAGGTACGTGCTTGTTAAATAAGAAAACACCAAACCATTAACGGAGTTCTTTTATGATCAAAGTTCTCCGATCTTAAAAGTTAAAAAACTTTAAAATATAATTATATCCGGTTGGATTGCTTCATCTTTTTCGAAATTTCCATTATTTTGTCTTAATTAAACCAGCCCAAAAAATCAATTACAATATATTGAAGATTTAATAATAAAAACTGGACTATAATTTTTTGATTACTTCGCAATAAAAATTTTTATTCAAAATAAATGAATTACAAATATTACTTAATTATTTCGGCTCCGTGGGACTTGCGAACATTCTAAAGATTAGAAATGAAAGATTTTTTGTTACTACCAAACCAGTCATTTTATGTAATTAAAAAAATACTATACTGCACCAAATAAAAACTAGTCACTATTTTTTAGTTATTAAAAAAAGACTAAACTGCGCCAAATAGAAACCAGTCACTATTTTTCCAGTTATTCTTCGTAAAAATATAAATATTTTCTTGCTTGTGTGCCGAAATGTAACTAAATAATAAAGGATCCCTCTCAACTTTGTGCCGATTTGGATTATTTTTTAAGTTACTACTAATAAATGTTCAATATTTTGCTGCTTTATTAAAATACAAAAATAAAGCCCACAGTTTAATTTAATAAATAAAATTACCTTTATAACAGCGTTCGCAAACCCCACGGTCCCCATAAAGTGACAGAGGGTATGTTCGTTTAAGGTTCCGAACTACACCAAACTAATCATCAATTTAAATAAATGGTGCAAATGAGAAAAAGGGCTATGCTCAGTAACCAAGGGACATGAACCATATAGAAGTCCAAAGGAACCGATCATAATTGGTTGGGTAACTACATTGTAATCGATATATTTTTGACAGTAGAGTGAAGGGCTCTAACACTAGATTAATACTAGGCCAGAAACTAGAAGGGCAAAAAAACACGACTAGACCATGACCCATACATGGCACCCAGTCGAAGGATGAAAATAGAAAAATAGACTAAAATAGAAGAAGATTGTTTTGAAAAGTGAAAGGATATAGTAAAGACCAATTACTACCTAGTTCCATACTAGGCAGCAACAAAGAACAGAATTCTTAAACCGGACACCCATGGTAATAATTTGGAGCAGCCATGGAAGCCATAGACGGGTAGTCTTTTATTAATTAATTTTCTACGTGTTGTGCTATTAAAATAAATATTTTGTCTTAAAAATAAAGTTACAATTTTTAGTACGTTTAGAGATATATGAAGGAAAAATAATAAAACTAAAATTAATTAATTAATAAAAAATATGTCTAGTCAACAGGGTGTTCCGTACCAATATATTTCTCTTAACAAATTTAGTATTTACAATATTTAACTTACCAACACTACTTTGTAATGGTTGTTTGATGAAATCTCTCTTACCTGTAACAAAAAATATTCGTTAAAATCATTTTTCTTAATATTACCCTTTACTATCTAGTAACGTAAAAGCTAACTTTAGAAAATAAATAGAGAATAGTGGGGTAATTTCTATTACCCTATATAAATAATTACCACTAAGGGGTCGTCCATAAAATTCGTCAGATAGAATTTTATCTTATTGGACCCCTCGCTCCCCCAGCGTCACGCTAAGTCATACTCCCTAACAAATATTACATCACAAAAGCTAGCCCCCCCCATAAAAGATTACTTGTGATGAAAAATAGCATACAGATAAATAATATAAAATATTTTTTATTTCGAAAATAATAATTTAAATAAATATACAAGTGTATCCTATAATTGAAAAATTTTTAAATTTTAGTTTTAGCGAAAAATGTCATTCTTGATAAAAAGTTTTGCCTGTTCTGAAATCTAAAATACAATCATCAGATATCAATTTTTTCCAATAGTAAACGAGTTTTGTCAAAAAATATGAATTTTACATCCATTTACATTGAAAAAATGTATGTAATAAATGGAACATTAATCAATACTACAAGGATTCTTTAAATGTTCAGAAATATCTGTAAACGGTATTTACGTATCTTTTTCTTCATTTGTAAAGTTTCGACTCTCTTCATCTTCATCTATCCACTATGCATCTTCTGTACTAGTGCTTTCATCCCCTAATATGCATAGGTGCATAGGAGCTCTTGAGCTGCGATACGAGTTGTTTGTATACGACAAAACATCTCATCTTTTTCTTTTCGTTTTGGGTGTAAATTTTTCCAATGTTGTTTGAGGTGTGATATTCTTTAGTATTAAAATTTTTTGATACAACTTCTCGCAGATGTCATTTTTTTAAATATCTTCAATGTTAAATCTAAGAAATTGTAAGAATAGTTCACCTAATAACAGACATAAAATAAAAAAACCGAAAAGGGCGTCTGCACATACTGAAATAATTATTAAAAAAACTTTGTCTTTATTGTGACAACATAAGGAGACAATAATTATATATTTGTTTACAGGCTTTTAAGCAGTGAGAATGACTTCTCTACCGTAATAATTTTTTTTTAAGAACTGCCAAGTTAAGAAAAAATTTAAAATAAAATCCCCTCTTGTCACGCTAAGCTTTTACCCCTCCCTCCCCCTCATTTGTGAACTTATTTATGAACGGCCCCTAACTTCTTATTGTTTTAATTTACTCAAACTTTAAAATATTTATTACATAATAGCACCTTTTAATATTCAAATATACTTTGTTTCAATAATGAAAATAAACCTTGAAGTAGTTCCAGTTTTATTAAATAGTGGTTGTGAATAGGGAAATTCTATTAATTTTATAACAGTATCGATAGATTGGTTGATGAATTTTTTGTTAACAAGTGAAAAACGACAATATTTTTGCCGTAATTTCGAGTTTTCGAAAATAAATTTCTATATAGGGATATACCTTATATACTACAATATAAATGGTATAAGTAGCGGGAAAGTAAAAATAGGTCAAAGATTAATATCATTTTAGGGGTTTTTAATGATGCTGAATTGATTGTTGTTATCCGTTTGTCTCTATTTCTCACTGTTCTCGAGTTCAATCAGGCTAACAGACGGACAAAACCATCTTATAAGTTTTTTTCTTCGAAAACTCTAAAATGGAGATAGAACGAACAAGTTTCCTACCAGTTCCGATCTCAATATCAAAAAACCAATGTTTTCGTCTATTCGGACCTTATGCACTGTTATAAATAGTTTCTTTAACAGCTTAATAACTAAATAAATAAATAAAATAATACTAGAAACTATAAACAACAAAATGACAAGTTATACTGAAAACAACGATACTCTAACGAGGCCGGCCCTGTGTATGATGGAATGTACATCGAATCTTGGTAACTCAGGAATAGCGCGCGAGAAATCCATCGACTATTCCAGGTCAAGTAAAATTCTCATGCTATACTCAGGTTATATTTCTTCAAAATCGATCGCGCATATGGATTGGCCATGTTGTTTATAATTTCAGAATTTTTTATTTTGCGATAGAACTGTCTATGAACAAAGTTGGCAATTTATGTTATTTAAATTTTTAAATTTGTGCCCTTAGATTCTACCCATTGTTATATGGTTTTTTTTTGGCTAAGCCAATGAGGATATTTTTTTGTGAGCTACCTAAGCAGTTTTTTGGAATTACCAAAGCAGTTTTTTTGAGCTCCCACTGAATTAGAAATTTTTTTTTATTTGGGAGTAGCATTGGGCCTACCAACCTTTCAAAACAAAATTTTACTTTCTTCTGGCCACCCTTTCTAATGCAGTAATTCACAGGTGATTTCGTTTGGATTCGGAAAAATTACCCTACAGATATAGAATTTTTCCTTTAAATATTGTTATTGTTGTTAAAATTTATTTTTGCATTTATTTTTTTGCTCAGGATTGAAAGGTTTATAATTTTTGTCAGTGGAATTTCGTATGTTGTGCTATATAAATTAGTATATTTTGTTAGGCGTGTTAGAAGTTGTATTACTTAAATAAATTAGTTATCAGCGAACCCAAAGTACAAAAATATTACAATAATATAACATCAATTTTCGGATTCTATTTAATAAGTAATTTAGTTACTGTGTTTCCATCACTATAATCAAGTATTATGAATATTCTGTCATTTAGAATAGACCACTTTTATCCGTCAATTTCCATCAGCAAAACTGAACTTCTTTCCCGACATAAAGTAAATAGATTAAGCCACCGGAGAGACTGTCATTCAGTAAACTTTTTACACAAAATCATCAATAACAAACTTAACGATCCAAATTTTCTGCAAAAACTCGATTTTATTGTTCAAAGAGTAACATCCAGAACATGTCAAGCCTTTTACCTTCCCGCTCCCCAAACTAAAATTTTAAAATTTTCTCCCTTACATTAAATGTGCTCAAAGTGCAACACGGTTTTGATGTATTTAATACGGGTGAGTATTTCGGCCATAAATACTTCTTGGGAAGCTAATTGTTATTGTTTTTGTATTTTTTTTTAATTTGCTTACCATCCTTGATCTCTTATTATTTATACTCTGATTATATGTTATAAGCTGTTATTTTTTTCCTATTTTCTGTAGATATTTTATGCTGTTCATACATCTGTTCTGTAGTTGGGTGCAAAACAGTGAATAAAGAATATTCTTAATTTTTTTTTTCATAAAAATTTAAAGAAATAATTATTTTGTAGGAATCTTTAATCAGGTGCTAATTAAAATATTTTTACCATTGTGTCTGAAATTAGTAAAAATGTAATATTCTGGAATATACTTTGGAATATTTTTATGTAATAAAAATGTGTAAAATTTTTAATTTGTAAAATTCAACAATATTTAATATTACACATTAAAATGGATATTTTATATCGAATTTTATTATAAATTTTATATTATATAGACTTTAAATCAGTTTTTTACAATATCTACCAATTTTAAAAATTTTGATTCCATATGTATTATTTTTTTAAGCTGGACTTTTGGGATTCACTCGTAAGGGGTGAAACGTAGGGAGAGTATCATTATTATAAAAATAAATTTTGTGAAATAATCTTTCTAATTCGGCGCCACTGATTTGTGAAATTGCGTATTTCCCGAAACGAGAATCCTACAATTGTCCTGGGGCCGATGATTACGCGTGGCACTTTTCCCAAAACAACTGCCGTCCTAACGAGAATTGCCCAATTAACATGAGCCTCTCGCTGTGTTGCTAATGTCTAATCGTAATCCTAAACGAGATCCTCGAGTGTTTTTCACTTACGCTTGATTTGACTTTCGCGAGTGGATGAAGGATCTCAAATGGCCCGTTAAGAATAATATTTTGCGGTTATTTCCGCTATTTCGACGAGGAGCTGATGTCTCGTTAGATAATAAAATTAGATATAAGGTTCCAATGTAAACAGAGAGTGAATGCCTTTAGAAATATTATTAAAATTTCTCTTAGCTAAGAGAAATTTTTGTTAATTTTATTATAAAAAAAAAAAACAGAAGATTATCCATACCCAAACGTTTTATTAAAATTATTCAACGAATAACAAAACTCAAAGTCATACCACAATAATTATATGAAGTTTTTTTTTCCAATTGATGGCAACATGTTTCGGCCAAACGATGGCCACCATCAGGCCTATAATACAAATATAACACTAGTTATTACGTCTTACTACTTCATTATTGTGGAATAAATAATTTAACTTTGTAATGGACTAATTAACGACCTCGCGAGTATTGAGACATTTAAGCCTGCGTGCGTTCAAGCAAAAACTAAAAAAGTTTTATTTAGGTGACAACACTTAAGGTGACTAAAATTCATGTCATGATGGTAAAACGCTGTAGTAGAATGACAGATGAGTGCAATTAAATTTTTATTGCACTAGTGACAAGATTTTGACAAGACCTTGGCCAAGACCTCGTGCTCTTCAAATACGAACAGATACGACCGTTAAATTTGTTGATGGAGGGGAGTATTAGATGTATATTAAAACAGAGACAGCAGGGCTGGAAGACAAAGCCGAACGTACAAAGCCACCCTAAATGGGGGCGAATCCCAACAGACCACCATGTCATAGCAAACCGATGCTGAAGGAAAACTTTTAGAGTCCCGGAAGAAAAAGCGAACGTAAAAAGCCACCCTAAATACTAGCGAAGCCCGAAAGACCACCAGGTCATAGCAAAGTGATGCTGAAGGAAAACTTTTACAGGAAATATTTTTTTGAAAGGGGTGAAAGTTACCATGTGTTTAACCGGCAAATGGCGAAATTGACATGATTGGCAAGTGGCTGTACCACCCTACGTGCCGAAGTGTGAGTGATAACAAAAATTTTAAGCAAAAATAATAGTAATGATGGTTCAAAAACAGTTGAGTAAGAAGTTAATATCATAAGAGAAAAAAATTAAATAAAGTTAAATATTGAAAAAGTTAATTAAATGTAAAACGCTTGATGAAGATTAGGTACAGACACGGTAAGAAAGAAGAAGAGGAGGTTGACAAATGACAAATGGGAATAAATTAAAGGTTAAGAAACAAATGAGAAATTATAAACAAAGATTCTCAGGAGATACAGGAACTGCAAATTGAGGAGGAAAGGGTGATAAGAAACACCTAAAAGGAAAGACAAATAATGAACATGTAACGCAAAGCGGTATTTTGGTGCTTTAGTCCAGGTTTCTGATTGCCTCGGGCGCCACCTATCATTTATAGTGTGAAGGCTGTTTGCACGGGCAGCGTCAGTGGAGAATAAATATTCAAAAGGTCGTATGGCATCGACAAGACCCTTAGCGACCAGAAGTGCGGTCTTTATTGCCCTACTGGGTATTAGCTGCCTGGATAAAGTAAAAGCAAAAAGTAGAAATGATTCTTTATTCAAAAAAAATATCAAATCCGACAAAGAAGGAAAATGGTGTGTAACGGTTCTTAAATCGGTGATGCGTCTTTCTAGCTGTCATGGTGTGGTCGGATTAACAGTTACGGGTTCCCGTTATAAATGCACTTCAGCTCAGTGTTTCTACAATGACGGGAAGTTTCCCTTTGGAGGGGAATTTAGACTTTAGAGAGGAAGAAAAAGGGGAAAGGGCCAGAGAGGGAAAAAAATCATAATACGATTATACTTTATTCGACACATTTAATCATGTTTAAACTTAACTTTCTTGCTTCACTGGCTGTGGCACCATCTTGCACAAATTTTAAATAAGGTATGTCAAATTCATTTTTCATCAATTGTGTAATGATTTATTTTTGAGGAAAAAAAGGGAAACTCAATTGAGGCTAGATCTATCTCTAAAGGTCGATGAATTGAACGGACTGGGACTGCCACTCCAATTGGGACTGCCACAGCAACTTTAATTGAGACTGCCACATCAACTTCAATTGGGACTGCCATAGCAACTATCGTCAACGGATTGAATCGTCCTACTCGGTAAGAACTTCGACATCAAAGAAGCACGGACGCAAGTTTCCCAATCTGTCGTGCGGAGATTCAACTGGTACCTTATGGATGCGTTTCCCATAATTTTAAGTTAATCCAGTGCCGTGCGCGATTTAAATTGGTGAAAATTGCAGCTTTCTGTTTTTAATATTAAGGGAGCGCCCGTCCAAAAACCATTTCAGACAAGGAAACATATGATGTTGGCGCCTTCTTTAATAAATAATATATCTTAATTAAATGTGTGCGGACTATATTATTTAATTCTAAAAGGAAGTCCACTTTTTTTAATAAACACATTAAATTACAAAATTCAATGATGGAAAAAAATATATAAACTGCAAGGTATCTACTACCAACTCTGTTATAAAATTCATAAAATAGCTGAGTAGACCATTGATTTCCTTCATAAACCGCACGTTAAAATATTCTACCTCTTCCATTGTATATAATGTTTCTATTTGAACACTTTTTAGGTTCACGTTGGCACTTAATTTAATACCGCCAAAGTACCGCTTGGAATTTTATTTAAACATAACCGAAAGCCATTAAACTGTATCGTGACCGATTTGTTCTACGTAATTAAATTTGGTGAGTTTCCTAGTTTCAATCTTCCCTTGTTTTCTTTCGTCTTTCTCACTTGCGAGTGAATTTCTCTTTCTATTTTTCTCTCCGCCATGCTATGCCATCGTCAGGCAACCGTCTATAATCTAAAAAGTCGTAATAAAATCGCATTGTTCGTACCAAATGATCCGAGATAAAAGTGATCTAATCTTAACTTCTATTGTTTTATTTGGTCGCTTCGGTGTGTCTCTGGCATTTGGGCGAGACGTCAGCAGCGTCCCCAGCGTAGCGACGGCCAGAACCGGTTTTGCACGTCTTTTCAAATCAAATAAAAAATCATTAAATATCATAAAATAAGTTTTATATTTCCTTGCATAATAATTTACATGCGAGAAAAAATCAATATATTAATAACTGTAATGTTTAAATTTTAAGACATAAAATTTTTATTCATAAATGCAATTTCGATGCGATGTGTGAGATCCTTTCTCTTCAGTAATGTCATCCAAAAAATGACTACTTTATGGATGTTAAAATATTAATTCGTTCGCGGATCACATCGAACTGATTCAGAATCGGTTCTATCGGTCCTTGAATTTTTGTTGGTACTGAAAGTTCGGTTAAATTGCTCATGCGCAATATCATGGTTGTCAGCTGTTTTTGTTTATTGATTTTTCTGCATAGATATAATAATTATAAAAAAATAATACCATACAATAAAACTGTTTTTGATTTGTTTTGTGTGGTGTGGGACAGTAAATGGTGTAGAGTGTTTTAATAATCTAATACATTATAGTAAGTTATACATATTTAAGTAATAAAAACATATTTAAGTAATAAAAAATTAAAAATAAGAATAAGACAATAACGTTTGTCGTCTGAAATTTTCGTTGGTTCCGAAATCGTTCGCGGAAAAATAAAATCCAGAGTCCATTCATAACTAGGCATGCATTCTACGTAAGTTATGAATTGGTTCGGAATCGGTTCAGAATCGGACCTGCGAACACAAGCTGCTTTTGACGATTCTTTAGTTGCGCTACGATTAAGGATGGTCCATTCGCTTATCGTCAACTTGACAACGAAACACTTATTCATAACCCTTATGATGTTAATGCCCGGTTTCTCCAACAAATCTTAGGGTCCAGCTGTAGCTTAAGCTCAGCTTAGCTTAAAATTTCATTGCACCATAACCAATTTAACGCACTCTCAGCTTAAGCGGACCCTAAATGCCAGGTCGCCGACTTTTTTGTACGATTTAAAATGTGAGTGTGCTAGCTTAACTTTGCGTTTAATTTCTGGCTAATTTGGGCCAAAACATCGTCCTTTTGTTTATTATTAACTGAATTTGTACATTTGTTTTTAATTATTGTCTTATTTTCTTCCACTAACCCAATTTTTATCTACATTTTTCCTCATTATTTTTATTTAACGCAAGAAATTTAGATTTGTTTAAAGTGATAAAACAAAACGAACAGAAAACTGTAAACACTCAACAAACATCTGTTTATATCATCGGTGGCTATATAAACAAAACTAGTTTTTTGCGACGTTGTCATATAACCCCAAGCTCAAAAGGTGTCTTGGGTAAAATAGGAAATAATTTGCCACTGTGCAACGCAATCTAAACTTAAGCTGGCCTTCATGATAGGTCGACCTTGATTATTCTCTACTTTAAGATATGTTGGAGAAACCGGGCATAAGTTTCTTATAAAATGATCACAAAAGAAAAAACTCATTGTAAATATCAGAAAAAAAAAGGAAAAAGTTGATATTTTTTTGAGACATTTCTTCCTTTATCGCTATGAGTAGCTTTTTAAAAACTACACCAAACACTCCCAAATGGAGGAAATACTAGACAGTATTAGTAATTTCTGCAGTATTAACTTCTATATAGAAGTAAATAAAGCAAAGTGTAATTGCTCATAGTCCTTACTTTAGTATTACTTTAAAAATTACATGGAGTAAATACCATGTGCAAGCAAATACCCTTTTTCAGCAACCGTCCGGGAAGTACCCACCTCCCCGACAATTTTTTTTTGAAAAAGTAAATTCCGGCCTAGTCCGGGAAGTACTTATTTCCCGGACTAATCCAGGAAGAATCACATCGTTCTTGTCATTGTAAATATGAAAATATTGATAGGTATGGTTTTGATAAATTCAGTTGATCATTACAATAGCAGCGAAATAACGACTGACAGCTATTTGACATGAAATTAGTTGACATATTTTTGAAAGTTTGCATGGAATTTGGACGTAATTATCGCAATAAACTAATGTAATAAAGAAATGTCTCTCATTGATTTATTATTCTACAGGGTTGCCGAAAAAATAGTGTACGCACAACGTCCAAAAACCGGTTTATTTTTTGTACTCGCAGGACTTAATTACGGCTCGTCCTAGAATTTAGTCTAGTCGTCCAAAAAAAACCAGTATTTTCCAAACATGTTACGTAAATTCCTATTTTATTTACACCACTTAATATCTAACCGATTTTAATCACGGTGATTATAACAAAAAAATTTTACTTAGAAACGCAATGATGCAAAGAATGAATAAAGAGAAATCAATCAAATAAGAGTAAAAAAACAAAAAAAAAAGTGAAATAAGTCAAATTAAACAGTTAATATACAGGGTGTTTCAAAAGTCTGGAATTCAAAAATTTAGTAGAGATATAAATTGCCCGAATTTAGTAATGACATACAATGTCTTATTTCACATTTTCACGAACTTAAAATTCAAAAATATTCATTTGTTTTTGCTCCAGGCGGCCATCTTGAATTTTTTAAAAGTAAATATGATGATAGGACCATTTCCAGACTTTTGAAACACGCAGTATATCTTAAATCCAATAGGGTATTGATATAATGGAAATAATTAACACGAATATAAACATTTTTTTTACAGAAAAAAAGAATGTGTCCGGCCCTGTTTGTAAAATCTTTCGGTAGGAGGATCGTGGGCTATGTATTAGGTCGTTTATAAGAATCTGCTGAAAACGGCATTATCGATTCGATTCACATCCCTGTTTGCTTTTTGAATTTTTTTTATGTTTTCTAATCAACGTTACCAGTACGTTAACCGTTATATTAGAAAAATCCTATTTTGAAAATATAGGTCATGGCCAATATAATATGTATATATTATTTATATGTAATATAAATAAATACTACAACATTGTTTTAAGTTACGATTAACAACAACAAATAATCTTGATAGTGATCAGAAACATCCAATGAAATTGGGTTTTAGTTACATTATGTACAAATCGACATTACCTACTCCCACCTTTATGATCAGATTAACCGTAGCTTGTTATCTCAATTTATTTTCGCTGTGAATTAACGCTTTTAACTTAACCTAAAAAAAATATGCCCGGATAACCTCGTTCCTTCCGACTGGTTTATGCTCATTCTAATCAGAGCTGGAGCGTTACTAAAATGAAGTAACGCGTTAGATAAACGTTATTGTAACTTGGTTACTTCAAAAGTAACGTGTTAATAAAACAGTAACGTGTTACTAAAAACAGTAACGCGTTACTTTTCCATACCTTCTTCTTGTTCCATGTCTTTTCGTTTTTTATTATCCATCTCACCATTTATCACCGTTATTATTGCATATACAAAAACATTTTTCAAATTAAAGTTGTATGGTTGATATTAAAGGGAACTAACAGCAGCTACAAAAAAGAAAAACCTTAACGCGTTACTTTTTACAAAGTAACGTAACTACCGTTACTTTTCGCCCAGTTTAAAAAAAGTAACGAAATTACTATTAACGCGTTACATTTAGTAACGAATTAGCTATTAACGCGTTACATTTAGTAACGCGTGACTGTAAAGTAACGTTTTAGTTTCGTTACTCCCAGCTCTTCTTCTAATTAAAATAACCATTAAATTAAAATTATTAATTAATCTAATGATTAGATTGTTTACAAAAAAAACGGAAGACAAAAAAATACAATAGTTAAAATTGGTAAGTAGCGATAGATCCATCAAATATGGTTGAATGATCGAAGAAAGAGTAAACAAGAAACACAAGAAAATAATGGTTTACTAAATCAATTTTACGTTACCGTGATTTATTACTTATCGGTCCATTTATTTTATTAAATTTTATTCTGCACAAGCGTCGTGATGTAATCCGAAATGTATATATACACGGAGAAAAATAAATTTATTATTTTGTACGTTAGATATTTAAAAAGAAATCCAATTGTTACAATATAAATTTATTTATAGGAATATCAACAAGAAAATAACATATTTAGAATTATGTTTTAGTGAATTAAAATTTTAAATTATACAAGTGACACGCATATTTCGTATTCTTCTACGAGGTGACCCTTGCAACATTTTTCTAAGTTTAGTTATTATGATTTTTTTTCTATAAATTCTATAATTTTATTTCTAAAAATCTAAAAAAAATCACACATTTAGAACTTTTCAGTCTCATTTTAATATTAGAAGTAATTTAAAAATTCGACGTGCCTTCCAAAGGTTTTAGAAGATTTCGTCATTTTACATTCATTTTGCCACAATTTTTTTTAATATTTTGAACAATTCATACTTCATAGGCGTTATGCTTAATTAAAAATATTTTTTAGTTTTCTTATGCAGGATAAAACAATTTTGATACCAATAATTTACCGTTAGTTTAATATATAAACAGAAAAAAAAATTAGAAAAAAACAGAAAAAATTGGGAAAAATAGGAAAAGTAAAATCACAGGAAAGTATGGAAAAATAAAAAAACAGGGAAAAATATGGAAAAATAAAGAAAAATAGGGAAAAATAGAAAAAAGAAGAAACAAACTGGAAAAACACAGAAACAGGAAAAAATTCGGAAAATAGGAAAAAATAGAGAGAATTATGAAAAAATAGGAAAAAATTATTAAAAATGGGAAAAAATATAGGAAAAAACAGGAAAAACGAGAAAAAAAATGGAAAGAGAAAAAAATAGGAAAAACAGCAAAAAAAATAGGAAAATATATTTATTTTCCTATTTTTTCTTCGGCTTGCTCCCTTTTAGGTACTCACGTACCCATGCCTGTTTTTTAAATAACTTCATCGAAAAAATCTAGAGGTGTTAAATCGGGAAATCGTCAAACCATAAAACTAACTGGTCCTATATTTCCAATCCAGCCGATAGTAAATGTATGTAATTTTTTATTAAGTAAAAGAATAAAAATTATGTGTATTAAAGTGTGTAGAATATTTTTGTGTAACGATTAGTAAAAAGACTATTTTTATAATTTATTGTATTGAAATAATTTTTTATGAGTTTTAAATTTTAGAAACAAAGTTTATTGTTACAAAAAGGTTTGATTTTTTAAATAATTTATTAATGGTAATTGGTATATAATAATTTATTATAAATGAAAAATTGTGGAATATAAAGAGTCTCATTTTTATTTTTTTTGGGCACATCATTATTTCATTAATTATGAAAAAAAAAATTGGAAATGATATAAAAAAAAATTTTAAGTAATAATGTTAAGGGCAAGATTTTTTTTTTACTTAATCTATTAAGAAAATTTTAACTTAGGAGATAAATAAAACATGAAAAAAAAATAATAAACAGTCATGTCAGAAAAAATCTTTTAAAAAATAGAATGTCACAAGAATTTATTCAAAGTTGTTAATAAAGCATTATAAAAAAAGAAATTATGTACCAATAAAAAAAGGACAATTAAGTTTAAATAGCGAAAAAGTTTAAAATCAAACGATTAAAAGGTTTAAAAGGTTTTTTTTTTGGAAAAGATAAACGATACTGAGTAATATGATGGAGATAGTTTAAAATAAAGTAATGTTAAAAGCAGCAATTTAAGGATTTTGAAGAAGGAAGATAGGATGAGGATTGAAGAAATAAATAAACGAAGCTGGTCTGAAGGAAGAGTGATACAAGATTTGGTGAGTCTAAAGAAAATGAAGTGGACCAGATTTAAAATTTATTTTTATATTTGTTCTTTTGTCAGGTTTATTAATTTTTTATTTTTTTTATAGAACCCACCCCAAAGGTGAGATTTTTTTTTCTGTATGAGATATAAATTCATAAAAGGGACATATGTCTTGTCTAAGATGATCAGTCCTGGATATGTTATATATTTTTTGGCAATTTGAAAATTAAATTAATCGCAATTTGAAAATTAAATTAATCAAGTAAGAAAGAAAAAAATAATTTTGATAGATTTGTCAATTTTTTAATAATAATTTGGATCTTTATGAATAATTCTTTAATTATCACGGGAAAGACATAGAGATATATTTGAAAATTTATTTTGGGTATGAAGAATAAGAAATGTTATGGATTGCTATAATATAAAAATAAACAAAATAATTTAATTAAAGGAACAAGACAATATTATTTAATAAAATATAAAAAAAATTACTAGGAGAAGATCTAAGACACAATAAATTAAATTCCATAGAACGAGTATTCAGAAGAGGGGTGAGAAAAAGACTAGAAGATGAGACAGAAAAAGACTGACATAAAGGTGATAGAAAAAACATCGAAGAAAGTGATGAAGAGACAAGAAACATTAAAATTAAATCCAATATGTTATCCATAATCTCACCGATGAATAAATGAAAATCAAAGTCTAGTACCACAAGTATTTATTAAAGTTGGAAGAGGCAACTAGTTTCGGCATACTAATGCCATTATCAGGCCAAAAAATTTTAACATTGATAGAAAATACTTAATTAAAATTTTATATAAAAATTGGTTAACTAACAAGGCGCAGTTGACAAGTTTATAAAATTAAATAAACATTAAAATGTGGTACAAAATAGTGGTAACAATAATTAAAGTGGGAAAGACAAAATTGGTTAAGTATTTTTTATCAATGTTAAAAATTTTTGTCCTGATGAAGGCATTAGTATGCCGAAACTAGTTGCCTCTTCGAACTTTAATAAATACTTGTGGTACTAGACTTTGATTTTCATTTATTCAACATTAAAATTAATTAAATTGTATTTTTTTTCTTAAAATTTTTAAATTAATTATAAAGTGGACTTGAGAATCCTACATAGGAAAGACATCTGGTGGACAATATTTACGAGTTTTTTTTGGCAATTTTCTTGTATAAGAATATTAAGATCTCTTTAAATCTAAATGGCTAACTGCCAAGCCTTGTTGAAAAAGATTTAAATCAAGTAAAATAATAGTCGTTTGTTTAAAAAATAAGTTAATTATGTTTTTTTTTGGGGGAATCGAAATTTAGAATCTTTCTGCTTACGTACGGTTGAATTTCGAGACCAAGATTTGTCTTTCGTTACTATTTGATTTTCCTACCTATGTCGAATCTAAAGTAAAGTAATTTAATATATTAATAATAAATTATCGTGTTTTTAATCATTTTCACGTTGTTAATAATTGTTCATATTTTAAATGTATTCACTCTGTATTCAGTGAGGTCGGGGTAAATTAGGTTTAGATTTTCGACTAGGCCATTACTATCTGTATATTTCAGTGCTCCCACGTACGGTTCAGAATTACCAAAAGTATTTTTCAAGAAGTCACAAAGGTTTCAGTTAATGTACTTTCTTTTTGTCCCTTTCAGAACCACTGTGGAAACTGAATGGGTGACAGAGGGAGGCATAAGATCAGGCATGCTAAGTTATCTTCTGTTTCTGTAGATAAATTGGGGTTCATTTTATAAATGGTTTTCTCTCTCCAATAATTTAATTAGAAATAGAAATTTTAGTCAATAATAATAGTAATTAACTTTAGTAGCTAAAATTAGTGATAAAGGTGTAGTTATTTTACCGTAAGGGTTCTCGTTGTCTATAATAGCTACTTTAAGATGGATTGAAGTAGCATCTTTGTAGCTTGTCCCAGGTAGAACTTTAGGGTCCGGCATGATTTTTGTCCCTATTCGGGATGATTCCTTGGATGAAGTACCCGATCGCAGCCTTTTCTTTTGCGTGGTTGCGTCATGTTCCTGGCCTCTTTTGGAAGCAAAACTAGCGCCGCTGCTCAAGGATTTGATAGGATGGGCCGCTTGTGCTGGGCTTAGAGGTGGGCGTCTAATGGTAGCCCATGGTTCGCCCACCTTCTTCGCTTTGCTTCGGCAGCGGGATGTTCGATACATCAGAAATAATCGATACGTATCGGAAAGCAATGTATCGATTCACAAATGTATCGTATTAAAAAGTATCGATAAACGAAATATCGATTGTTTCGATACTTTTACGTGTTGCGTTTTCATAGTTTACAATTTAAGTTTAGCGGTTAATAATAAATGTTTTATTGATTTTAAAAATAAAACAACATAAAAAAAAACATTTTCGTAAAAAATAACATAGGTCATTTTTGGATGTTTCCTTTCTAAATGTTTTATTAAATTGGTTGTAGTTCCAGTGGATTTAATGTCATTATTACAAACTACACATTTCTCCAAATTTTGTTTTTATAAAGAAATTCCATACATTGTTGTGCTTGGCTTTTTTTTTCGTCGCATTTCTTAATCGAATCACAAATAAATCACAACATACTGTTAATTTGTATCGTCGAATTTGTCACTAAATTAAATAAAAATGTTACACTTTTACACAGAGTGATTTTTTGGAGGATTACCAGTTACTTCATCATTCCTACACTGTGCCATTTCTTATGTAATTTCGAACGAAAACACATGTCGTTTATTTACTCATCAGAAAACTGTAAAAGTAAAATGTATTGCGTGTTGCCTAATAGTAGGATCGATACGATTTTTCAGGAAATGTATCGATACACGGTATTGGTACTGACCAAAATATCGATACAAAATATCGAATATCGTCAGAAAATGTATCGATACTCCAAGGTATCGATATGTATCGAACATCGGCACCACAAACTTTTCTGCCTCTGTGGTGCCTGGTTGTTTGAGGCGGACTGCGTTGTCTCTAATGTTGGAAGTGGATTTTGGTATCCAACCTCAGGTATTAGAGGTGGAGATTGCCCTCCAGCCTCAGTTGGCTTTTCCCACGAGTAGCTAGGAAAATAAAGGTCCGCCCGACCAGAGCTGCGCTTGATCGGGTAAGGCTTAATTACAAGGGAGTGTCTCCAGGTGCTCCCAAAGGAACGTTAGCAACCGCATTTTAAGTCTTGTGGCCACTCAGCTGTCGGCACGTTGCCAACTTGGGCTCTGTTGGAGTGTCATTTTGTTATTTAATAGCGCTGTTCGTTGAAAACTAAAAAGTAATGGGCAACCTACAACCAACCCCCCCAATATAAATTGTGGTTAAATTTTGATATAAATTTTATTATAATTTTACAATATTTAATAAAAATTTGGGAATTTTTTGATGTTATAAAAAATCCCCGGATTTTGCGATATTTTGGTGCCTTCCAAAATAACGGTAACTGATTCCGTGGTATTTTTTTAGATTCAAATTATCGATCTTCTTATTTTAGTTTTAAATAAATTTAACATTTTATAAGATCAAGGAGCATAAAGAACGAAATATTATTTTGCATCAACATTATCAGAGTCTGGAATGTTAGAATGTGAAAGACATTTTTTTGTTAAAGATTAGGTTTTGGTTTATGCGTATAACAGTCATTTCCCCGAGGACTAGAACTAACTCTTTGTCAAGCTCCACTTCATTCAATATATTTGACGAAAAATGAACCCAATTCGTAATGTTAGGGACGCCGCTGGAGTTAGAGAACACCTCATCTTTTCCGCACCCTCGCAAATATATCTCGAAGAAACGTTTCTTATCTGACGGCGCGGATGTAATGCGGCATTCCGGGGGATAATACAATAATATCAAGGCAGCCAAGGCAGAAAACCGGAGGGTGATACGGTAAAATCTCTTCTGAAAGACAGATTTATTTTCTCGTAACGAGCACGTAAAACAACTGACAATACGAACACATCAGAGAATAAACATAAAATGATATTAGTAGAATTATATTTAATTACAAAATAAATAATCTACTAGATTTTTTTTATTAAAAAAAAAAAAATGGTAACAAGCGAGAAATTTAATTCTTAAATTTTGTGGCAAACGTTGATTGGGGATTATCTTTATGATTAACAGTGTCCCAAAACACCCCTCTTTGTATTTAAATTATTCAAACGCACAACCCTTTGAACCTCTAACCCTACGTTAATTAGAATGAGTCTAACGCATTCTGGAGGCTTAAAATTGTCACTTCATTAGTGAATTGGAATTTAATAAAACTACTGACGGTTCATTTCCAACGTTGGGGTTTAACTTTTTGTGGATCTACGGATCTGCTAAATGCGGTTCTATATTTTACATTTTTTCATATTTTAATTTTTTTAATATTTATAGATATACAAAAAATTTTTTTTGTGAATAAATTGATTTTAAAATCTTTTGCTTTTTTTAAAAGGATCCTGTATATTTTTTAAGGCACTTAAATAACCCAGGTCTGCGACATAAAAATTGTCTTAAATATAATAAGTGATTTCTATAGTATTTTTAGCGCTAATTACGGAAAATAGTGAACCAATTCCAACATGTTTAGTTGGTGGTGAGGTTTTCCGAGTTTTCCTACACCTATAACCAAATGGCGCCATCAATCCTCAGTAAGTCGCCTGGAGAGCCACGGCAAATAATAAAATAATAGCTGTCCCTTCCCCGCACAAACTATTTACTTCTGGGGTTCACTCGTAAGGGGGTGAAATGTAGGGCAAGTATTATTATTATTATTATTATTATTAGTTCTGGCTATCTACCGTGTTGCAAGGTGGTAAAACTTTTAAGTACTACAAACTCGATAAAAATGTACTAAATTTTACCTCAGCGTACCACTTTTTAATATCCCATTCCATATGAAGAAAAACCTCATTATTTTGATATATATTTACTGTGCCGAAGAAACTGCCCAATGAATGATTGTTTGCTGAATGAGAACTTTCATTTATTAGTCAATTAGAAAAAAGTAGTCGAATCTCAAATATAATGTCCTTAAGCAACTTTCAGTTCTTTCGCTAAATGCGCCAAATAGAAACAAAAGTCAAATAAGTTGAGAGAGACAGAGAACTTTCAGTTCATTTAGTTTCAAGCTCAACCGGTAGAGGAACCCGTGACGTCTGATTTACTTTGTCGACACTATAGAGAATCTAAATTGAGAGTAACATTTCTAGTACAAATTTTTGGAAGCATGCTTCTCTCTTTTGATAGCCATTTTTTATTGCACCCCGAAACAGAAAGGAGTACTTTTTGACGATCAAGAGTAACACATGTGATACTATAGTATCAGTCTGGCAACACTGGCTACTATTAAAGCGAAATTGTCTTCATCATTTTTAAAAGCCCGCGCGTGGTGTCATCTTCCTGACTGTCTGTGGAGTTAAAAATGTTCAGAGGGTGAGTCTTGTAGATCCTAAAAGGGTATTACTCCAACCAAAAGAAGAATGTTTTAGGTATATTTGTTAGCAAATTCTTGGTTTATAAGGGATCTAAACATTGACAAAAAAATGGTTACAAGAGAAAAAACAGCATGGTTATCCTTCAAACTAGTTGTTGTAACCAATTTTCTGATGGGAAACAAAAAAGACTCGAACACTACAACGTAATTGTCGCTGACATGCTAGACAACTTCAAAGCTGGGTTGTAATATGAGCATAAAAGTCAATTTTGTCCCCTCACACCTTTACTACTACTTCCCTTCAAATTTTCGGGCTGTCAGTGAAGAGCAGGGTGAAAGGTTCCATCAAGACATAAAGGAAATAGATTGCAGGTACCAAGGAAGATGGAATGTAATAAATAAAATGGATTGAAGGTTTAAAGGAAGATGGAATGTCATAAAGGAAATGGATTGAAGGTACCATGGAAGATGGAATGTAAACAAGATAGCGGATTAGTGCTGAATGTTAAAAGGAACGATTCTCAACGTGGAAGACCCCTAAAAAGAAGTACTCTTACCTGTGTAATAAAATTTAGAACCATAAAAACAAATGTAAAATTTGCATTAAATTTATTTTTAACCAAAGCAAAGAATACATATATACCAAGAAGCGAAGGCCGGCGAAATTTCTTTGATGTTGGAAGGGCAAACATTTTTGTGACAGGTAACGGATAACTAATATAACAGCTAAGTTCGGCTTCGTTACTCTTTTCACTCGTTTTACTCCGCTCTTTATCTATCCGTTCGGGTTCTGACAAAAATTCATTTAAATTCATTTTATAAATATGTTTAGCAATATTTACAATAAAATAACATAAAATAAAGCAAATGAACAAACAATCCGCATCAAAAATATAGCACCTTTAAACAGAATTGACATTGACGTATAACTAATATAATTCGCGCATGCGCGTACAAATTTCGGTACAAAAAATTTGTAGGATTCTAAATATTTTCAAGGTCAATAAAAAAACATAGATGGTGTATTATTAAAAGTTTAGTAAATCAAGTATTTTAAAAGGTTCTTGAATATTTTAAAAGGTTTTTGAAGGCATCAGAAAGTTTTCAAACAAATTTGTAGATTTTTAAAAAAATTAACTTTAAGATACATAAATAACGGTTTTAAGTTTATTGGACAAAGACAGTTCTTAAATATTTTAGAATTTCTTTGAATTTTTAATATTTTAAGTTTTTAAAATGATTTAGAATATTGTTGATTCTTTTAGATTCTTGAATATTTTCTTTAGGTTTATAGGATTCTGAATATTTCGAAAAAAATTTAAATCACACAGTAAAAATCTTACTGTTTATTTTGAATATATTATTACATTTTAATTTCGTTCCAAGTTGTAGCGGGCCTTAGAAAAAAGAAAAAACTAATTCTTAGTGGGTTAACAGCTTGTTTACTAGCAAATTAGATTTGGAAGATGATTTTTGTCGAAGAACCACTCAGTTGTTTGCAGACCTGAGACTGCACAAATAAATAAATAAACTTAATTTTGATTTATTTTTCCATATCAAAACTTTTATCATTACAATTATACAATTACATATTTTGATCAAATTTATTTGATCCAACAGATTTCACTTTGGTTTAATTGCACTAGACGTGTTTAATCACTGAACAGCATAACATTATTAAAGGAATACTTCTACATCTTTTTCAAACCTTAGAAAAGTTACATTATGGGTGCATTCATCACATTTAATTTTAAAAATACCGGCATCTTTCGCGGCATTTTAATTAACGTACAGAATATTTTTCTCTATACAGAGAACATCTTTTATCGAGACATTATGATGAACTGATGGGTGCAGCCGGTCCAGTGTTACCGTTTTTAATTAACAGTATCAGTATTCTACCAACATTTCACTAATAAACTATCAAAATCTACTAAACCTGAAACTAAAGTCTACTAAAAATCTGCCGTTACCTGCATCTAGCGGAAATTTTATGAAATACTTAATTCGTATCTGTTATAAATAAGTTACTATCGCTACCGCCAGAGTTGAAAGAACAAAGAAAATGTTTATTCAAATAAAAAAAAGAAACATATTATGTGAAAAAAAATCTTGCGTAACATGCCAGAAATAGGTTTAAAACTGGTACGCTTTCCCAATTCTGATATTCCCTCTTAGATATGCAAAATGGATGATACATTTGTTGTTTTTAATTAATTTCTCAAGTCAGTTTTTATAAGATTAACATAGGTAAAAACGCGTTCGCAAGAAGCATTCGATAGTGGTAAACACATTATATTTTTTGCAAATTAAATCCTACTTAAATTCATTGTTAACAATTGTTATTCCCCAAAAAATTTTCTACGGTTATGGTACCGCCACTTGTAGATCAGGAACACATTAAATTTTGAATCCCAACTTCCAGTTTTAGTTTACTGTATTCTTCGTCTAGAGTTTGAAATAACTCGCGAAATAACACTGTTATTTATTTAGTGTGATTTACAAATACAAAATTTGTAGTACGACATCTATTGGAAAAAATCGAACTTACCGTAATAACTGCAGCAGTTGTCTAAGTATAATTATTCGAGAGAGTTCAATACTGTTCCAATAGATGTCGCATAGACTAATAACTTAAATATACCATATAGATAGCGATAAAATATAGTTGTAAATTCAAAACCACAAAATCTACTGAAATCTACTAAAATTCTACTAAACACCCTCATTTTTCTTAAAAATCTACCAATTTAGTAGGAAATCTACTGAAAACGGTAACTATGAGCCGGTCGTATATGTGAAGTACCACTACTCAACTACGTAACTTAATTGGACTGGTTAAATAAGAGTGATGTGTTGGTGTTAAGAGGCTGCATTTGGGTAAATATCGTTAGATGAATAATTTTGATAATAATATTTTGAAACAAAAGAGAATACTTTTAAAAGACAAAATATGTCTGCTAATGTAATCTTGGATTTTTCTAGAAGGTATGCAGTGACGTAGAAGATGTGCATGTCTAGACAAGTAGAAATGTATTGAATTATATTTTTATGTTAACACATGAAACTAAGATAATAAAATATGAAGATTATTTCTGGTTAAATTGAATCAAATTTAAACAAAGTCTATTTATTTAAACTGTTCATGTACAATTTCTTGAGGTAAGTAAGAGTCATAGCTTCATTATTTAAAAAAATTGTTATTTCTCTTAAAAAGAAGAAAGACTATTTGTGTAAACTGTAAATAAATAATAATTAACCAAGTACAGTTGATTGAGGTATAACAGGCCTTAATTTTTTTTTTAATTTATACCTTTTTTGATATATTATGAAGGCTTTGGGTGGATTTTAGTACTATACGCCGACCGCAAGACTCTCCAGTTGAAACTTTTTGGTCGAGTTGAAATAAAATATCTCCCTCAGGGTTAAAGTAAATCCCCTAAAGGGAAATATTTAAGCTTTAATTAATTACATTAGCAATGACGAACAATCGATTTCTCGATTTTCCCTAAGGGATCCGATGTAGACAAACCTTAATTGTGTTGTTTTTAACACGTTTTGTGAATGTGAATAAAGCGAATAATGTGTTTTTAGGAAATAAATATAGTTTATAAAGAAGCAAAAAAATTGCATAAATAAATTTGCGAATATACTATTTTATTGTTGCCTTATTCATAAGATAAATTCGCTGATATAGTAAACCATTACAAATATGGATGGACAAAACTTTACCTAAATTGCTTTAGCAGTTACACACATACTCGTATACACACATACACGATCATAACTTTGATCGAAATAGCGATGCGGTCGGCACAATTTATGTGGCCGTTAATTAAACCTTCAAAATGTTTACAACTGACGATAATAAAACGGCTGAACTCGGTAAATGGCAGTTTATGCCGACCATAGCCCATAAAATACCAACTATCGACTAATGAGTGTAACTTTAATGTCCGGTATGTTACTTGGACAAAGGCGTACGGAATTATTTTAAAACAGGAAACTAGCTCTCCAGATTTATGAAAATTAGTATTAAATTGTCCATTTTTCTTCAGCTTTTACTTATATAGTTCTGACCAATTTTTTTGAACTTTCGCTTGAATTTTCCTTTGTTTCTAATAGCACCTGAGACAACTTACGTCTATTTGATTCAATTTAACAAGAAACAATCTTCATATTTTCATATCTTTTATTCAATTCATTGTCCAGCGATGCATATCTCCTACGTCACTGCTTACCTTCTAGAATAATCCAAGATTACATTAGCAGACAGATTTCGTTTCTTGTTAAAACTATTATCTTTTTCGCTCTCATAGCTGCTTCAAATAGTATTTATCAATTCATACAATAAAAACCCGATTGGCTTTCAAAAGTACTTGAGAGAAATATTTCCACATATTTTTAGCCAATCAGAAATAGAAAACCAACGTTATGTCTGGCTAAGCAATCACAAACGACCGCGCCAATCTATGGCACTGTTTTATAAACACTCATAGTGAGCAGTCACATCAGCAACATATCTAACTATGCTCTGCTATGGTATTTTTAGTATTTTTAAATAAGTAAATTTTCCCAGCTTTAACTAATGTAAATATAAATAATATGTAGTGAAAAGTATCAGTGCGTTTTTTAATCTACAAATTGGTGCAGTTTAAAGTGAATACGCCAGTGTCAGCTTTAATATAAAAAAATGTGTCTGGTTAATAATATGTACCATATGTACCTGTAATTGATCCTTTTCTTATGAAATAAAACAGGGATCTGGTCCTTCGAAAGCCAATATTATCAGTTCCCGTCAAATCCATGGTTTCTGAACCGTCAGAAATTTCACCTTTTTCTTGCATTAATTTTGCTAATTTGTCATTCGACAAGGAACAGACGTGTAGTGTTAAAAATAAAGATAATTAAATTGAAATTAGACGAATTTTAATTTTTGGATTTCAATTACATAAGTCCGGTCCAAAACATTATTTAATTCGTAACATTCCGTAAAGCTAAAATCTTTATTTTTTTACTTTACACATGTTTATTAAAGAACGATTTGAAATCAAAAGTTATTCTTAATTTTTTAATATGATCGAAACACTGAAGAACAAACTTGGAATTGTTCAGTACATTATTGGTAAAAAGTATATAACTGCATTTAGTTATAATTAAAAATAAAATTAGTAGATATACTAAGCAGCTCCGACATTAGGTATCGGGAATTCGATGTAAGAGAGATAATGTATATATTATATATTATTATTGGTCCAAATTGAAATCTGAAAACGGCGCAATTTTTAAAATGTGACGTAAAATAAATGCATAAGCAACGCCAAAAAGGCACTAGATTAGTAGATACCAGAGGATGATGACAGGACAGAAGGGTCTGCCGGCTTCTGAAGACTGGTTCTGATGCGTCTGGTCTAGTCCTCAGCTCTGTCAGACCCTTCTGCCCAATCGGCATTCTCTGGTATCTACTATTCTAGTGCCTTTTTGGCGTTCTTTCTGCGCATTTTTTTTTCATTATGTATTTATTCTACGTCACATTTTAAATATAGCGCCGTTTTCAGATTTCAATTTGGACCAATAATAACGGAGATAGGTACGTTCTCTCTCTAACACATTGAATTCCCTATACCTAATATTGGAATTGCTTAGTATATCTACTAAAATTGTTTTTCTGACCATAATCAATCCAGAATTTTGGAAACAAATTTAGTGGATTTAAAGAAACTGTAAAATGTCATTTATGTATAATTTGGATGTGTTCAAGAACAGATGAGGTTTATTATTTAATTCTACCACTACAAATAACAAATTCAAAAAAAGCGCCATTACCGGATGTGATTTCTTGTCGATCCATAAAATAGATGATTATCGTATACATCAATCACATTTGGTAAAAATCCACTTTTTTAGTTTTTGTCAGTACACTGCACAAAGCTGATAAAACCGTCCAAAACTATCCAATACTTAAATTTTTATCAAAAATTTTAAGAATTTTGATAAAAAAATCCAAGGATTATAATGAATTTGATAAAGCTTTTAGAAAAAAATCCTACGCCAATGCACCTGTAAAACATAATATGCGAATCTAATATGTTTTTTCTCAATCGGTTTCTTACCTACCCTCATACATATGCGAGGTAAATAAGCAAAATTAAAATTGCTACAACTTTTGTCAGACAGTGGAATGTCATTCGTCTCCTAAAAAAGTAAGAATTTCCCATTCTTATCTGTCAGAATCAACATGTCTGCATTCTCGTGGTACACGAGATCGAGATTATCTTACGCTGGGGGAATACGAAGTAGGTTATATTGGATCACTGTTTAAAATTGACAGAAGGGACAGGGTTATAAATAGTACAGAGTTATAAAAAAATAAATGGTAAACAATTTTGTATTCAGGAAATAATACATTTTTTGCGATGTTTTTTTAATTCGTTTTTAATGTCCATTAAAAACACTATTAGTGGATTTGTAGCTCGGGGTAGGCAATTTCAAAAGCAGATATTGCCAATATTTTCAGCGACACGACCGTTATAGTCCTTTCAAAATAAATTGTAAAATGCTGGTGTCTTTTCTGAACAAACTTTATTCAGAGACGTTAATGGTGGTTCTTATTTTCTTATGTAAACGTATTTATTACAAGAATATTATAATAAATACGTTTACACAAAAAAATAAGAACCACCATTTATTAATCTCAGTATATTTATTAAAGACACCAGTATTTTATAGTCGACATAGTATAAATTGATTTTGAAAAGACTATAATCTTTGTTATTTTTAAAAAATAAACGTCGTTATTTTAAAATATTGTTTTTATTCAACGAATTTTAATATCCCAGGCGTGGTCGCCTATGTTTACAAATAGTTAAAAACAAATACTAAAGCGGCAGTTTCACATAACAGGTTTGTTCCAGCAGCGTGTTATAACCATGTTTTGATCTCAATAAGTAAACGTGAAAGATAGAAATAATAATTATCTCCAGATCAGTTGCAAATTAGAGAAGGAAAAATCCAACTTTTGTAATACAACAAATAAATATACGAAATATTTTCAAAATTGTAAATATTTAAATACGTATATAGTGCTTTGTAAAATAGAAAATATTTAAACATGTAGTAGGTTTTTGTCTAGTGTAAATATAGTAAATAATTTAGTGTAATAATTAATTTTAGAATTTTTTTTAAGTCATAAAACATGTCAAAAATAAAAAAAATTGTATTATTACAGTAGTTTTAGTCTGTTGTACATATTTCTGTTCTATCTATATAGGCATATTAAAATTTTATTGTAATTCGACAAGTTTGATAATTTTTTTTGATAATTTAATTTACTTTTTCGTATTTAACTATGTCGACTTTTACTTGATGAAAATCCATTTTGTGACATATTTCGTTATACAATAACTTCTCTTGTCTGATGAATAATAATTTTTATTTTTTTGGTGAAAAACAATAAACGTTGTTTTATTTATTTAAATAATATATTTCTGTATTATCGTATGCATAAATAAGTGATTTTTTAATAATAATTTCAAACTAACTAGTGTTTTTCTGAAGTTTCGTTAAATATTGTTTGCAGCATTTTATAATTTTAAACAAAATGAAATTTATAAATTTAAAGATTTAAATGTTGTATGCTTCATGCGTCTTCACGAAGTTCAGATTTTTAGTATAAAAATAAGCGTCGATATCTCTCAATAGAGAAATGTGCCATTTCGAATAGGGACTAATTTCAATCATATTTTTTCAAACATGTTATGTTTTTTATTTTTTTTTAATTTTAAATTCTAGTTTTTAAAATTTTTTCATAAACCCCTCCCACGAAAAACACATTTGGCCACGTGGTAGGAAAATTAGTTTGTATGTTTCTTTTAAATGGTTCCTGAAGGTAAACGACGCATGATACAACATTTTCGATTCAGAAACGATAGAAGAATGTCACCACGTGTATCTTATCCACTAATTTGTACACACCCTGTATAAAAGTGAATTCTGTAAATTTAAACCAAAAAAGAGCTGTCACAAAAGAAGTCTTGCAGAAGCAGAAATTTATTGAAAATAAAATAGAGGACTATAGGTTAGGTAGAATAAGTAGAAAAATGTTTGTTAAGTGCGTATCATATAAATTTAATGAATGAATTAAGTAATGGTATTTATTTTTTGATGTTACTAAATATATAGCTTAAATAAAATATTTTTTTAAATTAAACTGACTTGTAGTATTTAAAAATTATTTAAGAAATTAAGAACTATAAATATTAAATAATAAAATTCCATAATTTGGAAGAATATAAATTTGTGCAGTTCAGGTGAGGGATTATAGATACCTGTGAAATAAAATTGACCCTTCTTAATTTTTGTGCAATTCGAGTGCGCCCAACGAGATAGATATTTACCTACACCATGTGTAAAAGTAGACCACTTGTATAAAGATGCCATACGCCAATATCCGATATCCTATGATCCTATGTTGGCTGATCTAGAACTAGCCTATTATTACCACTGATACTTTCTTCTTATAGAGTCCTACAACGTTTGTATTGGATACGAAGATTCCTTGATTTTTACTCTTTATCATTAACACATTTTTTATTTTAATCTTACTTCGTTCCTTCTATTTCTGATGTTATTATACTTTTCTATTAGAAACAAATTAAGTTTATACTTGCTAATTGTGTGGGTCTCGTCGACCCACAAATACGAAACGACCAACGCAACGTCCAAATACGTCTCTTAAAGTGTCAGGTGCTATTAATTGTTACTTATACCACTGTACATATACTCTCACTGTTGTACACCTTGTACGGCACCCTCAAACACCGAACACCGTAACATCGACCAAACCAACCGTCAACCAAACGCTAATTAAAGCATAATTAACGGGCAGATGTGGTTCGGCGTTAATTTGAAACCACTTTAGATATATAACGCGCTCGTAATCGTCGTATAGGTTGTATTGATATCGATAAGCGATATTTTATCTAGTACGGGAAGCAATTATTTTAATGTACCGACGTATTATTGCTAATATATTATTTAAGTTGAGTAATTATAAAATTAAAAATGTCTAATTACTTCTGGATACAATTATTTGACAAGAGTCAAAAAAATTAATGTCCTATTTTATATATTTTTCATATTTGTGTATCTAAATATTATTTCATTTATTTTTCCTTTTGTGTTTTTTATCAAATTATAAATAACTGTGATAAAGATAGGCTTGGGCTTTTCTGAGTACACACTTCTGTAACGCTCTTTCCGTCGCCACGCAGGTCCAGGTTTCGGATTGTCTCGAGTGCCACCTTCGATTTCTAGTGTGTAGGCCACTTGATCAGGGAAGCATCAGTAAAGATAAAATAATACAGTGGTTGTTACGGTATCGACTAATGACTTGGCGGCCATAAGGGCGGGCTTTACTTGCCCTACTGGGTTGAATACCTCGATATTCGCTGTTGGGATGTTAAAGTAGAAGAAAAAGTTATATAAAATTTTTACCCGATAATCGTCGGCGTCTGTAGAACAATGCTCGGCGGTTGGTTTTTATCATCAGCTCGTTAGGGCGGCTGGATATGAACTGGTTCTGCTACTCGTCAACAGGGTTGTTCACGCTGAACTTTTGATTGTGCTGAAGTTGACAAAATATTGCCAAATTGTGCCACTCAACTTGATCACGTTTTCATCGCTATCGTCATAAAATAGCAGATTCCATTCGATTGTAATAACTTGAATTTTTTGTTCGACCCACAGATGGCGCGATTTCAAACATTTTGTTACGTTTTTTGTGCCACCCTGTAATTTCATTATTCCTTTGCTCGGAATATCTGATTTCAGCTCGCTTCATATCCCTTCTCTAGCTCTCCCTATCTTTTAGGTATTATTATAAAATGTCTTTCCCATGTTACCAACTCTCTCTCTCTCTCTCTCTATTTGCCTCTACAGTCAAAATAATTGACTTGCTACAAATTTAAAATTGTCTTTCTTTCCCTCGTTATATATGGGTTTTTCTTGGACTATGTTTTTTCTTGTACTACGTTTTTTCCTGAACCACGTTTTTTTTGACCAAGCGTTTTCTCTTTGAAACAAGTTTTGTTTTTTCCTTTGGACCACAATAGTTCTTTTTCTTTGGACTACACTATTTTTTTTTTGGAGCAAATCTTCTGGCTACAAGTTTCCGTTGGAGAAGAAAGAAAAGAAAAACCTCAAGACTAATTAAGAATAAATTAGTTTCTAGTCAAACTCGAATCAATAAATATATTTAATAACAAAACAAGCAAATATTTTATAAAAAACATTGAGCCCAAAAGAAATAAAACTTATTAAACTCATTGCAGGCCAAAAATGTCAGACAAAAACAAGCACTATTTCGTTCTTTTCAATAGTGCGTGCTCTGGTGCCACTCCATAGATGAAAGTGCCACTTTTGGCACAATTGTGCTACATTGAACAACCCTGCTCGTCAAGCGTGCACTGGCTTGCAGTCGACTAAGCTTGGCTTCACTCCTTCAACTCGACTTCTCACTAAAAGTCACTTAACCGGTACTGGAACTGGATCTGGATCTCGGCTCGAACTGATGAGAGTGAATTGAATCGTAGTATAAGGTGCTTACCTGCGTGTGCGAAGGCCGTACGCGACTGTTTCCATCTGTCGAGCAGAGGTTTAATTAATTGTAATCCGTTGAGGGCGCAATGTTATTAATATATTTTAATTCTCAAATATTAAGAAAAGAATATCGGTAATTAAATAACTTCGTTACACCTCTTATCTGTTAGCTTTTCTATATTATTGTTCATATTATAGCTTGAATTTACTTTCCTTAGCTTCTTGTAGTAATCTGAACAGTTCTGGAATGTTCTAAAAACTTTTGGAACATTCTTAAAATATTTGAAAATATCTTTTAAACTTTCTAAATATTTATAAAGACTTGACAAATAATCTGAATAGTTCTGGAAATTTCTAAAAACTTTAGGAACATTCTTAAAATATTTGAAAATATCTTTAAAACTTTCTAAATATTTCTGAAGTTGACAAATAATCTAAATCGTTCTGAAAAGTTATAAAAACTTTAGGAACATTCTTAAAATATTTGAAAATATCTTTAAAACTGTCTAAATATTTCTAAAGACTTGACAAATAATCTGAATAGTTCTGGAAATTTCTAAAAACTTTAGGAACATTCTTAAATATATGAAAATATCTTTAAAAATTTCTAAATATTTCTGAATAGTTGACAAATACTCTGAATCATTCTGGAAAGTTCTAAAAACTAGGAACATTCTTAAAATATTTGAAAATATCTTTAAAACTTTCTAAATATTTCTAAAAACTTGACAAATAATCTGAACAGGTCAGGAAAGTTCTAAAAACTTTTGGAGCATTCTTAAAATATTTGAAAATATCTTTAAAACTTTCTAAATATTTATAAAGACTTGACAAATAATCTGAATAGTTCTGGAAATTTCTAAAAACTTTAGGAACATTCTTAAATATATGAAAATATGAAAATATCTTTAAAACTTTCTAAATATTTCTGAATAGTTGACAAATACTCTGAATCATTCTGGAAATTTCTAAAAATTATTAACATTCTTAAAATATTTGAAAATATCTTTAAAACTTTCTAACTATTTATAAAAACTTGACAAATAATCCGAATAGTTCTGGAAATTTCTAAAAACTTTAGGAACATTCTTAAAATATTTGAAAATATCTTGAAAACTTTCTAAATATTTCTGAATAGTTGACAAATACTCTGAATCGTTCTGGAAAGTTCTAAAAACTTTACGAACATTCTTAAAATATTTGAAGATATCTTTAAAACTTTCTAAATATTTATAAAGACTTGACAAATAATCTGAATAGTTCTGGAAATTTCTAAAAACTTTAGGAACATTCTCAAAATATTTGAAAATATCTTTTAAACTTTCTAAATATTTATAAAGAGTTGACAAATAATATGAACAGTTTTGGAAAGTTCTGAAAACTTTAGAAACATTCTTAAAATATCTTTAAAACTTTCTAAAATATTTCTAAAAACTTAACAGTTCTGGAAAGTTCTAAAAACTTTAGGAACACTCTAAAAAAATTTGGAGATATCTGCTCGTTATACATGCTGCACTAACGTTCGATAATTCTTGAATATAATTTGATTCCGATTTGTGATCGATCACCCAATAATTATTATATTGTTTTCTTTTGGGAATTTGAATAAATTGAACATATATTTCAAACCTTCCCGCGGTACTCATCGCGCTCGCTCCCCTCGACCCCAAAAAAAAACCACTGCGGAGGATTAACAAGCTAGTACTCAGTACTCAACAGAAAAAATAAGAATGATGGTCGTTACGTACACGCCAACCTGTAACAATGTTCTGTAAAATTTCCTCTGTTCCTAAAAAATGTGTTTTTGTTGATGCTTTATTTGTGGAATAATAAACGAGTTTGTGCAACAATTAACCAATTTTATTAATGGTATAGTACCAGAAAAGGATGTTTTTTACAACCTCAAAAAATAAAGAATTCGTGCCTGGTGCGGTGGCCAGAAACCCAAACTAGAGCTTCTCCAATATTGGATAAAAAACGTTAAAAGTACGATTATTCCAATCGTATGATTACTTATATACAATAAGTTGATATAATAGAGGTTTTTGTATGTAATATAGAGATTGTTTATAAATCAATAAATAATACATTTATATTTCATCCGTAACTGATTGAGATCATAAAAATCTGGTTAAACCAGTTTTATTTCTTTATCAAACACCCTTAAATTTTTTACACGATAAATCAAGACAAAAAACACAGGCAAAAACGAGTTAAACACACACTCAAGACACACACAACTGAAACTCGTTTTTCACAATAAGAACAGGAATGACTTTAGGAGAATATTTACTATTATGATATTTCAATTTTTTTTACATCTTTATGAATAAAAGATCCGCTTCGAAACTGAATTATTTCGATACGATGTGTTAGGAATTTGAGCAGATAAGGAGAATCAGATGAAAGATTATAGTGGAATAAAACCACTAACAACTTTTTTGACGTTTAAAAAAATGGGGTTGACTTTACTCAAAGGGTTAAAGGTTATTTATTATAAATTACCCACCTCTTATCATAGTTATTGAAAAATGTTTGTTTGGTTATAACTGAATTTTGTTAAAATGTTATGAACAGTACCGTGTAAATTTAAGCGAATTAATATATTTTTTAAATAGGATACCCTGTATATCTTTTTTTTATTTTTCTGGATCATCAAAAATAATTTTTTCAAACTTTGAAAAAAAATTCTAAGGTCGCTGAAACCGTGATGCAGCGTTTCAGGACTTCGGCCCATCGGGTACCGGGATGGCTAATGCGATCCTGACCAAACTTTTCACACGCATGTAGGGTAATATTATATATGATGTGACGCAGAAGGTTTAAAACTTTTAACTTTAAAAATTTTTTCTGATGCAAAACACCTGATTTGTATGGAGAGTAACGGAAGGACCGGTCCGATCCTACTCAAATTCAATAGGGCTCTTCCCTGGATAAAACTAAAGAGTTAGGTGAAAACAGGAACTTGATCGGAGTTTTCATTTGAGAGTTTACATCCAGGCAGACAGATGTCCAGATAGGATTTTTTTGCATTTTCGGATTCTGGGAGCTTAGAAAGGTCGAGAAAAGTGATAAAAAGAGGGGTCAGAAATAAATACTAAAGCTTTTAGGCCTCAGTAAAATTGAAAGGGGGCTTTACAATCTTTCTCGATTTTCGTTAATTCTCTCTAAAGTTCACAATTTTGAAAAAAAAATTACTTATATAATTTTTTATTGACAGTTAAATATTGGGTTCAGTTTAATATCTGAGTTTTTTATTAAAATTTTTAAACTTATTTTTCTTATTACTGAAATTTCAAAAATTTCTGAATATTCAAAAATAGACCATTTTTTTATTTCTCTGGATCAAAGTACTTATAGTGTCCATAGAATAGTAATTTTCAAGGACAAATTTCATTATTAATCAGCTCATAAATTTATACCTAAATAAAATGTGGTTACCTATAATAAAATTGAAAAATGATTTTTGTCAAATATTTCGAGTGTTCAAAATATTAAAATTTGGCTTAATAAAAATGTTTATGCACAAAAATACAAAAAAACTACCCTCGAAATTCTGCCATAAACGTATTTAAATCCATTAAATTAGAAAGGTTAACTTTTGGTTTATCCCCGTCGCACGCCTCTGATAAAAATTAAAAACTTTTTTAATGTCTTGTAAGTACTTAAGCCTTTAGCTAATTTTTAGAATAAAGTATTAATACAATGAAACTAAGTGACAAAAATGATTTTAATTTGTTTTGAAATAATACACCTGTGACTTAGTAAAGGCGGGGTTCCACCAAACTGGGCTAGCAAGGCGGTACAATCCGGAGTAAAAATTAAAGAAAAACATCCTTTGAGGCTGCCAGGATAATTTTGCTAGCGACTAAATATCGGTAAAGATCAAAGGACTTTCTGCGAGTACGAGTTTTCAATCAGTTTTGAATGTTTTACTGAATGGTACGTTAGTTTTTTTTTGTTTTATATTCACAATAACTTACAATGGATGATCACCATATTTCTACCGAATGGACTGAAAAAAAGGTCTCATTATTGATAGAATTATTCCGAAATGAATGTAATTTATGGAACAGTAGAGACAATTCAAACCAACACAGATAAAATACCCCTCTGCCCAGTTTGGTGGAGCCCCGCTTTAAGGAAGCACATTTTACTTAAGTGTTTTACGGTAAATCCTAATGTTTTAGGTCAAATAATTCTCAGTTACTCATTATTAATGAAATACCCTGGAAAAAAGTTAATTTTATATATAATAAATAATACGTTCGACAAATAAAACCAGATCATAACGTTCTTAATTGAAGTGTCATTGATTTTTTTCTTAAATTCACTTATTAATAAAGCAAAGTACTTTAACTAAGGGTTCAAGTCATCGAACGTCATTAAAATTGTCGGAGTACCCCAATGATGCGTTCTGGGGCCTTTATTATTTAATACCTTTATAAATAATATTGTTGATGAATTGCACGTTTGCATAGACGATCTAAAAGAGTTCTAATTAAAGTATATTAATAAAATAACAATTATGGTTGATTGTCACATGAAAAAGGATATTTTTTTTCTCTTTAATATTCATTATATAAATTAATTGAAACTAACTTATTTTGAATTCTTTACTGGTCTAAAATAAAAATCTATTTGAGAATGATTATAAAATAAACTTAAGATAATATTGTAAATAGAAAGTTTTGCTAGAAGCAATTATAACGGTACCCAATTGTTTATGAATTTTAGCAAATATTTAGGATCGATTAAAAATAACAATACCCGTCTATGATAAAATCAGTGAAAAAATATTTTCATACGGTACAGTTTGTTTCAAACCCATCTTTTATATTGTTAAAACAACTTACCTGTATGGGTAGTTCATCGGACGGGGATGTTAGAGGGGTATTAACAGTTTCCTGGTGTCCTTCTTTCTCTTTGATCTCTGTCGTCTCTTTACCCACATCCTGATCGGAATTATCTTGCAGTCGCACGATGATCGCAATTTTGACGGATTCGATACGCACGCGCACTCACCGACAAAAAACAAACTGTTTCATGTCACTTTTTGGCAGATTCTGCATGTAATATCACATTTATCACATATAGCCGTAAATTATTTAAAATATCTCGAAATATAACTTCCAGATCCAAAACTATAAGTTCTGCAGTATTATTTTTTGTTTTTAACGTTTTTGTTATAGTTGACTTCGATACCTATAAGTAAAATTTTGTTTTATAATTTAATCCGTAAATTAGAGTCAAGTAAAAGAATGCTGACTTCGGTCATTCTAAAGTTAGAGATTTTGGAGGTTAAGAGCCTAGTGAAAATATTTCCAGTCTCGAGAAATTCAAAAAATATATAAATAAAGCAACTAAAATTGACATTTTTTTACTAGTATTAACAGATTGTAAGTAGTTTTTAAAGAAGCTTACAAAAATCCTAGATTTGTATTTACTTAATATGATTAATAACTGTCCGTGACATAGAGATGAGGATACACTTTTATTAATAAATAACTATATTTGAACGTAACAGAGGAAGAAGTACTATCTGCCCTGAAAAAGCTTAAGCCAAAATACGTAGGCGATGGCATGGGATTTGCGAATATATACCTGGCATAACTTCGATCAGTTTATGACTTTTAGATGATGTGAAAACATATATTGTTCATATGGCAAAATATCGTTAAAAATGCAAAAAGAAACAAAAAAATATTACAAATAAGCGTTGAAAAAGATTAATTTTCATGGAATATTATTTTTCTGAAAACGAAAAATCAATAGTAAAATCATTAGCTAACAAATATTTCTCGAATTTTGTAGGAATTTTCTAAATCTCTAAATGAATTCAGATTTCAACTTTATTAAATAACGGCTGTTAACTTCTCATTTCAATTCTTAAAATTACCTCCAAACTTAGCCTGGTAATCAATTAACAGCTACGGATTGGAGATGGAAACATCATGTTAACGGTATCGTGCCTACATTCACAGACAATCAATTAATTCCTGAACATGGTTCTGAAATCTGTTCAAATGCAGAAAAATTTAAATTAAAATAATGCTGTAGTCGAAAATCTGTTTCAATATTTAGTTTATTTATATAGAAGCGCCTGCGCGTTAGCAGGCACGTGACGATTTCTAAACAAAAATGCGATTATCTCATGAATCATAAAAGATATCTCAAATCTGTTTTGAAACCGGTAGTATCACTTCCGGTTCTAGTTTGTAAAACCAGTTTTGAAACCGGAAGTCATAAAAATCTGATAATCTATTTGGGAGCTATTCAAGGTATACCAAGTTTATTGTCGTGGACCGTTTGTCTCTATCTCTTTTTTTCCGAATATTTTTGGTATTACTAATTTTTTAAACATTTTCTTTTAATGCAAATTTTCTAATCTTTCCACAAAATTTTGATTATTTCGATAATATTTTGGTACAAAAGCAAAAATCCATTTTCCACACTTGAATTTTGATTATATATGGAACTCTCAAATTTTTTAAATTAAATAAATTTTAAGAAATTTCTGAAATTTAAAAATATTACAAAATTTTGTTTTTTCAAAATTTTCTGTAGTTTTTCGACAAAATTCAATATTAAATGTACTTTTATAAAAAAAAACTAATATGCAATTTTTCGCACTCTAATTTTGAATATTAAAATCTAGATTAAAGTAAAAATGCATATTTCTATTTCCAATTAGTAAAAAGTTTTTTTTTAAAGCATTTTCTTTAAAGCTTTTCTAATTTTTTCTTAAATTTAATTTTTTTCCTACAGTTACAAACATATTTTTATAAAAAAGCAAGAGTGCATTTTTTTACACTTGAATTTTTAACTAAATCAAGTAAAAATGCATTTTTCTTCTCACCAATTATTAAACGAAATAAATTTTGATGATTTTTGGCATAAATTTTTTTAAATAAATTCCTTTTAATACAATTTTTTTAGCGGTTCTACAAAATTTCGATTATTTTCAATAATATTGAACATATTTTGGTACAAAAGCAAAAGTGCTCTTTCCACACTTGAATTGGACTATAGATTAAAGTAAAAATATATTTTTCTCTGGAATTATTAAATTATTCTGAAAATTTTTGATAACACAAAATTTTCTCTTAATTTAAATTTCCCATTTTTTACAATTTTCAATAATATTTTTCTAAAAAAAAAACAATAAATTTTTCCACGCTTAGATTAAAATAAAAAAAATAAAAATGTTGATTAAAGTTAAAACGAATTTTTCTATTTTCCATAACACCTTCAATAACCTAACCTAACCAGAAGCGCCTGCGCGTTAGCAGGAACGTGACGACTTCTAAACAAAAATGCGATTATCTCATGAATCATAAAAGATATCTCAAATCTGTTTTGAAACCGGTAGTATCACTTCCGGTTCTGGTTTGTAAAACCAGTTTTGAAACCGGAAGTCATAAAACTCTGAAAATCTATTTGGGAGCTATTCAAGGTATACTAAGTTTATTGTCGTTTGATTGTATATGCTATACACGGTGATCAACTTATACTCCGGAGTTTGATATCTCCGTTATTTTGAGGTATACGAAAAAAAGTTTTAAACACAAATTATAGATAGAGTCCATCTCCACATTTTAAAATTATTTCGTAATATACAGGGTATTTCATAAAGTCACAGCATACCAAAGTTATGTTTTATTAATGGAACACCCTATATTTTTTTTAACATTCTTAGATTGGTCCCGAGAAGCTGATATCAAACTCCGGAGTATAAGTATATTACAAGAAGATTTTTTTTTTATATTTCTACGCTTATTTGCAATATAAAATTATCAAGTTAAACTGAAAAATCGATTAAGAAAAAGTCGTTTTTTTTTGGTTTTTTTGCATTTTTAACGATATTTTTCAATATGAAGAATTTACTTTTTTCATACCATCTGAAAGTCGAGATTTCAACGAAAAAAATGAGCATTGATAAGTTAGTAAAAAAAATTGAAAATTTGTAAACCAACTTTTTCGATTGAAAGTATTTTTTAATTTAAATTCGTATAAAATCAAAAAAGTAATAATTTTGCTGTGAAAAAATTACAGCTTATTTATAAGAACGTCTTTACCGAATTTCATAAAAAATATATTTTTGAGGTTATGTTGAAAAATGATTGGATTTAGATTTTTTAATTATCAGCAACTGTTTTATTAAACTTTTTTGATGCATATTTAAGCGAAAAATCGTAAAATAACCAATATCCAACATTAAAAACGTACATTTGTAATAAGCACTGACAAAAAGTACTCGCGAGCACTAAGCATTCTAAAAAAGTGCTTTATATTTACGAGCACTAAGCATTTTTGAAAATTTAAAATATTGAAGTGGAAAAAATGGAGGAAGTCCAACAAAACAACCCATTTGGAATTTAGAAATAAATATCAAAAATATCAAAAATATAAATTTATTTCTGAACTTTTTAAATAGAAAACAAAGCAATTTTTATTATTTTTGAATACATAAGAACAAAAAAAACAAACGGTATAAAATACACGGTTCATAGGGACGTAACCGACTCGTTTTCTAAACATTAGCCCGTGGACTAAATTAATGTTTTATGAAACTTGTAACTAAAACTAATAAAACGTTTTTTAATATTTGATACAATATTTTTTTTGCCATAATATCAATTTTTTCCAAATTGTCAAAATAGTAAATATTTTTTCCAAATTATAATAATATTTACTATAGTGTGAGTTTAAATGTTCGCGAAAGGGCTTAATGCTCAAGAGACTTTTCGAGTGCTCGCGAGAGTTTTCGAATTCTTGCGAGACATTTCGACTGCTCGCGAGCCTTTTGGAGTGTTCACGAGCTTTTTCGAGTGCTCGCGAACCTTTTGAAGTGCTCGTAAGCACTTTTGACGAGCACCAAGCCCTTTGATAGTATTTTAAGCACCAAGCTCTAAGCATCGAGTTTAAAAAGTGCTCGTAACCACTGTGCTCCCGAGCAAAAAAGTGCTTAGAATGCATAGCAAAGCAATAAGCACAGTTCTTAGGGACATTAGCTCAGATATTTACTTATATTCACCCCCTTCCAGAATTTTTACTCTGTCGTCGTGATTTTTCTTAATTTAATCATAATTCAAACTACATTTTTCATGAAATCAGGTATATAAAATCGGATTATTATCATCTAGTACATATATAGGGTCATATGTACTAGAAGATTGATCTATTGATTATAATAACTGTGATTGGTGCGATTATTTGTAGAAGTGAAGATCATAAATTAATGAGATAAAACTTATATATATAAATATAATTGAACACAATTAATTTCTAATTTATTTTCATCATTCATGGGTGTAAATATTATTAATCTGTCACAAGTAATTCGCATAATGGTAAAAGCCGATCAGGATCGTAATCAATAATTATCTGATGACATACATTTAAATATTCATTTGGTGAATATATTTCCTGTCAAGTAGTATATGATATAGTTTGTTTAACCATCTCCTGCCATTACGTCATACATTGTCCAACTTGATCTCTCAATCATGAAATGGATGAGACGGAATTATGACTTCATTAACGCATTTCTTAACTAATATCGACGTAAACGTTATTTATTACTTTTGACAGTTCAATTAATTAAATGCAGTCTGCAACGTTTGAGTTCGCCCCAAAAATATAATCGTATAATACATTTTTTTCATCCGTAATTTTATTAATTTAGTCAAAAATCATGCTTAAGGACGTTAAACATCCCCAAGCTAGAAATTTGAAAGAAATCAGTAAAAAAAATGGAGGTTTCAAGTTACTAAATTATGTAAAAAGGTACGCAACGCATAAATCAAAATACAATCCTTAACATATATGTCATTGATTATATTTTAATTTTGAGTTTTAGTTAAAACTTTTGCTTTTATATATAAATTATGGACCCTATGTATAATTATTTCACTAGTGTTACGATATGTTCGTCGCGTTCTGAAAGCAATTTTATTAGCGAACATAAACACGACATAAACGATTTCGATTGGTCGAGGCAATTTTCCTCGTTTTATGCTAAACTATTACTGGAAAACTTTTAACGATCGTCGGACATTTAATCAGCGTCGCATCACAACAGCATTTACGAAAAAAGGTATAAAATAAAATATTTAACTCAATGTTATCGAGAAAAAATACTGTGGTTTTGTTATTGGTAATTTTATAGAACTATGATTATTTAAAATGTATGTTTTTGTATTTCAAAAGATATTTTTGAAAAAATTGCCTGTTAAAATTTGGGCTTTTTAATTAAACAATTTATTTACAAAATAAGCCGGATAATATTTGTTTTAGTTGAATGGTCAATTATAATTCATTGTGAACTTTATTTGATCTAAAGTTGATTTAGTTTATTTGTACTTAACTAATCAATGTATAATAATAATAATAATAATAATAATAATCTTTATTAATCCTTTTAGACATTTATAAAATGTATAGGACAAGTCAGTGTTACAGCATAAAATTTGTGTTAGTTCTTATTAAAAGGTAGTGACTATGCGTTCGTTTTCGGAATTACTATTTATGCATTTATTTTTTCGTAAAAAAGTTAATTGAATGTTACAAAAGACATTTATAAAACTTTAAAATTAATGCAAAAAGTTATCCATATTACAAATGTGGACCAGTGTTCAATAAATGAAATGAAACTCGAAATGATGTACCACAAAATCTTTTAATCAACGGCAAAACTAGTTTCAGCTAAAGAATCATCTTCAGGTCTTAAAGTCTTAACAGTATTCGAAAAGTTGATGAATACAAAAACAAACTAACTTACCATATATAAAAGTTTACAAATAGTAAAAATTAATATTAAGGGAGCATAAGGCAGATTAATAACCAATTAAAAGGTAATGGAGGAAATTAAGGGAGGAAAGAGTATGGCTCTTTAGCCGAAACTAGTTGCCGTTGATTAAAAAAAAATGTGGTACATCATTTCCATTGATCCAAGTAAGTGCCGATTAATAAGCAATTTTTATAAAACTGAAGTTTCAACAGATTCCGATTATGCTAAATAGACAAAGAGGTCTAGTGTCTATGACACTGTTGTACTAATATGTTAAAAGAAATGAAACATAACGTTGAGTTTAGTTTAAAAAATCTGATGTGGCCACCACATGACCTCTCGCCATGTTTGAATCAAAAATTTACACGGTGGCACAAAAAAGTATGAAAAAAATTTACTTTTTTGTAAATCTGGCAGCAATGGCAAAAGTTTCTAAAATTTTAATGGGATGAAAATAAACTATATGGTATACAAAATATATGTGTAAAACTTTATTGTCGTTTTGTATAATAATGGCGTCATCACCCATAGCAAGTGCCTCTTCCGGTTGTCCGATTGACACCAAAATCTAATCAGATCTAATCTAGGGTATAAGAATCGTGTATGCAAAATTTCAAATTTTTTCATTCAGTAGTTTTTGAGTTATCGTTACTACAACATCCATCCAAACACACACACACACACACTAACACACACACACACTAACACACACACACACACTAACACACACACACACTAACACACACACACACAGACATCATCGCGAAAATATTCAAATCGTATTCTAGGGACCCTAAAACGTGTTTATCCATTGAAAACTCACTACCCAATTTTTAGCATGATTCCTATACCTCTCTTATCTGAAGGGCGAGAGGTAAAAAGAAGAAACAATTGTTTTCATAATAAACAACAAGCTTAATCAAACTTTTCAATCTTCGCCATCATTATTGTAAGAAAACAACTTCAAATCATCACCAAATCACTTACTAATATATTGATAAATAATTGAACAATAAGGGACGTAGATTAGATACTTAAGGACTTTAGGAAACTCAAATAAATATTTTTTTTTAATACACAGGTTAGATTTATATAGTCAAGATTTCTTTTAATAAAATAAATACGATCAACTTAAAATCAAAAGCAAAGTGGAATTTAAGGCGTTAGACGCTTGTAAATCCATTACGCTATAGTAGTTGGAATAAAAATTTCATACCCACCTGATCAGCTTATGAAAGTCGATATTACCATTTTGTTATAAATTTCCAATGTGCAAGGTACATGAAATTGTTCTAATTAATAATTACTACTAGTGGTCGACCGTAATTCATATTTTTCTCTATTTTGTTTTTTCCTATTTTAACTTATATTTTCCTAATTTCGTATTTTTCCTTATTTCCTATTTAATACTATTTTTTCTTGTTTTTTCGTACTTACTTTTCTGTTTACGCAATTTTTTTTTCATGTTTTTTCTATTTTTCCCAATTTTTCTATTTTTGAATATAGTTTCATGTTTCATTTTATTTTTTCCCATTTTTTCTATTTTTCCTATTTTTCTGGTTTACTTACTCTATTTTGTTGTATTTTCTCCATTTTTTTCTATTTTTCTCATTTAAAAAAATATTTTTACATATATTTTTCTATTTTTTCCTTTTTTCTCTGTTTTTCCCAATTTCTTTACCTTTTCCTGATTTTTCTATTTTTCCCTATTATTTCCTGTTTTTTTACCTATTTCATCCCAATTTTCCTATTTTTTCTGTTTTTCTCAATTTTGTCATATTTTCCCCATATTTCTTGTTTTTGAATGTATTTTTCTATTTTTCCCTATTTTTTTTTCTATTTTTTGCAATTTTTTTACGTTTTCCAGATTTCTCTATTTTTTCCTGTTATTTTCTATTTTTTTTGTACTTTTGCCTATTTCATCCCAATTTTTCCATTTTTTCTGTTTTTCTCTATTTTGTCGTATTTCCCCATTTTTTCTATTTTTCCCCATATTTCTTGTTTTTAATTATATTTTTCTATTTTTTCCTATTTTTTTCTCAATTTCTCTCTCTATTTTTTGTAATTTTTTTACGTTTTCCTGATTTTTCTATTTTTCCCTGTTATTTTCTATTTTTTTTCTACTTTTGCCCATTTCATCCCCATTTTCCTATTTTTGCTGTTTTTCTCTATTTTATCGTATTTTCCCAATTTTTTTATTTTTCCCCATATTACTTGTTTTTGATATTTTTCTATTTTTCCCTATTATTTCCTATTTTTTTTCTACTTTTGCCTATTTCATCCCAATTTTCCCATTTTTTCTGTTTTTCTCTATTTTGTCATATTTCCCCATTATATATTGTTTTTGATTATATATTTCTATTTTTCCCTTTTTTTTTCTCTATTTTTTGCAATTTTTTTACGTTATCCTGTTTTTTATATTATTTCCTATTTTTTCCTACTTTTGTCTATTTCATCCCTATTTTCCTATTTTTCTGGATTTTTTTATTTATTCCTATTTTTTTGCGAATTTCTCCCTTTTTCCATGTCACTATTGTTTCCTATTTTGTTTACTATTTTTCTCCTATTTTCTCTATTTTTTCCCATTTCCCTATTGTTTACTACTTTTTGAATGTTTTTTTCCTATTTTTCTATTTAACAAAAGGACCAGTATATTTTATAGATCAAAATAAATAAATAGTAAATATTGATTTTGAATACAAATTTTTAAAAGTTTTATTTGTTTATTTTTAGTAACTAATTCAAAAAATAAACTTGCGACTGATATCCCTAAATAATATTCCACTCCTAACCGTTAATTTAAACAAAAACTGCATTACGGCATCATATTTGTCCAAATATATGTAGAATTCAATTTTTTTGTCAATAATTTAATTTAACAACAGTTTTAAATTTATTAATAACAACTGATATATTATCACTAATTTTATTTTTCAAATCAATTTTTTTTTATTATTTTATTGTATTAACAAAATTCCTTTGGTATATTAATTTTTGTAAATTGTTATTTTTTTAAATTTTTTATTTGATACCCTATTTATAAATGTTTATTGTTTTCTACGACGCTGTGTCGGTCTCCATTAGCTTGTAAACTTAACCTCACTTTATGGGCACTATTTTAAAGGGGTCGTAATTCCAAAAAAGGGGGAGGCGACGGGGGCGAATAACATTAACACCCGTACCGATAAAGTTTAACAGTTTAAAGGTAACGGATAACATTTAACGACGGCAGTTTTAACACTTTGGAATTACATTATGTCTTTAACGACACAGAACACGTTTAACGGCACACGAGATTTATCAATTAAGCTATTAATGAGATTGCATACAAGAAAGCAAATAGGGGCGCTGTTAATCATAATGACAAAGAGTTAGAGATTTACCGAGCAGATTAGATTCAAAAACATAGATCGATTTCTGTTGAAGAGCGACCTCAAATTTATTCAGGTAAAAGGAAACGATGACTGTTTTAAATGATGTATTTATACTTTTTTTTTTAAATAGACATAGCAACAATACAGTTAAGAATTATCATGATTAAACTACGAAGATAAGTATTAAAACTTATAAAGAAGGAAACTGGAGAATTTAAGTAATAGAAGAGAAAAGTAAAAATAAAAGTGTTTGGTAGAGAAATTTAAAATGATGTGTAGAGCCCGATTCACCATTAAAAATAAGTATGTAGAAAGCTTCAAAAAGGAGTGTTTTGGCCATTATATACAGGGTGTTTCATAGGTAAACCGACATACGTTAACTGCAAATAGAGGGCACTTGGGTGATTCTAAAAAACTATTATTTGATGGGTCTAACCCGCCTCATAAGTGAGTTACAGGGTGTTTTGTCAAAATTACTTATTTCTTCTAACCCTCGTTTCTTCGGAACCACCCTGTATATTTATTTCATATTTAGCAAGCTTGTTTGAGTCTGTTAGTACATTTCACTGACATAGTAAGCAAAATAAAAATCCAGGTCCGGCTTCAAAAAAAAATACTAAAATTATTTTCACGATGAACAACACTCTGTATAACGGAATTTTAAAAATTGGATAGCATATTCGAAAAGAGCGGAAAAAGTTAAGTAGGAATTCATTTTTTAACTCAAACTAAAAAATTCTTCAATTTCGTCCAATTCGTGCGATTTTGCTTAATAATGGAAATTCGTTTAGTGATGGTGCTCCTAGTTGAAATAAATATACAGGGTGGTTCCGAAGAAACGAGGGTTAGAAGAAATAAGCAATTTTGACAAAACACCCTATAACTCACTTATGAGGCGGGTTATAACCATCAAATATTAGTTTTTTGGAATCACCCAAGTGCCCTCTATTTGCAGTTAACGTATGTCGGTTTACCTATGAAACACCCTGTATAATTAAAAAACTCATAATACTCAAAAACTGCTATTTGTTACTACTTTTAATTTTTCTCGTGTTTCCTTTTCATTATTTTTATCTTACTTGATTCTGATGCTATTTTAGTGTTCTAACATTTCGCAAAATTAATTCATTTCAAATAAAACAGAACCAAAGAAAAAAATATATTTTTTTTGTTCAAAATTGTGACCGATGATTGGGTATTATTTTTCTATTTGCCCTTTATTCCCAATACTTTTGTTTTTGCCCCATTTTTTTACTTATATTTTTTTCACTTGTGTTTTTTCTCCACTTTTGTTCTTTCCTTTTTTCTCACACTTGTTTTTTGCTCCATTTTTTCTCCCTTTTCTTCTCACACTTATTTGATGTCCCAATTTTCTTATCCCTTTTTTTGGAACTAATTTTTTTATCCCACTTTTTTGCCATTTTCTCCATTTTTTTGTTTTGGCCCCGTTTTTTTGTTTTTGACTTTCCTCACTCGTTTTTTGTTTTTGTCCCACTTTTATTTATTTTTGTTTTTAGCTCCACATTTTTTTACCTTGATTTGTTTTGCTTCCACTTTTCCTCACTGTTTTTGAGTTTCTTTTACCCATTTTGTTTTTGTTTTTTGAAAAGTAATTATTGGTTTACCCCGTTTTTTCCCTTTTATTTTACAATTGTGCTAAACCATAATTACAAATATATTCTCAAATAATCTTAATGCTTATGTTGTTATGGTGGTAAGCAATAAAAAGAGGGTGACCAATTTAGCGCATTAATTTTAAGGTAAGATAAACTTTAATATAGCATTACAATATGTCTACATAAAAAAATCTATGATCAATTATAAATTGCATTACATTAAAATATTTATATATTGCTAGTTGTGTCTGAATAATTGAAATGAAAATTGAAACGTTATTAACACCCATTCCGACAGCAATAAATTAATCATCGTTCCGATAATGCTGTAAATAAATGATGGCGACTACTGGAAGCGTTGTTAATGGTCTCGAATAACGTAGGTCGGACATGTATGTAAACAAACGGTGCCGAAATATATTTTTGGAATGTGGGTTTACATACAGCGTAAGTTATACATACATGTTTTAAATATAAATAAGACGTCTGCGTAGGTAAAATAAACTATGTAAAGGGACAATTTTTACCGAGATTTTGAAATAGTACGAATAATAAAATAGTGTTTCTATTAATAAACATTTTGTAATGGAACATTTACATATTTCAATTTCACATTTCCTGAATTCCTTTAACATGAGAAAACCTTGAAGAGATTTTTTTTTTATATACCATAAATATACCACAACCACAATGACTGTCCTTTATTGGCAAGGAAAGTAAAATCCATTTGCGGTAATTAGACGTAAAACTTAAAGTAAGTGCCTTTTTCAAAATAATATAAACGGAAACCGACATAAATAAATGATCGTTTAAACTACTTTACGGCCGCGTTTTATGGTTATTTCGATTTAATTTATTTGTTAGTAGTTGCCGATTGTCGTTTTTACCAGCTGCTGTACGGATGATTTATTTGTTCAATAATAATATTAGATACAGACATACATAAATCGATGCTAACTCTATTCTCTATGTCTACTATAATAATGATGAACGATTATGAACCGCAAGAAATACATAGAATAAATATCATTTAACAAGTAAATTTGCATTTAATATTCATATGACTTCTCTCCATGTATCTTTCCCTTCTTTAACGTTTAAGTTGACTCACATTTACTATGTTTTTTGTACACAAACTTTTAACTTTTAGTCATAAAGAATACTGTTTACATAAATTGTAGATCCGAAAACCTTTCGCTAAATGATGTGCTCAAACATTTATATTTCATATGATTACGAATTGTTTCTGTCTGCGTTACTGCCTAAAAAGTTTATAACAAAAATAGTAACTAAAATAAAAATTATATTCAACTTTAAGATTCCAAAGATGTAAATAAATGTACGCAAGTTCCACGTAAATCAAAAAGATATTAGGGGCGGACAATGATTTGCTGTATATAAATGTAATATTGCTGTTTTTCTTTGGTTGGTAACGGATTTGGAGGGTGCTGCAATAAATAATAACCTAATTTAGTTTTAAAAAGGTTTCCACTATGGTTTTCATAATTACTTGTCTTTTAAACAGCAACTTTAATTTAGTTTTAAAAAGTTTTTCGTTCGTCAATTTTTCATGTATAGGTTGTTTAACCATCCTCTGCCGTTACGTCATAATCGGTGACATATTCTGCTGTTTTATGTTTGTCATATATTATTTGAATGTTATTTTACACTTAACCTCAAAATTAAAATATAACTAATGACATATGTTAAGGATTGTTTTCAATGACGCATGTTAAGGTGTGTTTGTATGAATAAATTGGTAATGCAAAAATTGTATTTTGCTTTATGCGTTGCGTACCTTTTTACATAATTTAGTAATTTTTTTAACTTGAAATCTCAATTTTTTTTTCACTGATTTGTTTCTAGCTTGGGGATGTTTAACGTCCCTGAGCATGATTTTTGACTAAATTAAAAAAAATACGGAATCGTGATTAAATGGCCGAATTATATAATATATATTAAAAATGTATTATACGATTATATTTTGGGGTAAACCTAAACGTTGTAGACTGCATTTAACAGTAAAAGCGGTATTCCAGCATCTCTTTCTGTTGAAAAGTAATTAATCAACTTAAGAAATTAATTGAACTGCCAAAAGTAAAACATAACATTTGCGTCAACATTAGTTAAGAAATACGTTAATGACGTCATAACTCCGTCTCATCCATTTCATGATTGAAAGATCAAGTTGGACAATGTATGAAGTAAAGGCAGAGGATGGTTAAACAAACTCTACCCACTCTCCCAACCCCCTACCTATTATGATTAGCTTCTAGATTGTCGATGAGAATAGTTATCTCACGGCGAGAGATTTTCGCTTTGATATATGCGAGTCAAGACCGCAACTTAATATTGAGAATATTCTGAGATTTCAAATTAGTAATAAGTGTTAAAAATGTTTATTTAAGTTTAATGAAGTTAGAGTTACGTTCTACACGTTGTGTTGTCAAAAAAGTTTAAATGAAATTTATATTTTCATTTAATAAATAGGTGAGAAAATAATCCTTAAAAAATAAATAAAATCGATTCTTTGTGTTAAATAATGTGTCTGATGTGCTAATCAGACTGGTCCTTTGAACTAGTAAAAGAAATTCCAAATGAATGTGAGTTCTTAATTCATATTTATTCAACTGTTTATTTGATTTTTATTAAGCAAACTAAACTGAGTCGTATTTATTTATTTGAACTATATAAATTACTTAACGATATAAAATATACAAAAATATGTTTTTAAGAACAGGAGATATTTCTATACGTATTTGTGCGATCTATAAAAACTTTTAATGGAAGAGAATTCCAATGAGTTCAACTTGAAATATTACTCCATCTTTTTTTGCATTATTTAAGAAAAAAATGAATTTCTTTTAATGAAAAAGTCGTTTTTTCTTTAATTTAACATGAAAAAATTGATATTTAAAAATTACTGCATCTATGCAACTTGTAGTGCACTTACGTCACTTACGTGCAATAGCTGCAGCATAATATTAACGTGGGCCAGTTTCTCTAAATAAAATTGACACTTTCAAATATAGACGACATTTGCTTATAAAGTGTCGTTTGGTCAATATGTTCTTAATTGTGTTTTCTTATACCTTTGTTTACGTATCTTTACAAATACAAATAAATACGGAAAATTATCAACATCAACCATCTCTACAGAGTACAAACTACAACAGTGACAGTGAAAAATGCAGTAAGCAGACGCGGACGCGACCTTTCACTTAATCAGGAACGCTTGTGCCCAGCACTTATGTACCAAACAGCAAATTATTACCTGATCTCGTTAAAATAGTCGTTTTATTTATCTAACAGCGGAATCTAATATCTATTTATCTCTCTCGATTTTTAATGCGAATTCACAGTGGATAGGTCCAAGTTTTCATCTTTATCCAATTATCATATAATGGTTTTCTCCATCTTTGTCTGTATCAGTGAGATTTAACAGCTGTTAATCATTCGTATTCTCTTCTTTACACATTTGCAGTTAATGGCTTGACGGTAACTTCATTGCACATAAGTGACGTCACGATCGTAATGGCGGCATATTCAAATAATTAGAAATTTGAATTTTTAAATTAATTTATTCAAAAATGTAGCTCCAATTACGGTAGATAATTAAACACAATGGGTTTTATTTGATTATCTCTAACTGTTAATTAAGAAAAAAAAAAAAAACGTGAGGTTATATTTTTGTTGAACCCATTGTGTCAACTACTCTGGATATCGACGAAATAATGGAAGAAAGTTCTCTTTACTTAAGGTCATTGCTTCATCTTTAAACATAACAATGCGATAAATTTTATCGGTATACACGATACATCGATCGTAATAACGCCTTAAACAACCACAACAATTGATAAAACTTGTTACTAAGAAGCAACCGTAAATTTTATCCTTGACTTGGTGAGAACTTAATCAAAATCTCATTATCGTATAATTTATGAATTCCCGAGACCGAGAACCGAGAACAAGAACAGATTACATAAAAACAAACACGGTGCCAAGTGGATTTACATTTGTATTATTTGTTGAATAGTGGAAACGGTAGACCAAAAAAATTGTTTTCACGATAAAAAAATCAGCCAATAACTTAACACAATATGTTTTTTAATTAAATTATTTTTATTTCGAAAGAGACACAGACATATCTTGGTGTTTAGTCAGACGGAAAACTGAACGGTGACAAAATGAATGTATATGCACTAGTCTGGATATATACCAAGACAGAATATCTAAAAAAATGATATTCTGGTAAATACTGCTAATAATAACCCGAATATGAGGGACGAATATATAGACCAAAATCTAAACGAACTCTAAAAACACAAAAATATAAAAAATTATAATATTAAAAATAAAAATGTAAACAAAAAATAATATTCTAATAATAATAATAAACATAAATAAACTAAATCTTTAATAACAATCATAAAAATTTATCAACCTGAATGATAGTCTACTGCTGATCGGCAGGAAATGAGCAACGTGTGTACGCAAAGTAGTCGGACGTTAGACTAAACGCTTGGAGATATGCATCGCTCATTGTCTGACGACGCACAGTGCCACCAAAATTGATGTACCTTAGGGTTGGGCCGTTTGAGGTGATTTTTTAAAAAAATGTTCGTCATAAAATTCCCTATCGATTCCTCTTTCTCGATTTTTGCTTCGGTTCTTCATTTTCGAGGAATTTGACTCCAAAAATGGGTTTGCATGGAAAAAAACTATATTTTTCGGACAAATATGACCCTACGGAACACGAGATTGAGACTTTTTTATGGGTAAATGCTCGTCTTGAAAAACCCTACAAGACTATCAACTTTGAATTCGGGGAGAAATTTTCCGTTATCCTTAAAATGGAGACAATCATCCAAAAATTTTCACATATCAGAAATCGTTCTAGTGAAATGTTTGGATGATTGTGACCATTTTAAGGGCAATGGAAAATTTCTACCCGAATTCTAAGTGGATAGACTTGTAGGGTTTTCCACGACGAGCATTTCCCCATAAAAAAGTCGCAAAAATCTCAATCTCGCGTTCCGTAAGGCCATTTTTGTGAGAAAAATCTAGTTTTTTCCATTCAAACCCGTTTTTCAAATTCCGCGAAAATGAAGACCCGAAGCAAAAATCGAGACAGAGGGATTATGACGAACGTTTAAAAAAAATCACCTCAAACGGCCCAACCCTAAGGGGCGTTCGTCAATTTGGGTGGTACAGTGGCGGTTCGTGTAATCTGCCATTAAAAATGAAATTCAATTTGATAGTGAAAAAAACCCTGTTTTTGAACAATTTTTCTGAAATATATTTGAAAAACTTTGCCCACTCTTTAATTATTGATTCCAACAAAAGCAAAAACTACCCTATAAGATCCGATTTCGGGTTAAGACCGTACATCATCAGAAGAACTACAAGGATCATATCTTAACTTCTCGAATTGTAGTTCTGTAAATAAATTATATTGTTGTTTTGTTATTATTATTATTTAAGTAAAAACAATAACTACTTGTAAAAATACGAACCAATGTATTTAAGTTGAAATATTTAATGACGGGTAAGTGGAAATTAAAATTATTAAAAATATATTTGTGAATGACTTATGACAGTGCATTTTTGCACCAAGACACATTGAGCTGAATGCAGACCTGTGTGTTGAAAAATTATAAATACTGGGAATAAACAAGGTGTGTATGTTTCGTATACTTAAAGTAAAAATTCATCAGCAAAGATATTTGTTAAATCATTATTATAATTCAATTAAAAGTTTGTATTCCGAATTTGTGGTATTTATCTGGAAATAAGTAGTGGTTGTTCCGGTACCGTAGGTGTATGCGGGAGCCTATCCAATTCAGAGTTTTGCCAAGAAGATTGAAATTTCTATGGGGCTCTCTATTAGATTAGAAGAAAGGCAAACTATGGTATAAAATTTATTTTGTTTTCGAATTTAGTTATTTTGCTTTTGAACGAAATCATGTATTTTAAACGTCAAAATGACGTATTGTCTAGTTGTCAAAATATTATTTGTTTACGGTATTTGGTTACTGTAGATTCGAGATCAAAGGTCGTTGGAAGCGAAAGCATATAACAAGACCTATTTCGGACAGAAGCTTACTTCTGACAAACTTATACATAGTTTGGACGAGGCATGAATTAATGTTATATACCACTGCCACGAAGTTACTAAAATTACCGATATTCCTTTTTACTTTTACTCAATATTCGATAATTAAAATTCCATAAATAATAATTCCATCCTCGTATCTTAATTATAATAATTATATATTATATTGCGTCTGACGGATTGTAAATAGAAAATCAAAATGAACCGTAAAAATCATAAACTATAATAAATATCGCGACCTAATGTTGACGGTCAAATGCGATGAGTCGAACAAGTAAAAATCCGCACCAAAAGATGGAGACAGTCGCAACGATGTTCGCATACGCAACAAACACTATTGTATACTCCGGCTCGATCAATTCAAGTCAGTCGACTGCAAGCGAGATAGATAATACTTTAAGGAGTAACCAAAATGTACCAGAACTAGAAATTAAATCAATTAAACAATAAAACATGCTTCTATGTATCAAATAGATCGTTTTTGTAAGAATTAATAAGTTTTAAAAAGTACATAATCCGGATCCTGAATTACTACATAGTGTTTTTTTTATAATAAATAAAAGAATATTAATAAAACAAAATAAGTGTTGAAACTAAATATAAACATTAAATGAGTTTTTACAAGTATATAAAAGTTATGGTCGTACTTACTTATCCATTTTAAATAAAAAATATAAGTTATTAAAAATACAAGTTTATAGAATAAATTTCCGCTGGTCATCCCCAACCCATAACCTATAAAAAATTATTAAAATGACACCGACACCTATTTTTAATTTGTTGAAAGTTGAGACAAGCAAACATCGACATAAACAGCTCAATTCTTTGATCTTAGAAAAAGTTAATTTAAAAATCTTAAGCATGCTCTTTCACTTTTACATGGTGTTAGTTGTAAAATTTGTATATTAAAAAAGTAATAGATTTTGCCTTTTTTCTTAAAAGTCGTAATAACGTACTATTGTACCACCTTAATAATAGATTGGTTACAATTGTAATAGCTACGGCAACTCTGAAGCGAGTGCACCAGGCAGAGAGAGCACCACGCCAGCCTTGATACCATAGTTGTGCCTGTCCCGTCCGATCAGACCAGAATGCTACGTCACCGATGATGAAACACGTTGCACACTTTTTTCCTTCGTCGGATTATTGCTGCTATTAAATAAAGATAAATATTTTTAACTAATTGGTTGCGATTAATGACATTTTTGGCAGCTGATAACCTGGAGTATTAAATCTTCACTGACGCTGCCCGGAGCAAGTGGCCTTCACATTATAAATGGACATTTATATTATTCTTGCAGCGGAGAACTTTTAAGATGGATTAATACTCCAAATTATTTTTATAAATTTTAACTTACTTTTTTGTTGATATTTATCAAAACCGACAGTAGATTTGTTTAGTTCAAAATCGTGGGGATTATCTAAACTGACTTCATCTTAAGATCTATACAGCTAAGAATGTAAGGATTTTGTAAATCCTGGAATGACTTGTATTTTGCACTATTGTCGTATATTAGTTTATTACCTTTCTTTAGCATAACATATAACTGCGTAACGTGAATCAATAATGTACAATACTGGTTTTAGCTAAATTTCTGCGTTTTCTCTAGTACGTGGCGCCCTCTTAAATCAAATTTATTGTCCCCCATTAATTAATGATCCACACCCGTCTCCGGGTAAACTTTGAAGTGAGACTTTTTTTAATTATTTGGTGTATCGCCTTAACTAATCACGTCGTTTTGTTGTAAAGCCATACTACCACGTCGATTGTTTACATTTTCACTTTGAATCATCATTTTACAAAGAAGTCGTGCCTATCGCGATGCGGTTTGTTAGATATTCGGTAAACACCGGTTCTTTTAAGTAAATAATGGCTTTTTATGAGCGGATTAAATGGTATTGTGGTTTCTCTCCGACTCTCAATGAGATTACCGGTGGGATTTTTCCTTTTTTGTCGGTTTATAAAATGCGAATCCACACTTTTTTGTCGTAAAAAGTATAATACAATGCGTAATAAAATAACGTATCTATATAGGTGAGTTCCTTTTTGGGAAAACCTGTTTGAAATGGAAGATTAGTAAGGTTTTTTAATATAACCTTTAAAATTTTAAATATTAACAAGATGAAGCCACTTCCTTATTTTAATTAGTTAATTTTGCCAAACACCACCGATTTGCACAAGAATTTGTTCGACTTACCCTCTATAAAGTGGGTTGTTTCCTATTTTTGAGGGGAAAATGTTTAATTTCAATTCCTTATTAAATCATACAGTGATTTTAAATTAAGATTTCTTTAGTGTTGTAATTTCATATCATTTATTTAGAAGTTTCAACCCTTATAAAAACAACCCCTTGCAAAAAAAATAGAAAAATTACAGTTTTTATTAACTCTAAATATAAAACAAGCTTTTCATTATTTAAAATGTAATGTATTTATTTTATCAACCCTTACAAAACAAACCCTACTGATCAAAATTTGCAATTAAAATTATACTTTTATATGGATTTTAATTTTTTGATTTTGATTACAATTTTTTTTTTATTGTATATAAATCAAAAATCCTCTTCACGTTCGTCTTTTTTTCCTCTCTCAATCCTTTCACGTCTACCTCATCCTCGTCCTCCTCTTGGTCCATAATTGGAGCAGTATTTTGACAGATGTCTCCGCTGCATGTCGAATTGCAAAAATTCCTACTCTTCAGCAACCGCATCCTTTTTTACAGCTACAAAAAATCGTTTTCAACGGCTCTTCAAGTGCAGGTTGATTCGGAGTTTTGATTGGATTTGACCCAACCCCAATCAAGTGGATTAATATTTTTATTTCCCAACTATAACATTGCAAGTAAACCCTTTTTAAGTGCTAATTTAATTATTTGGTGTATGGTTTATTCAATAGTAGAACTATATTTATTTTAGAGCGGAAGTAATGTCAATATAACTTAAAAAATTCTCTCATCGTTCGAAAGAGGGCATGGCCAACTTCAGAGTTCATTGACAGCTAACCAATGACGTAATTCCCCATCTCTCATGTTATAATGTCAACATAACTTAACAAATACTTCTCTCCACGTGTAAGAGGAGTAGCTAACTAGTAGATATACCAAGTAAGTTCTGACCTAGGTATAGGAAATTCAACGTGTTAAGAGAGAGAACGTCTATATCTCAGCGAGTCAGAGAGAGATCGAGAGCGCGCTATGACGTCACTAGCCAGCTTTACAGTTTCCTTTAATACAATTTTTGCTACTTCGACTACTATCCGACAGAGGGCGCCATTCGCAGAAGGAACGTTGAATCTCTTCGTTGAAACCCCTGGGTCACAACTCACTTAATATATCTACTCTAACTTCAGAGTTCATAAACAGTTAATAAGTGACGTAATTCCGGACGTGTTATTCGAAGTCGAAATCTGCGAAAATATGTGATTGATTTTTTACTCGCTTAGTTTTGAAGATATCAAGTCCTTTAAAAACCCACTTTGTAGGTTTTGTCAAGAGCCATAACCTTATATAAATTAAAATTTCTTTCAGTCCTTATTTTTTAAAGGGTTTGAGCTTAAAGGGCTTGAACGGCCATATCTTACTCAATTTTTATTCTAAAAAAAACGAACATTTTCAGAAAAGCAAAAGGTACAATTTTGTACTCTACAAAATTTTGCATATTATTAATAGTTTTTGAGTTTTATATAAGACTATAAGCTATTATGCTACTCCATTTGTATTGGGGCTACAGATAAACTCACCATTTTTTGTTTTTTTATAAGCTACATTTTTAATAACAATATTTTTTTCGATAATTACTTTTTGAGTTATTCGCGAAAAACCGTCTGGACACGTGTTTTTTCTTGAAAAATTGACATTTTTAATTGTGAATAAGTCGAAAAATATTGATTTTCAGAAAAAAACTTTATAGAATAAAAGTTGCTTAGAATTAGTCAATCTATCCATTCCCGGACTTAATTTCAATCAGACATTTCTCAACCCCACAATAATAGTTACCCCCGGCACGTGCGTAACTTTAAATGAGAGGGTAAGTAGAATCTATATCCAAATTTTTATGAAAATTGGTGCTGTTTGGCATATTTGGAAAAACGGTCATCGACTGGACTTAATGTATTTATTTCTCATGGGTAAGTGAATCTCAATCAATTGTAACCACTTTTATGATTTTTTTTATTAAGAATTTAATAGAAGGAATCTCATTTTTCTTATAGTTGCTATAAGCAGTAATTTTTCGCTTTTTCAATATAGAAAAATAATAACTAATTTACTAGTTAAGGAAGAAGATATTCATAATAACTATTTATTTAGATATACTATGTATTATTGCCTACTTTAAGACACTATAACCTGTTTATTTTTAAGTTGGTAACACTGTTATGTTGGTACTAGGAAGAGTGAGGTTAATAGTGTGGACAATCGCTATAAGAATATAATTAATCCACCCAAAGATCCATACATTGTCCTGTATGAAATATCATTTACCTGACTAATACTTTTCAGCTGGTCATCACAAATAATAATTACTGACTGACACATTTATTATTTAGAGATCGACATGACAATACAAACTTAATATTGTTAATGACCTCAAATTTGAACCAATAAAATTAATTATCCGTATATTAACCCTAATACATACACAACATGGTAATTTATCCCAACTCCCTACCCTAGCAACATTACATGTCGTTCGAAGTTTGCGTGTCGCTTAATTAACAGTTTTTTTTGTTAATGTCGCGATAATTCAAAAGTTTAAATTTTATTTCGTGTAAAGTAAGAAATTTTATTACCGATTTAGTACGTTAATCGATCAGGTTGCATGCGACGATATTTTATCTTGACTAAAATAAAGCGTTTCACTTCCATATCTTAGATGAATGATTAATTTAAAATATCTATAAGTAAACATTAATAATAAATAAACTAGTCAAAACCTCGTGTAACTCAATATTATTTGTTTTTTTTAGGAAAAAGCTAAAATTGATCATTTTAACTATAAGGAATTATGATGCCGAGGCAATGGCTTTGGACCAGACCACTTGAATGATGTCGTAAATCAATGGGTGTTGATAGTTTTTAGATCTCTGGGACGCCATCGGCAGGCAAAATGGAAATATAGATATTCAGATAGAATCAGTGCACACATGTTGAATATTGTTAGGATAAAGTTTAAGTTAATTAATCGAGAATTTTTAGTAAGCGACCCTTACACTATTTATAATCCATGTACATATACAAAAATTCTTTAAAAATGCATGAACTATATATATATTTTTTTAATTTAACACTAACTTATAACGGGTGAAACAAAACTAAAGACAAAGCGACTATTTCTTAGTTATAAATCGATATTTATTTCTCATTTCATTAATAGTCTCTTGTAATATCATAATTTAATTCCAGTCAGTGGATTTAAACCGTAAATCAATCATAAATATAAAATTTTATTAGTTATAAGTGCATTGCTAATGACAGGGCATTTCAGCCATTAAAGCGTATTTATTATCGTTACTTGTGTTATAAATTTGAATTGATTTTATCATAAAAGTCGTCATAAATTATGATTTTCTACTACGAACAATGTACAATGTATATACGTCATAATTACTTAATTTTACGTAACGATTCGTTAAAAAATAAATTAATAACGAATGACCGATTTCAACTTATTTCATAATTATTTTATGTTCATCATTTACGCTACAACTAACTTTTCAATTATATTTTTAGGATGCGTGAAACTTAACAATTAAGAAATTTACGACTTCGTGAGTAATTTTAATAAAAAAAATATTGTTAGTCTGGTATTAAAAATAACAAACAAGCGAATTTTTAAAAAAGTTACTTGAACTAGAATAAATGCGTTTCAAATTTATTAATATTATTCATTATAGATGTAATTTTGTTTAATCCGTCTAGAAGGACCATGTCAATAATTATATATTAGTTTTCTCATTGATGATTATAGTTGTAATGCGAGCTACAATTGCCAATAATTTTTATGGAATTTTACAACTCTTAATCAGGAAAGCGTCTTCATGAAGTGTAATTTCGAAAAAATATGTTTAACTCTCTATTAACACACTAAATTATGTAATACTTAAATATACAAAGATTTATAAATTATCTATTAAATTTTATTAGTGCTTTAAAATATTTCATTTCAAAAACAACAAATGATAAAAATGATGTCACGGCTGCAAGTTTCATTTATATATATTTTTAATTTTACGATATAATTGAAATAAAGCGTTTATGAACACTCTTTTACAACTACTAATGACGTTTTATGGCTCTGCTCATAAAAATAAAAAACAATCATAATGTCCACCGAACTATGGTGAGTATTAAGCTCGTAAATATGCGTCGGGAAATATTTAATAGTCTTGGGCCACAGAGAGATATTTATAATCCAAATAAAAATGTAGAGTAAAAATTATAAGATTAATCGAATACCGTATCTACCTGTATGAAGATTAATCGTACTTTTCTGAGCTTCCCTCCGTGATTACGACCCACCCTCATCCCCCATAGGACTACAAAAGTCAGGCAATTTTACAAAGAAAACAGAATAAAGTCAGATTATTGTAACGCTCTTGCCTCAGGCACCACCTTCCATTTATAGTGTGAAGGCCACTTGCGCAAGGCAGCTTCAGTGAAGAAAAACACTCCAGGCGTCGTTATGGTATTGACAATTCTTTTATCGGCCAGAAGGGCGGGTTTTACTTGCCCTACTGGGTTTAGTACCTGGCTATTCGTTGCTAAAAACGTTAAAAATCACAACTAAAGAAAAACACCAGGTAAAAATAACTCTTTATTTAATATCAGTAATACCACCAAATCCGGCGAGGAATGAGAAAGGTGTGGCACTCTGGTCTTGGTCGGACAGTGCAGGCACGATTATCAATCTGGCGTGATGGTCGGGGATTGGCGGTTTCGGTCCGGCACAACTGAACTTCCCTCTCTGGTCAAGCGTCTCTGTCTGCTTTGCTCCGGTCAACACAACGACCGGATATCTCCGGTTTTTTAGATTTAAACCGATTATTTTCCGGCAAAACTATTATTTAGTACAGTTTTACCAAAAAAATAGATAAATACATGATAATTTTAAACTCTCTTTGTCGGGAATTGCGTTGCGGATAGAGACAGAAAATTACTCAAATTGACATTATTCCTTCAAGTCCTGTTACTAAAAACTAATTTTTAGTTGTTGGTTTGTATTTTTTTTGTTAATGGTTTTTTGTATTTGTATGTGTTTTATTGAATTTTTATTTTTTTATTTTATCTGAAATGAATGTTGTTTTTTATAAACTGAAACAAATTAGGTATATTTTATTGTATATTATTATTTGTTGATGTCTGCTTTCTTGTGAGTTCTCACACTTTCATTAAAAAATTATATTTTAATTGCACAAAGAGGAAGATTCTCAAAATATTAGGACGAGCTATTGGGAGACAAATACTCCCAATTTGGAGACAAATACCCATAAAAATAATTTTGTTTTGGGAAATTAAGGCAAAAATAAATCCAATTTTTATTAATCATTAGATTCGAATAGTAGTTTTATTTTTTTTTCGTTTTTGTTCTAAATAATTAGAAAAAACCTAATCTAATATTAACGACGCATGCGCACAATCATTAGAATTTGTCTCCCAATAGCTCCACCTAAAATATTTAGTGATAATAATTGTGGAGTGAAAATGGCAGAGTTCCGATAAATACTACAAATATGTGCCAATAGGTGGCAGCACCATCTGTTATCTCGTGGCCAGGTACTTTAAAATATCCGGTTTTTATCCGCTTTTTCTGAAACCGGTGAAAAAATAACCGGAGCCGAATTTTCTCTCCGGTGCAAAGCACTACTTGGCTTCGATCCTTCAACTAAACATCACTAAACATCTTTCTAAAGGTTGCTGAACCGGTATTGGAGCTGGAATAGTCATGTGTAATACCGTTCTGAATGGCACTTTTGTGTTGACACCTTTAGGTGTATCGCCAGTATTGAGATTGCGTACATGACACAGTGGCACGTGTAATACACAAGTCGGCGGGCGGCGGGAATAGAGGGTCAGCAAGCGGTGTCAGTGTGGGCGAGAATCGCTACATGTTACTATCAGTGTCACTGTTGCCAGCGCAAATTTTGTCTTTGGAACCGTGCTACATAATTTCAATGTTTAGAATTCGATAAATTGTAGATTATTGTTTTAAGTATTATTCAAACCATTAATTTTTTCCAAAATTGATTAGTCATCAACTTGTTAAATTCCTTTTTCTAACAAATACTTTTATACTTATAAAGGATTTAAACAACAAAATCTCTCAACTTTAAAATTTCAACTCAAGACAAACAAAAGTGGAAATTGGTTTGGTGGGCCAAAGAGCACGCAAAATAAATTTAGATCAAAAACATAATTCTTTATGTTTACACATTAAGAGGGTCTGGCAACACCGTACCGTTTATATCTAGCAGGTGCTGGTCTGGTACGGTAGATACCTCCCCATATTTTTGCGTTGCGCAAATTACTCAATGATCTACGGCACAGCGTATCATGACACATTGTGCTGATATAGTGTATTTATACATCAAATAGTGTTAGTGTTGTTAGAACAACACCAGAAAAATGTGACTGTTACCCATGACTAAGCTAGATCTGGATCTCGGCTCAAACTCATGAGAATGAATTGCATCATAGTATACGTTATGGTTTGTTGCGTGTGATAGCCGTACGCGTGTATTTCCATCTCTCGGACAAATGTTTAACAGATCGCGCTTGACATTATATTCGAAAGTTAGTAATAGAGATCTGTTTCCGGCCGCGATATAATGAATATATTTTAACTATCAAATATTAAGTAAAAGTAATGAAAAATTGTCGGTAAATGAGTAAATTCGTTACATTATTAAGCGGGCTTAGAAGGCAACCGAACGATGAGTCATCTTTCGGTTTTGCTTTAAAGTCGTATATGGTCATGATAAACATGAAATTTATTGTATTACCAAAAGTTTGTGTCTGTTAAGACAAAAAAGATATAGGAGTTGAAATTCTGTAAAGTTCGTCTTGACAATTCTAGCTTGCGCATTCTCAACTAGTTTTAAATAAACTTTATTATATATAACCATCGTTTTGTACAACTTTTTGAATACGATAATAATATATCAATAAAAACCCACTAATAACAGTTTGTCACATATCAACAGAATATCGTGGTAATATGAACATAATTCATCAGAATAATACGCAAAGTCGTACTCCACAAAATATAATCTTAAAAAAAATTTTTTAGAACGGCGACTTGTTTCGGCCTCATAGGGCCATCATCAGGCAAATTTAGTAGATAGTGATCACTAATCACAACAATTGTGAAAGTATAAATTTAATTACATTAAAACAGGAACATGTGTGGTATCGAAAATTAAACAATGTAAATTAATAAAATAAAATAAAATGTGGTTCACAGTTGGTGCCATTTATTTTATTTTATTTACATTGTTTAATTTTAGAGTTTTTTTTTGAGGGTTTTTTAAGGATTTTTCAACAATTTTTAATGATTTTCAATGCATGTTCAAGAACTTTGCATGGATTTTTCTTTTTGATTATTTTTTCAAGATTTTTTATGATTTTTGAAAGATGTTTTTAAAGATTTTTTAAAGAATTGATAAAGATTTTTGAAAGATTTTTTAAAGATTATAGAAAGATTTTTGAAAGATTTTTTTAAGATTTTTCAACGATTTTTCATTCATAAGGTTTTAATGAATATTTTGTGTTTTTCAAGAGTTTACCAAAGATTTTGCAACAAATTTTAACTTTAAAGAATTTTCCACGATTTTTTTAAGGATTTTAAATTATTTTTCAAGAGATTTTAATAGTTTTTACAAGGACTTTTCAAAAATTTTAACTCTTTTTTACTATTTTTTCAAGATTTTGAATGATTTTTTAAAGATTTCTTTAAGAATTTTCCAAGACTTTTTAAGTATTTTTCAAGGATTTTTAATAATTTTTAAGAGATTTTAAGAGAGACTTTAAAAAAGACTTTTCAAAAATTCCAATTTTTACCACGAATACAATTTCAAATTTAAATAGATAAATAATAATATACTAATATTGCAGGAATATAGTAGATAAAAATAAGTAAGAAATTTAAGTTCAAATATTTTGTTTGGCTCTCGCACTATTACGCTTATATTATGTGAGCCGCAACGTTTATTGTCTATTTCAGTTTTATGCATCCGCTTTCAATTTATATTCATAGAATATGCGTCGTTTGCAAAGGAATTTATGATTGTCGATTGTTTCTTTTGATGCATATTTATTACTTTATTGCCGTCCGACGACAACGTCGTATTATTAATATGCGTCGGATTATCAAAATATACAGTGCGATCCTACAAAATCAGAAATGTTTCATGTATTTACGGTCAGGATAATTTTAAAAATAGTACCGTGCGTAAAGTACTAATTTTATGAAATATCCTGTTTTCTTAATAAATATTTCTATGCAATGTTAGAACAAAACATAATAAGACTAGATAATCGCCGATTTGGATTGTTGATAAGAAACTGATGCCTCGGACAAAAAGTTTAGACATGTCATCGATTTCCACAAAGGCCATGGAAAATCGATACCTAATACCTAACATCATTGACATTCCTGAAAAGTTGGGTAAATGTAATTACTTTTCGACCTTACGGTTCCACCAAATTGATATTCACTTTGACGACATCGAAAATGTGAATAACGAATTTTTGAGAATGCCATTTAGAAACGTTGCCTGAACTTTCTAAAATGTAATAGATAATACCTTAAACGAATTGCATAATAGATCGACAAAATTGTCATATGTCAAAGATAAGTCGGCCAAATTACATCGTGACTTGTAAATCAATAACTATTTGTCGTAGTGTTGCCAAACTGCGGCAGGAGCACAAAATTAAAATTTTCTTTCCTACCCACAGTTTCTACTTTAATATTTTTCTTCCCCCCATGTCTTTTGTTTACATCCCGTTACTATTTCCTAACCCAACTTTATTTTTTCTTCCCAACTGACATTTCTTTCCTGTCATGTATCAACAATTCTTCTTTATCTTGTTCTGTTTCATAACTTGGCCTGTACCCAATCTCCGTCAAGCGCTTTTTAATTCTTTAATATTCAATATTGTTTATTTTACTTTGTTTTCAAAATTGTTTAATTTTTTAACTTTACCAATCATTTTTTTTGGACAGAACATTTTCTTTTGGAATAAACGTTTTTTTTTTGGAACGAGCAATTATTATTCCTCCTTTGGGATCCAGCGTCTCCACTGCCGGATCCAGGAAATTTTTAGAAGAAAATCTAAGACAAGCCAAAAACCAAGAACATTTCCAGAAACAAAAGAAAAAATCTCTGAAAGATTTAAATGTTTCTTATTAAATAAAACAAATAACGGTTAATTTGAGTCCAAAATTTTTTTGTTTAATATTTTACTTTTTGATATATTTCAATTTATATTTGTGTAAAAAACCCATAATAAAAAGAATTGAGCTTAAATCACATTTATTACTAATTATCAATAAATTAAAATAAAGTTTCAAGGATGGCCAAGTTTAGCGGGTATTTGGATGGGTTTACGACCCCCACGTGGGGTAGGAACCCACTTAGTAGAAGTTGATGAGGCAGGCAACCTCCCAAGGGTGATGTACCAACACAAATAAGACAAGTATTAATTAATTTAATTTCATTTTAATATAAAAAACCTCTTCCCAATTAAATACATTGGTAAGTTACAAATTTCTTCAAGTTTATTGACGGTAGTCGTTTTAGGCCTGATGATGGTAAAATTTAGACGAAACTGGTGGCCCCTTTCAACTTTAAATTATAGCAATAAATCAATTGTGGCACTTTGACGTCGAGTTTTATTACCTCATCGGTTGACCACATTAGAGAACATGGATAACCTTTTGGACTTAAATCAAAATATAGTCAACCCTAGGTTAGGTTCAATGTGAGTGGAGCGTTTGATCGCCCCTCCAATCCCGCCAGCAGAGGCCTATTATGGCTCACCCCTATGAGCTATAATTCACCATACAATCCACACTTCTTACGAAGTCTATGGTTGATTTAGGTGAAGCTTCCTTGAAGTCGGTAGGCTCCAGCTGAACAAAACCAAACGTACGAAGCCTATTCATTTCCAGGGCAGGGCAGGAACATTAAATATGCTCCGCCGTTTCGTCTTCCAAACTGCAGAAGCGACAATCTGATGTTTAGCTCAGACCTAGCTTCTTCAGATGGTACCGCAGACGACAGTGCCCTGTAAGCAGTCCAATTAGGATGCTTAGATCACTTCTACTCCATTCTAGGATCTGCGATAGGGTGCTACCTGAGGGTTTGACTATAAACGCCTTAGAGTGAGCTAACCCAGGAATATCTTTCGAGTGCTGGAGAGTTTTCCTCTCGGATCATTTCCAGATGTCTTTGGCACTGCTTTTGGCTATGCCGAAGAATGGTTCGGATTCTGCACCTCTTCTCGCAAGGGTGTCGGCCTTCTCATTGCCCTCCACCCCTTCATGCCCAGGTACCCAGAGTAGGGTTACTCTGTTACTGGTAGCAATGCGATCCAGGGATTCGATGCAATTCCATACCAGCTTCGAGTCCAGCCTACTGTAGCTCAGTGCTTTTAAAGCTGCCTGGCTGTCCGATAAAATATAAATACTTTTGTTGACAAGATGATGGTTTACCAACTCTCTTGCACACAATTCTATAGCGAAAACCTCCGCCTGAAAGATGGTAGCATACTTGCCGAGGCTTACTGTGATGTCAACTCTCGATTTTCTGCTGTACACTCCGGCTCCAACACCACTTTGGGTCTATGAACATGTATAGTACATAAGCCGTCCCTGGAAAGAGGATCTCCCCCTTTTCCCATTCGTCTCTTCTTGGAAGAAGGACATTGAAGGACTTCTGTATGTGAGTTCTGTCAACCCTAGTAGTAAATTTTTTATAAATCGAGCTTGTGACACTCTTATAGTTTGTACATTAAACAAACGGAGTGATCACGTGAACACCATCAGTTTTGAGTACAATCGTTGAACAGTTAAAAATGGCACCGTTGAAGTAAAACAAAAAATGCTAAACATGTGCTGATCATGCAGTTTTATTAAACCATTCGTTCGATGTACCTACTAGTTTAATTTTTTTTATCGCCTCTCCTCGAAACAAACTTTATAAAACATTATATACTGTTATTAGCAAACTAAGGCGGGTATAAAAACCGATAGTAATTCTTGTAAATGACTACATAAAAACCACTCAATATTATGATGGATATTATGTATGCCTTTCGCATTGCGAAGTAAGTAATAAATTTAAAAGATGTCACAATCTTTAATTACTTTACACATGAATAATTCACTAAAAAACAACGCCTTTTACAAGAACACTCCTTAAATCGTAAAAAAAGAATAACATGGGTTAATCTTGTTGGTAATTACACGTTTTATAATTAGAAAATTATCTATTAGGAGATTTTTAAGACACTTAAATTTATAATAAACAGAGCGATATATTTTTTGAATACTTAATGTATTTGGAAATAAATTGCTTTTTTTTTATTAAATTTTTTTTTATTGACATTGGTGATAATAATATCTTTCTCAATGATAGTAACAAAATAATATTAGGTTTTCGTTATGTTCTTAGACCCTACTTTTAGTTATTTTTTATGGCCTAATAAAACCCCCAAGCCACCACAATTATTTGACCAATAAACCTTTTTATTTCACAAAAAGCTTTCAACACGCAACACATAAAAATCTAGATTTTTTTTATACAAGTCATGGCACTCGTAATAAATAAAATATGTCAACGTACAAAAATCAATTAAAATTAATACTTTGCCTGTAGGTAAATTAAAAAATGTCGTTTCCAATTAATTACAAAGTATAATAAACTTTTAAAAAATTCAATTAAGACGTAAAAGCCGAATAATAATGATTCAATTAAAAAAATCTATAATCGTCGAACGGAACGTCACAAAAGGTAATTATTTCAATTTTCTAGGAAGACATTAAAAGCACGGTCGAATGAGATATAAAAGGCTTAAATATGACTCCGCAAGATAATTTAATACCAATTATGTTTACGACCCGATAAATCACCGACATCAATTTTATGACCAGTATTTAGTTATTAGTTATCTCACTATCTCGCTCTTTCACCTGTAATTGTCATTTTTATTTTTCTTTTCACTATAATCTATGCGATTATATACATCAAATTCTTTAAGAAAATATAGTTATAATATTCTTTACTAAATACCAACTTAACAAATATGATTAAGAATCGATAAATGTTATCGAAGGACCAAACAGCGGTAACGCTGTTAAATTATTATAGAATAAAAAGAAATTACAATAATTTGTACAACACTAGGATCGTTCCAACCATCATCAGAAACAGTTTCTTACACTAATGATTTTGCGCAATAACTAAAAACTATCAGAACGGTTTGACGACTTTATTCCAGTCATTAATCTGACGCATGCGTATTGCTATTTATTTTATTTTTCTGTTTTACTTTCTGATAATTATTATTGCAAGAACATATAACATATAACCTAAAACTATCAAAGTGGTAATTATGCTTGTTTTTGAATATTTAAAAAAAGCTTGTTTTACTCTCATTTTTAATCAAAAAATGAGTTACGAAGGCTGTATAAATTTAATTTACCGATTGCGCATGTACAATATACGTAAGTTATAAATTGTTCGTGTTTCCAATCATTGATCAGAATGATCAGGAATCGTATTATTTGACAGATAAACGCGTTGAAAACAATTTGAAAATTGTTGGAAATCTGTTTGTGATTTGAGATTGGAACGAACTCTCTAAATGCTAACGGTAATTTACTGTTGTCACTCACTATTCAATTATGTACAATAATCTTGTGATATCTCAGAAAATACCATTTAAATTATGTGACAAAATATGACTATAGCAAGAACTGTTTGCTGTAGTCAATAGTAAAAAAGCACAGTCTTGGCTAGCTAGTTTAAAAACGTTGCGCCTGCTCTATTCGAGAGTTGATGAAACAGTGCCATAAAGCCAGGGTCGATGAGTCTAGTGAGAATTTAAAGGAATCTCATTGGTTCAATTTTAGTGGTGCGAATTTAAATAACTGGCGATTTGACTCTTTTGCAAAAATTGAAAATTTTTCTTCTCACATGAGATCGACCGAGAGGGAAGAGTTATAAATGAAGATACCGTATCACTAACGAATGTTAGTTATTTCTAGGTATTGGAGTGACGTAGCTGTATAAGCTGTGACTTGAATAAAAATATTTACAGTTTATAAAAACGTAGTTGCTAAATAATAACGATAATGGATGTTATTTTAAATATTTAGTTGTAAATGTGTAAACGGTAATTACAAGTAATGGCAGTGGGGAAATACATATAATAAATAAAAATATAAAAAGAACAATTCTGGCCTGATGATGTCAGTTATGCCGAAACTAGTTACCGTTCCCCCTTTTTTGTCTTCTTAATAATTGTGGGGTATTTGATTTTGAATTTTATTACCTCAATTTTTTATGTGCCCGACTAAACTAAGTAACTAATTGAGCTGGAATTTTGCATACATATTTAGAATTTCATTAGATTTTAATAAAATACATAACAGTTAACTATCATATTAATAGAAGTTGTATAGATTTTTAATAAATAATTAGATTTCTAAGCAAATCAATGATATTTTAAAAAAATTAAATTCGAATAATGCTAACAATATTTTAATTTATTATTTATTTTTAATGAGCAAAAAAATAGATCGTTTGATAGAAAACCATTTACTTCGGAATAGATAGTAATAAATATTGAAAAACATTATTTACCAAGGCTTTTGATCGATCGTCCATAAAATAATTATGATTAATAATACAAAATGTAGGTTATGAATAGCAAGCAAATAGACAATTTTCCAGAAATATTCGAACCAAACTACTTACTACAATAATTTGTATTCTTCGTAAACAGTGCCGGTCCAAACAAGGGTATTAAAATATAAATATATAAGAAATTACAGTGTATTCTGCTGTTTTACGTTTGTCATATATTATTTGAATGTTATTTTACACATAACCTCACAATTAAAATATAATCAATGACATATGCTTAGGATTGTTTTCAATGACGCATGTTGTGTGTTTGTATGAATAAATTGGTAATGCCAAAAATTGTATTTTGCTTTATGCGTTGCGTACCTTTTTACATAATTTAGTAATTTTTTACAACTTGAAACCCGTTTTTTTAACTGATTTGTTTCAAATTTCTAGCTTGGGATGTTTAACGTCCCTATGATCGAATTGTGATTAAATGGCGATTATAAACGATTATATTTTTGGGGTGAACCCAAACGTTGTAGACTGCATTTAGTAAAGAAATACGTTAATGACGTCATAATTCTGTCTCACCCATTTCATGACTGAGAGATCAATGTATGACGTAACGGCAGAGAATGGTTAAACAAACTCTAGCATTAAGATTTATTAAAATAATATCTCAAACACTGTACATTCTGTAGAATAAGAAAATTTACGAACTAGTGTGAAAGAGAGAAAATAATATGCGTGAATTAAACAAATGGAAAATGGAAAGAATATAATCCCTATGCTATAATATTTTCTAAAAGCAATAAAATTTGATAGGTAAACTGATGATAACGGCTAGCAAAAAAATAATCGGAGGGACGCTGGAGGTCTGACGGTATTTTGGGCCTGATCTGACCATGGGTCAGTCGGGTGGACTTGAAAGTGAGGAAAAAAAATTCTCTCCGCCATCTTGAGTACCCTCAGCACCCAAAAACTTCCTACCGCGTGAGTTATTGAGGAACACTGGAGGCCTGACGGTACTTGCGGCCCGATCTGACTCAGAAAAAAAGTATACCCAGCCAGTCGGCCATCTTAAATGAGCCCTGCACCCGAAAACTTACGACCGCAGGAGTTATTGAGGATCGCAAGTTTTCGGGTGCTGGGTTCATTCAAGATGGCCGACCGGCAGAGAATTTTTTTTGGTTCCTGTAGAATCACCCTACTGACCCAGTGTCAGATCTGGCACAAAGGTTGGGCCTCAATTACTGATCTAATTCAAACCTGCGTTAGCAATATAGAAAATATCAGTCAATTCTTTTGTTTTTTAAGAACGGGGCGCTCTCACATGTTTACGGCCCTGGTTTTTTTGCTTAACTTTACCGCTATCTTAAGTTTCATGTCATTGAAAGGAATATGATGTTATAATGATTTGTTTTGTAGGGTTGAGAATTTGTTTAACTTTACTAATTTAATATAAAGCTCATTTATTCTTTTAAAAATAAAAAAAAATAAAAAATTGAAATTAGCTGAAGAAATGTTAGATATTGATAGTGAAAATTAGAAGATAGAACTGCCACTAAAGAGGGTGAAATAACAATATACACTACCATACATCACAGAAATATGTAGCAAAAATGCCAGTAGACAGACTGATCTGTCCATCTACACATCAGAAAGATTTAAAGCGACAACTATAAATATGGATGACAGGAATATTGAATGTTCTGGTAATATGTGATTAAAATTTCTCGTATTCAGATTAACTAAATTAATGTTTTTTTAGACTTCCAGCAGCATATCTTGTTAAAGAAATATTTATTGTGAAGCTTTTGATCCCAGAGGCCGGTCCTGCAGTCATGAAAATTTAATCGGCGTTGCATTGTGGTTACATATAATTTCGATTTATAACTACTAACTTTATATTCGAAATGGAACTCCTACTTATACGTCGCGGCGGAATTTATAATGGCGGAACAAATTACAACTTTTATAATAGATGATTTTATGCATGTTCAACTGCTGCTTCTGTTTCTATTTACAAATACCCGGTTTTAGATGAAGCTACTAATCACCGGTTGTCAGGACTTAATGTTTAGTCTGATGGACTTACTTGAATTCTAAAATGTGTGTGTGGCATACTTAAAATTATTGTTTATCTGTTATTAAAAACTGAGTTAATTTTCAGTTGCAATAACGCCTATTAGTTTTTATTTCGTATAATTAATTAAATATAAGGAATATGCAATTTGTTACGTTTTTTTGTGCCACCCAGTATTTTTATTATTCCTCTACTCAATATATTTTAGTTTCATACTCGCTTGATATCCCCTTCTTATTTCTTAAGGTCCCGTCTAATCCAGTAGTAATTTTTAATTTTAATATGACTATTAAATAGATTCTATGATAAATGTATCGTAAGATTGATCCCTTCAGATAAACTTTATAACAATATTGTTATTTAAGCTATTTTTCTGAATAGAAATATTTTATAAGAGCTTTATTATTATCGCAATTATTTGAAAAACATCCACACCCTGACGACTCGGGCCACCTAGCACCAGGATGTGAAACCAAATTATGCATGATTTGGAACAGGCGATGCGACGTTGTCAAACTGAAAATATTATCTTCAAGTGTGGGTAAAAAATAATTAAGAGGTATTTGGAAAAATACACCTATTACTGTCTGGCCATTGGTGCGGCGTCTTTTTGTTGAATGTCGTTATGGGTTGTTGGTGAATGCTGTAGGCAAATACGCAATTTTATGAATCTTTACCCTGCAAGTTACTGTCTATAGTTTGCTGGTAAACCACATTAAACTAAAAAATAAAATGCAGAATTTATAGGTATAATCTATACCTATTTAGTATAATTAAATTTAATACTTGTTGGAATTGTTGGCCAAAATTATTATCAAGAGTGACTTGATTTAATTCAATCAAGAACAAATTTTCCTTTTCCCTAATATTAGGTATGATAGATATAATAATTTCCATAATTGTTGAAAAAGTTTAGTAGTAAAACTTTTCATTTTCATCTATCCTACTATATGTACACGTTTGTTGTTGACATGACAACATTACAATGAGCCTATATCAAGCTGGCAGTGAAAGGTTAGCGGAATCAAAAAAAAATATAATAGAATTAGTTGCTAATTAATTGCTAATTAGTTGCTCATACCAATCACGAGAAGTCGCGAATACCGCTAGCTTTATATAAAGCTGGCGAAAAAATTTGAACAAAGCGAAATCGAAAAAAAAATACAGTCGATTTAGTTGCTAATTAGTTACCAAAGAAACGATTTAATTGCTCATACCGATCACGAGAAATCGCGAATACCGCTAGCTTTATATAAAGGTAACGGAAAAATTTGAACAAAGTTAGCGAAATCTAAAAAAAAATACACTCGAATTAGTTGCTAATTAATTGCTAATAAGTTGCCAAAGAAACGATTTAGTTGCTCATACCGATCACAAGAAGTCGCGAATACCGCTAGCTTTATATAAAGGTAGCGGAAAAATTTGAACAAAGTTAGCGAAATCGAAAAAAAAAATACAGTCGATTTAGTTGCTGCTAATTAGTTACCAAAGAAACGATTTAATTGCTCATACCGATCACGAGAAATCGCGAATACCGCTAGCTTTATATAAAGGTAACGGAAAAATTTGAACAAAGTTAGCGAAATCTAAAAAAAATACACTCGAATTAGTTGCTAATTAATTGCTAATAAGTTGCCAAAGAAACGATTTAGTTGCTCATACCGATCACAAGAAGTCGCGAATACCGCTAGCTTTATATAAAGGTAGCGGAAAAATTTGAACAAAGTTAGCGAAATCGAAAAAAAAATACAGTCGATTTAGTTGCTGCTAATTAGTTACCAAAGAAACGATTTAATTGCTCATACCGATCACGAGAAATCGCGAATACCGCTGGCTTTATATAAAGGTAACGGAAAAATTTGAACAAAGTTAGCGAAATCTAAAAAAAATACACTCGAATTAGTTGCTAATTAATTGCTAATAAGTTGCCAAAGAAACGATTTAGTTGCTCATACCGATCACAAGAAGTCGCGAATACCGCTAGCTTTATATAAAGGTAGCGGAAAAATTTGAACAAAGTTAGCGAAATCGAAAAAAAAAATACAGTCGATTTAGTTGCTGCTAATTAGTTACCAAAGAAACGATTTAATTGCTCATACCGATCACGAGAAATCGCGAATACCGCTGGCTTTATATAAAGGTAACGGAAAAATTTGAACAAAGTTAGCGAAATCTAAAAAAAATACACTCGAATTAGTTGCTAATTAATTGCTAATAAGTTGCCAAAGAAACGATTTAGTTGCTCATACCGATCACAAGAAGTCGCGAATACCGCTAGCTTTATATAAAGGTAGCGGAAAAATTTGAACAAAGTTAGCGAAATCGAAAAAAAAAATACAGTCGATTTAGTTGCTGCTAATTAGTTACCAAAGAAACGATTTAATTGCTCATACCGATCACGAGAAATCGCGAATACCGCTAGCTTTATATAAAGGTAACGGAAAAATTTGAACAAAGTTAGCGAAATCTAAAAAAAATACACTCGAATTAGTTGCTAATTAATTGCTAATAAGTTGCCAAAGAAACGATTTAGTTGCTCATACCGATCACAAGAAGTCGCGAATACCGCTAGCTTTATATAAAGGTAGCGGAAAAATTTGAACAAAGTTAGCGAAATCGAAAAAAAAATACAGTCGATTTAGTTGCTGCTAATTAGTTACCAAAGAAACGATTTAATTGCTCATACCGATCACGAGAAATCGCGAATACCGCTGGCTTTATATAAAGGTAACGGAAAAATTTGAACAAAGTTAGCGAAATCTAAAAAAAATACACTCGAATTAGTTGCTAATTAATTGCTAATAAGTTGCCAAAGAAACGATTTAGTTGCTCATACCGATCACAAGAAGTCGCGAATACCGCTAGCTTTATATAAAGGTAGCGGAAAAATTTGAACAAAGTTAGCGAAATCGAAAAAAAAAATACAGTCGATTTAGTTGCTGCTAATTAGTTACCAAAGAAACGATTTAATTGCTCATACCGATCACGAGAAATCGCGAATACCGCTAGCTTTATATAAAGGTAACGGAAAAATTTGAACAAAGTTAGCGAAATCTAAAAAAAATACACTCGAATTAGTTGCTAATTAATTGCTAATAAGTTGCCAAAGAAACGATTTAGTTGCTCATACCGATCACAAGAAGTCGCGAATACCGCTAGCTTTATATAAAGGTAGCGGAAAAATTTGAACAAAGTTAGCGAAATCGAAAAAAAAATACAGTCGATTTAGTTGCTGCTAATTAGTTACCAAAGAAACGATTTAATTGCTCATACCGATCACGAGAAATCGCGAATACCGCTAGCTTTATATAAAGGTAACGGAAAAATTTGAACAAAGTTAGCGAAATCTAAAAAAAAATACACTCGAATTAGTTGCTAATTAATTGCTAATAAGTTGCCAAAGAAACGATTTAGTTGCTCATACCGATCACAAGAAGTCGCGAATACCGCTAGCTTTATATAAAGGTAGCGGAAAAATTTGAACAAAGTTAACGAAATCGAAAAAAATACACTCGAATTAGTTTCCAATTAATTGCGAACTAGTTACCAAAGAAACGATTTAATTGCTCATACCGATCAGGAGAAACCGCGAATGCCGCTAGCTTTTTATAAATGTGAGAAGGAATTTATTGCTAATTTTGTGCTCAAATAATAAGCAAGAAACTGGCCGATTTTCAATTGCAATTTTGTTGCTGAATAAGTAGATGATCTTATGTATCAATATCCCGATCAGCAACAAATTCTATTCACATGCTGAACACTAAAAAACTGGGGTGTTATGATGGTAGGAGCAAAAAAATCTATTTATTATATAAAGCTAGCAGTATTCGCAATTGCTCGTGACCGGTATCAGCAACTAAATTGTTTCTTTGGTAACTAATTAGCAACTAAATCGAGTATTTTTTTTTCGATTTCGCTAACTTTGTTCAAATTTTTCCGCTACCTTTATATTCGCGACTTCTCGTGATCGGTATGAGCAACTGAATCGTTTCTTTGGCAACTAATTAGCAATTAATTAGCAACTAATTCCAGTGTATTTTTTTTTTGATTCCACTAACCTTTCACTGCCAGCTGAATTATTATAATAGTTTTTCCCTATTTCATTTTAGTTAATAAAACAGATATGTTTTATGGAACTACATTATATAATACGTTATAAATTAAATATGTTTTATAAATATCGCATTTGTTTAATAAACATTTTCTGAGCGATAAAAATGATTTATTAGTCGACGCCATGTTTTCACCTTTAATTTCACTTAACTTTATGTCGGCCATTTTATTGAATCAAAATAAATCAAATAAAATCATTACATTTTATTGCAAATAATCGTTCGTATGAGAAACGCATAGAACATGATATAATATCGATTTTCAACTTCTTGAATGATTATTGGACACATTCTTGAAATATTTTTTTTTCTAACTGTAAAACCTTATTAAAATTGAAGCGCGTTAAAATATCTCCAAAAAATGTGCACCACTTGATCAGTAAAGTTGGCTTCGCAGTAAAATTTGATTAGTTCGATGTTATTTTTGCGATATAATATTCCTGATTTACTTACTACGCATCCCTAGCATATTCGCTATTTATAAAAGCAGAGCAGAAAGGCAAAGGTTACTGGACAAAAATTTAAAAATCAGTTTTGTGTTCGGCATTATGAAAATACGATAAAATATTTTTATTCTTGATAATTAAGAAACCGAAACGTAGACGCCGACAGTAAAAATATTTTAATCGTTACAAAAATGCTTTTATTAGAACAGTTTTAAGTATGGCCTAAAACAATTTGTTTATTATTTTATAAATATTTTATTAGTGATTCCAACTTCATCTATAAAATTTTTAAATAATATTTATAACTGTTTTATAGTAAGTTCACGAATTGCTATATAGGTAAACTTATCGCCTAACTTATAAACCTCTTATAAAACTGTTTCATAATGATTTTATAAAGTACTTCATATTATTTTGTAATTACAATCCGCGATCCTAAAATAACTTAAAAAAAATAATAATATTTTATAATCTGGTGCCTTTTTCATACTTATAGGGGTCATATAAGAGTTTATAACCCAAATAAGAAATATCGCAGTTATATAACCAGGTGTTTTATAGCAATGTATATGACAGTAATAAACATATTTGTGCTACTTGGGAATGTAGAAGTCAACTTAACATATAAATAAGTGCGTTTTTTCGGTTAATTGTTTTCAGCCAATTATCTGGCAAACGTTCCTAAGTACCCATAACTGCAAAGTTGAAAAAATCCCTATCGGTGCATCCCTAGTATCTAGATCTAGTACTGATACTTGCTCGAGGAACACCTGCATTGTTTAATAATAATAATTTCATAATAAACCAATAGAAATTCTGCAACTGATTCAATATGTAAATAGAATCGGAACCAACGGTAATAAATCAAAACGACCATGGGTATATTCTAGAAAAAAATAACCCTTTTATAAATTATCTTCCCGATCTCTTGTTGCAGTTTACGATCGCTTCACCTTATTTAAATTTCGTTAATGACAACGACCGGTAGCCACTCCTCAAAAAAGAAGACCGCTTTAATTTTTTTTTTAGAATTAGCGAGAACAGTCATTAAATTTCGAAAACACAATATATATTATATAGTGATGATTATCTCACTACTTCCAAAAAAAAGATCTTTAATTAAAACGTTTCAAAAGCGGTGAAAACGAGCAATCAAGAACGAAAACACATAAAAAAATAAATAAAACTTCGATGTGAGTAAGTATAACGTTCCTCCCAATTAAACATTGGTATGACGACACAATAGTTAATTATTAACATTAATAAGTGGATATTAAAATGTATTACAGGAGCATTTTAATTATGTAATAATTAAAACGAATTAATAGTAAAAAAATAACAAAAGGTTGTGATTAGAGTCATTAAATTAATTTGTGGTTAATATCTAAGCGTTAATTTCGAAGAGGAAAACCAAACCGTATCATTAGAATAATGAGGTTATTAAAATAAACAATATGCCAGTACAGGATAAAAGTAACGATGTATTAATTATATGGTGACGTACGCATTAATTTTGTTATTTAAGAATTAATTTTTTCTATTTTTCGTTATGTATTTTATATGAAATGCAAAAGAGAACTTTTCTAAATAGTTTTAAACAATTCCAATATAATAAAAACCACACAATACTAATAAAGCAGAATGAGTAAGCTCAACACAAATTTTTTTATTTTTTTTTAGTAATCGAAAGTAGAACACTTTTTAAAGAAATTTCCAAATTTTTAGATTTTTATTCGTTTAAACATCACTTTGCATCTGCTTGTTAGACAACAGTCGAGATTTCATAAGGCTAAGTAGCTTGTTTCTCTATACAAGAAAGCCGTTTTATAGTTAAATTATAACTTGTTTATCTTCCTTTAGTTTCAAATGAGTGACAAAAAGATTCTAATAAATATTGTGTGTTTCCTGAGTGCAGTAGAAACAATGAAGAAAGGAAATATCAAACTTAAGCCAAAAGCAGTACCATAGTTTTTTCTAGCCCAATTACCCATCTTCTAATCTGACATGTGGTATTCGCATTATGGGTGTTATTAATCTCTTAGTAGCTTTCCAGTCAATTCTCTTAGGTAAATATTAATCGATTCTTCTTTAATTTGTTGTACTTCTCTTTTGAGTCTTTGGGTAGCATTGTTGAGAATATTTTTATCTTGTGGGGCTCTAGTTTGTTGCCAATTTCTTCCAAGCTTTTTTTTCAGAGATTAGTTCCCTTATTTCTCTAGGATAGTTGTTTCCTACCATCCTTCTACTAATAGCAGGTGCAGTTTCCCAAGATGCTTGTTGGATATTGTTATCATTAAGCAATTTCACTTTATCGTCTAGTTGTTGTTTATTTCTTAAAGGAACAGATAGATTATTTTTTTCTTCAAGGATGATTTTGAAGCTTGTCCAATCTGTTAATTTGTTAGTCAATGTAGATTGAAACCACTGTCACGGTTTGTACTAAAAAAAGAACAGCGATCTTTGATTAATATCTTCTTACTTCCTAGAACTTCAGCAATGTCTACGAGAATGAGGATAGTATAAATAAATAGGTGTTCATGAAGCTCGAAGTTAGCAGTAAGCAGTGTACAAGCAAAGATCTGCAATTGTCAAAATTGAAAAAAGAAAAAATGTCATTTTTACCCTAGTGGCTCTACATCAACATTAATTTTATATATTTTATTATATAAATGTTCAGAGAAAAGTGGAGTCTTGAAAATAATTTTTTTTTAATTAAATCAAGAAAAATAAAGTTAACTTAAAATTGCATCAAGAAACCTATACAATTTAAAGCACAGTTACGAAATTTTTGAAAGAAATTTTTTATTAACAGTTAGAAAATTTTGTTTTGGTAGCTCACTTAAAACATAAAATGCAGCCAATAATATTTAAAATTACAAACCGAACGGTAAATGTTTAGAGCAAAGAAAAATATTGAATAAAACGAAGGTATAGCTTGTTTTAAATCTCTGTACAACCAACGGTCACCGAAATATGGCCATTCAAATATGGCCAAAATAATTAGCTGAAAAATGTAAGAAAAAATGTTACGCTTAAAAATGACGTAGGTCGTACAAAGATTAAAAAAGCCATTTTTTCATTTTCTTGAAGACCTTTCTTTTCTCTATAAACATTTATATATACCTAGGATGCCGCAAAAATAGTTATGAACAATGGAAAATTTGTTTTGTATTCTTGTAGAAATCTCCAATTTTGCTTTGTTTTAGAGTTATTTTGATAAAAACTGAAAAAGGGGCGACTTGGTCGGCTCTCAAAAAGGCACCCTCGAAAAAGGGGGCACTATGTGATTGTATCATATTTAGGTGTCAACCTACTATATAAAACCCTTGAACGAAATTGTTATTTTCTAACACTTTATTTTAAACATAGTTATTATTATGCTCCCTACCTCTCCTGAAAAGCTCATCAAAATCCCAATGACATTAACCTACGGATCTGGGGAGAGAGGCTCGTGCCTTCGGATGCGGTTACCTACTTGGGAGTATGGTTCACGCATACTCCTAAAACGAGCCTCCCTAGGGGGACGATTTGGCAGATGTAATCCCCAAACTCTACTCCACACCTACAAAAACTATATAAGTCCAGTAATGGACTATAGCTCTGAACTTCTCAATACTTGTCCCTTCTCTCTTGCTAGCCGTTACGGCATCCGAGAGAAGAATCCAGCGAATCTGGCTATTCCCCTCTAACCAGATATATAAACAAACTAATATACCTCATATTATTTCCAGATTTCAAAAACTACAAAGAGGATACGTCAGAAGATTGGACAGCACCAACACACACGCCCAAGAAACTCTAAGGATCAAATGGACAGTTGAAAGGAACAGACGATCATTCCACGAAAGACCAATCATGAAATTCATACAGCCCAACCTTAGGATCCTTAGCGAAGCAAGAGAAGACATAGATTTCCCGGACGACCTCCTCGATATATTGGAGAAGGCGCCACTCAGCATCAGATGTGCCCGACCAACCACTAACCCCAACGGAACACCGCTCAGAGCCTCCCCTCCCGGGAGGCCTGTACGTATGCCCACTTCTACATTGAATACCTTAAGATAATAATTTCTTTACTTTCAGATCAACAAATACCCACTGTATTCCTGAAAAGGACAAACTTCTCTCCTACAGGAAAAAAATCGTTTATGCAGACTGACGTCACAACTCAGAGAAGGCTTTTTACTGAAACGCTGTGTTTAATATTGAATATCTTGGATATACTTATGATGCTAAAATTGTATACAGTTTATCGTTCGTTCTATTGAATAACATACAAAAATTAACGAAAAAATAACATGGGTAACAAGCCCATGGTCAAGTAATATTATGTAATATTTGAAAGCTATATTAACTATTTTAGCCACAGGTTGTTTTATATTTAATTTTTAATCTAAAAAAGTATCGCCTTTCATGTTTAAATTTCCAGATTTGTATCAATTTTAGTAGCTTTAAAAACGTACCTTTTTGGTAGAAATACTCTATTTTGTATAACGGAAAAGTTTCGATATAATCTTATCGTGTTTAAAAATAATTTCGTCGGCCAACATGCGAACTTTCGATTTTTTTATTAACTTAATAGACATGCTTACTTGCAAATAAAAATCTATTCGAAAACAAAGAATATTGAATACCTACAAAGAGAAACTTAAGCTTTATAAAAATGTTTTAATGAAGAAATAAATTATAAAATTTCCTGCTTCTAGACATTTTATTTTTAAATCGAATAGGACATTTGGCTTTCATTCGTGGAAAATAAATAAACAAACTGTTGATTAGGTAAAAATCGTAATTGCACCTAATAATGATGAAAACTATAATTTTACAACTTTATATTTACTTTAATCTATAGCAGTATTTTATTCTTATCAGCAATTACTGAGATAACAAAAATATATTCATAAAAATTATGAAAGTAACGGCAATTATTTATAAATTTTATAATTCCTAACTAACGACGACGCTGGATATGGTGAATGAGCTTTTAATTGCGACCTAGCGGAGGCGAAATTTCTTTTCCAACATCATAATTATTCAAATTGGTACATATAAAAAAAAAACATTAACGAATAAATACCTCAATTAATTCGGCCTCCTGATCGATGCGTAAGATTCAAATAATTAGGTAAAGCGACACAAAGAGAAACGCAAAAATAATATACCTTATACTTTATCTCTAGACCATTGATAGCTTCATTATAAATGTATAAATAAATATTTTTTTGTACGATTATTATAAAAAGTATCATATTTCCTACAACTATACAGTGTACGTGAGTACACTTTTCGAAAAAATGCTGATTGGAGAAGTTATGAGAAAGTTCTGGGAGTATGTATCAAGCCCAATTAATTAATCTATATGTAGGGGAAGATTAAATTTTTTTGACACCTGAATTCTCGACAATTTATTTTTAAAGTCCATGATATCTTCTTTTTCATCATATCTTCGTAGTATGAGAAATCGTAAAAAGACTATAATAAAGTAAAGGATGAATATTGTTTTGAATTTAATTTTTTTAATCTCCGCGGTTTAAATTTTTATTTACGGGTGCAGTTTTAATTCACCCTTTATTCGAGAAAGTTCGAAAAAAATAAAGTTCCAGCAAGAACAAAAAAAAGAAAAAAAGAAGTTGAAAAAAAGCACATTTTAATTTGTAAATTGTTCAACTGCACTGGTCCTTCGGTGAAGAATTTATTAAATGTTTAGAAAAATCTCCATTCATCAGTTTTACCGCCTAAAAAATAAACGCTAATGGATTTACACCCCGAGATATTTTTGTCTAAATATTTCGTATCACACCCTGATTTAGGACTATACATACACTAACAAAAAAGTGTCAGTTGAATTTTAAAAAAATCCCTAGATTTGGGGTAATTTTCAAAATTTTACAAAATTTAAAAAAAAAATTACAATGTTGCATCCGCTTCTCATATTCAAGAAAAATTTCGCAAGATATGGACAATTATTTATTGTTTTTTGTATTAGGACATCAGAATTCTTGTTTTAACAGTTTTCAAAAAATCTCCAGTTGCGAATATTGTTAAAAACAACAACAAAACATATTTAATTTACAATTTTTTTTGTTTTAATTAAGAAGTGTTTAGTAACGTTTGTAAAATCCCAAGATTTAGGAAACTTTTTAAAATTATGGCAACGTCGCAAAAAGCTTACTAGTTTACTTAGAAACTTTGAAACATGAGTCTTTAAACTGCGCAAAAGATATTTAAGATGTTCTAACGAATAAATAAGAACTTAAATATGTGCTTTAAGAGGATTTAAAAGTTCCAAGGACATTTTTTCTTAATGAAGAAAAATATTCTTAATGGGAAATTATCTTAAGCATACAAATATTCTTAATCGGAACAAAACTTTCTTGAGGAAAATTGTCTTATGGGGACAAATATTCTCAATAGGGAAAAGCTTTTGTAATGGAAAAAAAGCTTTCCTAATAGAGAAAAACTCTGTTCAAAAATGAAAAAATTATTTTAATGGGAAAATTGTCTTAATGAGGAAAAATCTTCTAATTGTGGAAAATTGCCTTTTGATGTCCTTGAGACATTAATATGTGCGTAAAGAGGATTTAAACGTAATAAGGACATTTTTTCTTAATGGGGAAAAATATTCGTAATGGAGAAAGTGTCTTCCTAATCGATAAATTATTTTAAGGGAGAAAAAGCTTCTTAATGGGGGCAAAGCTTTCTTGATAGGGAAATTGTCTTACGGGGACAAATATTGTCAATAGGGGAAAAGCTTTTGTAATGGAGAAAAAGCTTTTTTAATGGGAAAAATTCTTTTCAAAAATGAAGAAATTATTTTAATGGAAAAATTGTCTTAATGAGGAAAAATCTTCTCATTGTGGGAAATTGCCTTTAGATGACCTTGAGACATTAATATGTGCTTAAAGAGGATTTAAACGTATTAAGGACATTTTTCCTTAATGGGGAAAATATTCTTAATGGAGAAAGCCTCTTCTTAATCGAGAAATTATTTTAAGGGAGAAAAAGCTTCTTGATAGGGAAATTGTCTTACGGGGACAAATATTGTCAATGGGGAAAAAAAATTGTAATGGAGAAAAAGCTTTTTAATAGGGAAAAACTCTTTCAAAAAATGAAAAATTATCTTAATGGGAAAATTGTCTTAATGAGGAAAAATCTTCTCAATGTGCTTAAAGAGGATTTAAAAGTACTAAGGGTACTTTTTCTTAATGGGGAAAATCTTCTTAACGGGAATAAAGCTTTCTTGATAGGGAAATTGTCTTATGGGGACAAATTTTCTCCATAGAGGAAATGAGGAAAAGCTTTTTTAATGGGGAAAGTCTTTTAAACGGAGAAATTATTTTCTTAGTGGGAAAATTGTCTTAATGACTAAAATATTCTCAATGTGGAAAAATCTTCTTAATTTGGAAAAATATTCTTAACAGAGAAAGTATTTTCTTAACGGAGAAATTGCCTTTTTACGAGAAAAAAATCTTAATAAAAAAAACCATTTTTAATAGGGAAATTGTCTCCTTAATTGAAAAATTGTCTTCTTAAAGGGGAAAATGTTCTTAAAGGGGAAAATGTTCTCAATGGAGAAAAACGTCTACTTGATGATGAAATTATTTTTTTAATGAGTAAATTGTCATCCAAATGGAGAAATTATCTTCTTAGCGGAAAAATCGTCTTAATGAGGAAAATCTCAATGGGGAAAAAATTTTTAACAGAGAAATTGTAATAATAGTGAAATTGCCTTTTTATTATCATTAAAAAAAAAACATTTTTGTTGGGGAAATTGTCTTCTTAAAGGGGAAAATGTTCTCAATGGAATAAACCGCCTACTTGATGATGAAATTATTTTTTTAATGAGTAAATTGTCATTTAAATGGAGAAATTATCTTCTTAATGAAAAAAAAATTTTATTGGGGAAATTGTCTTCTTAAAGGGGAAATTCTCAATGGAGAAAACCGCCTACTTGATGATGAAATTATTTTTTTAATGTGTAAATTGTCATTTAAACGGAGAAATTATCTACTTAGTGGGAAAATTGTCTTAATCAGAAAAAATCTTCTCAATGGTGAAAAATATTTTTAACAGAGAAATTGTCTTCTTAATAGAGAAATTGCCTTTTTACAATGAAAAATTCTCAAAAAAAAAAACGTTTTTAATGGGGAAAATGTTCTCAATGGGGAAAATGTTCTCAATGTAGAAAAACGCCTACTTGATGATGAAATAATTTTTTTAATGTGTAAATTGTCATTTAAATTGAGAAATTATCCTCTTTATGGGGAAATTGTTTTCTTAATTAAAAAATTGTCTTCTTAACGAGGAAAAATAATGAAATTATTTTTTTTACTTATTCATCCTTTTTTCTTTATCTTAATTATTTTATTTGTAAATAGAAACAGAAATAAATAAATATTATATGGAATTGCTTGTTTTCGATCAATCATATAGATAAATTTGAGGGCAATAAAGTAGTTGTGGGAAGAAATACGCCCTCTGATGCTGTTCTTATTAACCAGTTTAAAGGAGGGTTGACGCTGTTGCCAAGTTATAATCAGATTCGCCAATTAGGTTATATTTATTTTAACAAGAGTATAGATTATTCATAAAATAATAATAATAGCTGAAGTAGCCAATTATGAATACCGGTTATTAAAAAGTCCTTGATGATTAAAATGCACGTTTCGTAAATAATGTTGCGTTTAATACTTATTTTTTTATTTATTAAAATACTGTCATTAACTTGCATAAAGAGACAATTATGGTTGGGTTTTTTTTTTTGTCTTAAATATTCATTAAGAAAATAAGCATTTGCCTACTCGGTTCCGCTTATACATTATGAATACGGTGTGCAATTATTATAAACAACAATTTATATGCAAATAGCTAATGGTTGGATAATGTAAGTTATGGTCGAAAAAAATAATTATCGTACGCCTTAAAAAGTATTTCTACTCATTGCAGTTATTAGTTGCTAGTAATTATCATTTAAAAAAACGACTTTAGTTATAACGTAATGATAATGTCTGTGTGGTATATTTAGAAATTACTGCATTCCATTTTATGAAATATAGTTACACCCTTACTAACTTATGTACGGTAAAATATTCGAGAAAATGATCGGACAGGTCGATTTTTATTTCAGAGGAAACATATTACTACAATAAAAAATTTATCCTAATTTTAATCCTTTTACATGACAACAAGGGTCGACCGATAGCTCATTTGAAAGGGTTTTTAATAATCTATTTAATGGTTTAAATCATTTTAAGTACAAAATATTAAGTAATTGTGCTTTCGGTGGTGTTAAGGTATGAGTCCACTAGGTGGATCGGGCCGGGCCGGAACGCATCGCAAAAATACACAGGGCGTCGGCTTCCAGTAAACGCAGAGCGCTGACACAGCGTTGCCAGTGCTATTACGTTCGTATTAGATCTAGTACGTTTTTATGAATTCTGGTACGTTAGTACACCGGTGACAAATCCAATACGTTTTCAAATATATTGTCCTAATTTTGAATGATTTTTTGTAGCAATGGGACGATAGAATTATTGAAAACTAGCTTAAAATCTAAAAATTCCTATTAGTTTCTAAACTCTGAAAAGAATGAGGAAGATGGAGAGTACGTTTGATCTCGCGCTGTCTCTAACAATACGATACGGTTTTGAGAAAGATAGAGATTGTCTCTACGCTAGTTATAAATAATATTGTAAGTGCGCCTCTGCTCAGCTCATCATAAATAGTTTTTTTTTGATTGACGTTATATACTTGGAAAATAAAATAAGCTGTCAATGTCTGCATCCACGTTTTAATTTAATCAACGGTCGGTCCTTCGAGAAGAAAATTACATAAACATAAATTTGGTCCTTCGAGCCGGATTTGGACAGAAAGTCAAGGAAATGTCACGATCAACGTAGAAAAATATTGAAAACAGTAACTCGATTGGGTGAGTCCATTTGATTCGGAATCCTAATAATGTTTTATGCTTATTTCTAATTTAATAAACATAATTCGTTACGTAGTTAGTATTAAAGAATTCATGGTCCTCGTAAATAGATTTCACGAAATATACAACTTATTTTTTCACGTACAATTAAGCTCAGTTTACACGATACGATACTCTAATTTATATTAATCTCAGTTTACAAAAAAAAAATTAATTTAAAATGTCGGAAATTTCTCAATGTAAACATGAAAGAGGCATTTTCAAAGGAAAATTAACGCGTTTTGAAGGTTTCTTGGCAGACGATGAGAATCATAGATTCACCGCGGAAATAGATAAAAGATTACAAGCAATAGAAAGTGCGTATAAAGAATTTCTTGACGTAGATGAAGCGTTTTCAAAGGAACGTGGCATTATTAAGAGTAGGTTTTTTAAATCTACTAGTAAAGCGTATTAATGAACTCATGTTCAATGTGCCCAAACAATATCAACTACAGATCCAATACCAATTCAAACCGTGTTTTCTACTGTTAAACTACCAGACATGATTTGCCAAGGTTTAACAGTAGAATAGAAACTTGAAACTTGGCAAAGTTTCTATAACATTTTTAAATCTTTAGTTCACGATAGCTTAGATTTATCTAAAACACAGAAATTTATTTATCTCAAAGGTTGTTGTAAAGACGCTGCATTTCGAACAATAGAAGATATTGATACCACGGAAAATAATGATTTTTTACACAATTTTACCGTTTTCCATACAAAGACCAACGCGACGCGTATATGATGGGCCATCCTGTATATTTCTTTATAGAGTTTTAAATAGAGATTAAGATATTTTTAAACATTTTTGTACTGTACGGTTGGTTTATTTATGTCGATATTTGAACTAAACTGTTTTTATAAGTTATACTTATTTTCTAGATTGGTATTATTCATTTTTTTAGTTCCTTTTTGTTGTTTCAGCTCAGAAATACAACTTAGTATCATTCAAGTTACCAAAACACTCTGTAGAGGCTAAACTATATGATTTTACTTTCCCGACCTACCTCCTAGAAGGGAAAGTACCTATTGTGAACGAGCTAAAAAAAATTTCGAGATAAAGATGGAAATTTCCATTTTGAGGTCACCTGAGGTGATTAAGACCATTTCCAGATGGAAGTCTGTCTGTCTGTGGGTATTCTTCTACGATAGAAGCCACACGTTTAATCCGATTGAGCTGAAATTTGGTATATGGGTTTGGGTTACCCGGAAGTGTCACTATCAAAAAATGGCAGATGCAATATGTCACCGAATTTGACTTGCAATATGTCATTTGAAAACCCTTGAAAAACTATATTCAGAACAGTCAAAATTATTTCTCCAACTGTCACCAGTCAAAAATAAAAAAAATTCCCAAAAATAAGCAAATAAAATGAAATTTTCGTAACTTAAAATTATTCGTTAAATTTTTGATTTTTCAGTTTTTGTAACATTTTTAAATTTATGAAATTTGAAATTTTTGTTAAATTTTGAAATTAGAACTTTGTTCTAATTTTCTTAAAGTTTTGTGAAATTGTTGTTTTAAGTGGAAAAAAAAATCACGAAAAATGGACAATTGCAAAAAAATAAAAAAAATAAAAAAATTAACACAATACTAAAACTAACAAAAATTACTGAAATTAAGTAAAAAATTGTTTAAAACAGACAAAATGACACAAATTTAGTCAAAAAGACAATTTTTCTCAAAAATATATAAATAAAATGAAATTTTGGAAACTTAAAATTGTTGGTTAAATTTTTCACTTTCAGTTTTTGCAACATTTTTTAATTTATGAAATTTGAAATTTTTAGTGACATTTTTGAAATTGAAACTGAGCTTTTTTATAAATTTCTTAGTTTGTGAAATTGTTGATCAAAGTGGAAAAAATCGCGAAAAATGGACTAACTTCGTAAAAATCCGAAAAAAAAAATCTGAAAAAGTATTCGTGGATACTCGTCGAGAAAATTTTCATTGAGGCCAATTTCTTAACATTCTGTGCGGAATTCTTTAAAATGAATGAAGTTCGTTATGGCATTATCTAGATTTTTAACTTGTTTTTTTTTTGTAATTTGTTTAATAAAATTATTTTCAGTATTTACCTACATACTCTTTTTTATCCTTCCGTTTTCTCCATCAGATTAATAATAATAATATAATATTGTTTGTTATGTATACAAACTGGTATATTTTGAAAATTTATTAGATTTATATAATAAATTAATAATCTATGTACATTAAGAAAAAAACCAAAATAACTCGACAAATATTTAAACTTTCCGTTGGTTAAGTCAGAAAAAAATCCAGGGAAAGATAATCGTAAAATATACTTACATTATTACCCAATGTTTACTTATCCGAATATATACCTTTAAATATTTAGAAACATAATCAAATATTTACCTTTTATTATGTATATCTAATGATGTTAACTTTAGATTTAACCAGCTATTAACTGTGTCACCGAAAAAATCTTTATTACACAAAAATATCATAATCATACACAAAAAAAAATAATGTAAGTAACTAAATATTTTGTATTTGTATTGTAATTTAAAAAAATAAAATTTGTATATAATGAATTTAAGTCATTTCAGATTATTATTAATTTACTCGTTTAAAGGAAATAACATTAGCATTATTTACTTATAAATTTTGTAAATAGGACATTCAAATGAAAAACAAGAACAAATAATACAATCTACACCAACAATCCTGAATGAATTGTACAAATATTTGGATAACGTTTACAGCCTGCTGTTAGTTTATTTTCGTTAAATTATTATTTTAAATCGACCGAGTTATTTGTTCCTGTTAAAATATTTCTGTGTTCAAGTGTGCCAAGATTCCGGCAATAAAAAAAAACAATAGTTAACAAATGATTAACAAAACTTTCATCACAAATTCAATTTTTCGTCGTCAAAAAAAATTTGTTTGAAGAATATTTTAGACGACAAAATGGTTAAACGTTTTGGCATGTGTCCAAAGTTAAATGACTGAAGAGGACATTTTTAGAACGGTGAATGTTAATGATGATAAATATAAACAAGCGGTTAAAAAAATATGTATAGAAAAATTTGTAAATACATGGAATATTTTTCATATTAGAATAAGACACAAATAGGCCAAGCGACATGTTTCGGCATCATCAGATATAAAAACAAGAAGTAACATCATTAAAAGCTAACAGGAAACTTACTAACTCCGGAGTTAGCATAATTTATTAACCTTAACGGCACTCAATTCGTTTTTGTCTTTGTTAACTTAACTTTGGCTGTTAAATTCCAATTGTCAAATTGTCATCAGTCGGTCAAAAATTTATTTCCGTTTTGACTACCACCACCAGTGCATGCCCAACTAGTAAAGTTATTTTATAACTCAATGGCTCTACAACTATTTTATTTTATTAATATTTCATAATTACTTCCAAAATGTCAATTAATTACATAAGAGCTGCCATAAATGCTATTCTGTTGTAGGCAGCTAAATTGCTTTATAGATTTATCGTCAAAACGATTATAAAACAAAATTATAAAAGGTTTTATAAAACTGTCACGAAATTATTGCAGAATCCTTTTTTGTACATCTTATAAAATATTTCTACTTATAAAACAAAATTATTTAATAGTGATTTTTTAGGTCATTTCGGTGATATTTTTAACACTCTTATAAAAAAGAGAAAAAAACAGAAGATTATCTATACTCAAATGTGGTAAAATTATTCAAAGAATAATAAAAAAACTCGTAGTCATACCACAATAATATAATGTTGAAAATTAGCGGGAGGCAACATGTTTCGGCCATTCGATGGCCATCATCAGGCCTATAATAGAAAATGGTATATTACAGATACGTAAAAAGACAAAGTTTAGTAGTTACTTACATACATTTTGTTTAACAAGTATAACATCTTATAAAAGTTAAAAAAAAAAAAAAATCTACAACCGTGCGTAAAGTACTTACTTTACGCACGCCAAGGGTGCGTAAAGTTTTACTTTTACTTTCCCGGCCCACCTCCTCGAAGGGAAAGTATTGTGAACGAACTAAAAAAAAAATTCGAGATAAAAACGGAAATATCCATTTTGGAGTGCCCTGAGACGATTAAGACCATTTCCAGATGGAAGTCTGTCTGTCGGTCTGTGTGTGTGTGTGTGTATTCTTCCACGATAGAGGTCACACGTTTAATCCGATTGAGCTGAAATTTGGTATAGGGGTTTAGGTTACCCGTCGGAAGAACCCATCTGTCAAACGAAAGTACCACTATCAAAAAATGACAGATACAATATGTCACGGAATTGGACATGCGATATGTCATTTAAAAGCCCTAGAAGAACTCTATTCAGAACAGTCAAAATTAATTCTCCAACTATCACCTGTCAAAAATAAAAAAATGTCAAAATTTGAAAATTAAATATCTGAAGAAGTATTAATCCGATTGAGCTGAAATTTGGTATATGGGTTTGGGTTATCTGTCGGAAAAACCCATTAGTTTTTGTACAAGATCTGTCAAACGGAAGTATCACTATCAAAAAATGACAGATGCAATATGTCACGGAATTGGACATGAAATATGTCGTTTGAAAGCCTTTGAAAGCCCTTGAAAAACTCGTCGGGAAAGTTTTGGGGCGACACAACCGATTTTTTTTCACTAGTGCGTAAAGTAAAATAAAATTTTTAAAATAACGTTTTTACTTGTGCAACACATTTTTTGCAATATTCTTATGTTTCTTATCTTGCCAAGGTTCTATGTGCCAGAAATCAACTGGGTAACTTCAAGATTTTGGAAAGTAGCTTGTTAACCTCTTGCATGCGAAATCTATTTTTGTACATAAAAATTATGGTAGTAGAAAAAATATTGTATGAAACTAGTGTGTAAAAGTGCCTTTTTCCACTCAAGTGATTGTCGCACGAAAAAAGTATCACTTTACACACTTGTTGTATAAATAAATATTATAGTTGCTTTATGTTACTTTAATAAAATAGTTACATTGAAGTATCATAAAAAATAATTTCGTTTTTAAATGAAAATTGTTGTTTTAAAAGACAAATTATCATTCTAGTGATAATTTTATAATTATTTTATAGTGTGTCAGTATAAAACAATAATAAATTTCTTATAAAATTAAAATGTATTACAAAATTATTTTATAAATTATTGAGATTTTTTAAGAGTTGCAGAAATGTTTATAAAATACTTCTGTAATGGTGGCAAAAGGCCTTACAAAATATTAACGAAGACTGAACTATTTTATAAAGTGGTGCCAATTTTAGCTTTATGGTAGTTGTAAAAATAGATTTAAAACATTTCTAAGAGTAATGATATTTTATAATTTTTTTATCGGAAACGTTTTCGCAACAAAACCGAATTGATATTTCAATGTTGATGACATAAGCTGCGCATGCGCACGTTGTATATCACACTGCTACAATTAGGATCTCCTAAAATCATGTGTGAAAACTATTGGGAATTCGGGAAAAAATTTCATACAATAGTTGTAGGGAATTTTATGCTTTACAACTTCGCACAAGAAAATTTTGCACAAAAATGCGTTTGTCCTCAAAATCAAGAAAAACTAGAGAAAAGCTACATGCACATTTTTTACGCGTCCTCTAGTGGTGCAACTATTGGAAATTCTAAAAAAAGTTTCAGACAAGAGTTGTAGGGAATTTTATGCTCTAAAACTTTGTACTACAACATTTTGAACTAAAGTGTATTATTTGTCCTCAAAATCAAGAAAAACTAGAGAAAACATACATGCACATTTTTTACGCGCTCTCTAGTGGCACAACTATTAGAAATTCTGGAAAAAGTTTAAAACAAAAGTTGTAGGGATTTTTATGCTTTAAAACTTTGTACTACAACATTTTGCACCAAAGTGTATAGTTTGTGCTTAAACTTCAAAAAAAGTCGAAAATTGTTACATGTGCATTTAATCAATGTCGGTCTTGAGGACCTACTGTACCAATTTAAACCAAAATCTAATGGTCGCATTCTAGGCACACACAGAACCTCCATACCAAATTTCAGCTTGATTGGTTAAACGGTTCGGCAGTTATCGTGGAAGATTACACACAGACAGACAATGCGCTGGAAATGGTTTCAATCTTCTTGGGGGACCTCAAAATAGATAATTCCATCGATATCTCGATTTTTTTTTTGCTCGTTCACCTTACTTTCCCTTTGATGGGTACGGGAAAGTAATATAAAATTACTAGTTGGGTGGTACAACTTATTCGGCTTTTAATTTATAAAATTTTCTAATTTCAACCTGCACCTTTGATACAGACATTATACTCAAATCACCAATCATGATTTACTTGTGATTGTTTTAGTTTTTTAGTTAATTGTTTCCGTTGCTGTTCATTTGTTACATTTATGTATCTTATTTACCTTTTAATGATGTTACTTCTATCCTTATTGTAATCTTGTTTTTAGGCCTGATGATAGCCTAATGAGGCCGAAACATGGCGCTTAGACTACTAATCTTTCGACCGACATGAAAATTACACCTAATAATAAATTAATTAATTGGATTAATTATTTTTTTTAATAAATTTAAATACTGTTTATCTTTGAAGTATTGTACCATGTGAAGAGGAAATGTTAATTTCATTGGTACATCTCTTATTAGTGTTAAAAAAAATTAATTTGTATAATTGTTTGCTTCTAATTAATTCCATGTATTGTTTGTATTGTTTTGCAATTATTTTACTGCAAATAATTAAATTAATGTTATAATTTACAAGTGGTCTAGATATGTCTAATACAAGCTCATTTGGTTTAAGTCATTAGGTATTTGTAAAAATTAAAATTTTTAAAATTTAACTCATTGATAAAAACTTGAACTGAATCATTCTGTATCTTATAAGTCAAAAATAAATTTTGTGGTCCAGTCTGAAAATAAAAGTACCAAAACAATGAACTAACCAATTTGGTTGGATTAAGGTGAACAAAAGTTACGCGATGTGAGCTGAATTTATATTTTTATTAATCGTTATAAAAATTTCAAATAATCTCCACCCCACAAATAATCGCACCTCAACAATAAAAAAATAATAACACTTTAATAAGCAGGAACTTACTCCTGCAACAAATTATCACCACACTGTATATATTTATAATCCAATAAGCTGTGGTTTTAATCCAAAGAAAATCCTGGGGAAACAATTTCACTTTATTAAAAACTACAGAGCTAAAAACTAGGTCGCGGCAGACAAAATAATCGTAACGCGATACGTTCGCGGTTCGAATGTCAGCTCGAACTGAACCGGTGAACGGGATCTATCTAAAGCGCGGATTCAAGTTGACGAAACTGGCGAGCGAGCGACAGAAGCATGCGCAGAGCAGCCGCAAGGCCCTGGACTATCCATCCGCGTACGTTCCGTAGATTAGTCCGGGCGCTTAAGATTTCGATGACCAAACTTTTTTTTTTATACACGGATGAACCAACGGGGGTCAAAAATCAAAATGATCCCATTCGTTTTAGGAAATAAAATAAAAATATCATTCTGAACTTGGAAGTAAAGAAATAATTTGAAAATATATACTAAAGTCGGCACAGGTATTACAAACTACTTTTTTTAAAACAAAATGTTTGCATTTATCGCATTTCGATGTGAATTTTCTGTCGGACACATTTTACATCGGCCACGTTTCCTGGGATTTTCAGTTGCATCTGCAACTTCAGAATCTTCTGAATATTTTGTTAGTACTAAATTATTAGGCCAGTCGATGGAGACAATCAATTCACATTAATTCCAAAAGTTTTCAATTTTTCATGGTGTGATAGTGCATTAATGAAAACAAACTATAAAATTTTGAAGAAGTCTGGGATGAACGGAACATTGTTTAAATCGCAAAAATCATTTTAATGCTTTATTTTTGCACTGAAAAACTTGGAATACTGCTAGTACTAATATTTTACAACATGCATTAAGTTTGCAACCTTCTAAAAGTTACGGAACCTTGTTTTTTTCTCTTTTTCTTAAGTTTTCCATTGTAATTTGTTTAAAAAAATTACAAAAGTTCTGCAAATTGGTACGGTGCATGGAAAAAGGTTTAACATCTTCACGTAGATGTGCAACCATTTCTTACAAACGGATCATTTATTTATCAAACTTTTTACTTCGATGCTGCCATTTTTAATACACACAAGCATCGAAATAATTACAAAAGTTTTTTATCTTGGTTGCAAAATAAAGATAATAGCGGTTCCAATGAATTTATAACTTTGCAACCTTGTACGATAAACGAAAACTTAATTTATTCACTAATAATGAATTTTTTGCATTTTTACAATTGCTGAAATATTTGGAAAAGTTCTGCAAATTGCAGTTATAATTACAACTAATATTTTACGTTACACAAGAAATTTGCAACCGTCATTTTTTTTGTTAATCCGGACCTGGCTTTTTCTTGTGATTAGTAACTGGCTCATTTTGTCCCTGAATAAGAAACATGTGTACCAAATATCAAAGAAATGTACGGAGTGATTCGACAGTTATGGCCCCAGGAAGAAATTAGCAAAATCGATAAAACACCCTGTATCTCGGTTACAAAGGCCGCCAGAGCCAATAAATGTGATATATCTAGAACCGCCTCGGTGACCCCTATTTGCGTTTTAAGTATTTCCGTTTCCCAATGAAACACCCTGTATATTGTAATGAGTTTTTTCTAAATATAATTTTGGAAATTTAAAGTAAAATTTTAGACAAAAGTGATTAAAAATTTTAAATAATCAAATAATAAAAATCAAAAAAAAAATCGGCTGTGTCACCCCAGAACTTTCCCGGTTCGACCCTAGAGAATATGTTATTTATTATTATTATTTTAATTACAAAATACTAAGCATTACATTGATTTATGGAACACATTAAAAATAGCGAGCCGATGGTAAATACGTCTACCGAATATTGATAATGACATAAGCTGCGCATGCGCACGTTATATATCATACTGCTACAATTAGGATCTCCTAAAATCATGTGTGAAAACTATTGGGAATTCGGGAAAAATTTTCATACAATAGTTGTAGGGAATTTTAAATGTGTATTTTTCTCGCCATCTAGCGGCGAAACTATGAGGAATTCGATAAAAGTTAAACATAAAAGTTATAGAGAATTTTATGCTCTAAAACTTTGTACTACAAAATTTTGAACCAAAGTATATTGTTTGTCCTCAAAATCAAGAAAAACTAGAGAAAACCTACATTCACATTTTTTACGCGCCCTCTAGTGGCGAAACTATTGGAAATTCTGGAAGAAGTTTGGAACAAAAGTTATAGAGAATTTTATTCTCTAAAACTTTGTATCTCGATTTTTTTCTTTGCTCGTTCACCTTTGATGGGTCCGGGAAAGTAAAAAAAAACAGATGAACGAAAAGAATAATAAACAAAAAAATCAATCGGAAAAATAATTTTTGATAAGATTTGTCAAATTCAGTTTCAAAAAAAAATTAGTTAATATTAAGTCAACAAACCTAATGATAAAAATTAAAAATATGATTTAGCTATATCGCAAGAAGATTGAACATTGCTGTAGATCAAGGTGCGAAGAAATAGCAGATCAAAATAAAGAAATGAAAGTGCTACAGGAGTCAAAAAAAAAAATGAAATAGCAGGATACTAAAATTTTATATATTTTTGTAATGTTTATTTTTTTCAATTTTATAGAACCCAACAAAAAATAAGAGATTCAGTAAATCATTACAATATCTTGTTATTTATATAAAATTTGTAATAGTAAGAGCACATGGGTCCGGGGATTATGAACAGGTTCTACTAATTTAGGTGTCAGGATACACATTGTCATGTTGAACCACCTGTTAGACTGCGCACACATTATCAGGTTTGTGTCGGGACACATGTGGCTACGTACATTTACTGCAGCCCCTATACATTGGCGGCCGCCCCTATACATTTGCGGCGGCCCCTATACATTTGAGGCCCTCTTAATTTTTCGAAAACAGTTGCGGTCCTACCCTTATTAATGGGATATCTGCTAATGCCTACCAATAATTCACAACCGAAACATATGTCGAATAATGAAAAAACTGGAAAATGATTGGTTGGTCGTTATGGAAGGTGCCTTTACTCTTTCAAAATTGTAGCAATTTCATGATTATTTTATAGATCAATAGATGGAAAATTCAGTCGTAGACATTGACATGTGGAACAACTTTGGTCAAAAGCACCCACCGAATGAACAACTCCATGGAAGGCTGGAATCACAGATCAAACATGATCATAAAAATCCCCATCCCACTTATTAAATGTAGAGTGAAAACGAAAAAAAGACGTACATTCATTCGTTTTCATTCGTGTTCATTTGTTTTTATTTGTTTTCATTCGTTTTCATTCGTTTTCATTCGTTTTCATTCGTTTTCATTCGTGTTCATTTGTTTTCATTTGTTTTCATTTGTTTTCATTTGTTTTCATTTGTTTTCATTTGTTTTCATTTGTTTTCATTTGTTTTCATTTGTTTTCATTTGTTTTCTTTTTTTTTCACAGAAAAAAATAATGAACGAGTATGCGGAAACAAATGACCTTCGAAAATGTTTGCAAATTCTTGCCTTTGTACAAAAGCTAGAGGAACCACTCAATATTTGAAAAAATGTAAATACAAATACAAAAACAAAAATAAATCCTAAATAAAATACGAAAAAACAAAAAAATCTATAGTTTTTTTATTATCTGACGGTTACCCATGAATTATTAGCAGGTATCCCATTAATAAAGGTAGGGCCGCAACTGTCTCAATTAAATTTTATCATTATGCGAAAAATTAAGAGAGGGACGCAAATGTATCGGAGACGCAAATATACAAAAGTTCAGTAAACAAGAACCAATTAGTGTTTTTAAGAAAATTCCTCGAAATAAATTATTTATTAAATTCGTATATTCTTTATTTCCCTGCAATCAAATTAATAAATGGAGTTTCGAGTTATTTATTATTATTATTTTTTTGCTTCCATTTCGTTTTTTTTTTATCTGGATAATAAAAAAATAGTGAATTCATGTTCATATTATGGTCTGAGCACGCAAACCTTTAGTTTTTTAAAGCTTAATAAGAGTAAAAAATAATTATAGTCAACAAACAATTTATCGTTACAGTTTAATTAAACACATTTAAGGAACTCCCGACTTGTTTGTTTATATCAATATAAACAAACAATATTGTTTTTTTTGTCAGATTTAAAAAAAAAATCAATTTTGAGAATAAGAGCTGATGATTTATTTTATCAAATGCCCTAATGAAATTTATTGTCAAATTTAGTACATAGTAAATACTTACATGAATAAATTTAGTCAAATATCTGCTTACCTGTAAAAGAAAAAAAGATTAAATTAAAATATGTTACTTTAAAACAATATAAAATTATTTAAACAGCATATAACTTTTTTCCTATTACAGCTACAACAAATGTATTCGGAAACATAAAACAATATAAAAAATATCGGTCCAATAGGACCGGAGATGGAGAGGAAAACGCGTTTTCCAAGAAATTTTGGTGGATACACTTCTTCCCTTCCATGATCCTTTAATGATTAAAAGAATAAAATAGCTTACTGCTCGTTTTGCCATCCGAATGTCTAATTTTACTGGGCTAATCCGGGTATGTTAGCTTTATCATTATTTTTTTATATTTTATTTTTTCCGATTATTTCCTATTTTTTTCCTTACTTTCCCAAATATTTCACTTTTTTCCCTATTTTGTTCCTATTTTCCCCATTATTTCTTATTTTTTTCTGTTGTTTCCTATTTTTTACTATTTTTTCCTGTTTTCTATTTTTCTCCATTTTTCCAATTTTAGCCTATATTTATATATTTTCCTATTTTTTTCTTTTTTCCCATTTTTCCTGTTTTTTCCATTTCTTTATTTTCTCCTATTTTTCCCTGTTTCTTTTCCCATTTTCACATATTTTCCTATTTTTGTCTATTTTTTCCTATTTTTTATATCTTTCCCATTTTCCCTTTTTATTCTTATTTTTTCATATTTTTTTCTATTTTCTCCTGTTATTTCCTATTTTTCCCATTGTTTTGCTGTTCTTTCTCTTTTTCTCTATTTTTCCTATTTTCCCCTATTTTTAAATTTTTCCGCATTTTTTCTATTTTTTCCTATTTTTTACTTAACCAAAAATCGCCCAACGCGCGTAGAGAAGTTTTCACTTCAAAAATAAAATTACAGTAAAGAAAAGTAAAATCTTGTTTCCAAAAAAAAAATTAAAAAAAGTTGACAGGCTTAAGGATTCGAAACGCCTTCGGTAGTCTGGCATCTTAATATCAGCTTCTTAGCACTAGCGTAGATCCCAATTGCAACTCTGTTGCCAGGCTTAAGTATTTTATTGACTAAAAATAAAATACTTTTTTTTATTAAAATAAGTCTTGACTATCTAAATCTAACCTGTGTATAAAAAAAAATAAATAAAAAAAAAATCCTCGGGATTCGAACCTGGACATTTTATGTGCAAAAGCATACACTCTAGCACTGGACCACTTCGTATCACAATAATATATAATCAAACTTTTAAGGTAACGTACAAACCGATGGGCACTCAAGTTGCAATTGGGATCTAGAGGCTTCTCTTCTCTAACCCATTCAGCTATAGTACTGATAATTAAAAAAAAGGCAAATGTTTGAGATAATCAATGAATGTTATATTTAATCGAATTTATTTAAGTGGAATCAGCCATCAGATACCTCGAACCTACTTAGTCTCTTACACCTTTGCGTCTGTGAAACTAGCTACCATTAAGAAATACATAAAAGTCATTGTTTTTGTTTCGCATTTTATTAAATTCATGAAAAAATAAAGGAAAACAATGAATTTAAACAAGGAACAAACCAGAAATAGTCGGAATGCATTAGAAAATAACTGGAATATTGTTTCAAATATAGACGCTTGTCAATTTTGCTAGTAGAATGGAGAATGATGGAGATCGAATATTGGAAAAATGAACAATTATGAAATAAACATATAAATAAAAAGTAATATTTCTATTTTAATTAAATTTTTAAAACCAAGTAAAAAATAAATAATCATTTTTTCTCATAAATGTTTATTTTTTCACTTATACGACATTAAAGAAAAAGTATCAATTTCCATTAATTGGCATAAACATTCCGTTTATGTCTAAATAACCCGTCGCCACTTTGACATCAACTGTAAATATTTTATGCAAATTCGCACCTTAGCGCTAAAAAGTTGTTGGCACCAATTATCACAAATATTTGTTAATGTGCTAATTACATGCGTACATAACTACGAACTAACATAAGCGGATAAGTGTTCGAATAACATAATACCAATAAGATCTTATTTGTTGTTTTAATTTTTTTACTTATTACATAAGTAACGGATAAATTTATTTTCTACGTTAATTAATAATTTTTAAGTAAAATTTATTGAATCAATGCAATATTTATAATAAAATTTATAACTGTATAATCGGTCGAATATGGCAACACAAAATTAATACAAATAACTTGAATCTAAACAATTAATATGTTTTAAAACAATTTAGAATAAACATTTTGTGTAAATAATCTATAATGTTTATGTGTGAACTTAGCTTTCAGTTTCAGAATGTGTTACGTTTTTTTTCCTGTGCCACCCTGTATTTTCATTATTCCTCTGCTCAGTATGTTTTAATTTCAGACATGCTTGAGATTCCTTCTTAATTTCCTCGTGTCATGTCCCTTCTCAACTTATCTTGATTTCCCTCTCCTTTTGATATGACTATAAAATGTCTTTCCCATATTAAATTAAAATTTCTTTCTAACTAAAAAAAAATAAACAAATCCAGAGATTCTTTGGATGACAAACTTCTAAACAAGCCGATAACTTTAGTTCGAAAACTTATGAAGTATGAAAGAAAGTTTGTTACCATGGAAATAAATGTGCTTTATGAAAACTAGAATGTGCGTTAAAATTTCACTTTAACGTTTAAGTTAACCTAAATTTATTTTAGTTATACAGGATACTGTTGACATAACTTCTAGATCCGCTAATGCTCACTAGATGGTGTGCTCAAAGAAAAATAAATTTTGATAATATAATAATAAGTAAGAATTAAATATACCCATTGATAACATATGGAGCATAAAAATAATTTTCAGCAAAAATGGAGAATCAACTTATAACAATACAAGATTAGCTTCAGTCACGATATTTAAACAATCTTCCCGATTTTTAAAACAAATAAAATTAACATTCTTTAAGATCTGCCTCTATTATTAAACCACCCAACAAATTACTGAACAGACATATAAATTTCAGATCTGGACCTCGCGGCATTGTCACGTTTAAATTTCATATGATTGGAAATTGTTTTTGTCTGCGTTACTGCCTAATAGTGTTGTTTTTGTGAATTTGATATTTTTGATAAACTAATAATTATTTTCTTGTTTTCGTTACCTTTAAAATGTCGCCTGTTCTCAAGAGAAAGTCAAACGCCTTTAAAAAGTAAGTATTTGAAAAGTATAAATTATAAAGTTTTTAGTTTTTAATAAAATAGTGCTGCCACGACCTTTAGAGGTATAAAGGGGTTTTATTTTATTAGGTTTTCTTCATATGCGAAGAGATAACATTAATAGGACAAAAAGTGTTATAGATAAAGAGACGGTTATATGAAAAAAAGTTGCTTATTTGTAAGGAATTTGGGGCATCTGTAAAATACGACACACGTTACGGTGGATGAAGGGGTCAACAAAATGTGACATCGTGTGACAAGGTGGGAAGACGAATTATAAGCTTGATGAAGTCACATATTTAAATCTATTACTACGGCAGCCCAGTAAAGAGACTCTCGGTTGGCTACAAAGTTCGTCGCCATCTTCTCTGTACTGATTAGATACTTTCCAATGGTGTGACAGACCACAGTCACGTGATTTTAGTTGACACTTGACAGTCAGCTGTTGTGTGTTTGTGTTATTTTCATATATATTATAAGATATAGTTTATAGACATTTTATTTTCGCTATATCCAATAATTATTTATTTATAATTTGTTGAACTTACTACGTTATTTTTATTTATTCATAGAATAAAAGAGGCGTGGTTTATGACGTCAAAAAATCCATTTGACTGTAGTAACTTGAATTTTATGTTCGACCCATAGATGGTGCGACTTCAATCACGGTTATTTTCACACATTTGAAAGTTTTTGTTTTAAATAAATTATTTTCAGATCAATAAATATATTCAATAACAAAACAAAACGTTATAGAACTAAATAGTGCTCGTTTTGTCTATTTTTCAATAGTGCCTGCGCTAGTACCACTTTTGGCACAATTGTGCTACATTTGACAGCCTTGAAAAACAGTACGGGTAAAATGGCGTCAAGGTTAAATTTCTGTGCCTAAAAAGTTCAAACTGAGAGTCGCCATACTGATAGAATATATGTACTGTGCTACGGTGTTGCGCTTTACCGCCTTTGACATACGCCGAACTGTCAATCTGCATTTGAGGCTTTGATTTCGTCTATGTTTCATTGTTTCTAACATTCATTCGTCATTTGACTTAACTTTCGCTGAGTGATGAACATGTTTTCCTTAGGTGCTCTATTTTGTAATTTTTCATGAGTCTTAAGTAATAAAGTAATAACATTGAACCGGCAACGTCGAACAGTTCGTTGACTAAATATTAGTGGCATCTGTGTTTACGTAGCCGAAGTGTTTAAAAAGTTCCTGCGTCTCAGCTAGAGGGCACTCCACTAACAAACAAATCTAGCCCGGAAATTTAAAATAATAATATTACTGCCTTATTCGATAAAAAAAAACTGACTGTGTACTATAATTTTTTATTAAATACATGTAAATTGAAAAAAAAGGTTTAGAAATGATTTAAAAAATATTTTTCCTTTTGGACAAAAACCGTAATTAGAAATTTTTGAAAAATTTAGTGATGTTTATTTCAGCATTTATTTCAGCAAAATAAATTATTTCACAAAGAATATTTGATACCGAGAAAGTACTTTTTCAGCTTTGTAGTTTAGAAAAATAGTTATTTATGTACCAAGGACAAAACTGTCAATTATATTCGAGCCTGAAAATTGATAGCCGAGGCTAGCAATAGACAATATTTTGCCGAGGTGTATATTACACTTTTTCGTCGACCTCTACATATCTTTTATGAAAGTAAGCACTCACCTGCTTGCTGGCCTCGGCTACGTCCCACTCTTTGAACTGTAGACTCGATCATAATTTTAATAAATTTAAACAAAACGTATTCTGATTTGAAGTGTCACAACTCTCTATTTTAATTACACTACAAATTATTCCTGTAGCTACTGATTTCCATATCGCTATCAGTAACCATTTTTGATTATTATGAACCCCAATATTCACACCACTGTCTTATTCACTAAAATGTCTGAAAAATCCTGTACAAACTAGGAGATTTTTACCTACTTGATTAACTGATGGCGCATACATCGCTCATATTAAACTGTAATCACAGATCACACAGGGGTATTAAAATTCTGTGCTTTGAGGTTAACTGAAATTGTTAATAGAGTACTCAAGTGTTGTCGTCACCTGTTGGATAGGTTGGATAGGACAAAATATTTCTTTCAGAAGTAAAAAGAGAAAATTTGCAATTTCAGAACACACCGATTATAGAAAATACGCATTGACACTGACAGAAAATAATTTATTTGACATCAAATCTGTTTTAAGTGATCTGTGACAATTTCAGCGAGGACGCGAACAATTCTGAACACGTTACAGAATTCTGGTAAGTTCTACTGAACTCAACAGGTGGTACTCACATAAATTTCTAAACAAAATCGAATCAGTAGATACACCAGGAGTTTTAGACATCTTATTCTTCACACGTACATAGTTGACAACAGCAAATGACAGTTATTGTCACAGGCGCCTAGATTTTTATTAAATCGTGAATTTATGAAAATGACTCAATCGCCGCTCTCGCACTATGCCGTATCATAGTGATCACAGCGCACGAAAATAATTTGCGAACGAAAAGTGTGTGCGGAGGAAAAATACTTGCATTCAAAAATAGTCGGTCGTTCATTCGGAAATTAGTACGTAAAATGTCATTTTTTGTAGAGGTCGACGAAAAAAGTGTTTTTCTTGTTTTTTTCGAAACCCACATTGCCGATGTTGCTGAAAATTTAGGAAAATACTAGTCAAACTACCATATACATTTATGATTTTTTTGGTAATTTTTGAATTTGTATTTAAACTTAAACCTTAATCTGGTTTTGTACGTCTATAAATGTTTATAATTAATTTAAATTTATTAGGAATAAAATAAAAATGATTAAATCATAAAATAAATCTAATATATTATGAACTTAACTATAACAATAATCTTTCTATAACTTCTCCAAAAAGCAGAATTTATTCTTATGATGATGATTATAGCAGCAATATAAATCTTTCCCTTTCAACTGGCATGTAGTTAAATTTTAATATTATGTTCATTGTTGGAGTCTCGCCAGTAGGTTCGTTCAAATGCGGTTTACTAAAATAGTTTTGTGGTCAGTAATATTTTTTTATCTTTAAACGTAACAAATTGCAAAATTAACCTCAGATTGGCGCTAACGAAATATTACATTTTAGAATTGTAGAATTAAAAATTTAAAATGGTAACCTATTTAGATAAAAAAAAACAATAATTATGAAAAAATTCAAAAAATTTAAATAGGTATTTTTAAATTTGATATTTAAAAAAATATTTACATTTCGGGGGTTTTGTAGATGTTAATAGGTAATAAAAAAACTTATTTAGTTCATTTTTATCACTTTTGGAATATTTAAAAGATAATAAATGGGACAATGTGTCTACGAAAATATTTTGAGAACGATGTACTCAAGAGTTTGTTTAAGCCGAAAAAACTAATTTTAAATAGCTAATGTAACGTTTTTTTTCCTGTGCCACCTTATATTTTCATTCTTCTTCGGCGCAGTTTATTTTAATTTCAGAATCGCTTGAAATCCCTTCTTAAATTCATCGTATCATGTCCCTTCTCAACTTCTCTTGATTTCCCTCTCCTTTTGATACTGACTATAGAATGCCTTTCCCATGCACAACATTTTTTTACCGCATCAATCAGAACAATCAACATTTGATAGTCTATATTATGTATTGAAAATTTCTTTTCTACCCTTCAACATTTAGGGGTTTTTTCCTCCCGGATCCAGAACCTACTTTTTGGATTAGGAACATTTTTCCTCCCGGATCCAGAAGCTACTTATTGGTTTAGTAACGTTTTTTCCTCCCGGATCAGAGTTTGATTTGGAGAATTATCTTCTGCTAAGAAACACACAATTGGATGAAACTGGCTGATAAAGAGTTTTTTTTTCAAACGAAACCAAGAAAAAAGAAACGTCTCTCAAAAAAACCCAAATATTCATAAAATATTTTATTCTTTATCTTTAATAAAACAAGTAACGTTTAATTTGAGTTTAACTTTCTTAAATTCGTAAAAAGGAGGATTTTGAAACATATCATAGTTTTTTTTGTCAATTATTTCTAAATATAATTGTGTAATGCTCATAGCCAAAAAGAAATTAAGTCGGTGATATTGCGCATGTTTTTTTTTCTAAAAACGATATAACATTTCCAATATGGTGAATCGATCTTAAGGTTAGCCCTTTTTTGCTCAACATGTAGCTGTTAAGCAAATCTTGCAACGTGATTGGTTGATTAAACTATCTTTACAAATTCTGCCGGTTCCCGTGTTTAAATAACCATTAATAATGGAGATATAAGCTAAGGTCCTTTTGACGTTCCTTCTGCGCAGTAACTATATGTAATTATTCTACGTCAATATATTGCCATTTCCCGAGTTTAAATCGGTTCATTAATAGTGAAGATAGATTAAAAATGGCGGCACGTTGCTCAAAGCGCCATAAACTTTTGTCCCCAGATCTGGGGAAATAGCATAATAGATCTTATCTTTGGGAGGGTTCATGGAAAAAAAAATTGTAAAGTTATTTCAGTTTTTTTATTGTCTTTTTTAAATTTTATTTTATTGTTTTAGTTAAAACAAACTTTTTTTTTTTTAGTTTTAACAGATACATTAAACAAATATTCACGTTTCACATAAATCTGTTTTAAATTTGCCAGTTGTTCTTCCACTGATTCATGTAAATATGTCTTTTCAAAAATCAGCTGGCTAGATTTACTAAAATTTCTACCCAGGTAGGTTCAAATTAAAGAATAATTATTTAGAACTAATTTTAACCACCATCATTCTCCAAAATTTCTACATCAATAACCCCCTAGTTTCCTCTTAACAACCAATTAATATCTTACTTTATATTTTTATCAAATTACTTTATGATTTTAGTGATGTACTAAATTAAAACTTTTATTTCAAGAGAATGCATTTATTTGGATTACTTTATTACTGGAATTATAGGAATTTAATTCTGGATATTTATTAAAGTTTTTGTATGTCTTTTAATTCAACAAACTTTTATTACTAGGCAAGTTATCTAAATTTTAGTTTTCAATAATCGTGACATTTTATGTTTAATTTATACATTTTAATTCTTAAAATACTGCGTATTACTTTTCGTATTGTCAAGGTATTTATTCAAATTTAGTTTTTTTTTTATTACAATAGACTCACTACTGTTCTGATCACGTTATTTACATTTGGCCACTTGAATAAAAATATACTATATCAAAATGAATACCAGGCATTTTTGTAAATTCACTAACTGTGAAGATAGCACTGATAGTAAAAATTGATCAAAATTATCCAAGTTAATTAATGATTTTGAAATACGTATTAGCAAGAAAAATCCTTTTCGAACAATACATCCTGGAAAATTCTTCCCGGACAATCTTTCCTGGAAAATTATTTCCGGACAATCCTTTCTAGAAAATTCTTCCCGGCCAATCTTTCGTGGTAAATCCTTCTCGGATAATTCGTTTAAGGAAAGTTTTACCGGACTATCCTTCTTAGAAAATCTTTTCCGGATAACTCTCTCAAAAATTCTTTCCGGGCAATCGTTCCTTGAAAAGTGTTCCTGGACAATCTTTCGTGGCAAATCCTTCCCGGATAATTCGTTCAACAAAATCCTTTCCGGACTTCTTGAAAAATATTTAGAAAATAGTTCCCGGACAATCCTTCATAGAAAGTAATTCCAGGACAATGCTACCTAGAAAATCCTTTCCGGACAATCCTTCCCGGACAATTCGTTCTAGAAAACCCTTTCCGGACAATCCTTCCTAGAAAATCTTTCCTAGACAATACTTCCTGGAAAATTTTTCCCAGACAAACCTTCATGAAAAATCTTTCTTGGAAAATAATTTCTCGAACAATACTTTCAAGAAAATTCTTCCCGGACAATCCTTCCTAGAAAATCTTTCGCGGCCAATTCGTCCCGGACAACCTTTCCTAGAAAATATTTTCCGGACAATTCTTTCTGGTCAATCTTTCCTAGAATATCTTTTCACTGCCATTCTTTATGTACAATCTTTTCTAGAAAATCTTTCCTAGGCAATCCTTTCTACAAAGTCCTTCTTAGACAATCTTTCCTGGAAAATCTTTCCTGGAAAATCTTTCCCGGACAATCCTTTCTGGATAATTCTTCCCGAACAATTATTTCAAGATAACCGTTCTCGGGCTATCCTTACTAGAACCCCTAAGAACTAGTCTTAACCCCTTTCAACCACTAACATCGATTTATACGTTATACAAATATCTCTGTATATATATTTATATCCTCGAGGTATATTTTTGAACAATAAAACTGTATTGTTTTCCATTTTCGAAGGACTGTTATTATGATAGTCCAATCATTACATTGTGTGTCGATACCTCTAATTATTTATAACTTCTTTTTTTTTAATGAAAGTCACGGAACTTACGAGTCGATAATGAAGTTTAAACGTATGTGTCGGTAAAAAGGATTATAGTAATTTTCATTGGTCGATTGGCTGTTGTTTCATCTTCGATATTTCCCGTGAATATTATGCGGTATCGACTGCGGTTTCGTGGAGAAGGTTTAATGTCATTATTTTATCATTTATTATGCACGAATAAGATATATTATTATAGTAATAGGCAGTTATTTTCATTAATCCATAGTCTTAAATCTATGAATACTTTTTCGTACCATTTTTTTGTGACCTAGTCACTATATAGTCATTCAAAGAATAGGGAAATTTGGCCAAAACTTATTTTGTAATATATCCAGAATTTGTTACGTTTTATTGTGCCACCCTGTATTTTCATTATTCTTTTATTTAATAGATTATAGTTTCATACTCGCTTGATGTCCCCTTCTTATTTCTTCGCCTCATGTCCCTCTCTTCTCTTGGTATTCCTATAAAATGTCTTTCCCATGTTAATAATGTTCTACTATTTACCTACAGAGTCCAGATAATCAACTTTATATCGCCTGTGTTGCTTACCGAAGATTTCTTTTTTTCTTCCCCTCATTCTATAGGGGTTTTCTTTCATTTGAGACGGTTTTTTTTTCTCTGGTCCAAGAAGTTTCCTCTGGACAGTTGGTTTTGCCGGGTCCAAGAAGTTTTTTTTCTCTGGACAGTTGATTGTACTGAGACCAAGAAGTTTTTTGTCCACAACCGCAAGAGCCTCAACTTTATGAAGAGCTAAGTTTTTTTTATAAAAAAAGAAAAAAAATCTCTGAATTTATTTACATAAAATAAACAAATATAACGTTTCATTTGAGTTTAATTTCCTTAACCAAAAAAAAAGAAAGGACGGATTTTGAAATATATCGTAGTTTTTTGTCAATTGTTTCTAACTACATCAAAAAATCAATTTGAATTTTTTTTTATTTAATATTTTAATTCTGATATATTTCAAATTCTATTCGTGGAACAAACCCATGGTATAAAAATTTGAGCTTAATCACATTAATTATTTTTTTATCAACAAGTTAAAATATCGTTTCAAATTACTTATATATTATTAGGTTTTTTATTGTATTCGCCACTTAGTATGAGATAATTTCGCGCTTTTACTGGCCCCTCCCTACAAGAGAACGATTGGTCAGATAAACTGGTAGTACAGTGGCGTGGAGTATTACTAAACAAAAACGATTAAAAATAAACAATTTTGTATATTTTGTTATTTCCCAGCAAATTTATACAATTTTTTACATATTTTACAAAAAGTCAACCGATGACCAAAAGTAGGATATTCCCCACAAATCGGCACCACTGTTTGATTACTAACTGTCTGAACAAAGTGTCTAGCATATTATAAAGGTATATTGTATCTGGTCTGAGGTCACAAAAATGAAGAAAACAAAAATATTTCTAGAAAATCCCTGGCCAAAAATACGATTTGCCCTAAGCACCAGAAGCTAACGCTTATACGCGTACACTCCTTTTACAAATTTTATAATTTTCGAATAACGTTTTTTGAAACTTGACATTTTTTAAATGTTCCAAATTCTTAAAATTTTTGAAATATAACGAATTAGTAAAATAAAGCTAATGCTATTAAATAAATGTGAAAGTTAATAAAATTTCGAATATAATGAAGAAAATAAAAAAATCGATTTTATACAAAAAATTTAATATCCATCTTCAGAAGAACACTTGAAGTCACTATCGTCGCTTGTTGAGTAATCTCCTAAATGAATTATAATTGGATGAACATCTTCATAAGCGTCTATCTGTACCTCTGACTCCCAATAGTTATCTTCCACTTTAATAACATGACCACAGCGTTTTTTCCACTCATCCGAGGTGATCTTAGAAAATTGAAATTCTACTAATTTTTTTACATCTTCTAGTTTAAATGTGTGACCAAATAACCCCCGGTATATCATATTATTTTTTCAGAAATTTTAATATTTTGTTCGTTCATTGAATTATTTTTTTACGAAATTTTAGAGAGACAAAACTCATTATATTTAATGTGTTTCGTTTCCTCTTAGATTTTGTTGATTTCTCAAGCCACTTGATCTGTCTGGGTTTACATTGTCAAAACTCATTATTTTTAATTATATTTTATTTCGAAAAACATATTATTTTTTATTATATTTTGATGCGCCTCAGTCCAAACTCATTTTCCCCAAGACCATTTCATATGTCTGTGTTTACAGAAAAATAAATAGTACACGTACCGCAGAACATTATGATGTTAATCAAACTCGACATAAAAACATGGTTCAAAGCAGGGGAAAAGCTCAGCCAAAAATCAAATTTCAAACTACCAACACCGTCACCGAAGTTCTTGTATTCAACGCCGAGACGACGACGCCGATAATTATAACAAACAGTTGGGTTTTACTTCTTTAAAACCCAGTCCAGTCTCACAAATTAAACTATTTACGCCATTAGCAGAAGTTACAATATTCGACGTCCATTCAGCGTCGCTACGCTATTCGTCCCGACGCTCAATATTTCGGCGTCTACCCATTTTTACATCTCTCATCGTAAACGACAATTTATTCACTTCGTTTGGATTTATTTGGTCTTCGTAAAAATAAATCAGAATAAGTATTTTCATATTTTAATTCTCCAACTTCTTGTTTTCCCTGAGCCAAAGGTTAAATACGTATTGACTGAAACAGATTATAAGAGCATTATTGCCAATAATGCAGAGAGAGACAGTGCACATAATCTGATGACATTTATCAAGAACTTTGGTACATATTCGTCTTAAATGTAACGGGGGTGGGTATTCGTTGGATGAAGTTTTTATAATCTCCAAAAAGGCTAGTTACAATTTATTTGTCAACACAATTGGTTAATTTATAATTAATACATTTATTACGATGGTGGTTAGGTTTTCGGGTTGTCCGGTTTTCCCTATACCTGTTATGCCAAATGGCGCCATTATTATTCAGTAAATTTTCTTAATGAATAAATAGTTTCTTGAGATTATCTGTTTTGATTTATGTTCCCTTTGTCATCAAACTGTGGTTTTTACAATTATTAATAATAAAATGCTATTATTATTACTACGATTATTAAACACAAAGTGGGTCCTAACTTATGAATACTAGACGATCAGGTATATTTTGTGATAAATTTGAGTACGGAAGTTTCTTACCGAAATGGCCAATGATTTGTTACTTTTTCATAAGAAAAACAGGCCAGGGGGAAGGAGGTCACAAATTTAAAACATTTCGCTGCCTGACATTATTTTTAATTGTAGCCCATATAAGTTCTATTGAGTTTAAATCTGGATGGTATGGAAGTAAACGCAAAACAGTGTGACTATGTTCTCATAAAATTTATAAAGCGGTCTTTATGGAATTTAATCAGTTCATACAATTCCGGTTCTAAATTAACATAATTAAAAGTATATACAGGGTGGTTCATTATATTCTGACTATTCATATCTTCCAAACGTTTCTAGATTCAAATAGATAATGAGATGCGGTTTTCACAGTTCAGTTTAAATTTACTTTAAGTTTTGTTGTGACTTATTAAATGGCCTACTTCCGGTTTACCTGCGTAAAAAGTGGCGTGTTTTCGATATTCCAGTTAAAGTTCTGAAACTTCGCTATAAGTGTACCGAATTTAATCTTTAAGGTACCGTTACAAAGTAAAAATACGTGTCTTTTAGAATATTACTTAATATACAGGGTGAACCATTTAAAAAATAACATCTATTGTCCTCTGAAAACACTTCACTTTTATATCGAGTAAACCGGAAGTGGGTCACTTATAACAATATGTCATAAAGTAATTTTAAACCGAACTATGAAAACTGCATATCTTCTCTAGAACCGATTGGAAGATATAACCATTTAAAAACAATCAGAATATAATGAAACACCCTGTATAATATATACCTGCAAATATGAAATCACAGTCTCCCATTTCAAAATAAAAATATTACGGAACGTTAATGAGACGTAACAACAAGAAAATTATTTTTTATTAATTTTTTTATGTGAATTGCCCATACAAATAATCAAAAATTTCTCCTTATCTATATTTTTATTGTACCTCAGTAAATATCAAGAACATTTAAAGCTTCTTACCTGTTGCTTCCGATGTTTTAATTTTCACCATTATCAAAGTGTCCTGTTTACCTTTCATAAATTTGAAATAATTATACACATTAAAACATAATTCACGTGCTTGTTCTTTATAATAAGACTACGTTTTTTTTTATTCATTTTAAAATAAAAATAAAATAATGTTTAAAAATAAAATTTATTAAAATACACCAACGTTGCTGTTGCGCTACTGAGAATATAATTTAAAACGTAAGTAGGTGGCGCATTAAAATCAAGTTCGATTTTAGGGTTCTGCGCAATACTGTATTAAGTTACGGGTGGATCAATACCAGCAAGGCAATCCTTATAAAGCGACAGTCGAAATTTTGCATCTTCTTTTTTAGAATCATTTTAGTTTTCTTCTTATTTCACAATAATATGCAGTTATATGTTCCTATGGTATTATGCACACAAATAAATTATTTAGTGAACCATTTCATGTATTTTTTAATTGCAGCAAATAATCCGTTTATTCCATATCTATACAAAATAATGAAATTTTATCAAATAAAGCATATCTATCTCCCTCACGCAAACAACCCACTCATTGGCAACAAAGGCACAAACCAAACAATTGCTAAATTATTCAAAATTGTATGAAGCTATCGTTTTACGGAAATTGTTCTTGTTCAAACCTGTAATAAATGTGCATTCGAATGAATTGTAATTAAATGTCTGTGTATATGTTTCATGTAACATGCAAATGAATATATTAATTCAGTGTTTCACGTTGCCATACTTTTCATATCAACGGCTAAGTTACTTTCAATAATTTAATATTAATTTTATAAATAAGCATTCATTAGGTGTATAGGCATTATTTAATTTTGATAGTCAACTAAAAATTTTTCATAAAATCCAATATTATTGTGTGTACTAATTGGGGTTTTAAGGCAAGATACATTTTGAAAAAAGATAAAGAAAATTCGAACGTTTGGCGGATGTTGACATGAAGAAGCTTGCGAAGGACCACGCAGTTATTTGTAGAACTGGGACTATTGTGGTTAAATGAATATACAACTGAGTAATAAAATCCGAAATCAAATACCACAAATTAAATAAAAACAAACGTTATTAAAAGGACATAAATGGGAAAGCGGCAACTAGTTTCGGCAGAACTGCCATCATCAGGCCAATTAAAAATTAAATTAAGAACGAGTGCTTATTATTGGTTGGCGCCAAAAATTACAAATAAACTAAGAATGCGTGTAAGCGCATAGGTACGAAAAGGAATAAAGGATGAATAAAAGTAACATAACTAAATGTGGTTTTGAAAATAGTAAATATAGTACGTAAAGGTGAGGTATATTTAATTAGTTAGGTATTTTTTAAAATATCATAACCACTACGAGCAAAATGTGATCCAAACGAAGTAGGGATAACATCAGGTGAAAGGTTTTGCTAATAAAAATAAAAGATTTTTTAAGAAAATGATTTGATATTTTCATTTTTTTAATCGTTACTTTTGTGGATTTGAGATCTAGCCCAAAAAACAGAATGAAATTTGTAAATTTAGATAACAGAAATATTGTTACGTTACATTGGACATTTATCTAAAAAAAATGTTTGTCCGGCCGGGGGACCCAGTTTTTCACATTTTTTTTCCTATTTGTCAATATTTTTCCATATCCCATTTTTAATTTTTCAATTTTAAATCCGTTTTCCAGATTATAGATTAAAAATAAAACTGATAAAACTAAGTGAACAAATATGATCAAGAATCGATATAAGTTTGGAATATTTACTAGGTGTTGAGATTTGTTGAAATCTAACTTTATAAGATCGAAGGACCAACCTTAATACAGCGTATAAGGATTTAGTATATTAACAAAAATAAATCATTTAAGTGAACTGTAAGGGCTATTTACTCACCCATTTATTAGAAAACAAAATTTTTATTATTTTTTTTCTAGGGCAACTGTTCTCACTTATACAAAACATATTTACAATTTATTTACATTTAGACACCTCAGAAAATATAGCTATAATTATTAGGGTGCGGTCAACCGCTTTTTATAATACCGGGACATTTTATGTCAACTGAACGCTGATAGATATGATGATCTACTTATGCCCGATTCCATCAACATTTTTACGGCTTACTTAAGAATATCTTCACCTAAACCGGTCTAAGGCAGCCCTATATTTAGGGGTCCAAATTTCTCCACCTAAACAGTCACCTAGTAAGGGAATCTTGAATTCTAACCTCATTTTTTCAATATTTTGTTGAGAACTATTTCACGTTTTATCATTTTTGTATATTTCTATATAATTTTTGTACCTATACCGTTTTTTTTTTCGCTTAAATATAAAAATGGAAATGTTTGACGACGACTTGATTTATTTCAAAATGGATTTCGGTTTAATTTATAATTAATAAATTATATTTATACAGTTAAAGCAAAGAATGAGGTATTTCTGCGCTTGTTGCTCGTATTAATATTATAGCACTTAGAGGGAGATGGCGATGGAGTAAATTAATATTCACAAACTAGATTTTTGCACACGTTTCGAAAGCTAATAACGCACAAATCGAATAACATAATCTATTTTTAGATTATGGAATGGTAAAATATACAGTACTGACCAAAAGTAAAAATTAAAAATGAATCTTATTAAATTTAAGGAAATATAAATTTGTTTTGTGAATTCTGGATAATATTCCAGTGAAATGTATCCAAATATGTTTGTGGTGCTCTAAAATATTAAGCAACAGCTTCTTTTCATTATTGGTGTAGTTCGGAGCTATTTTTTGGATATTATTATTATTTATAACTGCAACCAGGCTAGCTACCAGACAAAATATCACAACACACTAAACCAATGTGCGCAACTCACCTTGACAAAAATAAAAAATCCTCACAGTTTTGCGATGTTGCCAGTGTCTTTCTCCACTTAGTTAGGAAATGCATAATTTTGATTGGTGGAAACAATTCTACACATTTAAGGGATCCCCAAATTACGCAAGCCCTACCTATTCTTTCCTTACGTGAAAGTCTGTGGAAACCGGTATTAGAAACTGATTGTTCTGAAGCTATTTCTCTATTTATAGTGCCAAAAGATTTATAAGTGGGGAGTTGTAACGGTTTTCTTATTTGTTGTTAATATTATAGCGCTTAGAGGGAGATGGGGATGGGGAGAATTATGTTTTACAAACTATATTTTGCACACGGTTCTAACGCCAGTGACGCATGAAACGAATAATTAAAACTATTTTTAGAATATGGATTATATACAAATGTTTTGTGAATTTTGAATAATATTCCAGTGAAATTTATGCACCAAGGTTATGTTGTTAAATAAGTAGACAACTGAAAGAGGTCACGTCGTAAATGAATGACAACTTAAACTCTTTTTTGACAACCTTGTTTTGTTTCTACGTATCGTAATTGATATTTAATACGTTTACGTATTCTGTACACTATAACTCTCTATTATTAGAAAAAGTCAAGAACATTTCTACGAACGGCATATGTCCTGCGCAAGATCTTTTCCGAACAATTAGCGATACGTCATCATAAACTACACATCCTTTGTGACAACTGAATGGACGGCAAAAATAAGAATGGCTTCGATAAAGTATCGTTCCCGTGTGTTGCGGCCCATCAATAAGGAATTGTTAAACGGTCCGATCGGGTTGTAAATCCTCGTACACAGCCGCCTTACTGAATTCCATTACAAGATTTGGCGGTGCTGGATCGTACGTCTTCGGCTTTTCTATACTTTGATTACGGAGAAAAAGTCGATCGATTTAAAAAAAATATATTATTATTTTTACACAATTTGTAACAATAATAATGAACAAATTAAAATATATGTTTTTAAAAACTATTAAATTTCTATATTTGTACGACACAATGATACATTCTGTTAATCGAGGTCACTTAAGGCGCAAAAACGGGCGCAAGAACTTTAAAGCCATAAAGTAATACTAAATTAATACAGCAAATTGCTGGAAATGACTTTGTTTATCTACCAACAAGATCTCGAGAATGAGATTATTTTCATTTTCAACTAGATTCTCGTCTCCGTAATTAAATAAAAAAAAGAAAGAGTCGCAAGAGATGTTGTTCGAGATATCGGCGAGAATTTCAATTAATATATCGTGTACATATACGTGTCGATGGAGATAAGGAATTTAAGGGATATTGATTGGCTTGAAAACCACTAAAAAGCATACACAAAACAGGAGCACCCAATTTGTATTCTATAAATAACCCATACAGCACCCAATATCTATTCTATAAATAACCCATACAATTTTTTTAAACTAATTCTACGATTTATTTAAAACTGGCATAAAGACAACAAAGTTTAACTGTCAGTTGATTGATCGTTGGTTAGGGCATCGGCCTTTATACTTGGTCATTGTTCGGGTCGTGGGTTCGATTCCCATAAACCTCAAGTGGAATTAAAGTCAAATAAGGCTTTGGGAACTGATAGGGGTTGGTGGGACAGAATCACTAATGTAACAATATGATAAAAAAACGATTGTGCCCCAAAACTTACCCAACAGATACGAATACTTTTTCATGTTAATAAAAGTTTGACGGTTTTTTATTTTTGACAGGAGAAATAATTTTGACTTTTCTAAATAGAGCTTTTCAAGGGCTTTTAAATTCCATATTACAAGTCAAATTATTTGACTTACAGCTGTCATTTTTTAATAGTACATTTCCGTTTGATAGATACTAATGGGTTCGGGATAACCGAAACCCGTATACCAAATTTCAGCTCAATCGGATTAAACGTGTGGTCTCTATCTTGGTAGAATACACACACAGATAGTCAGACTTCCATCTGGAAATGGTCCTAATCGTCTCAGACTCAGGGGACTTCGAAATGGATATTTCCACCATCATCTCGAAAAATTTTTTAGCACGTTCACAATACTTTCCCTCCTCGTTGAATGGTGGGTCGGGATAGTAAAATGTTCGTATCAGCTAAAATCTTTACTTTACGTGCTGTTTATATCAGATTTTCCTACAACTGGAACATTTTCTGATGATATTTCTACATTACATTTATAATCAATTACAAAACCACTTAATATTGTTTTAAACATTAATATTTTTATGTTAAGAAAACAGCAGTACCAAAGAGTAGAGTAAAACAAAATATCTGGTAAAAAAAATACAGTTTTGGCCTAAGAACTCCTGCAACACATGCCTACTACTAACCACAACAGTATTGAAAACACTCAGAGCATGTGTTTATGGAGGTTTTTGCCTTAATACGAATTAAAAATACGGAAGGCACCTTCGGAAACTTCTTTTATCATATCGACTCAATGAGCTAAAAATCTAAAACACCTAATTATCATTGAGCCTTAATATCTCCACAAGTCAGAGATCTTTTTATGTTTCGAAATGTAATAATACGTAAAGAAGTGCATTATTATGCGCTATTTGTACAAGTTAACAGGATAGTGTTCAAATTAGTATGCGATTATTTTTTTTATAACAAGAATTGATAGAAGTGTCGACTGGTTTTTTTAGTATTAATCAGTACATTCCAATCGATTTAAAAATACATATACGTAACGGAAAAGACATAAATTACTAATATTATTATTATTATTCATTTTTTTATACCTGTTTAGTACTGTACCACAATTTTGAAGGTGGGTTAAGACAATTTCCTTTATATAAAGGTTTTGAAACGTTAATTTTAATTTGTTGATAAAAGTGATTTAGATTTTTGGACGCCAGTCTAATTGATTTTTTGATGTATTTAGAAACAATTGACAAAAAAACTATGATATATTTCAAAATCCGCCCCTTTCTTTCTTTTTTGTGGGTTTAAGGAAATTAAACTCAAATTAAACGTTATATTTGTTTCTTCTAAAAATTTCCTGGATCCGGCAGTAGAAACTTTGGTCCCAATGGAGGAAAAAAAAACTTGCTCGTTCCAAAAAAGAAAATATTCTGTTCAAAAAACTTGTCCCAAAAAATAAAACCTTTGATCCAAAAAAACTTGTTCCAAAAAAAACTTGTACCAAAAAGAAAATAGTCTATCTAAAAAAACTTGTTCTAAAAAATTTGTCGTCCCAAAGAACTTGTACCAAAAAACTTGTAGTCCCAAAGAACTTGTACCAAAAATAAAACGTTTGGTACAAAAAAAACTTGTTCGAAAAAATAAAATGTTTGGTCCAAAAAAACTTTTTTCAATAAAAACTTGTACCAAAAAGAAAATGTTCTGTCTAAAAAAAACTTGTTCTAAAAAATTTGTAGTCACAAAAAACTTGTACCAAAGAGCTTGTTGTAGTCCCAAAGAACTTGTACCAAAAATAAAACGTTTGGTCCAAAAAACAAAACGTTTGGTCCAAAAAAAACTTGTTCCAAAAAATAAAACGATTGGTCAAAAAAAAACTTGTTCCAAAAAAAACTTGTACCAAAAACCGGTATAGTTAGTTGGAAGGGAAGCAAAAAATTTTTCAATAAGCGACACAGACGATATTATTATAGAAGTCAATTGTTTTGACTGAAGAGACAAAGAGAGAGAATTGTTAACATGGGAAAAACACGCGAGGAAGTTAAGAAGAGATATCAAGCGAGTCTGAGATTAAGATATACTGAGCAGAGGAATAATGAAAATACAGTGTGGCACAGAAAAAAAACGTAACAGTTTATAAGAAAAATATAAAATCAGAATTGGGAAATTTGGTTGTCATGTAATATATGATTTGAGAATTAAAATGAAAATTAAAATAAATAATAATTTAAATAAACATTACAATGAAATTATGTAAACCAAAGTAAATATGAACATTTCACACCTCTATTTTAAAACCAATAAGATGCCTTTATTTTGACTCTTTATCACGGCTACGAGAAAAATCCGGATTTTTTTTCTAAGCAAGGTGAGATCCCAACTGCACTAATGATCTAGGCCTATTATGTGGTGCCAGTTTTCACATCAGATAGAGTCCGCTATCTCTTGGGGTAAAGGATACTGAACTCCAAAGTGCCTTTCCCTTTCCCTGGTCCTGGCAATGGTATAATATATGAAGAGAAGTTTCGTCCTCTTTCTCTAATTTCCTGCATAGGGATTCTTCCCATACCCTTATGAGGTAAACCTAGTGCAGTTTTAAGTTCCCGTCTGTCGAACTGCATCGAATCCTTAGATCGCATTGCTAACAGTAACAGAGTAACCCTATCTAGGTACCTGGACAAGAAGGGGTGGAGGGCAACGAGAAAGCCGACATTCTTGCGAGACAAGGTGCAGAATCGGAGTTCATAGTCAAACCCTCAGGTAGCACCCTATCGCAGTTTCTAGAATGGAGTAGAAGTGATCTACGCTTCCTAATTGGACTTCTTACAGGGTACTGTCGTCTGCGTTACCACCTGAAAAAGCGTATTCTATGCTCCTGTCCTCTGCCCTGGAAATGAATAGGCTTCGTACATTTGGTTTCGTACAGCCGGAGCCTACCGACTTCAAGGAAGCTTCAGCTAAATCAACCATAGATTTTTTGAGAAGGTGTGGGTTGTCACCCGTAGGGATAAGCCACAATAGACCTCTGCTTGCCGCAGTGTAGGGGCGAGCTAACGCTATACTCACATCGAACCTAACCTAGACGAATTTACATGTGGACGAAGACGAATTCACATGTGGATAGTAGATAAACCAAGTAACTAAAGCAAGGTTGTAAAATTTAGTCAATTACCATTTAGTATCTGTTCACACGGCATTTTAGTTTATACTGTTTAGTAAAATAATAGAACGTGAACAGAATAAAAAGGAGCGTATATGGATCACAAAATTGTTATCTCATGGATTTTCTTCTACATTGTTGAAGGAACTGGCCAATGAAGACCTGGAGAAATATAGAAACTGCAAATCCTTCGATGTCCATTATTTCCTGAATTTCTTCGCGGGCATTCCTGTTTTTATAAATAACACTCTTTGTGTTTCACAAACATTCCCTTAAGCGATATTCCTCACAAATTTTAAGTTGTGTCTTCATTCCAACGGGACACAGCCATTTTTCTCTTATTAAATTAAACAATACGTGTTTAGTGTGAAATTTAGTAAACAAATCACATAGTGGGAGTACCTACTTGATCCTGTAAATAGAATCGCATTGTATTAACTTGACTAAAATTTAAACTAAATTGGTGACTGGCTCAAGTGCTAAATCAGACGTTTAAACAGTGCCAGCAGCCCAATTTAGTTATTTGCTTAAGCTACTATCCACATATAAATTGGCTTTAACCTAAAGTTCCTGTCTATTTAGACATAACAGCAGATTGTCTGTGCTCTTGGGTGCTTTGGACTGTCTTAGTCCCGGGAGTTCCATCCAGTATTTCCTGTGTTTGTCCTTTGTTTCTCCATGTTATATGTTGGTATTAATTACCCCATATGGGTTGTTGTCCAATTAGAGGTTTGTCGGCTTCTTTACCATCTCCAGGCACCCATTCAAGAGTTATCTTGTTATGTTCTGCCAAGGCATTTAGATTTTTATGACAGTCTAACACCAGTGTTGTCAAGAGTTTTACTATAGTGCCACATGTGGTACTCTTGATGGTCAAAAAGTACGGTGGTACTCCTTTGATTAATGTGGTACCTACATTAGTTTTTGGTACAATAAAAAATATAAACTTTCTTATCGATTTGTTCAAACAAGAAATTAATAAGTCCATTGCAGATGACTATGAAAAGAGAGAGAAGCATGTTTCCAAAAATTTGTAATAGAAGTGTCACTTTCTGGTTAGATTCTTTATGAGGCGTATATAGTGTCCACGAAGTAAATCACGCGTCACGCCTGCCTCTGGCGGTTGATCTTGAAACTGAGTGAACTGAAAGTTATCTGTCTCTTTTGCTTCTATTGTGTTTTTTTAAGAATGAAGTGACCACAAAGGGCACAAAGGTCGCGCACGACGGTATGTTAAAAAGTGGTACATTGAGTCAAATTTTAGTACATTTTGATCGATTTTGTGCTACCGAACATTTTTCCCATGTGGCAACACTGTCTAACACTGATTTGGACTATATTTCCACCGTTTTCATTGCTTTAAGGAGCTTGACTATCTGTGAGTATGTGGATTCTCTTATTTCTAAAATCATCGCGCAACATCACCTTCATGCAATCATTTATAGCCGTCATCTACGCTTGAAAAACCGTTGCCATAGATTTCTGAGTCCTGATCTTGCTTTTTCTGTGCCTCTCAAGTATGGAGGCAAGGGGATTTTTTTTTAAATTAATTTAATAAGTTATGTTTGATTTATACTTGGGGTGTGAAATTTTCTTACCGAATATCACACGAGCGTAAATTATTACTGGACATTTTTTTTCGATCACGAATATTTTAAGAAAATTATTATTTTATAGTAAAAGAAACGTGATATTGGTTTCAGAATTATTAAAGCTGTAGAGAAAAAAACAAAATATAAAATAGCCTCAGTTAAAGGTTTAATCATTTATCTTTAGTTTTGTTTAATAGATAATTCAACAAATTAACCAAGTTTTATCAGTGTAACCTCTTTTCATACGTGCTATTTTCTTCGGAAAAGCCGGAAAATATTGAATTTTTGATAGTTCTTCGATGGTGGTTTTTCTGGGACGAAAGCTAACCGCCGCAACGAGCCGTTCTCGTAATGGCGTGTGTTTTTATTGCTGCACGTGGTTTGATTTCGTAATTAAGTGGGCCGCCTTTTCGGCCGGTCCCATTTCTTGTTTGATCGATTGCACTGACGTCGTAAAATGTGATGTTTGCCCGCAAATTTTAACGGCGACTTTTTTATAGCCCAAAGGCTTCACGGATTTTATGAACTTACAGTCTAAGTCCTTTTTTTATTACTTAACTGAGACCTACAAATCGGTATTAAACGACAGTAATTCATTTTAACTGACCGTTTTTTATTTTCACATTGTTGGAAAGTTGTGCGAGATTATAGTCAATGCAGTAAAATCGATTAAAATATATAGTGTGACCAATTTGAATTGGAACCACCCCTATTTATACATCAATTTCTTAGAGTCATGTGGATATTGCAAAGTTCTACTATTCAACAAATTTTTTTGACCGCTGAAAATAGCTAAACATATTAGTAAATTTCACCAACGAACTTTTGAAATAATTTAATTTTGCACAATTTTTTCCATGTTATACCTTTTAAAACATGCTGTAGATATGTTGAGTGTTTTTTTATTTATCTGACATTTAACAAAATATACAGATTGTCTCACTAAATAATAGTCATGTACATTTTATTACTCTTGACTCACCCTGTATACAAGATAAATGTTGTGACAAATTGTTGTTAAATTGTAGTTGTTTTTATATAAATATTATTACTACCTGTTATAAGCGTAATTACAGATACCATGAAAATATCACCCATTTTATTCTTGAATCACCCTGTAGCTTCTTGCAATTTTGGTAATATTCGTGGTACATTGCATAAATGAAGTTTAAGTAAACATTTATGTGGTAACAAAGAAATAACGAAAGATTAGCAATATATAGATAATGCCGTAGTAAAAATATGTAATTTTAAAATTCAACACTCTGTAGGAAAAAAAACTATAAATCTAACCAGTAGTTTGTATTTTTAGCTTTTATAGTGGTCGTCAAGTGGTCAAAATTTGACCGTAATTCATTAAAATTTAAAGTTTACATCTACAGGGTGGTTCACCGGTAACGCCTCTGTCTGTAGAACAAAAACACTTTTTTTTAAATCAAAATTTGCGTACTCTTGATCACCCTATATACATTTTGTTCTTATGCCATCAAGTAGAACTCAAAAACTTAAAATAGGGCCATGTAAGCCGTTTTATCCGATTTTATGTCGTTTGGCCGGAGCAATATAAGTGTAATAGGTTTTTGAAATCAGTTTCTCGGAACGAGTCTAAAAAAATATAAAAAAATATAGGGTGTTCCTATTTAAAAAAAAATATGACCTTCATATGTTTCACTTTCCTGGAGCATCCTGTATTGTCTTTTCTGATATAAATCTCACTGTGAAAACAGATTTTAAAAAAAGTGTTCAGTTTTTCTTTTACAGACAGAGGCGTTACCGGTGGACCACCCTGTATACCCCTGTATACCTATTTTTTCCTATTTTTCTCTTTTTTCCTGTTTTTTACAATTTTTTATATTTCCTATTTTTGCATATATTTTCCAATTTTGCTCTATTTTTTTTTTACTTTTTACCTTTTTTCCTATTTTTAATATTTTTCCTGGTTTTTTCTATTTTTCTTCAATTTCCTATTTTGCATATATTTCGCTATTTGTTCCTTTTTTTCAATTATTTAATATTTTTTTTATATTCTTTCTATTTTCAAACATTTTGCCTATTTTTTCTATTTTCAAACATTTTTCCCTATACTTGCCTGTTTTATCCATGTTTCCCTATTTTTTTACGTTGTCTTATTTTTGCCTATTTATTTACGTTTTCGTATTTTTTATATTTTTCCCAATTTGTTTATTTTTTACTATTTTTTCGAATTTTATACTATTTTTTCCCTGGTTTTTTTCCTTTTTTTTTTCTATATTGAATACTTTTCCCCATTTTTCCCATTTTCTTTATTTCTCCGAATGTTTTTACGTTTTGCTATTTTGCCTATTTTTTAACTATTTTCTCTATTTTTCCTATTTTTCCCTTATTTAATTTTTTTCCTATTTTTTCTACTTTTGCCTATTCTTCTCTATTTTCTATTTTTACCAATTATTTTTTATTTTTTTCCTTATTTTCTCTATTTTTTCCCATTTTCCTATTGTTTCATTTTCCCTGGTTTTCTCTAGTTTTCCCATTTTATTCTATTTTTTCCTATTTTTTTTTTCAATTTTTTACTTTTTCTCACCAATTTCCTCTTTTTCTCTATTTTGCTATTTTTTTTAACTATTTTTTCTACTTTTCCCTCTTATTTCATTTTCTTCCTATTTTTTTCTGCTTTTGCCTTTTTTCCCCATTTTTTCCAATTATTTCCTATTTTACATTTTCCTATTTTTCTATATTTTGAATATATTTTTCAACTATTCTTTTTTTTCAATCATATTTAATTTTTTTTATTATTTTTTCTAGTTTTGCCTATTTTTCCCATTTTTCTTAGTTTTCTCTATATTTTCTACTTTTTCCAATTATTTTCTATTTTTTCCTTATTTTCAATATTGTTTTGCATTTTTATATTGTTTCCTATTTTATTCTGTTTTTACATTTTTCAAAAATTTTGCGAATTAGTCCGAGATCACTTTGCATTAGAAAAGTTTGGGGTCCTTTTGCTATACGTATAAAATTAGCTATTTAATAAAATCTAGCTTTTAGCAAAAAATCACCTAACCTCAAATACGGTATCTACTTTAATTCTTAAGATGACTCTTCGGGACTCACTAAGGAGACCGTGAAGTTTATTAAAGGACCTTTTACGACTCTTTTTCGGGATACCCCCGAAAAAGAAGATCGTAAAGTTTCCACTTAACTGAGCCCCTTACATTTAACACCCGAATAAAATGGTTTATAGTACAATTGTGTGAAAATTTATGACATTGTCCTGTATAAAAATTTAGTCCAGGAAAATTAACACTATCAACTTACATTGTTTAATACTAATGAACATATAAAGTCGTAACAATCTAATCTATTTACAAAACAGATTCGAGTTAATAATCACATTATATGAAATGATTAACAAGCGGATCTGGTAATTGAAGGGGTAAATGCCTCGGCGTTAATATAACCAATTAACAACTGCTAATTCTGTTTGGATAAATTTGACGTTTCACGGCGACAATTTTCAGGTCGAATAGACAAAAGAAAACGAGAAATATTAACAGATTCATGTAAAAAATTGTAAAAAAAATTTGCAAAATTAAGACATCGTCTATAACATTTAATGAATAATAAAAAAGTCATACCACAATATTTTATATAAAGTTGTAAAACGAAGATAAACAATGTAGGGTTACATGTTTCGGAAAAACAATGACCATCATCAGGCAAAATAGATGTATCGCAAGTACAACATAAACAGTTATCGGATAGTTTCTCATTTAATTTTTTAGGAACAAAAATGGAAAAATAGAAAATGCAGACAAAATAGGAATAAGAAAAAATTGAGAAAAATAGGGAAAAATTGGCAAAAATCGAGCAAGAGAAAAAAATATTAAAAGCAGAAAAAACAGGTGAAAATAGTGAAAAATAGTAATAAGAAATGAAAAATACAGAAAAATAAGCCAAAATAGGAAAAGAAAATAAGGAAAAATAAAGCAAAACAAGAAAAAGTAGCAAAAAAGGAAAATATAGGAAAAAACAGGAAAAAATAGAAAAAAACATTGAAAAGTAGATAAAGATAGGGGAACATAGGGAAAAGTTGGAAAATTGGGGTAAAATAGGGAAAAAATAGGGCGAAATGAAGAAAAAGAGGCAAAAACAGGGCAAAACAGAAAAAATAGGATAAAATATGTAAAATTAGTGAAAAGCAGGAAAATTACGACAAAATACGGAAAAACAGGCAAAATAGAGAAAAAACGGGAAACGTGAAAAAGAAACAGCGAAAAATATGAAGAAATAAGGCAAAATAGGGAAATAGACATATGTGGGTAAAAAATAGGGAAGAATATGAAAAATAGGGCAAAATGGAGAAAAATAGGAAAAATGTGACAAAATGAGGAAAACAGTAAAAAGTATGACAAAATAGGGAAAAATAGTGAAAAGTAAGTTAATTAGGTGAAAAATAAGCAAAAATAGGGCCAAACGGGAAAAAACGGGGAAAAATAGAGTAAATAAGGGAAAAAAAAAGAGGAGAAATGGAAAAATAGCAAAAATAGGAAATAATGAGAAAAAATTGGAAAATACTGGGAAAAAAAAGGAAAAAATCGGAAAAAAAACAGCATGGTGGGAAATAGGACAAAAATTGGGAAAAGATGGAAAATTCTTTAAAGTATGGAAAAATAGGGAAAAATGGAGAAAAATATGGAAAAGTGGGGCGAAATAAAGACATATAGGGGAAAAATTTTAAAAACAGAAAAAAATAGTGCAAAATAAGTAATATGAAAAATATTGAAAAATGTGGGAACAAATATAAAAAAAATAGGACCACATATGTCAAATTAGTGAAAAATAGGGAAATATAGAGTAAAACAGGGTAAAATAGAAAAAATAGGGGGACAAAATGGAAAAATAGGAAAGAATAAGGAGGAAGATACTCCGTAGCAAAACACGGATATTCAGCTAATTAGAAGTAAATCTAGAAAAATCAGGAAAATAGACAACTATATGGGAAAATAGTGAAAAATAGGGGAAAATAAGGAAAAACAGTAAAAATAGGAAAAAGGTAGAAAATAGACAGGTCCGTATTTAAAAAATAAAGTTGATAGTGGCCCCGAAGAGACAAAACGTCACGGAATAATCAAGTGTGATATATCGTTGAATTTAGTATTCGAAGCGATTTAATAATATGAAATAAAATAGACAGGTCCGTATTTAAAAAGATAAAGGTGGCCCCGAAGAAACGAAACGTCAGATTTAAAATTTAACTATGGCAGTTTATAACGATGTTAGAATACAACAAAAACTTTTAATAAAGTTATCCCAAATTTTCTATATTAACAGAGCTTTGGCAAAAAAAACGATTTTCCACAAATTCGGATTTTGTCGTTTAACTCCGGAACCAATTGGAATATTTTATGTTTCAAAAAATCGTTTTGTCTATTTTTATATTTCGCACATTTTTCCCCATTTAACCGTCTTTCTAGCGTCTACCGTTTATGAGATAGCAATACTGTCCCTATTAAAAAGTTTCCACCCTGTATACACAAATAACATCAACATGATAGAGAAAAAAATATTTAGTTTTAAAAATGATGATTTAGCGATTCTTCTTTTAATCGATATAGGCAGTTATTGTTTAATGAATTTAAAGTATTTTTAATTTTTTGAGTAACGTATACTTCTACAATTTGTATTACAAATACACTTATATTTTCTCCTATTTTAACTGCCTATAACTTCAAAACGGTTCAAGATAGAAATATGCGATTTTCACTGAAATGTTTTATGTCAGTACAAGTTTTGTTTGACTAGATTGAAATTTTTCTATCGCATTCGATGCGTCACAACAAAAATGGCGGATTTTTGACAATTTTTTAATTGACTGTTTATAATGGAACACCCAATATATTTTTGGTAGTTTAAAAGAACTGACTTTCACCTATTAAGATTTTTCAAAATCGGTTAGCAAATGACTGAGTAATTTATCCCAATTTTTTAACTAATTATAGTCATATTTGTTGTGAGGTCATCGAAATCGATAGAAAAATTCAATCTATTCATACAAAACTTGTACTAAAATAAAACAATTCAGTGAAAACCGAATATTTCTATCCAGAACCGTTTAGAAGTTATAGTTAAATTATTGGAAAATATAATATATACCAAAAATTAAAGTAAACGGCCAGCAAGTGGCAGTAACCGCCCGGAAGTTGGCACCCCAACTGCCGGAACCCTTTGATTTTTTCGGAGTTCTGGACTCGTCTCGAAGAGTTCTAGAGTTCTCGACGGGGTGCAGATAAAGTTCTGCAATTTTTTTGCGGAATTTTTAAAAAACAAATTTTGGGGTGCCAACTTCATGCCGCACCCCTTTTGTGAGAAAAAAGAGTTCTGGGTGAATAGATATCTCAGAAATAAAGAGTTCTAGAGTTCTCGGTAGGTTTTGGAAAGAGTTCTGGGATTTTTTGGAAATTACAAAAAAAAATAAATTTTGGAGTGCTAACTTCATGCCGCATCCTTTTTTATTTATTGGGTAGTTTTGGTCACTTAGGGCTGCTTTTAAATACAGCACCCCTGAGTTCTGACACGAAAAAACACTGAAAATTATGAAAATGGATATTTTCAAGGGGTGCTACAAAGTTCCGATTTTTGTCGCTAATTTTTCCCAAACATATTCAAATTTTTATTTACTGGGCAGTTTTGGTCACTTAGGGATGCTTTTAAATACAGCACCCCTGAGTTCTGACTCGAAAAAACACTGAAAATTATGAAAATGGATATTTTCAAGGGGTGCTACAAAGTTCCGATTTATATAAATATCCATTTTCATAATTTTCAATATTTTTTCGAGTCAGAACTCAGGGGTGCTGTATTTAAAAGCAGCCCTAAGTGACCAAAACTACCCAATAAATAAAAAAGGATGCGGCATGAAGTTAGCACTCCAAAATTTATTTTTTTTTGTAATTTCCAAAAAATCCCAGAACTCTTTCCAAAACCTACCGAGAACTCTAGAACTCTTTATTTCTGAGATATCTATTCACCCAGAACTCTTTTTTCTCACAAAAGGGGTGCGGCATGAAGTTGGCACCCCAAAATTTGTTTTTTAAAAATTCCGCAAAAAAATTGCAGAACTTTATCTGCACCCCGTCGAGAACTCTAGAACTCTTCGAGACGAGTCCAGAACTCCGAAAAAATCAAAGGGTTCCGGCAGTTGGGGTGCCAACTTCCGGGCGGTGTGGCAGTACAACGGATCGACTTCGCCTACCTCTCTTTTCCCCACTTCATCCCCTAAAAATTTATCGACAAGAGACGGTTGACACGTGTCGATAGTAATCGGAGATTTTAAACAGCCGCAAGAAAGCAAAAAGATTATAACCTAAAAATTTGTTGGATTTTTATTCTTACAGACAATAATAACAATATAATTAGACAAGTCTGTGCGGTGAATTTTATATACTTTTTTATATAGAAACCAATGTTACTAATCGTTACTAATATTCTTGCAGATGGAGAAGAAAAAGAGAATGCGGGTACATTCAAGGCATTGGGAAACGCTTTTGAATAATTTAGAGAACCATCCCGAATTGGCGACAGGAGCGTTTACTTGCACAAACGCTTCAAAAAGATCAAAAGAGTTGTGGACGGAAGTCAGTAATGAACTAAATTCACTTGGGTTGGGTATAAAATCCACAGAAAAATGGAAAACTGCTTTGTCTGATTGGAAGTATAAAACTAAGCTAAAAATTGGGTTAATAAAACAATCTCAGAACAAAACGGGAGGAGGTCCACCCGTCAATTTGAAATTAACTGAACAGGAAGAACGGTTAATGAAAATTGTAGGATGGAAGTCTGTTGGAAATCCAAATGTGGAGGAAGTTGATTTGCCCCAACAAAACGAAGAACATAATGATATTGACCACACATATTACCTGTTGGAAACTGGTGAAAATGAGGTGCTTGCCGAAGAAGTTTCCGTAGAATTATTCGACAGTGAACAACCAATAGCAAACCAAAATGAAGATAACCTAAGAAATAAGAAACGATCGAATGAGGCTAGCACACATACAAGAAAGAGGCTACGAGTGACCCGACCAACTGCAGATGAAATTCTAGAACAATATCAGAAGGAGACTATGGCTGTCCTAAACAAAATGTCTGATAATGTAGGAATTGTAGCAACAAGTATCGAAAAAATAGCTACAGAATCTAAAAATGTTGCAAGTGAATTGAACAATATTGCAAAAACATTAGACAATTTTCTTAAATTATATACCAAATAAATATGTTGCAGTATTTTTTTTATAATATTATAAGGGTTTATTTTTTTAATGTGTAAGTTTTTTATTTAGCTTAGGTAATATTTTTATTAGTTAAGGTGTTATTTGGTTTTAAAAATTTTTGATGTTGGAAAAAAGAGTTTAAACTGTTTTTATTTTGTTATTTTCTGATGACCCATTGTATAATTTTATTTCATAATATATTTTAATTTTGTTCAGATTATTGTGTTTAATTACTTCCAAAGTTTTCTTCTTGTTTTGTTAATGTATATTGTGAAATATAATTTAAAACCCAACTTTTTAACATATTTAATAGAATACTAGGTATTTCACAAAAAACTTTTCTACAAAATTAAATTTAAATAGTCTTTACATAAAATATAATTATTGAAAATATCTTAATATTAATTGTTGTCCGGTTGCTGCTTTTTCAATTAGTATTGGATTGCGCCTATCAACTGGATCTACTGGTGGTAGTGGTAAAAAATGAGGATTAGCAAAATCAGTTTCTTCTAGATCATCAAGCACAACATTATTCATTACACAAATATTATGTAGAACTGTGCAAGTTGTTATAATATTTGAGACTTTTTCATGGTCATAGCGTAGAGTTCGTTCACCCAGTAAGCACCTAAACCTTTGTTTTAATAAACCAAAACACCTCTCGATAGTATTTCTAGCTGAACAATGCGCAGCAGTGTAGCGTGCTTCAGGGGTGTTTGGATTTGCATTAATTATTGGTGTCATTAACCATGGTTGCAAAGGGTATCCAGAATCTCCCAATACCCATGATCCTCTTATGGACATTATTGTACCATGTTTCCAGCTCTTCTTTTATTATTGATGTTCTCCATATAAAAGAATCATGGGTTGCTCCTCCATGTTGAGCATTAACAGCCAAGATTCTTAGGTGCAAATCACATATCTAAAATCAAATTATGTTGTGGTATTTATATACTCCACCAATATCTTCAATATACCTATACAATTGCTTTTGATAAAATACTAAGTCAATTTTTTTAGGAAACTATTAGAGAACTTACCATCTGTACATTTAATGAATGATATCCCTTTCTGTTTAAAAAATTATGTTCTTCTTCAGATGGATGCAGAAGACGTATATGTGTGCAATCTACAGCACCGATAACTCCAGGAAAATTGAAGTTTTCATAATACCCTCTTTTTATTCGATTTCGTTCTTCATCATTTGTCGGAAATTTAACATATATGTTAGCTAGATGGTTGCTAATAAGACGGGAGGGAAACTTCTGATATACAATTTGAAATTGATTTCTGGCTCATTGATATATTATGTGTACTACCAACTAGTCTTTGATAACTTCCTGTTGCATAAAAAGACAAAGCTGCACATACTTTTATGGATGGCGTTAAAGAGTTTACTCTAGGAATATTGTCCATTAATGGCAGTAATTCGGTAATTAGGTTTCTAACCAATGGTTTGGTTAACCGGAATCTATTTTTAAATTCATTGTCTTCTAACAAAAATGGATCGTATTCCGTTCTTAAAAATACTCTTTCGGCATTAAACTATGCTATTTGCTGCCTTCTTCTTATCCGTCTATTAATTATATTAATAGGTAACATTTTGTTAAAGTAATAATGATATGAATAATAAAAATTTTATTTCAAAAAAGAAGAAACAACGGATGTTTTTGAGACGATCTCTAATAAAAAAGCGATTACACGACAATAGCCGAATGATTTGTCGATCTAAGTATATCGAGTATTCTTACTGCTGAAATTAAATCTGATCGAGTTTATCACCATCGACATTAAGAATCGCCTCGACAATTTATCGATTGTCCGTACTTCCACTTCTGGTACTTTTCTTATTTAGCGTTATATTTCTCAATACTTTATTTAGTACTGTTACTAATTCTCCACGTATAATTTTCTTATTAGCATGATAAAAAAATATTCTACCGCTATATAATATCCATTCCGCAGAAAATGACCAATTCGAACAAACACGCTCATCTTTTCTCTCCTGCTTTTCGTTCGAGATAACTTTTAAGTGCTAATAACTCGCAGTTTTATGAATAATAATGTCAATACAAGCGACCATGGTATTAATGCAGATTGGACTAGTGCATTTGCATATTGATGTTGATGGCGAGACTAACAACTCCACCTGAGTGAAAATTTTCACAATGCCGATAACGTAATATTTTTGCAACAAATAAGTTTATTATTAATGTGTAAAGTTTTTAAATCTTGTTAAAAATTTGGTAATTTTGGGATGCTTATACTATGAATTTAGAATTAGAAACTTTTATATTTATAGATACTCCTTGGTCTCATATTAACTCTTAAAATAAAAAAAAAAACATTGACCATTTACAAGTTGGACTTTTTTTTCTTATAAAAAAGTAAAATAAGAAAAAATTGGGAAAAATAGAGAAAAATAATAAAAAATTCAGAAAAAATAAAAAAACAATTGGAAAAAATGGGGAAATCCAGAAAATAGGGGGAAACATATACAAATAAGGACAAATTGCTAAAAATACGAGAGATAGGAAAAAATAATAAAAACATGGAAAAATAGGAGAAAAAAAGTGAAAAAGGAAAGAAAAAGGAAAAAAAAATGAAAAATACAAAAAAATAGTAAAAAATGAGAAAAGTGGCAAAAATAGGGAAATATAGGAAAAATACGGTCACATAGGGAATTGAAAAAAAAATAGGGACATATGTAAGAAATCTACAAGAAAAATGGGAAAAATAGAAAAAATAGACAAAAATGAGGACAAGCATGGGGAAATATAGCAAAATAGTGAAAAATAGGGGAGAAGGAAAAATAATGAAAAATAGGAAAAAATAGAGAAAAGCGACAAAAATAGAGAAAAATGGGGAAATATAGCAAAAATTGGGTCACATATGGAATAATAGAAAAAAAATTGGGAAATATGTAAGAAATCTACAGGAAAAATAGGAGAAATAGAGAAAATAGGCAAAAATAGGGAAGCATAGGGAAATACAAGAAAAAATAGTAAAAAATATTGGAAAAGAAAAAATAATGAAAATAGAAAAAATAGTACAAATTGAGAAGTAAGTGACAATAATAGAGAAAAATGGGGAAATATGAATAATAGGAAAAAATTGGAAATATGTAAGAAATCTACAGGAAAAATAGGAGAAATACAGAAAATAGGCAAAAATAGGGAAGAATAGGGAAATACAAGAAAAAATAGTAAAAAATATTGGAAAAGAAAAAATGATGAAAATAGAAAAAATAGTACAAATTGAGAACTGACAAAAATAGAGAGAAATGGGGAAATATAGGAAAAATAGGGTCACATATGGAATAATAGAAAAAAATTCTGAAATATGTAAGAGATCTACAGGGTGATTATAAATGACAATACTACATTTAATGAATTTTGACTTTAAAAATTTTAGTAGTAGAATGACATGTGAAATTATAAAAAAATCGGCTGTGTCACCCCAGAACTTTCCCGGCTCGACCGTAGAGAATATCTTATATATTATTATTATTTTAATTACAAAATACTAAGCATTACATTAATTTATGGAACACATTACAAATAGCGAGCCGATGGTAAATACGTCTAATTCGGGAAAAATTTTCATACAATAGTTGTAGTGAATTTTATTCTTTAAAACTTTACCTCCAATTTAAAAAAAATTGAAAATCCTAAAAGTGTATTTTTCTTGCCATCTAGCGGCGAAACTATGAGGAGTTAAAGAAAATTTGATGCTTTACAACTTTGCACAAGAAAAATTCGCACTAAAATGCATTGTTTGTCCTCAAAATCAAGAAAAACTAGAGAAAACCTACATGCACATTTTTTACGCGCCCTCTAGTGGCTCAACTATTGGAAATTCTGGAAAAAGCTTAATACAAAAGTTGTAGGGAATTTTATGCTCTAAAACATTGTACTACAACATTTTGCACTAACGTGTATTATTTGTCCTCAAAATCAAGAAAAAGTAGAGAAAACCTATATGCACATTTTTTACGCGCCCTCTAGTGGCGCAACTATTGGAAATTCTGGAAAAAGTTTGAAACAAAATTTATAGGGAATTTTATGCTACTACAACATTTTGCACCAAAGTAAATTTTTTGTCCTTAAAATTTAAAAAAAGTAAAAAATTGTTACATGTGTATTTAATCAATGTCGGTCTTGAGGACCTTCTACTGTACCAATTTAAACCAAAAACTAATGGTCGCAATCTAGGCACACACCGACCCTCCATACCAAAATTCAGCTTGATTGGTCAAATGGTTCGGCAGTTATTTTTTTTTGCTCGTTCACCTTACTTTCCCTTTGACGGGTCCGGGAAAGTAAAATATATCAGTGTAACTTAACTTTTTTCGTACTTCTTAAATATCCGGTCAAATTTTAAAAAATATAATGATATACAGGGTGTTGTTTTGGGAATTATCAAATTTTACAAATTTTTCTTTAGACGGACCTGGATTTTAACTTAGATTTTCACCGTAGACGATTAAAATTTTAAAGCCATACACCTGTACCAAATATGAAATAAATATACAGTGAAGTTCCAAAAAATGAGGGTTGGAAGAAATGTGCAATATTGACAAAACACCCTGTTATAAGGCAGGTTAGACCCAAAGACCCATCAAATATGAAACACCCTGTAGACAACCAAAACTTTCTGGCGAAGCAAAAATAAGAAGGATGGTAAAGGGAAAATCGGAAATCCTCTATTAAATACATCCAATGCCTTATTTCTATCCTTTTCAATTCGATAATCTCTTTTTTACCTTATAGCTGAAAAAAATAAATGAAAAAGGTTAATAAAGAAATAAATCGAACGAAAATGGAAACAAGAAAAAAGAAAATGAGTTCAGTCTTTTTTTATATTGAAAGATAATGTAAAAGAAGAGATCAACCGAAGTTTTCGTCTTTTTATAAGATGAAATTCGAAGAATAAAAAACAATTTATACTAACAAAAATTTTGAATTCTTTAAAACACGTACATAACCTCTTCTTCTAAATATTTTAAATCAATCTGATGGTATTTCGATCCTAAAAGATCAAAAATGACAACTATTAATATTGTTAACTAGTGATGAACCTGCTTTTTTAGTATTATTTAATCTATTATTATCATCGACAGCTGTGCAATATTCGCTAAGCATATACTCCATTATACCATAACTTTATTTTCGTCTATAATTGTTATTACGACAATAAAAAGTTTTAAATGAGTCGAAATTTTCGAGAGCACTTTAACCAGTTCGTGTTTATAATTAAATTAGAATAAAACTCAGTGAAACAAAATGATTCAAAAAAAAAAGAACTTAAATTTTCCCATGATTGAAATAAATCCAATACCGTTTGAAGAGCAACACCAAAAGTTTCATTTCATACACCCAAATCGCTTTTAAATTAATCTCTTAACCCCGAAACACAAAGAGATATTGCAATTTCGGATACCTCGCCAAAATAAAAAAAAACGGAGAGCAAAATGAAACAAAAAAAAATGGCACAGCTAATACACAGTAGTAGTCCCGTAGGTTCCATTGAAATTCATTAAAAGCAACCAACCGACGGAACGAAAAGAAAGGCTAATTGAAAATTGATGAAAGTGCTGATATGGAGCTTGTGGCGGCGGTCGGCAAACCACCCCCTCTAACCGCTCGCTTTAACCTCCCGCCACCACCTTCTAACGCCCACCCCCCGAATGTCGGGGGCACGCTGTTCTACACCCACCCTCATTTCCATATTAAAGAACCTTTTAAATATTTAAAGGGCTGTATACACACGTACCGGATGCGTCTACCGACAAATTATCAAGCCCAGGTCAGAGAAATATGTTTAAATAGGACCATATAATTACAAATAAAAGGGCAAATGTTGATTTCTTGAATTTTAGTTTTATACCATTGAACTACATTTTATTAAGTAAAGAATATTAAAATTAATAATAAAACGACTGGATCCGGAGTACGACCATCTTCAGAGCATTCGTGACAAAGGGTGGAAAACACAAATGGAAACGACATCAGTGTCACATAAAATAAACAAATTAAAACCTACTAGAAATATTGTCTTAAAACCATAATCTATTTTTTCGAAATAGTCAAATCGACAGTTATGTCAAATCGCACCACTAAATTTGAACCAATGAAATTCGTTCAAATTCTTACCACGGTGTAAGCCTAGATTTTATTGTTTTTGGTAAACAAAATAACCCGACAAAAACCATTATTTCATTATCTCTTATAGGGAGCAGTCGCATTGAATTAGCCGTTCAGATTGGCTAGTCCATTATAATAGGTTATTCGTTGAAAATGTAGTTATAACAGCGCCTATTTTATCACATAATTAAATAGCATTTTCTGAGGTTTCTTTTAGCATTTAGAAAGTGTTTACGGTGTTGTAAAAATAATGTACCTGTTATAATTTCGTTTGATTACTAATAAATGGGTGAGAAAATAACCCCTTACTACTTCAATGTTTTTATTCATATTAATGTAACACACAGTTACATAATAATTTAACAGCGTTGCCGCTGTTTGGTCCTTCGATAATTAGTCGATATTAATACGTCGACTGCCGTAGTAAATTTTTCCAAACATTTATCGATTCTTTATCTTATTTGTTCAACTAATACATTAGAAAAAGAGATGGTAAAGAGTATAAAACGTTTATAAAATATATGAAAAAAACACTAGTTAAGAATACGCAAGACGAACTTTTAATATGTAAATGTTTTTAATAACTTCTTTTAAAATTTGACACCATTAAATATTTCTGGTCCCTATAACTTTTTATCTTAATAGGCACTTTGCGTAAAATTATTCTTTGGTTTACTTTTTTATGATGAATTCAAATTTAAAATCAGAATTTTAATTTTTTTACAAATAAGAAAAACATTTCACAAATTTTAAAACCATCTTGTCTTAATTAAGCACAATTTTTTTTACACTTGTGACCAGAAATGTTACAAAAAAATCCAGACTTGCTTAGAATATAATATGGCGTTCGCGTTCTGTTGTGAACTTTTTTGAACTAGTTCAGATCACTTAATCAACTATTCGCGTTTGCTGCTTGATGACTGAAAAATATAAACAGTATTGGTATACAAAATATTTAACCAGGACAGAAAAATTCCGAGTTTTTCCTATATTTTGAAATAATAATAAAGACAATCTCAAAATCGAACAAGTGCACAGATAGTTCTGCGCAGTTTACAAATATTTTATAACCGTTTAGAACTGCGCAAGTCGAACAAAACTTATAATTCCTGTAAGGACGTGTCGAGTCCTTTATACAATACCTGTACCCAGACATTAGTAGCAATTCTGTAAATATTAAGTTAAAATATTAACGTAAGTACGTTAAATTTTCTCATTTTACGTATTTTTATTTATTGACACCGTTAAAATTCGTTATTTTATGGAGATGTTAAAAAGCAGCTCTAATTGATTTTTTTGAAGCAGAACATTAAATATTGTTGTGATTATACGTTTAGTATTACAAAGGGATATTTGATTTCTTTTTTAAATTCTTAAGTAAAAAGCCAAAGATACCGTAAAATGGAAAATTAAAAAAAAAACCGTAGTGCTAGTATGAGCAAAAGACAAAAAGAACAACATAATGTATTTAGAAGGTAATCGAATAATGTTAAGGTCAAAGTGGCAACAAGAGATATTCAAAAAATAAGAAATTGTTGACAAAATAACCATCAGACAATGCTATAAATCCTTGTCTATTACAGCACGTTTTGACTCCTGTATACCAATAGAAATTTAACCCACTGATTTGCACTGATTTGTTTATTTATTATTCTACATGCTTCACAGAGCTGCGGTACTGGTTACCGACAGTACTTAAAAAATGTATTTAAGTACTTAAGTTCTTTATTCTAAGTATTTCAGAAAATCCGTGTACTGGTACTTAAACTTTAAAGTATTCAGCCTAATATTTGTACTCAGTACTTAATTTTGTTTAAAGTATATTTTTACTTGCATTTTAAAAAATGAAAAATACTCAAGTACTCGAAAATACTTAAAACCTTTAAAAAGTACTTAAGTATTAGGGATTACTGCAAAAATATTCTTCTTTGCTGTGGAAATCATGTTTCGACAAGTATTTTCTTGATTTGTTCCTGAATTCCTAAACTGCGCGGCACGCGTAAACACAACTAGATTACTTAATACTTAGTACTTAAATTTACTGTTTTCAAGTAATACCTAAACGAAATACTTAAGTACTTATATATTCTTGGTACTGGTACTTGTACTTAGATCCACTTTGAACAAGTACTGGTACTTAAGGCTTAAGTACTTTTTGTCGGTACTTACAATAGCTCTGATACTTCATTTATACATTTACTAACTATTGGCTGGCTTATAGCAAGCTGAAATTTGGTATACTTCCATTAGGTTTCGGTTTAAATTGGTGCAGAAGAAGGTCCTCAAGTAATGGGCGCCAGACATTGATTTTTCTTTTTTATGCATAAAACCTAAAACCCATTCAAGATGTTGTATATGTATATTCAAAGTAAAAACTAAGAAATTGAGTAATGATTTATGAATGAATTCAATAATCATCTTTCCCATCTTTGTGTTACTTTTTTCCTGTGTATTTTTATTATTCCTCTGCTCAGTATATTTTAGTTTCAGACTCGCTTGATATCCCTTCTTAATTTCCTCGTGTCGTGTTCCTTTCTCAACTTCTCTTGACTTCCCTCTCTTTTTGATATTACTATAAAATGCCTTTCCCCTGCCAACAATCCTTCTCTTTACCTTATCAGTCAGAACAATCAACTTATAATAGTTATATCTTTTATTGAAAATTTCTTTTCTTCCTTTCGACATATATAGTAAGTTTTTATTATATTATATTTTCACTTATGTCACCTGTTATCATTAATTATTTCGACGCTTTAACTTTGATTTACTGTTATTTTTAAATTTTTTATGCCGGTATATTTTGTTGTTGTTTACTTAAAAGTTCATATTTTGATTATTTTATATTTCATATTTTGATCTAAAAATTCATGTATTTCATACGAGTCTTTTTTGGAGCAAGTTTTTTGGACTGAACGTTTTTTTTTATTGGAACGAGTCTTTTGAAACGAGGTTTCTTTTCTTACTGGATCAGAACCTGCTTTTGGCTTGACATCTTTTACTGCCTGATCCAGGGAATGTTTGCAAGAAACGACAAGAACAAAACCAAGTTAAATTTCCCAAAGAAATAAAAAGAAAAAGTCTCTTAAGGATTGTTAAATTTTTCTTATAAAATAAAACAAATATAACGTTTAATTTGCGTTTAATTTATTTAAATCCACAATAAGAAAAAAAGAACAGATTTTAAAATATATCATAGTTTTTTTGTCAATTGTTTCTAAATACATCAAAAAATCAATTAGACAGGCGTCCAATGTTTTTTTTTAATTTATTTCTATTCATGGAACGAACCCATAATAAAAAGAATTGAGCTTAAATCACATTTATTGCTAAATCACTTTTATCAACAAATTAAAACAGCCAAACCGGGAAAGTTCTGGGGTGACACAGCTGATTGTTTTTTTAACGGGATAAATTGTTACAGAATACGAAATAACATTATATTTGAACTACTGTTGACTACATACGTTAAAATGTTAGTGTCAAAACACCACGGAATAACTTTCACATATTAACGTACGTCATTTTTTAACGTCCGTTAATATTTAACGTAATCGTAAATTTTACAGTAAGCGATCTGTGACGTGAATTTTATTCACTGAACTCACGCACGTGGCATGTCCGTTTAAGGTTCTCGATTAAAGAAGAAAGCGACTTATGCCAAAACTATTTATTTATATTGAAAATAAAAGTTTTAATTTTTGTTCGTATTGATAAAAACATTTATTTTAAAACCCTGAACGCATCACACACTTATGAAGTTGTCGTGACAAGTGAATACTGAAGCTCAACTCCTGATGGTGCTAACATAATTAGCGAAACGTACATATAAAAAATATAATTTTGGTTAGTAATAACGATAATCTTTAACGAGTAAATAATGAAGCTCAATTCCTGATGGTGCTAACATAATTAGCGAAACGTATATATAAAACATTTCATTTTGGTTAGTAATAACGATAATCTTTAATAATTCTTGATGGTGCTAACATAATTAGCGAAACGTACATATAAAAAAATATAATTTTGGTTAGTAATAACGATAATCTTAAACAAGTAAATACTGAAGCTCAATTCCTGATGGTGCTAACATAATTAGCGAAACGTACATATAAAACATTTCATTTTGGTTAGTAATAACGATAATCTTTAACGAGTAAATAATGAAGCTTAATTCCTGATGGTGCTAACATAATTAGCGAAACGTACATTTAAAACAATTATTTTGGTTAGTAATAACGATAATCTTTAATAAGTAAATAATGAAGCTCAATTCTTGATGGTGCTAACATAATTAGCGAAACGTACATATAAAAAAATATAATTTTGGTTAGTAATAACGATAATCTTTAACGAGTAAATAATGAATGAAGCTCAATTCCTGATGGGGCTACTTTTGTGATTTTTTTTTTAAATTATTTTGAATGTATAAGGTCAAAATGTATTATCTACTCTGATTAATAATTTTAAATATTAACGCTTTCTGGCCCTACTGACGTCTATTTTCAAATTTCGCGGGTTATGACGTACTACCTGTAACTCCGCCCCATTTTGCAGATTTAGTTTGAAAGTGTCTACTCGACCACATATTGTATTTGGTGGTACAGATAAAATAATCGGTATATCAATTTTGAGTGGGTTTGGTTAATAGTTAATAAGAAATAACATCCAAAAGCAGAAACATTTGGTTTAATGTGATTGCGCGTTAGCAACACACATCTCACATACTTAAACTGCAGGCTTACTTAAATTTAAATTTCATCGATTTTTATAATCGTGTATCATAAAATAATCCACATTAGGCAGATTATTTGATGTAGCTTTTATATATTAATTCTCCATTTTTCAGAACACTCGCACAATCACAAATAAAAAATCACAATCGATATTACATGAAGATAATGACGTAAACAAATTTTGGTTTCATAGACAGTCCCGTTTTCAAAGTGACGTTATATAAATATTTATAATGAGCCAATTCAATCAAATCTCAGGTAGTACGTCATTATTTATTTTAATCTGCTATTTCTTAAAGAAGAAGTAAATTTGTGCAAAGTTATTTAAGGTATCGTATTAGTCATTTAATAAGTAATAACTACATATCATCATGTATATTAGATTTCCTGATGATGCTAACATAATTAGCGAAACGTACATATAAAAAAATATAATTTGGGTTAGTAATAACGTAACAAGTAAATAATGAAGCTCAATTCCTGATGAATAATGAAGCTGATGAATAATGAAGCTCAATTCCTGATGGTGCTAAAATAATTAGCGAAACATATATATAAAAAAATGTAATTTTTGTTAGTGATAACGATAACTTTTAACAATCTAAATGTATGAAAAAATATATTTCAGTGTTTTTATTTAGATTCATCCTGTAAACGTGAGAGAGTAACATAGAATTCTCAGTGCAACTTTCGACTACGACCAATTTGGTTTGACGCTGGTTTCGCTAGTTACATTGTCGTCAAATTACGGCGAAGTTCCAACGGAGCCAAAGCGCGTCATTCCCATTTGCATAATTCTGAATTGCTATGAATTTATGAAGAATTGTGCATTTAAGTTTAAAGTCTAGTCTGTATACTAGTCATGGGTAACACCCACAATTTTTTGGTGTTGATACAACAACACTAACACTATTTGATGTATCAACATACTGTATCAGCACAATTGCGTCATGAGGCGCTGTGTCCATACTATAGTACCAGACCAGCACCTGCTAAATATAAACAGTACGGTGTTGCCAGAACCTCACAATGTGTAAAAATAAAGATAGATGTATTTGATCTAAATTTATTATACCTTTCTAACCATTTATACAGTGTTATTAAATGTTAATTAAAAAACGCAAAAGTATTTATTTAAAAACAAACAACTATCATCCTGTAGTTTAGGTTGTATGGCAACCCAGAATTGAATGCTGATTCTGGGATTTCCAGTTCATGCTCTTCGGCTGCGCTGGAAACAGTGACACTGTTACAAGTACAAGTAGTAATATTACTTGCCCACACTGACACCGCTTGCAGACCCTCGATTCCTGCCGCCCGCTGACTTGTGTATTACTACGTGCCACTGTGTCATGTACGCTGTTTCAATACTGGCGATACACCTGAAGGTGTCGTCACAAAAGTGTCATTCAGCACAATGTTACCCATGACTACTGTATACTCCCCATTTTTCGCACGACTGCACCCCGAAATGTACTTCGGAGATCGTTGCCGTTCACGCTAAATTGAACAGACGGCACTTCTAACATCCAAATGGTAATGAGTTTGAGTTATCATCAAGCGAGTGTCGTAAGCTCGCGATATTCTTTATTCGCAAAGCTCAAATCGTTTTCGGGGTATTGTTTTTTACATTTATCACATTATATAATTATACTATTTAATTATACAATATATTTATAAAAACTTATTGACTGATACTTGTTTCAATAAAAAGTATCAATTACGAGTTATATTTTATACGTGCAGACAAAAATTAACAAAAGAATTTCAATCGTGTTCAGTCCATCATTCCCATTAAGCTTATCTGTATTTTTCGATCGGAGAAAAACAACACTTGACTGGTTTTAAAGCCTCCTCGAATGCTGAACATATGTGCATCCTACAGGGTGTAATAAAAATATAACTTACTTCTAAATTAATAAATAAAACTGACCAGATCAAATTTTATTAGTCCATTTATAGTCAAAATAGTCTTCTCTATTACGATTAAATTGTTTTTATTTATCAACTCAGGCAGTAAAATCTTTATAAATATTTTTTTTATCATTTTGTTTTTAATTTACCTGGTAAGTTTTCCGGGAGTTTTGAAACTTGGTCACCTCATATCTTTCCCGCTCGACCTCCATATTGAAAAAATGGCGCATAAAACAGATTTTTCATACCATTGTTACGATAAAAACAGTTAGATAATAAATTAAACTAGAAAAAAATTTCTATATTTTATCTCATAACATTTTTAGCGTACTAGCGCAGCAATGTCTACTTCAACATGCGTTTTGGTCAAAAAACTCATTTCCACACCACCATGACGTAGGCTAATTGACGCGTTTTTATTAATGTGATATCAGTATTCATATTTAGTATATTCAAAGAAAACCAAACATGCCTATCGGTGTTTATTTCAAATAATATCAAAAAATTTATAAGGAAATTTTTTTATACAGAATTTTCTATGACAGTGTGTCATTAAATCCTTTTTCCAGGACTACTGTCAACATAGCAATGTTAGCCCTTCCAATTTTAGACAAAAAAACTTTTTATTGCTTTTTCTCAATGAAATAATAATAATTTATGCAACAAGTGTGTAAAGTGATACTTTTTTCACGAATGTGAATTTTGTCGCGCGAGCCAAAGACGAGTGCGACATTCACATGAGTGAAAAAAGGCACTTTACACACTAGTTGCATACAATATTTTTTCTACTACCAAAAAATATAAAGGTATTAATTATAAAATAAGAAAAATACTACAAGAAGCTTTTTTGCAAAATCTTGAAGTTAACCAGTTGATTTTTGGAACATAGAACCTTGGCAAGATAAGAAAATTAAAAAATGTGTAGCGCACTTTACGGACTAGTGAAAAAAAGTTAAACTTTACACATTCCGTAGCGTGCGTAAAGTAAATAAATTTTAAGACAATCTGTAAAAGAAAATTAAAAATAGGCTCTCTTTTTGTAATTTTGTAATTGAGACTGAAAGAGCACCACAAACATCAGATAATTTATAGTATTATTAACTCCAAACTAATCAGTTCCAAGATATTCATCAACCTATTTTTCTTCACAAAAGAAGTGCGGCATGAAGTTGGCACCAAAAAATTTAATTTTTTTTGTAATTTCCGAAAATTACCAGAACTCTTTGCAAAACCTACCGAGAACTCTTTATTGCTGAGATATCTATTCACATAGAACTCTTTTTTCTCACAAAAGGGGTGCGGCATGAAGTTAGCACCCTAAAATTTGTTTTTTAAACATTTCGCAAAACAAATTGCGGAACTCTATCTGTACCACCTCGAGAACTCTAAAAATCCAGAACTCCAAAAAAATCAAAGGGTTCTGGCAATTGGAGTGCCAACTTCCTAAATACACCTAAATATCTGAAAAGCAATTAAATATCAATGCATCGGATAAATCCTCCCACCCTGTAGAACGTCGGCGATGGCTTCACCAGTTTAGTTCAGCAGCTACTTGTGTTGCTTGTCGAAAAAAAAAATCTCATTGTATGGAAATGAACTTCGGCCTTACATACAAATTGTGTAACACGATTTATTTTCATGCCCACGTAGACACACACACACCATCTGCAACGTTTGTTTTCTTGTTAATGTTAAAATATAAATAATTTTACATAATGGTGTTCCATTGTTCGGAGGTCCGCGCATATCACTTACACGATTTCTGACATTATTAAGATGTATGCGCCCGATAAAGTACAGTCGGGTATGTCTGATAGCCTCGGGTATACCTTTTTAAGGTTTGTCTGATCTTTTATTAATTTATTTGGTACTTGGGTAGTCGAACAGAATAACGAGCAATACAATTATGTAACATCAGTTAAGAGAATAAGTAGATAAAGGATATAAAACAAAGCATAACTCGTTGCTTGGACAGAATTTTTGTCGTGATTTAGAAAGTGGAAATAATAATAAATAATCGAATTAATCAATTATTTTTTAACCTTTATAGGTTGTATTTTAATTGTAACCTAACAAACACAATCTTTCTATATTGAACAAAAAAAGTTTCCTCCATTGAAATAATTTCCGATGAAAAACACTCGAGCCACCGACAAATCTTTTCCGCGATTAGCTCCGTACCAAACCTCGACTTCCTTAATCCCTTCCGTCCCGAATCCCGAATCCGGTCAAATCGAACCACTCGATCTAGTCACCATTGAGAAAAACCGTCTTCAATATGGCATCGTCCATATCAACAACGCCGCCGTCGACAAATCTCGACTTTCCTCTCGTCTCTCGCCCTCCTCGCTCCAAATTCTTCCTCCACCCCCGACACACAACGGTTGGAATTTTAATCCAGGGTTGAACTTTTAGAAATTTTGCTAAAAATACAATATAATAATAATAATAATAATAAAAATAATTTATTCGCATAAAATATAAAAAAATAATGTATACTAGAAAGTATTTGTTTTGAATTAATTTTTCTGTGTTAACCTATATCGATATTATGATATAATTTTAAAAAATGGGCTGTGTCTCCCCAGAACTTTCCCGGCTCGACCGTAGAGAATATGTTATTTATTATTATTATTTTAATTACAAAATACTAAGCATTACATTAATGAATTGAAAATAGCGAGCCGATGGTGAATACGTATACCGAAAGAAAATTTGATGCTTTACAACATTGCACAAGAAAATTTTGCACTAAATACATTGTTTGTCCTCAAAATCAAGAAAAACTAGAGAAAACCTACATGCACATTTTTTACGCGCCCTCTAGTGGCGCAACTATTGGAAATTCTGGAAAAAGTTTGAAACAAAATTTATAGGGAATTTTATGCTCTAAAACTTTGTACTACAATATTTTGCACTAAAATGTATTTTTTGTTCTCAAAATCAAGAAAAACTAGAGAAAACATACATGCACATTTTTTACGCGCCATCTAGTGGCGCAATTATTGGAAATTCTGGAAAAAGCTTGAGACATAAGTTGTAGGAAATTTTATGCTCTAAGACTTTGTACTACAATATTTTGCAGTAAAATGTATTTTTTGTTCTCAAAATCAAGAAAAACTAGAGAAAACCTACATGCACATTTTTTACGCGCCATCTAGTGGCGCAATTATTGGAAATTCTGGAAAAAGCTTGAGAAAAAAGTTGTAGGGAATTTTATGCTCTAAAACTTTGTACTACAACATTTTGCACTGAAGTGTACGGTTTGTCCTCAAAATCAAGAAAAACTAGAGAAAACCTACATGCACATTTTTTACGCGCCATCTAGTGGCGCAATTATTTATAATTCTGGAAAAAGTTTGAGACAGAAGTTGGAGGGAATTTTATGCTCTAAAACTTTGTACTACAATAGTTTGCACTAAAATGTATTGTTTGTCCTCAAAATTAAGAAAAACTAGAGAAAACATACATACACATTTTTCACGCGCCATCTAGTGGCGCAATTATTGGAAATACTGGAAAAAGTTTGAGACAAAAGTTGGAGGGAATTTTATGCTCTAAAACTATGTACTACAACATTTTGCACTAAAGTGTATTTTTTGTCCTCAAAATCAAGAAAAACTAGAGAAAACATACATGCACATTTTTTACACGCCATCTAGTGGCGCAATTATTGGAAATTTTGGAAAAAGCTCGAGACAAAAGTTGTAGGGAAGTTTATGCTCTAAAACTTTGTACTAAAACATTTTGCACTGAAGTTTACGGTTTGTCTTCAAAATCAAGAAAAAGTACAGAAATCCTACATCTACATTTTTTACGCGCCCTCTAGTGGCGCAACTATTGGAAATTCTGGAAAAAATTTGAAACAAAAGTTATAGGGAATTTTATGCTCTAAAACTTTATACTACAATATTTTGCACTAAAGTGTATTGTTTGTCCTTAAAATTTAAAAAAAAAATTGTTACATGTATATTTAATAAATGTCGGTCTTGAGGACCTTCTACTGTGCCAATTTAAACCAAAAACTAATGGTCGCATTCGTGGCACACACCGACCCTTCATACCAAATTTCAGTTTGATTGATCAAACGGTTCGGCAGTTATCGTGGAATATTACACACAGACAGACCATACGCTGGAAATGGTTTCAATCTTCTTGGGGGATCAAAATCAAAATGGAAATTTCCATCGATATCTCGATTTTTTTTTTGCTCGTTTACCTTACTTTCCCTTTGATGGGCCCGGGAAAGTAAAAACTGTATTTTGAGCAAACATAAAATAAAAATGTATAAATGAATACGCATTGAACACAAATAAAATTAAAATAAAATTTCAAAATTCATCATACCATAACAATATAAATAAAATGTTTTAAAGGCGGATTACTTTTTTTTGATTTCTAACTAATTTTCTAGGAATAAAATGCCAGATAGTCCTGCTCTGATCAGCGATTACTCTAGACGGAAATCGAGATATCATTGGAAAAATTTCACAGCGCTCACTCGATAGCTGCTGCAGAGCTCTCCAGAGGTTCATGAATAAACTTTCCGGAGACATCGTCAAATTTTATTATAAGCCATTTCGGACCAGAGAAAAAAATAAAAAGAAAAGAAAATCATATAACGTACACGGTAACATTTTCCTTCGGGGAATGTTCTTGCTTTTTCTCCTTGTTTATCGTTTCTGACATTTGATTTGGTTTGAATCTGGGTTATTAAGACATATATATTTATTTTAAATATAAAAATAGCAACAGCAAATCAGTAACTTTTTCATGTATAAATAACTGTTATGATTATTAAATTTTTACCTTCACTGAAAAGATATAAAACCGATAAAACTCCTTTACATTACATAGGGTGGCCACTTTTTTAATGGAAGTTTATTAACTTTCAAACCATATTAGTTATAGAAGGTTGGTTAAATGGAGGAAAAGTTTCGTATGTGGAAGCATAATTTATCAAAACATATTTTATTCAGATTTTTAATGTTAAAGTTTAAAATTTTGTCATTTTTTTATTTTTGACAGGTGACAGTTGGAGAAATAATTTTGACTATTCTGAATAGAGTTTTTCAAGCGCTTTCAAATGACATATTGCAAGTTAAATTCTGTGACATATTGCGTCTGTATTTTTTTGATAGTGACACTTCCGTTTGACAGATGTCGTACAAAAACTTAGGGGTTCTTCCGACGAGTAACCAAACCCCATACACCAAATTTCAGCCCAATCGGATTAAACGTGTGGAATCTATCGTGGAAGAATACGCACAAACAGACAGACAGACTTCCATCTGGAAATGGTCTTAATCATCTCAGGTGACCTCGAAATGGATATTTCCATCTTTATCTCGATTTTTTTTTTAGCTCGTTCACAATACTTGCCCTTCTCGGAGGTGGGTCGGGAAAGTAAAAAAGTTAAAAATGCTGTAAAAAAGTAAAATAATGGTAAAAACGTTAAATATGCAAAATAATCCCAAAAAATGTAAAAAAACAAACCAAAAAAATGGAAAAAATGCAAAAAAAATACAAACATATACAAAGAAATACACAAAAATACATGAAAAGCAAAAAATGAGCTAAAAAATGTTAAAAGTTCTAAAAAACTGAAAAGTTAAAAAAAAGTGATAAAGGTAATTGTAAAGAATGTTAAAAAATGCCAAAAAAAGTTTAAAAAATGCTGAAAAAAAAGGTAAATGATGCTAAAAAATGCTAAAAATTCAAAAAAAAAATGCAAAAAAGTGCCAAAAAAAGTCAAAAAAAAGTAAAATAATATTAAAAATGCTAAAAATGCCAAAAAATCTAAAAAAAATTCAAAAAAGACTGAAACAATTTAAATAATGCTAAAAAAACGAACAAAAAAATGGAAAAAATGCAAAAAAAAAACATATACAAAGAAATACATGAAAAGCAAAAAATGAGCTAAAACATGTTAAAAGTTCTAAAAACCTGAAAAGTTAAAAAAAAGTGATAAAGGAAATTGTGTAGAATGTAAAAAAATGCCAAAAAAATCTAAAAAATGCTGAAAAAAAGTAAAATGATGCTAAAAAATGCTAAACATTCAAAAAAAAAAAAAAGCAAAAAAGTGCCAAAAAAGTCAAAAAAAAGTAAAATAATATTAAAAAATGCTAAAAATGCCAAAAAATCTAAAAAAAATTTAAAAAAGACTGAAACAATTTAAATAATGCTAAAAAAAACGAACAAAAAAATGGAAAAAATGCAAAAAAAAAAACATATACAAAGAAATACATGAAAAGCAAAAAATGAGCTAAAACATGTTAAAAGTTCTAAAAACCTGAAAAGTTAAAAAAAAGTGATAAAGGAAATTGTGTAGAATGTAAAAAAATGCCAAAAAATGCTGAAAAAAGTAAAATGATGCTAAAAAATGCCAAAAATTCAAAAAAAAATACCAAAAAATGTAAAATAATATTAAAAAATGCCAAAAATGCAAAAAATGCCAAAAAATCTAAAAAAAAAATCAAAAAAGACTGAAACAATTTAAATAATGCTAAAAAAACGAACAAAAGAAAATGGAAAAAATGCAAAAAAAAATAAAAACATATACAAAGAAATACATGAAAAGCAAAAAATGAGCTAAAAAATGTTAAAAGTTCTATAAAACTGAAAAGTTAAAAAAAAGTGATAAAGGAAATTGTAAAGAATGTTAAAAAATGCCAAAAAATCTAAAAAAAAGTTTAAAAAATGCTGAAAAAAAAAGTAAAATGATGCTAAAAATGCCAAACAATTAAAAAAATGCAAAAAACTGCTAAAAAATCTAAAAAAAATTCAAAACAGGCTGAAACAATTTAAATAATGCTAAAAAACGTTAAAAATGCAAAAATATCCCAAAAATTAAAAATATTCAAAAAAAGCAAAAAAAATAATACAAACATATGCAAAGAAATGCACAAAAATACACGAAAAGCTACATGAGCTAAAAAATGATAAAAATTCTATAAAAAAAAGGAAAAAATAGTGTTAAAAGAAATTGGATTCAGGTTAAAAAGTTATTTCGAACAGTATCATAAAATATCAAGGTTTATATTTAACAAAATAATTTGGGGGTGGTCCGAAGAATCAAAAATAATTAAAATATTTTTTGATAGTTCACAAAATAAATGAAGGATAACCAAATAACCGTAAAGACCAAACTTTCTTCCTGACCTAACTAGTATGATTTGGAATTTATAAATACAATCCCATTAAAAAAGTGACCACCCTGTATTTTCTACAATCACTATAAAAAGTTGCAACCCACATATCAAAAGGTATTCCAATTTCATCCTGTGGGATAAACTGTAAGAAAAGGATCTACCCCAGACTGAACATGCGCAAACACTTTTTTGCCGATTTGTGATTGAAATACACGTCCTATCAAAAAAATTTTAGTGTAAAAGATGTAGATAATTAAAAAATCTAAAACATTTGTGTTGCTCATTTTTCACAAAAACTTCAAAATTATCGAGAAAAACGTTAAAAACTTTTTTTATCTTCAGCAAAAATATAATTTTTTTTATTATGAAACTTATGTGAAAAAGTTCTTTTCTGGGATTTAAATAAGTTGTAATTTTTTCAAAGTAAAATATTTTTCGATTTTATATGAATTTAAATAAAAAAAAGCCTACAAATTTAAAGTTTTTATAACTTTTATGAGGTGCAAAATTTTCTTCCTTGAAACTCGACTTTAGATGGTATAAAAAATATATTGTTTGTATGGAACAATGTCGTTAAATCAAAAAAAAGCACACAACTTTTTCATAATCGACTTTTTAGTTAATCGTAAATTTGCAAATATTTTTTTTTATTTTTACTGCAAATAAGCGTTGAAATTGATGAAAAAGATTAATTTTCATCCTATTGTTTTTTTTGCGATATGACTTCCAGTTTCGCCGGAAAGGAAAAAATCAATAGAAAAATCATTATTAGCCAAGAAACATTAATCGAATCTAGCAGAATTTATTTATATTATAAATGGTATCATATAAGTCAATAAGGGCTACATTTTAAAAATATATAAAATATACAGGATGTACCAAAAAGTGTTACAACAAAGTAACAATTTTTTTAAATCAAAATTAAAGCCTCGTATTTGCTCGAAAAAATAAAAAGGCGTAATTAACCTTGAATTAGGAATTTGGAACCTTTGGTTTACAACAATGTTGAAGAATATCGTCACCACTAACCAAAACTACACTTTTTAAAACACTCTACGTGTTAGCATCATCAGGAGTTGATGATGCTAACATAGTTAGCGAAACGTACGTAGAGTGTTTTAAAAAGTGTAGTTTTGGTTAGTGGTGACGTTATTCTTCAACGTAATTAACTTTATTAAATCTTAAGGGTGAAAACTACCCCTAATAAATAAGTACTTGAACGAAATAATAAATTAATAACGTCCTAGCATATAATCAGCTTTTGCTCACGGGCTGAATGCGTCCACTGCTGAAACCACGCCTCTCAGAGGGTCTAAAAATTTCTAGGTTAGGTAAACATGCACGCTCCAAAACGCGTTGATGGACTCTTAAGAGCTCACCGTCTACTTTGATGTATTAAGTGTTGCCTAGTTCCAAATGTTTATTTTAATTCAACATATAACGACAAATTTTTACAGAAATCAAAACTCACATGAAAATCAATGAATTTGGGAAATTATTGGTTTTACTGTTTAGAAAATTTGCATAGAAAGTTTATAGTTTTCTACTACAGAAAACAATGATTCTTAAAAAAGGATTATTTTGTCCAAAGGACGTATGAAAAGACGCAAGCACCTATTTGCACAAAACCTTAGATATATTATATTAACATTTCTGTCATCAATAAACGTTAGAAAAATCGGGTTATTTTAAAAATGCAATGTAAACATAAATATACAGTGCAAGAAATAAACAACTTTTTATCAAGGACCATGCATTTATAACAAGCAGGAGACGTTTTCATCAAAATACTGCTCAATGATTGGTCAACATTTTGAATTATTATTGGTCCAAATCGTAAAATGTAACAGGTGAAGAAAATAATCATAATAAAACCAATATATTAATGTTTATTTAGTTTCGAGATTTTTTTTCTTAAATAAAACCTCTAGTACGCCACTGTTCGACTGCCGGCAGTTTTCCTTTAAACATTTTCCTCCGCGTTTGCACGTCTTAGAAATCTAACGAAATGCGACATTTTCATTTTATTTCTCCGGAGGTGAAATACATTGAATCGAATCATGGTTCGGCGCTATATAAGATGTGCTGCACTGCATAGTGTATATAGCTGCACACAGCATCGCAGCTATATAGCTCTCATCCACCTTTGTCACAAAAGTTACTTGTTTTACTGTGTTGTGTGCACGTTATTTACGATATTTACTCCCTGACATTTTGTAAGTTAACAACGTATAAAAGACGAGATCCGAGAGAAAACAGATGGATTTAGGTTACACTGAGAAAAGGTGAAATCTTATGGAAAACGGTTTTGACTAATTTTTTTAAAATTTCAGTTGACGTTTTGATTAAATGTCTCCATGGACTCAACCAATTTTCGAGATATTGACGGTTAAAGTTGAATAAATGGGTATTTAGGTAATTTTGTTTTAATTTCAATTTCTTGAATTTTTAAAAAAACTGATCTTGAATTTTTTTCCGAGAGAATTTAGTCATAAGATTAGTATTTTAAGAAATATATTAAATATAACCATACCAAATTTCAAGTCAATTCGTTAAATAATAAAGAAATTATTGTAAAAAAACGAAAAACAAATTTTACTTTCAACACCCTGTATCTTAGTAGCAGTTTGACCTAAAGTTATATAGTAAAATATTAATATTTAGAGGTCCTGAATCTATGATTAAAATATTGACCATTCCTTATAAAATACCCAGTATATAATCTGTAAAATTAAGGATTTTGATGATCTTGGCCAGGACAATTTTTTTCTTCTAGTTTTTGGATTTTTTCTGACTTTATTTTTCCTTTTTAAATTCGATTAAAAACGTAGAAATTCATGTTATCTATAATCTGTAAAATTAATAATTTTTTTAATCCTGGGCAGGACATTTTTTTGTTTTGTTCTAATTTTTTTTTATATTTTTTCATTTTTCTGATTTTAGTTTTACTTTTTAAATTAGACTAAAAACGTTGAAATTTACGTTAATCTGAAAAATTAAAGATTTTTTCTTCTGGTGATCCTGGAAAGGACAAAAATTAGAAGAATTGCAAAAAAGCCTCAAAAAAAAACGCAAAACATCGAAAAAGATCAAAAAATCGCAAAACAATGGCAAAAAAACGCAACAAAATCAAAAAAAAATCGCAAATTATCACAAAAAATCAATGACTCCAAAAAATGAGAAAAAAAGAGAAAACAAAAACAAGAATAAAACAACAGAACAATGAGGAGATTAAAAACTTGGAAAAATTAAAAAAAAAACCATAAAAATGAAAAATAAAATTGTAAAATACAGAAAAAACGCAAGAAATTGTAAAATATCAAAAAATCGCAAAAAACCGTAACAAAATCACAAAAAATGACACAAAAATCGAAGTAAGAAAAAATTATAGAACGAAAAAAAAAAAGAAAAAAAAACAGAACAATGAGAAAAAAATGAGGAAAAATTACAAAAAATATCGAAAATAATCAAAAAAAAAAAAACAAAAAATGAGAAAAAATTACAAAAAGCGAGCAAAATCAAAAGACATCGCAAAAACCAAAAAAAAACGGAAACAACTGTAACCATAAAAAATGAAAAACTCAAAAAATTGAAATTAATTGCAAAAAACCGCAAAGAAATCCCAAAAAGTCGCAACTAATTGGAAAAAATCAGAAGAATTACAAAAAATGAGAAAAATTACAAAACAAAACAATGACGAAAATTAGAGAAAATCGCAAAAAAAAAAAACAGAAAAAAAAAACAAAAAGTAGAAAAAATCACAAAAAAACAAAAAATTCATATTATGGAAAAAATAAAAAAAATTACAAATGGCATATAAACAAATTCTAAATAAGAAAAAATCATACTATAGAAAAAGACAAAGAGTAAAAGAAAGAGAGGGAAGGAAAAATACAGAGAGTAAAAGAAAGAGAGGAAAGGAAAAATACAGAGTGTTTCTAATTTTGGTTGGTATTTATATATCTTTATTGAAGATCAAATGTAATCCGTTCTTTCCATATAAATGAGACATTCTGTATAACAGTACTAAATTGTTTTTATTATAATAGTTGCAATTATTTTTGTATATTGGGTTTATTCATTTCTTTTGGTTCGTTTTTCATGTTTAAGCTCAGAAATACAAATAAATTAAACTTAATAGCATTCGAGTTACCAAAACAGTATTAATTTTAACACTCTGTAGAGGCTAAAAGAGTCATAGTCAATTTTTTTTACTTTTAGTAACACAAACAATTTTCATTAACTTCCACCCAGGTCCAATTTCTTAATATTTTGTGCGGGTTTCTTTGTTTTGTCATCGACCAATAATAAAATATTTTTTTTGCAAAAAAAAAAAATTCAAAATAGGCGTCCCGAAATTCGAACTTTAAAATCTGGTCACCTAATTAAAATCAGAAAAAATTGAAAAATTATTAATTAATTTTAAAACAAAATTTTAATTTTATTTTTTGGATCTTTACATTTTAACCCTTTTTGGAGATTAGTTCTGAAATAATCATTTCCTGATAAAAATTTTGTAACTTAACAAATAATTTCCACAAAAGTAAAGACTTCTGGTACTGAAAAAATTCATTATAATATAAATCAAACCGAGGTTATTTATTTGGAAAAAAAACAAAAAAAATTGTTTACTATACAAATCAGGTATATATTTAGATAAAAATATTGAAAATTTTAAAAGATAGCTAACATTCACAGACGAGTTGATATATCGGATTATAGGTCAGTAGTTTTTGGCCAGGCGAGTTTAATGGTGTCATCAAAATCTTCTATTTAGGTACCTAATATCACTAAAATCCCAATTTCACTCAAAATTAAAACTCGGCGGTCGTAACATCTGGCAACTAAGCAAGTATTTTTCGAGGATAATAAACATTTACATTTTTACGTAGAAAGTATATATAATCGCCATCTATCGAACATTTAATTAATTAATAGTTTTTGTTATAAAAATCAAGGGGTGCTAATTCCGTCTTAATGAAAATTTATATGAAACGTCAAAGTGAGCGAGTGACAGCTAAAGGTGTCCAGATATAGTGAAAAATTACAAAATCGTGTTTTTATGACTTAGCATCGCTGGGGATGGAAAACATTTCTTTCATTCGTATTTCTAGGGTTGATATGATTAATTTTCACATCAGGTAGGCGCAAATAGTTATTTACATTACAAGATCCGAAAGCTAACTTTTAGGAGCGAGGTGTTTTTGATTGGCCGAGGCGAAGCGTAGCATATGTATGTACTGAATTTAGTACATTTTCCTGCAATATTTTTTTTTTAAATGAAAATCTTATACTTATTTGTAGGCGCATTTGATTATTTATTTATTTTTGACTGTTTTTTTATCATTGAATATATTTCTTACATTTCCCACACTTTCTAATGTTTTTGTTTTAATGACGTTATATGTCAAAAAAGTACATCTAGTAAAAATTTAGTAGGTACATTTTTCATTTTAAATTCAATACATTCTGCTGTGTTGCTCCGGCAACGCTGCAGTCCCCAACTACTAAGATATTCCGTAGTTGACATATGTCAAACAATTTAAACGTTTGAAAATTCAAAAATGATTTCAATTGAAGATTCTTCAAAAAAAAAGCTTGTAAAAGTTTGTTGCCGGACAAATCGAAAGAATGGTACTATTTAGTTTATGTAAATTTTACGAAGTGGTGTGCGACAAATAATGTTTCGAATATAGCTGAAGATGTGTTATTAGCATTTTTCTTTGAACAATCAAAGACTACATTATGGTCGGAATACTCCATGCTGAAATTGACTATTTCTATAGAAAAAGATCAAGATATGTCGCAATTTAGCCGCTTAAAAGCATTTTTGAAGGGGAAAAATGAGGGTTATCAGCCTCAAAAGTCGCAGGTATTTTCAAATGATGAAATTTCTAAGTTTTTGACATTTTTACTTTTTTGTCCTAGGCGCGAAAGTAAGCTTTTAGTACCTATCAACCGATCACCTGGCATGTTTCACGTTCAGTTTCACTTCTGTCATCAAGATAGAAAGTTACACTTTCGTACAGGGGAGAATGAAAATTATATTGTAGCTCAACTCCGCAAAATGTTAATTGTTAATAGAAACCGTAGAAAACCGATCTTTTCTAAGGTTATTATGGAAAAGTTATCTGTTTATAAATAAAAAAATATAATTAATTATTTGTTGAACAATAATGATAATAAAAAATATTTATTTTATTTACTAGGAATAAATATTTTTTATGTAGTATATTAGATGAAGCGATAAATTCGTTACGCATCGCAAAAAGAGAGAGAAAGAGAGGAGTAGGTACAACGAAATATAATTATTAATGAAAAGTTGACTAACGAAATTAAACCGAACTGAAAACTGAAAATTGCATTTTCGGTCCATAGCTAGCGAACAGGCGACGCGACGCATTTATCGGGATGAAATTTTCCACTCGGTAATGTAAACTTTCCCGATTTTCCCGCTTACCCGTTTATAGGGCCGCATACTGCTGTGTAATAAAATTAAGATTCATTAATGTGTACCGTTTGGATGTTACGACTGGATTTATTTTATTTTTTTTAGTTTGGGTAATTGTTCGAAATTAGTTCGATGTTAAACTTTGTTGTAGTAGTTTGGAATTATTGCGGATTTAGTTTAATATACATTTTTTGGTTTGGATATATTTTATTGTAAGCATACTAATTTTATTTTATACAAGGTTGTATAAAAATATTGTTTGTTTATGGAAAATTTACTTATTTAAAAACATTAAAGGACGAATACACATATTTTTACTTTCCCGACCCACCTCCGAAAAGGGAAAGTATTGTGAACGAGCTAAAAAAAATTTCGAGATAAAGATGGAAATATCCATTTTGAGGTCACCTGAGATGATTAAGACCATTTCCAGATGGAAGTCTGTCTGTCTGTGTGTATTCTTCCACGATAAAGGCCACACGTTTAATCCGATTGAGCTGAAATTTGGTACATGGGTTTGGGTTACCCGACGGAAGAACCCATTAGTTTTTGTACGACATCAGTCAAAAATGTTACGGAATTTGACTTGCAATATGTTATTTGAAAGCCCTTGAAAAACTATTCAGAACAGTCAAAATTATTTCTCCAACTATTACCTGTCAAAAATTAAAAAATGTCAAAATTTTTAACATTAAATATCTGAAAAAGTATTCGTGGATACTCGTTGGACAAGTTTTGGGGCGACTCAACCGATTTTTTCCATTTATTTTCTGAATTTTTCTAAATTTTGATTCCTGATTTTTTTTTACTTTTTCTTAGGCCACTAAAGTAGTAAATATATAGGGTGTCTCATTTAAAAAAATCACAAACTTTTTAGTCACTCGAATATGGATCACTCCGTATAAATGAAACTATTTTAGAGTTGTAGGGATTTTCGAACCAAATAAAACAATTTTTTTTTTCATTTTGATATTTTTATTAGTTTCGACGATACAAGCCGCAGGAAGATAGTTGGCCCACCCATAATTTTTTGTGATTTTTTTCTGATTCTTTCTGTTCCTTCTGATCCTTTTATTTACGTCATATGTATAACCTGTAAAATTAAGATCCTGGAAAGGATATTTCTTCTAATTTTTTTTGTTTTTTTTCTGTTTTTCTGTTTATTTCTCATTTCATTCTGTTTTTTCCTGATTTTTCTGATTTTTTCGGGTTTTTTTCTGATTCTTTCTGATTTTCCGATTTTTTTCTGATTTTTTGTTTGGTTTTTTCTGTTTTTTTCCGATTTTTTTTTAGTTTTCTTCATTTTTTCTCATATTATTTTGTTTTTTTTTTTCAATTTTTTTCATTTGTTTTCTAACTTTTCCTTATTTCTCTGATTGTTTGTAATTATTTGCGTTTTTTATAGATTTTCCGTTTAAAAGATTTTTTGCGATTTATTTCAATTCTTTTGAATTTTTCTTTTCCTTTTATTATTTTTTTTATGGTTACAATTGTTTTCGGTTTTTTGTTTTTGCGGTTTTATTGCGATTTTTTGCTATTTTTTGAAATATATTTCGATTTCTTTCGTTTTCGCGAATTCTTTTTCGTTTTGATTTTTGCGATTTTTTGTTTTTTTTTCCGGTTTTTTTACAATTTTTTTTTTATTTTTTCCTTATTTCACAATTTTAGTTTTCATTTGTTTTTTAATATTTTTTTATTTTTTTTTCAATTTTTTCCCATGTTTTATGTGTTTTCTTATTTTTTCTGATTTTTCTGATTTTACATTCCAGATCCACCTCCGACAAGCGAAAGTATTGTGAACGAACTAAAACAAATTCGAGATAAAGATGTAAATATCCATTTTGAGGTCACCTCAGATGATTAAGACCATTTTCAGATGGAAGTCTGTCTGTCTGTGTGTATTCTTCCATGATAGAGGCCACACGTTTAATCCGATTGAGCTAAAATTTGGTGTATGGATTTGGGTTACCCGTCGGAAGAACCCATTAATTTTTGTACGACATCTATCAAACGGAAGTGTCACTATCAAAAAATGACAGATGCAATATGTCACAGAATTTGACTTATAATATGTCATTTGAAAGCCCTAGAATTTATAGTATAGTTGATGGTACTGTGTCTAAATTACAAATATATGAAAATTATAATAAATTTCCTAGATGGTGTACATCAGAAATTAAAAATTTATTGCGGAAAAAGAAAAATTACACCTTTCAGATTAATGCAATAATTAAAGCCAGGAGAAAATTTAAATCTTTGATTAATAAGGAACATAGAAAATACCTGAGAAAAACTGAGGAGAATATATCTATATTAATTCTTTCTGGACTTACGTGAATAAACAAAGCATCTCTGTTAGTGTTGTCGAGTCTTTTAATGTTGGAGGTAACAAAATTTTAGAAATTGAAACGACAGAGAAATTTGTGTGTGCAAAATTAGCCACCCATTTTTCGAATTTTGATATTTTGAAAGTTGTTCCAAAAAATTATTCCTTAAACTTAAATACAAAGATCGAAAAACTCAAAAAACCATTTTTAGAGCTAGCCCCCAATTATTATTTTTTTCGATTTTATTTTGTTCCACCAGATTGTTCTAGTTGTTCTGAACATTGTTCCAAATTTTCACGTCTTAAAAAAATTTATTTCGAGTTCTAAAAAAGTAAGGAAAGTACAACATAAAAAGTGTCAGCGAAAATATTTTAATAAAAATAGAAATATGTATTTATATTAAGAAATAAAGTTTTTTTTGTTTCATTTGAAATTTTGTAGAAGTCTTGCCTTAAAATTTTTGACAATTTGATAAATTGATACAATAAAAAAAAAAGTTAACAAAAACAAATAATGAGGGTCGTGATCAATTTTTACTATATTTTCCTTAGGTTAAAAACATAAGGAACAATATTTAAAATATTGGAATAATCTCGTAGAATAAAAAAAAAGTAATAAAGGAATAAGAGCAAATAGTTTTTATTAAATTTGGACTTAAAACATTTTTTTTAAACATGAAAATTGCATGGAATAATTTTTAGGACATAAAGAATTTCTCTTTTATTTTCCTTGCTTTTTTTTAAGCTTGAAATAATTTTTTTAAGACATGAACATTTGGAACTATATTAAGAACAACAAGAACAATCAAGTACAACAAAAAAAAATGTCTAGCTCTAAAAATGATTTTTTGAGTTTTTCGACCTTTGTAATTAAGTATAAGGAATAATTTTCTGGAACAATTTGGTACAAATCTAGAACAATTTGGAACAACTTTCAAAATATCAAAATTTGAAAAAAGGGGGCTAACTTCACATACACGAGAAATTTGTTAAATATTTTCTTGTACAATGTAGAAATTTCAATGACTAAATTTTGAAAGATTTGTATAAATTTTCTCGTTTTTGTCAGTTCTCTCGTTTTTGTCGCTTTTGGTATGTTGTTATTAAATTTTTGAGTAAAATGTTCTAATGACCATTTTATTTTATCATTAATAGTTTTGTAAATTTTTTGTTTCTATAATATCCTTGTAACTAGTTTAGTTAATGGTGGTTTTTATTTTCTTATGTAAACGTATTTATTACAACAAATATTCTTATAATAAATACGTTTACACAAGAAAACAAGAACTTATCTACTTATCTGAATAGTTTTTTCAAAAAAATATGAATTTTTGTCTTATACAGAATTGAAATATTTAACTCAATTTTTAAAAAATCAGGTACTAATTCAACAATTTTAAATGAGGAAACAGTTTATTTTTATTATTTATTAAAAAGTCCAAAATGGTGGTTATATTTTCTTCAATGTTTTAGCATACGCATTTTTAATATAATTCCTCATTTTAGCACATTCTTAAGACATGTTTTTCCGTTTACGATAATAATTCTCTTTTTAGATAAAAATGGCTGACCTCTTCGTTGACATTGAGATAACGACTTCATAAGGTCCAAACAGTATCTCTTAAGAACTCCAACAATAAATAAAAAAATTAGCATTTATAAATTTAGAATTTTAATTACATTATTAATGTAATGTTTATAAATATCTGCTTTATTGTTTTGATATATTGTTAGAAAGATTATTTCCGTTGTATTTCTGTAGTTGTCAAGGATTTTAATATTATTAAAGTTCATAATATGGCCATACATAAAAGTTAAAATTAACGAAAAATTGTAAAATTAAATGAAAATGTAACTCACAATTTTCAAGAACAATAAATATTCCTTCCTTGTACTTTTCATGCTACAATTAAAATATGTTTAGTTTCTACATATTAAAAGTAACCTTGAATAAAGACATTTAAGTTATCTCTTATAAACGTATGTTATATGGCGCAGTCAGTAGGATTCTAAATCTTGGCGAATCTTGTGGAAAAGAAAGTACCTACCATTCATCTTAAAATTGTCAAAATGTACTTAGAATACACACTTATACAGAAAAAATAAAGGAAGGATAAACAATTTTGGTGTAATAAAAATTCCCTAGTATGTATCTATTAACAGAGAAACACACTGTACGAGTAAAAGAATAATCCTGCAATAGGAAAAACGAGAAAAAAACCATTTATTCAGGACGCGAATCTCGAACAGAGTTGTTCGTGTAGTCGTTTAGGGAGTTTTAAGAATAGGGTCTCCACCTCTTTTACCTCCTCATACTTTTGTATACTTGTCGCGTAGTAAAAGTAAATTTCCAGGGCACGTTTTCCTACCAATAAAATTTATTGGAATTACGTGGCTATCGACTCAGTCGAACATTTAATGTTTTTCCTCGTTCTTTCTTTTCTCTACCCGGCGCCTTGGCGCAAACCGTTCCCTTCTCTGTCTTTTTATGCATCCATCCCCTCGTGAGGATTTTTGCGGAGGCGGCAAAAACGGACCCGTAATTCCACTTATTTCACTCTTCTTTTATTTTGTTAGCTATTGCGGAGTGCTAAACACTTCTGGCTTTGAATTTTTATTCTTATTACCTACTTTCAAATTAGGATAGGTTTACTCTAGTATTTAATAACCATATATGAGTCCAAAAATCCTGTACACAAAAATCTATTGTTACTGAGTATACATCTCAGAAAATATAAACACTTATATAATTTAGATGTTCATAAAGGCCTTGGACTAGATGGTCTTCCCCTTCTCTGTTAAGATATTGCAGTATCGTTGTAGCTCGCCCTGTATTCGTGATTTTTAACGAATCACTAAAACAGGGAGGGAGTATTTCCAGATTATTGGAAATCGAGTTTTGTCATTCCTATATTTAAATCCATAAGGATTTAAAACATTTTTTAAAGAATTTTCAAGGGATTTATTTTCTAAATATTGTTCAAGGATTTTTTTATGATTTTTTAAGACTGTTTGTGGATTTATCAAGGAGTATTCAAAAATTTTTTAATTTGTTTAAAAGGATTTTTCAAAGCATTTTGAAGGAATTTTCAAGGATTTACAAACATTTTTCAAGGAATTTTCAAGTGTTTTTTAAGGATTCTTTAGGGATTTTCTAAATATTGATCAAGGATTTTTTTATAATTTTTCAAGGTGAATTCAAGAAGTTTTTAATTTGTTTAAAAGGATTTTTCAAATCATTTTGAAGGAATTTTCAAGGATTTTCAAACATTTTTTAAGGAATTTTCAAGTGTTTTTTAAGGATTCTTTAGAGATTTCTAAATATTGCTCAAAGATTTTTTTATAATTATTCAAGACTTTTTGGATGTATCAAGGAGTATTCAAGAATTTTTCAATTTGTCTAAAAAAAATTTTTCAAAGGATTTTGAATGAATTTTCAAGGATTTACAAATATTTTTTAAGTAATTTTTAAGGATTCTTTATGGATTTTCTAAATATTGTTCAAGGATTTTTTTAAGAGTTGTCAAGACTTTTTGTGGATTTATCAAGGAGTATTCAAGATTTTTTTAATTTGTTTAAAAGGATTTTTCAAATGATTTTAAAGGAATTTTCAAGGATTTATAAACATTTTTTAACGAATTTTCAAGTGTTTTTTAAGGATTTTTTAGGAATTTTCTAAATATTGTTCAAGGATTTTACTTTTTTTACATTTTTTCAAGACTGTGGATTTATCAAGGAGTATTCAAGAATTTTTTAATTCGTTTAAAAATTTTTTTCAAAGGATTCTGAAGGATTTTTCAAGGATTTTGAAAGATTTTTCAAGGATTTACAAACATTTTTTGAGAAATTTTCAAGTGTTTTTAAGGATTCTTTAGGAATTTTCTAAATATTGTACAAAGATTTTTTTATATTTTTTCAAGACTGTGGATTTATCAAGGAGTATTAAAGAATTTTTTTTAATTTGTTTAAAAGGATTTTTTCAAGGATTTTGAAAGATTTTTCAAGGATTTACAAACATTTTTTAAGGAATTTTCTAAATATTGTTCAAGAATTTTTTTAATTTGTTTAAAAGGATTTTTCAAGGATTTTAAAAGGTTTTTCAAGGATTTACAAACATTTTTTAAGGAATTTTCAAGTGTTTTAAGGATTCTTTAGGAATTTTCTAAATATTGTTCAAAGATTTTTTTATATTTTTTCAAGACTGTGGATTTATCAAGGAGCATTTAAGAATTTTTTAATTTGTTTAAAAGACTTTTTCAAGGATTTTGAAAGAATTTTCAAGGATTCACAAACATTTTTTTACAATTATTCAAGACTGTTTGTGAATTTATGAAGGAGTATTCAAGAATTTTTTACTAATTTGTTTAAAAAGATTTTTAAGAAATTTTCAAGGATTTACAAACATTTTTTAAGAAATTTTCATGTGAGTCCATATTATCTCCAATAATGGATCAGTATAGATTTTTCTCTTATTCATTATTTTTATTAACAATTTTTTTAGGGGAAATTGTGTGAGGAACCGAGCACACCAGGTTTTTCTCTTAGTAATTATGAATTTTTATTAAAGAAGTTATTTTTGTTTGGTTTAATTATTTTTCCCACTTTTGTTTTTTACCTTCTATTCTTTCCAATTTTTTTGTACCAACTTTTGTTTACACCCCTTTTTTTGTCACTTTCCTTCCTTCCCTACATTTTCTCTACTATTAGTTGTTGCTCCACTTTTGTTTTTTGCTCTATTTCCCCCAATCCCCTTTTTCCACTTTTGTTTTTGCTCTATTTCTCCCCTTTTTTTATCATCCTTTCCTCCTTTTTTTTCCTCTTTTGTTTTTTGTAGTACAAAGCAAATAATTTTTTCACGATATAGAAAATATAAAAACAAAACAAAAAACACCGTCTAATGTTATTATTACATCGTCAAAGTCTTTAGATAAGATTTGTACAGAGCCCTGTATTAATGCTGTTGGAAAAACAGACGATTAGGAAAACGAAAAGATTTTATACGACATTGAGTCTCTAGCAACAGTTATTATAAATACTGAAGAGGAAGAAGACACTGAGGAAGATCTAACGGTCACTGAGTCAGACAGTAAAAATTGGTTTTTAACACGTTGTGTGCAATACGTAATGTACGTACGTCACTATCTTACTATTTGCATTAACCTTAATTATATTAAGAAATTTCTGATTATTATAATTTAAACATTTTGTTCTTTGATTTAACAAAATCAAATATTACTTTGCTTATGATTTATATTATTATGACAATATATACCGTAAACTTTGCAGGCACGAAACGTGTTAATCTAAACTCAATAATTTTCAAATAAGTTTTGTAAAAAAAATTAAGTCTACCTGTATCTGTACACATAAATACAATTTTTAAATTATCTACCCTTTGTCATTAACTCTATAAAAATTATTCTTTTATGTAATTGGTGTGTCAATGTAAAATAATTAAATGTTTATTATAAAAAAATAGAAATGTATAGTTATTTCAATTACCCGCATGTTTCGCACCAAATCAACGTTTTTTGTGTAGTTAATTCTACCGCAATGACAAAATTACTGGTCGATTTATTTCAATGACAATTTACAAATATTTACCAGTTTTGCACTATTATTCCTTGTTTTATAATTCACTTTAAATAAAATAAATAATTTAATATAATTTTAATTCATATTGACAATTAATAGACAAATAATTAATTTTGATTTGGATTTAATTATCTCGTTAATATATTATTAATTTATACATTATTTGTTTTAATTATTTATTTCTAAATACACAGTTTATGAAATATGCAAAATACAGAGTTTTAGCGAGAATAATATTTTTTAATCTATATTTTTAGTTATAATTATATTTTTTTCGGTACCAATTTTCCTTAATTTTCACTGAACTATTTAAAATTGGATGTTATAATAAAATAAAATTTAGTTTTATTAATTTTTCAGACTGGTTAACAAAAGTATCTGATTTATATATTTATATTGTAATGATTATACTTTGTATGAGTTTTTAAATAAGTTAATTGTCCATACGTAAGTAGATAAAAGGAAAGAAAGGTATTATAGAAAAATTGGCAATAAATTAAAAAAAAAAGTGAAAGAATCTTAAAATTTGTTAAGACAATGAAAGATAATACAATAAAATTGAAATTTTGGAATCAATACATTAAATTTAACACGTTGCGTGCCATACGTTATTTACGTACGTCAACTGAAGTATATTGTTTTATTCCATGTTAAGAAATTTCTTGTAATTTCTATATTTTTTCTAAATTTTATTCACTTTGTTAAGGATTTTTTCCAAATATTATTATGACAATATACAGAGTGGGCCGGATTTAATTTGCGTATACAGAGATATCGTAAACCGCAATAGATGCAATATAGGTTAAATAGGGATATTTTCAAAACAAATTGATTGATTTTTCAAAATTAAAATATCAAATTAAATTTCCGAGATAATTGTGGAAAAACCGAAATCTACGATTTTGATTTTATTTAATTGGCTTAACATTGCGTATTCAATTTTTTCGTCTTTGTAGAGCCTCCCTCAACTATTTTTTTATCCACGCTGCATAGTACAATCAACGTGATTCATTTTTCCACAAATTTTTCCAATTAATTTAATTTTTTACTCAATGTTCTCCTCCAAGAGGATAACTTTGAGGCCATGGCTTGACATAGGGCATAAACTTCTTGTTATTGTTGGCAATATGTATTTTAATTAGTTTAATTTCTCACTTCAATTTATGACTTTTGTCCTGAAGATGGCTGGTTAACCGGCCGAAAGCGCTCGACAAAAAAAAATTTTCAAAATAAATTTCATTACACACTTCAAGAGTACAAAATCTGCGTATCATTTCTACATTACCAAGTGTGTACACACCTAACTAGTAACCTTCTGTTACCTTCATTATTATTATTTTTTTAAATACGGATCTGTACTTTTAATTTTGTCTTTGAAATACCCATTTTTTTCTCTATCTAACCATGTAGGAAACTTAATTTTTTTTATTGGGTTTCGACAATAAACTATACTTTGGGAATTTTTCTAAATACAGTCTTGTTCAATATTGCCCAGAAAGTATGAGTACAAGAATTATAAAATATCTTAAATAAGGGGGAGGACAATTTGAGCAATTTTTATAGAATTAAAATAATTTTTCTGAAAATTTAAATTCAGATATTTAGTAAAAATTAAGCCCAAATTATACTCAATTTTTAATTCATTTTATTCAAAATATTTATAAATATTTGCAGTGAAAATGGTACAGAACCGTACTTAGAAAAGTTCCTAAAGTACAATTCATTATCAAAACCTAATAAAAAATTAAGTATTCTGCATGGTTGGATAGTAAAAAAAAATGGGGATTTCAAAAATGATATAAAAAGTACAGATCCGTATTTAAAAAAATACTTGAGGGTGGCCGTTCAAAGACGAAACGTTGTTTCAAAATATTGGATAAGTTTCAATAAAAAAAACAAATACAGTTTTTTATTATCTTTAATTAAATAAAACGAAAATCGTTGATTTCGGTTTTTCCCAAACCGGACTTGATATTTTAATTTTGAAAAAACATCTCTGTATACGCAAATTAAATTCGATCTACCCTGTATACCGTAAACTTTGTATTGACCGCATATAAGTAGGATGTACCGAAAACGCCACATATGCGTTATTGGCACGGAACGTGTTAAGTAATCGAATATAGTGTTAAAAAATAAACCAAGAGGTGCGATATCAATAAAATAAAAATCAATAAAATCTAGTGGGAAGAGAAAAAAAATTGGAAGATATTTTTATACTGGAAAAAACTAAATTAAACTTATACACAATATAATTGAATTTACTTATAAAAAAAGGAGAAATAAAAAAAAATATCAAGAAGAATGGAATAAAAATGCAAAATTGGAATAAAATAGCTAAATTGGAATAAAGAAGCAAAATTTTAATAAAGAAGTAAAATTGGACTGTAGAAATTAAAATTTGGAGTTGTTTGGAAAAGGGAATTAAAATCAGAAATTCAAACATAAATAGAAGGGGAATCAAATAGAGTTAAGCAGCAGGAAAAGGACAGTATGAAGTGAAAAAAGAGGGCTACCAGAAGATCATAAAAAAATTTATTTAGTGATTTAATATTTGTAAAATTAAATTGTTATTTTCTACTGTCATAGAACCCCACCCAAATTGAGTTAATAATATTGCGTAAGTAACATTATAATATATATTTAAATATTTTAAAATTCCATGATTTTTTATTTTTTTTACTATTTTAGTTGACGTTACTCCATTGTTCTAAAAATCGTATAAAACTAAAGAATATTTAAAAAACTTTTCCATTATTATTTTATCATTCCCAAGTTTTCCGGATGATATAATTTAATATTTTATTTGTTGTTACATCCTGAATAAACAAATATTGTTCCAAAAATAAATGATTAAAAATTAGAAATTTTTTTCGGTAAAAATATATCGACATACTTTTTGCAATACATTTTCACAATCCGACACATCACATCCCGCCTTAAATATTCCGGCTGCATAATGTTTCCGAGGACCGTAAACTGCGGCAAAAGTCACACCGGAAACGAGATTGTGAGCGATGAAAAGGGGAAATCACCGCGTAATGTGACAGGTACTTTATGTATCTGTCATCGCTTCGTGTAAAATGGGTCGCGGACCACCCGCCTCCGAGGCCGAATATCATTTTTCACAAAGAGATATCTAGTCGTTTACATATACGTGCAAAGATGCAAACCGGGGATTTGGTTTGTTGAAAACTTCCTCTTTGTAGTTTATAAAAAATGTATCTGTAGAAAAACGGTTTTTTTTTAAATTGTGTTTATTTATGTGCTCGGTACTTTTTTATTATTATATTTTTTCGATCAATTATTTATATAGCACACGATTTTAGTAATAATTTTTATTTTTATAATTACAATATCCTCGGACAAGTCCAATTACAGCATAAAGACAAAATTAATAGAGAGCTACAAAAGCTATACATGAATGCTCATTAAAAAAAAAACCCTTAAAGGGGAAAAAAAAGGAAACACACAGAGAAAAAAGATTATTTGAATTAAAAAAATTTTATTTGAACCAAATAAATATGTTATTTGGATAGGTCGAACAAAACGTGTTAGTTGTTTCAACAAAACTGTTTATTTAAATATCCAAATAAATGATTTTGTTGAATGAAAGAACTGTTTTCATGATTTAAAATAAAATGTTTTGTTGATTGAAAAAAATGTTTTGTTGGATGAAAAAAATGTTTTCTTAATTGGAAAAAATGTTCAAGGAAAAAAATGTTTTCTTGAATGAAAGAAATTGATGATTCATGCTATTCACATTACTTTCAGTTTACTTACCAATAAAATATTGGCAATGCTTATTATTTTAACATGAATTGTCGGAAACATTATACTTATACCAGTTTACTTTATTTATGCCATTGTCTTTATTGTTAGGTTATGTGGCTAATCTCACTACAAAGTCACAATTTAAACGAGTGATATTGCTTCGTTAAGTTTTATATTCATTATTACAGTAAGTGTGTATACCTACCTCAAACCTATCTCAAACATCTCAGAACTAAAATAAGCGTCAAAACTGTATTGGTAATGTTTATGAACGTTACTCAACCTAAAAAACCATTAAAAACAAGCACTTTTTTTTTTTTTTTTTTTTTTTTTTGACTTTGGGCCAGGTCCTTTAGTCACACACAAATTGGTTGAATGTTTAACGTTTTTATGATTCTAATAAATAGATGGTTAGTATTCAAATGGAGATTTTATGAGTTAAAATAAAGTCTACAATCAAATCATATATCTGTTTATCTTCTGTTGCCAGTAGGACTTGAATGCTGGTGGGAAATTGGTGATTAAGTTGTTCCAGCTTATAAATAAAGTTTTCAGTTCCTGGGTAATTTTTAAAAAATAGGTGGTTCAGATCGGAAGTTTCATTATCTTGTAGACAAAGGGGCGATTCTATAATGCCTAATTTATGCAAGTGGGACGGAAAGCATCCATGATTGATTTTGAGTCATGTAATAATAGAAGAGTACTTTTTTGAAACATTAAAAAAAAATATGTGTGGAACCTTTTTTGGTAGAACCGTGTGTATATAGAGAAATAAGGGTTAGTGGAATTTACAGCTATCTGTCCAAGCACTCACCTTGAAACATTAATTTTATTGTTTCTAAATATTCACAATTTTTTATTTTCAAATATAGATCTCAAATACGAATCACGCCACTTAAGCAAACACGGCGCGGTCTAATTTCTGATCTGGTCAGGTACATCATGTTCAAATCTCGGAAGGTCCGATCTATTAGGATCGTCTCAAATTTGTCGTTGAGTTCTCCCCACTTGACCAATCGTGAACAAGGTTTACAGTCAAGTGACAAGTACAGATTAAATTTTGTTCATTCAAATAACAATATATTTAATTTAATCATTTTCAGTCCAAATAATCCTATTGATTCATACAAACAACATAATTTATTTCATACAAATAATATTTCGTAAATACAACAAAACTACAGTCAACCAATGTGATATTGTTTATTCAAATAACCTATTTCTCTCTGTGCACTCATACAGGGTGAGTCATGAGGAACTGTACATACTCCTACCTCGTATTAAGGTCCCTATGGGGAATATCAAATGGTCATTAAAAAGTGTCTGCTCCCATTGTTTAATAATATACAGGGGGAGTTGTGAATTTTGGTCATAAATTTTGAACAGTAAGTTCGATTTGTCTCATATTTTGGTAAATGTAATTAACTGATTTATTGACTCTAGAATAAAAATCAACTCCGGTCTTAAAAAATTAGTTCCTTTTGTTCATATATAAAATTTCACCCTGTATATGGTTTTTGAAAACTGTAATAAGGATTTTACAAAGTACACAAATAGATAATAAAAATGGCGTAATTATTTTTTTCCACAAACGTTTACTCAATTTCTAATAAAAACATCAAATTTGACTACAATTTAAAAGTTTAGGCAAAATGAACCATAGATTTCAAAAATATAACTTTTCTTGCAAAAATGTAGTTTTTTGTACAAAAATTTAATTTTTAATTACTAGTATAATCACAGCTCGTGCTACATTTTTAATAATACAACCGTTTTAGTTAATTTCCAGAGTCGGCTTTCAAAAAGTACAAGCTGTTTTGAATAATACTAAAACATCGCCCTGTATAATTTTGCTTTAGTGATTTATCGGTATTGTCGTATTATCAAATTATAAGAATTTTGTTTCGAAAAGAAAAAATACAGTTTGAACTTTTTAAAATTAAAGAAAAGAAAATAGAAAATTTTAATTTAAATTTTCAACATTATTAAATGGTGAGAGGGTGGTGAACCAAATTGGGTTAACAATATTTCTTGTTTATTTTTGTTTAGTTTGGGCCCTTTTCGCAATTTCTCAAATTTAAAAACGAAATGTAAGTTTGCAGGTTGTTTTAAATTTTAACTTTATTTTTCATTAACTCCAAAATAGAAGTGATTATTACTGTATTTTTTTTTATTTTGAACAAAGTAAAAGAAAATTCCGAGAATTCGATAAAATGACAATACCAATAAATCACTAAATAAATATTATACAGGCCAATGTTTTAGTATTATTAAAAACAGCTTCTACCTTTTGAAAGCCGATTCTGGAAATTACCTTAAATAGTTGCATTATTAAACATATAGCACGAGTTGTGGTGGTGCTAGTAATTAAAAATTAAATTTTTACAAGAAAAGTTTTTTTTAAATCTATGATTAATTTTGCCAAACTTTTACTTTATTGTCAAATTTATTAAGACCGGACCTGATTTTTTTCTAGTGTGAATAAATCAGTTAATTATGTGGTAGTAGTGTATCGTTTTACCAAAATATGAGACAAATCGAACTTACTATTCAAAAGTTATGACCAAAAGAAATTTCAGTTAAAATTTACAACTCCCCCTGTATATTACTAAACAATAAGAGCAGGCACTTTTTAATAAACTTTTGATATTCCCCATAGGGACCTCAATACGAGGTAGGAGTATGTACAGTTCCTCATGACTCACCCTGTATACAGCTAATGATTACTCAACTAGATATGTACATCATTAAAGACCAATTTTTGGACGTACATATTACCCTGAGTTTTCTAATTAGTGAATTATTTGTGCAAAAAATATCTAAATTTGATTCAATCGATCAGTAGTAGGCGATTATCTGATTTAATGGTGAAAATTTATATATGTTTGATCATTGTTTAATACATTATTAAGTTTTTTTTTATTTTTAGTACGACAGTCGTTTTCAATATTTGTTTATATAATAAAATAACCCTTGTAAGATACTACACTTTAATATTTAGCAACCGGGTTCAATCTATCGTTAAAAAAAAACGTTCTCAATTGATCTACCCGAGAGACAAAAAGCCGGCAGTTGAAAGAAGAAAAAAAAAATAACAAGAACTTACCTTATCGTCTTCACCCTCGCTATCACACTGAAACAAAAAAGCAAACCATTAACAATTCAAAAAAACATTAATAAAAAAAGAGACGGGAAAACGAGTGGAAAAGGATATTGTATTGCCGCTGTCGAAAAGCAACACCGAACGACCAGGACCGGCGTTCAGGAATTACTTTTTTATAAAGTCAAGTAAAGAAAGATAAATACATACTATAATAATAATAATAATAATAGGTGTTAAAAATCTAGGAACAATGTAAACATGTAAAAGAGATGAAGATAAGGAAATAGAGAAACAATTAATGAAAGGAATATTTTAAGAACAAAGAATCTAGCAAGAAAAACAAATATAGGAGTATACTAAACAATATGAAGAAGGGGGCGGAAAGTAACTTGGAAAGGATTTTTAAAGGACTTCAGAAGGATTATATCCTAATAAGTGGCTGTGTTCGTTGGTACCCATCAACTTACGATAGATCAATCATTTACATAGAAATACTTGCGTTATACAGAGAAGGTTTTTTAAACGAACAAACAAAACAAAACGGAGAGCAAGAGCAAGATTGTAAGAATGCTTAACACATCATGGGTTAAAATATTACTGATAAGAAAAGGAAGAAGGCGAAGAAAAGAACGACCTGCTGTTTGTAGGGACTTTTTCCCTACATGTTGTCAGTCACTTTATTGACTGAGATTATATTCTGATTTCAGGACATTTCTTTTCAGTATTTATAATGTTCAATTTTTCGCGGTTATTTTACGTTTTTGTTTTTATTTTTCAGTAATATCGTAATAAAATCTCAATTCGGGTCGAGTTCTGTGAAATCAGAAAATAAAAAATAAATTTTGCAAGTATTAAATCACACTTTAATAATTTTTATTAACGTATCTTCCTGTAGCTGTAGTTCTTTATACTTCTTTCTTCTTATCTGCTTATACTTTCTTTTCTCCTATTCGCTTTTGTCCCGAACATTTTTAGACGGCACAAAATGTCAACAACAATGCGGAAAGCTCGCCGAAGTCCATATATTGTGTCATGGGCTATCAGAATAATAGTTTAAACGGTCCCAATACAAAATTTTATTAGTTACCTTAAGTCTATACGAATTTGAACAAAGACAAAACGAAAAAACGAACCGTAGGCATGTTTGCGTTACTTGGATTGAAAACTTTGTCCACGAAATTAAGCTCCTTTCAGTGATTCTATAACCATGAAAATTTTACTGCGATTAGCACATAAACCGGGTTGTGACGAAGGCAAAATTTTAAAATGTAACTTAGTTTAACCGCTAAAAATTAAAACTATTATCAATATATAGGTACGTAAGTTATAATAAATTAAAAACTATATTTTTGCGTTGGTTTGATGGTTATGCGGTTTTAGGTACGGATTTGAAAGCAGAGGGTCGTCGGTGTTAATCTTTTTTTCAACAATTAACTTTTTTATTCAGAAAATCCGCAAACTTAAACTAGAATCACTCGAAGCAGTTCATTTTAATCCGAGTCACACGCAAACAAAGTTTTTACCTAAAGTTCGTTTTGATTAATATTCCATTCAAAATGAGAAACAGATTTTTTTTAGCTTTTCTGGATAAAAATTACTGAAAATTATAATAAAAAAAATAAAAAAGTTATTTGTTGAAAAAAATTAACAAGCTTGGAGATTCGAACCGACGATCCTTCGCTTTCAAATCTGTATCTTAAACCGCATAGGAATGGCACCTTTAAAAAAATATAATCTTTACGCAGTTATTATTTTTATTTTCTGTTGAATTTTCTCCTCCACCGAGCATATGTGACGAAATGCCAGTTTTTCACCGTTCTTTAGGGCATTTTGTTTGAATTTTATATCATACATTTTTTCCTCAAAAACAGTTCTTAATATTATATTCATCTTTTAAATATTAAAATGACTTTGTAGTTTTATTTTATCAAAATAATAATCTTAATAAAGAAATAAATGCGCGTTTCGTATTCCATGACTGAAGTTTCATTAAATAAATAAATAAATAAATAAATAAATAAATAAATAAATAAATAAATAAATAATACCTGTATATTTTTTATATATTTGGTACACATTTTAAGCTTTGATTTACGAATGGTTTGATATATTAATCGTTAAAGAAATCCAGGTCCGGCTTCACAAAACAACACCCTGAAATGAGTTTTTAGGATACGTATTTTGTTAGTTGCGCTTGTCATTAGAAGAATAAAAAGTATAAATGCAGATATGTGGATAGGCAGGGGTGGGCCTCCAAGGTCACTAGATTTTAATCCCTGCGATTAAAACATAAATTCTTCTGTCCTAAGTACGACTCTGCAATCATACTTCTAATGACAAGCAAATAACAAAATATGAAAATTTTTGAGATTCCAAGAATTAATTAAATAAATCTTTTAATTTATTAAGTAAAATATATTTTTTTTAATGTATACCCTGAAATTACTAAAAACTTTGCTGGTACAAGAAATTGTTAATTTTCGTGAAGACGGACCTGGATTTTTTCAGCCAATAATATTTTCATCATTTTAAGATTAAAATTTTTGCTGATTATTAAAAAAATATATCATGTGGTTCGTAACTTAGGACTCATTAAATAGATAAGCAAAATTGATAAAACGCCCTTGTATCTCCGACATTTGGGTAATTTATCACCATCTCCTTTAACGTATGTCCGTTTAGAAATGAAACACTCTGTATAAAAGGGGGGAAACGAAATTTCCGGTCTAGAGATAAAAAATATTTTGTAATTAAATATTCAGGAAAATTTAATTTATACTTAAATTAAGGATAATCAATTAACGATTTTAAAAAATAAAAGTATTCCGCTAGAAACGGTCCTGGACTTGGTGAAATAAAAAAAAGTACGGGAGAAAAGTTTTCCGATTCTGTTTTTGTTCCTTGTTTTCGGTATAGAGTTGTTTAATGCTTTTCCAGCTTTTTCCAATCATATTGGAAATCAGTATAAAAAAAGTAGACGGAGTCAGAAAATACGAACGAATATCTAATGTTACTTTATATACCGAACCTTTGATACAGTAATCCTGACTGGTAAAAAAATTTCAACTAATTAAAAAAATATCTTATTTCTAGCCAAAAGTTTGATAAATCCAAATTATAAGAGTTAGGTAAATTGTAGAACAATTAGTAGTAATTTTTATTCTCCCTTTTTGGTATATTCTGTAATGGAGGGTCTGCACCTAAAAGTAAAAAGATTGTGGAAAATTATTTTGTCCAGTAGAATTAGAACTAAAAAGTTATGATGGAAACTACCATATTCTTCATTGCAAAATCCATGTGGAACAAAAATATAAAAATCTTCAAGTTTCTTTATTATCAACAATTATGAATTTTTCTCATTGATATTTTTTTATTTGAAAAAAAAAAGGAAGTTCGTAACAACATATTAAAAGCAATTGAATTATATCTTTTTCTATAATTTTTGATTTTTAATAGTGTATTATTCAGTTATTTAAACCGTTACATAGATAATTAAAACCCCTTTTAAAGAGCTATCACTTGACCCCTGTTGTCATTTAAAATTTTCAATGGGGTAACTCTTTTCACAAGGGGTGAATGTTTCATTATAGAATATTTGATCTGGAATAAAAATCGACCTCTCCCAATATTCTCTTGATTATTTTAACATAGAAGTTATAGTAAATTCCACACCAAAACTACCTTCCCTTCCCTTAATTGACAGGTAAATTGCACACTCTCAAAATTTGAAGCCTTAATCCTACAGGTAATTTCCACACGAGGCAATAGGAACATATTTGAAATGAAACTAGATTTATTTAAAAAAATTTTATTGATAAAAGTAAATTTAATTATAGAAACATATGACATTTGACGTACAAAAAAATACACTTTACTTATATAGGTACAGCATAACTTTACAAATTAGAAATTTAAATTAATTTACTTATAAAAGAAAAATAAAGTCCAAATTAATATTAACAATATACAAACATTGAACATATTTACAAAAAAGGTTGGCAAAAATTCGACACACTTTAAAAAAATGTTCCGTCCATTTGTATATTAAAAATTTTACATAACATAGTAATATGAACAGGAGTAAACAATAATGCTAATTTTGGGTTCGTTAATGTATAAGAAATTCTCATCTCTATTTGTAATTATTTCAAATGGATTTAGAACTCTATGCACATCATCAGCACTTATTGGAGTTCGTCCTGGCGAGGATTATACATCAATGTCTCATACCTCTGTGAGCACAAATCTTCTTCATTCTTTCCAAATCTTCACAAAAGTTCGAGTCAAGACTTGATGAAGTCAACTAACTGTATTTACCATTAATGATATCCTTTGTCTGTTCAAAAACCAGTCAGGATTTTTTTATTGGCGAGGATTATACATTAATGTCTCACACCTCTGTGGACACGAATCTTCTTCATTATATCCAAAACTTCAGGAAAACTCGAGTGAAGACTTGATGAAGTCAACCGACTGTATTTACCATCAATAACATTAGACTATTGATGTAAATGCTTTTTCTAATATATTCGACATCTTTTTCTATTATTATTTCCGGCGATTTGTGCAATTCTTTTCGAATATTTTTTGACGGTCTTTCACTGACGTCGTATGGCTATTCTTTTGCAGGATTTACTAATTATTTTCCGACTATGCTTCTTGAGTATGAAATCCTTCATGTCTGGTCACTAATAGTTCAGGACCAATGGTAAACACTTTTGACTTGCACACTTTTTTTGATCATCTCCAAAATATTTCATTTCTTTTTCACGAATGTTTCCTATTAATTATGCTTCTATGATTACCAAAATTTTACAAAAATTACACCATCGAAAAACACATAATAGTATCAACTTTCAATATGAAATAACTTAAATTAGGTATCTATACTTCGTTTATTATAACGACTATGAGTATTTTAATTTGGGAAAACCAACCCTCTACCACTTAGAGCTCGACGTGGAATTTACCTAAGCGATTATGATCCCTTTAATTTAACAAACTCATTAAAGGATTATTGGTGCGCAATCTGTGTCTCAAATTTTATGGGATCGAATTTTTTTAATAAACTACCAAATGAAAAAAATATTGTTGCATACATTTAAAAAACACTAAAAAAAAATTTTATTATACAGTGTGTGTCTACTTAAGTTGGAACCATATGGAAAACTTTTTTATTAGTGGTTGTATGAAAAAAAGGTATTCTTGATAAAAGTTCTGCATGGTTCAAAAGTTAAAATGCAACAATCAGATATCAATTTTTCAAAGCAGTAAACGAGGTTTGTCAAAAAATTTGAATATTGTGCAAGAGTAAAGTATCTTTATTTTTTACAATTCAGAAAAATGTTATAAAGTAAAGTTGTTTTGAATTAAAAGTTATATTAAAATATGCAATTACAGCCATTTATAATGAAAATTTAGGTTTTGTTATTCTTTCGGGGTACAATTTAACGCAATCTAGGATGCCCTGACATGAAGTATGTGACAGTGAATGTCAGAGTGAGTTGTTATTTATAACATTACAATATGGCAAATTTACTAAATCGTGAATAAAAAATAGAACTTGTGTTAATTGTTGGAGACAATTACAAAACACATAGAGAGGCCGCAAATATTTTTAATAATAAACATCCGCATAGAAACATTAGGCATTCAACGGTTACAAAAATTTTAAATAAATTTAAGGCTAGTGGAAGTATAGAAAATAAATTTAAGAATAAACGCCGAAAACGGGTTGCGAATGAAGACACTGAATTTGAAGTGATGCTTTCTGTCGTAGAAGAGCCAAAAATGTCATTAAGAAAAAGGGCCTCTGCAATCCAAACTAAGTAAGTAAGTAAGTAAGTAAGTAAGTAAGTAAGTAAGTAAGTAAGTAAGTAAGTAAGTAAGTAAGTAAGTAAGTAAGTAAGTAAGTAAGTAAGTAAGTAAGTAAGTAAGTAAGTAAGTAAGTAAGTAAGTAAGTAAGTAAGTAAGTAAGTAAGTAAGTAAAGATATAGTGGCAAATATTTTGAAAGATAATAAATATCATGCATACAAACCGCAATTTGTACACACGTTACTACCAAGGGATTACGATATTCGTTTTTTATTCTGCTTTCTGATCCAAGGAAAGTTGGATGAAGACCCGTTTTTTGCAAGAACTATAATATTTTCAGATGAGGCAACATTTTCTTCAAACGGAACTGTCTCATCACAAAATTGTCGTTGGTGGTAATCCAAACTTTATAATAAAAACTCGGAACCAATATTCTTTTAAAACGAACGTATGGTGTGGTGTGTACAAAAATAAATTAGTTGGACCTTTTTTTTCGACATTCCTTAAATTCCCCACATTAATTACAATTTTTAGAAAATCAAGTAAGTGAATTTTTGCACGACCTTCCGTTACAAGAACGTATAACCATTTGGCTCCAACAAGACGGTGCTACCATCCATAGTATACATTAAACGTTAGAGTACTCCTTGAAAATATGTTTAATGGGAAGGTGATTCACAGGTATTCAGATATTTTTTGGCCTCCTAGGTCTCCTGATTTGACTCCCCTTGACTTTTTTTATGGGGTTACTTAAAATATCAGGTTTATCAGCGAGGACTATTTGATGATGTAGACCATTTGGAGGGATTATTTCTGAAGAATGCCAAAAAATTACTCCAAATATGATACGGAAAGTAATACAAGAGTTTGTCAAAAGAACAATTAAATGTTTACAAAGAGAAGATGGAAATGTCGAAGCTGTAGTACATTGAATTAAAATTTAATTATATTTGTTTCTGTTAAGAGAGATAAATTGTATCCCGCCAGAATAATTAATACGGAAAGATTAGTAAATAATCACAAAACCTGAATTTTCATAATAAATGGCTGTAATTGCATATTTGAATATAACTTTTAATTCAAAACAACTTTACTTTATAACATTTTTCTGAATTGTAAAAAATAAAGATACTTTACTCTTGCACAAAATTCAAATTTTTTGACAAACCTCGTATACTGCTTTGAAAAATTGATATCTGATGGTTGCATTTAAACTTTTGAACCATGCAAAACTTTTTATCAAGAATACCTTTTTTTCATACAACCACTAATAAAAAAGTTTTCCATATGGTTCCAACTTAAGTAGACACACTGTATTATTTTTTGTTTGTATTTACGAATCCTATACAATTGCTTTATGGAAAATAAATATGTGTTATTATTATTATTATTATTATTAGGAAAGTACTATGTTGGCAACAAATCGTTTATTGAAGTAGAAATAAGTAATTTCTGATTGATCAAAGTAAATAAATACGTAAAAACGACCCCTGACATTCTGTCAATAGCAGATATTTTCGTTTGAAAATGAAATTTCGTGCCGCCTATGCGTCCGTCCGTCCCCCTTCGACCGTTTGTTCCTCGTTAATCGAATAAAGGAACCCATAAAGACGAGGAAAAAAACCAGGGCGATATTTCGATTTACAAACACAAAAATCGCTCTCGAACTAATCTCTCTCGCTATAGCTACTTTATAAAACGTATTTATGTTCCTTGGGAGTCTCCCGAAAACCGGGCGATAAATCATGCCCGAACAACTGGAAACAATAAATCAGGAAATCCCTAAATTCATTTCAGAAGAAAGCAAGCAACAACGCGAAATTTCCGCCCGCACTTTTTCTCTCCACGGACTCAAATATATAGTCGAGTGGATTACATAAAAAAAAACTACAACTGGAAAAATAATTTTTCTTTTTCGTTAAAGGAATAAATGGAAAAGGGACACGATTTACTTTTTTTAATTATTGGGTTACTAAACACCAAGTATTTCGATGTTTTATTTTCCAGATGAGGAAAAAATTGTAAAATAATTTTTCCACTATCGTGAGAAAAATTATACAGTGTCTTCAGAAATGACTGTCTCCCACGTGACCTTGTCGTCCCTAAAAATGCCGAAAATCAATCGAAAGTGCTTGATTAGTGACATTGTTAATGTCAAACTTCATAAGCGTCACATGCGCATTTTGATGACTTTTCGATTAGTACTTGTTTTATATTTTACTTGGCAATACTTACTTTTTGAACTAGAAAACGTCCGACACTGGATAGATGATGTCTAGGGATATTTTTTTATGTTCTACCAATTTCTGATCTTGATCACGTGGAAGACAATCATTTCAAAAAATGTCAAAATCTGAAACTTCAGCATTAAATATCTGAAAAAGTATTAAACCGATTGAGCTGAAATTTGGTATATGGGTTTGGGTTATCCGTCGGAAGAACCCATTAGTTTTTGTACGACATCTGTCAAACGGTAGGATCACTATCAAAAAATGACAGGTGCAATATGTCACGGAATTCGACATATTCATTTGAAAGCCCTTGAAAAACTCTAGACAGAACAGTCAAAATTATTTCTCCAACTGTCACCTGTCAAAAATAAAAAAATGTCAAAATTTGAAACTTTAACATTAAATATCTGAAAAAGTATTCGTGGATACTCGTCGGGAAAGTTTTGATTTTTTAAATCTATGACCATAATCAGTAAGTGCATTTATTTTTAAGTTATCTTATTTAATAGATAATCCAATAAATGCTGAAATATTTAGTAATTTTTTTTACTTTAAATTAAATAATTGAAAGTCACGAATCTAGAGTTAATATCAAACATAAGTTTTAATTCCTATCAACATTATCAAATGATATTTTGTTCTGTATTTAAATTTAACAGTATTTTCTTTTCAGCATAAATCAATATTTTTTTTAAATGAATAATAAAAAAAGTTTCCCATTTGTTGCCAAATTTTTCAGACATACTGTACAAAAACGATTTTCATAAATTTAAAGTAATGACAATATTGTAATTTTTTATTTTGACGTGTATTTTGATATTCTTGTCCACGGATGGAGTTTATACGAGAAGAAAAATTTTTATTATTGATTTTATCGAAAATGTCATTCCTGATAAAAACTATTCTAAAACTCCATAAAATGAAAAAAAAAATCATGTTTTATCGTTTCAAGACCATTTAAAATATTATTGCTTAAATATTGATATAAACGTTACCCACTAACGTATTGCAAAAGTTTAGTTCCATAGAAAATTGATTATAAAATGAAGCATTTTATGAAGTTTTAAAATAAGCAAAACTTTTTTCTCAGAAATGACATTTTTCGATTAAACCAAAAATACAAATTTTTCTCCTCTTGTGAACCCCATCCGCCTGTTATTCTATTACGTAAATCAGCTATTAATTGTGTTGGTGACACAGACTTCAAATGTCCCCACAAAAAGAAATCTAGGGAGCGAGCTGGCCACCTCCAACAATATCCAAATAATTCTATACAGTAATATAGCCCTGCTTCATTTTGATAAAAGTATAGTTGTTCCTTCTCTATTTTATTAAAATGTTCTTCCAGATACTATATGATAAAAGGATGTTTTAGTTCTTCCTCTAAGAATATTGGGTCAAATATTTGGTTATTGATAATTTCAGCCCACATATTATTAATTTTTTGGGGATATTGTGTTTGACCTTCTAGGAAAGTATTATAAAGGAACTTAAAAGATAAAATAAAGTAGGTAGTGATGATTTAGGTGTAATATTTGAACCAAAACTTTCATTTCTAACGTGAATCGCCATTTTCGTACACGCCCCGCTCTTGAAGTGGCTTAATGGATTTTCTATTGTGCTTGTGCTGTAATCCATAAAAAAATTGCACCTACTGATAACCAGGAATCAATTCAGCTCCAATTTTGAAAACAAAATATATCCAGAAATGAGCGTCTTTCTTTCAAATCTACTTATTAAACACTCATTTAACATCTTTAAAATTTAAATTCAAAATATTATCCATTATCTCAAATGTGGTCTGCTGTTGAAGTAATAAAACTCAAAATGGAGTACCACAAAAGTTTTATTAAAGTTGATAGAAGGCCAACTAGTTTCGGCGAACTGCCATTCATCAGGCCTGGAATACAACGTTCTTATGAATTGGGGAAGAAAAACAAAGTTAAACTTACCAAAGGTTAAATTATAATGCAATAAGCAATTTCAATACATTATAATTTAAACCTTTGGTGAGTTTAACTTTGGTTTTCTTTCCAATTCCTAAGAACGTTGTATTCCAGGCCTGATGATGGCTGTTCACCGAAACTAGTTGCCAACCTCCATTCTATCAACTTTAATAAAAATCATTAAGAATATTTTTCAAATATATGTGGATTTATTTTTCGTTGTTTGTGGCAAATAAAATAATATTTATAAACACAAAAATGAAAAACTCCTAATTTTGCGAAATATAAATGCTACCAGACTATAATGAATAAATAAGAAAAGACCGGAGACCGTTTCTCACGTTAAAAAAAATTAATACTAGTCGAAGGGAAATTTGTTAAGAGGATCCGAGGAAGAGGTCATTAATTTTCTGTTTTATTACTTACGTTTCTTGTGTATATCTTTTTTTGTTGGGGAAGGGTGCAAATTTGGAGAGAAAAAAAATTGTTTGATTTAATATAAAGCTTTTAATTAAATAAATAAATTTGTATTTAGTAACATTTGATTTATATCTAAAAGCCTTTGGAACCTTTTATTTTCCATTCGCGAAAAACACTTCTTCGGCCCTCCCACCACCCGTCGCTTTTAATACTCCAAACTATCACATAATTAATTCATCGAGCGTGCTTATGCATCCGGCGCCGTATCCATAAAATTCGGAAGTAGTTTCTCGACTGCACAAAATGCTGTTAGCCTGGACGTCCTAATAAAACGGAACATGAAAGACTTGTGTCGACGACGAGAAAGTTGTGGGAGAAAAAAGAACGACAAGAAAATGGAAAAGTGGATTCTGAGCGGGAGAGCCGGCTGTAAAGAAAACTAAATGCGACGGCGACGTTGTCAAACGAAATGAAAATTTCCTGATAAATAATAATTTTTCCTATGGGATTATCGGTTTCTGGATTTTTACATATTGAGAAATAAACACTTTGTAAACACTTTTTATACTGAATTTTAAGGAGTGTTGACCGATTATTACTGAAATAGTTTGGGAATAGAAACATGTGAAAATATATAAAAGTTTTTTTTTAAATAATGGGATCATTTCTGGTAATTCCGGTTTGACAGGAAATTAACACTGTGATTTTTAGGGATGGGGCAACTTTATTTTTTTAACTAGAACACCCGGTATATTTTTAGCCCATAATAAAGTTCAATTTTTCTAAACATATAAAGTATGTGCCACTTTCTCCGGAAAATATCTCCTAAAATTTAATTTAAACAACGATAAGAATTTTGTAAGGCAATTTATTATAAATGGCAATAAAATTACCAGTTCTTAATAAAAAATTATTATAAAAAATTCGATATGGTGTCATTGGACATTTATACAAGTTTTTGTTAATTTTATTGCCATTTATAATAAATTGCCTTACAAAATGCTTAACGTTTTTAAATTAAATTTTAGGGAATATTTTCCGGAGAAAACGGCACAAACCAAATTTTGGACGATTATAATAGAGGTCGACTGTCAAATGTCACTTGAGATGACATTTTTATTTTATTTTTGAATTTTTTTTATGCATCCTAGATGGTCATGATTTGGTCTAAATTACTTATAATTAAACTAGAATTACCTAAAATGTCTCAATATTGTCAATTTTTTTTTTGAAACTCAATTTTTTTAAATGAAACATAGATGGGCCACCCGGTATTAAAAATTGTTCATTCAATTACCATTAAAATTACGTAAATAACCATTTTCTTTTTTCTCAAATAAAGGAGGAATGTTATTTTTTTAAAAATTAGTTACAAAATTCTCCTGAAGACATCCCTGTTAAAAAAACCAAGGGATATTTATAACATCATATTTTAAATATAAATAATTATTAAGAAACAAAAATAAATAATTCACAAAATTTATAACTTTTAAGTAATTTTAGTTTGATTATAATGAAGGAAGGATAAAAAAAAATCAAAAATAAAATAAAAATGGCGTATTAAGTCACATTTGAAAGTCGATTTGTACGTGTTTGAAGTTGTAGAATTCAAATATGTAAAAATGTACCGGGTGTTCCATTTGAATTTTCAATTTTCATGTAATTTCCGGATAAACCGGATGTCGGCCATGTTGGATTTTTAATTTTAAAAATCCAAAAATAGCTCTATTTTAATCGACCAAAATTTGGTAAAATTCTATTAACCCGTTTAAAAGTTATACCCCGTAAATGTTTAGAAAACTTAAAAATTTAGCTCTATGTTAGGCTAAAAATATAAAAGGTGTTCTATTTAAAATACCAAAATTACCCAATTTTTCGGTCAAACCGGAATTACGATAAAAGATTCCATTATTAAAAACCGGGCAAACTTGTTATTTTAAATAGAACACCCTGTATATTTGTAGCCTAACATAAAGTTCCTTCTTTAAGATTTGTTAACATTTGTGTCATTTTCACCAAAAAATTTATTATCAACAACGAAGAACTTTAAACGAAACATTTGGTGAAAAGTGGATTGGAAGAGCAGGCCACCGCGGTCGCCTGATTTAAAACTATTGAATTTTTCGTGGTTACATTACAGATCGCTGTTACAACCAACATAATAAGCACGATTGAAAGTATTCCTAGATATGTTAATTTAGTTATAAAAATTTAAAAAATGGCAAATGTGTATACGGACCGGACACCATTTAAAAAAAAAAAAAAACTAATCTTTTTTGTTAAATGTGATTAAAAAATGCTCGACATTGTTTAAATAAAATTTTAGGTAAAATTTTAAAATTTTCCGGAGAAAGCTTAAACTTTATGTTAGGCTAAAAATAAACAGAGTGTTCTGTTTAAAATAACAAAGTTGCCCTATCCCTAAAAAATCGTAGTGTTAATAAGCGAACAAACCCCGAAAACTTAAGTGAGACACCCGGTATTAATACAAATTAAGTAATTGAGTGTAATTTTAATTTATACCTTTATTTAAAAAAATTTAATTTACTTTTTAAAGTACCCTCGTATTTTTTATCAATTTAAATTTTTAATATTTTATATATCCTTGTATATTCTTACCTTAGGAAGGGATCTTTTGGGTGCCATTATTTTTATTCCAAATTTGGTTTTGTTTTCAATAAATACATTTTAATATATATTTTTTAAATATACAGGATGTCTAAATTGAAAGGGTCTTTCGCCCTTCACAAGTTATACAGGGCAAACAAAAAATGCTGTTTTTAGTTTTTTACGCCTATAATTTTTATTATTCGTTTTAATTTCGACAAAACAAATATAACATTACCGAAAAATTTCGATAAAAAAGTTGCATTATCACAAAAAAATTTATCAACATTAGAAATTAAACAAGCAGAAAAGTAATCAACCTGCGTCGTAATAAAAAAATATTGATTGAGAATTTAAATACAAATTCAGTGATGCATCATACATTATATTTTCTACGACGTTTTGTATGACAAATAATCATCATTACCGATAATCTATTAATACGGACCTGGTTCTTATCTTGTGTAAAAAAAAAGTGAAAATAATTAGAATAAGGAATAATTTAATTTAGCAAATAACTACAAATAAATAAAGTATATATATCTATTAAAAAATATTGATACTTAAATTAGCTTTACAACTGACTTTGTCTTTAAATTCTCTAAATATTTTTTAATCACGACGCAGGTCGATTATTTTCTGCTTTTTCTACTTGATTTTTTTTTATTTCACTGATAATGGATATTTTTTATCGAAATTGTTAGGTAACGTTATATTAATTTTGAAAAAATTAAAACAAATTTACAAAAGAACTACGACAGGACCGTAATTAAAAATTAGTGTCACTGATAATGTTAGTTATTTTAGATGAAACGTCGTTAAAATGACAAGTGCGATATATCATTGAATTTGAATTTTAACGGTTTATCAATTTTTGTAATAAAGTGACAGGTCCGTATTAAAAAAAATAACTTCATAGTGGCCGTTAAGACATGAAACGTAGTATCAAAAATATATTAGTACAATTTTGTAGCAAATTTGAGATATAATAAAACTTTCCTTTAATATTTTTTCATATTTTTATTTAAATAAAACTTAATGCATAAAATACTTTTTCCTATTTAACCGCCTCTGTATTTCTTATAAATGACAATAAACGACAATACACGACAGTAAATGATAAAAAACGACAATACACGACAGTAAACGACAATACGGTTTCTGATATAGCCTTATCCTTTCCAATTTTAGATATCCTGTATAAATATGTTTTGTTTTGAGGAATTTTTAACTTTTGACTTTGTATTCGGGTAGATCATGAAAATCTATAGGAACATACATTTTTGCATAGTTTTTAGCAAATCAGGAATAATAAACAGTTTTTAATTAATATTTGAGTTTTTGGTTATTTTTACAGTTTTTTAAATATTTAAATAATTTTGATATATTTTTCAACAGTTTTTGATAATATTTTTAATTTTTTTTTCTTCATTTTGATTGTTGGAACAGTTTTTGAATTTTCTTGACAATTATTAGAATTCTGCGTCCTTATTAAAAGGAAAAAATAGGGGCGGGTAATTGCCTCCCCCTAACCATAGAAAAAATAAGAGGGACCAAGTTAGGTTGTTCACATTTTTTTTTCTTTTTTGGGAAAAATATATAGGGCTGATTTTTAAGCCAGTAAAAGTAATTTTTGTGCCAACCTACTATTTTTGTTGTTAAATTTTAACATTTAATTTCTGGGAGTGTAGCAGACGTAAGAGTCTGATATCATTTTGTGAAGTTTTGCCTTTTGGGGTTAATGTTTTTTTGTGTGTGTTAAAGACTTTTTAAGATATATATTTTATATACTATAAATATTTTAAACCAATTTAATTTTGTAGAGTGCATTTTGTTAATATTTTTTGTTTTATTATTTCTTGAATATTCTATTTTTTAATAAACCACGCTTAAAATATTATTGGCGCGTTTTAATTTTTCCGTCCAAGGGGGGTTATAAGGGGAAAGTATAAAGAGTTCGCGATTTAAAGATATTAAAAGTCAAATATTTAGTAAAAAAAAGTGACACCCTCCCGAACCCCAAATCCTGTCTGTAAGGTAAAGACTCTCGTACACCGCGAGAGCACGAACTACCCTTTCGTCTGAGGAGTGGCCGTTCCAGTCCAGAGAGTAATGCAAGGGAGCACGTCCATCTTTTCACAGCGTTGGCTCCAGGAGAGTGGTGACAGTAGCGCTGCCGTTACATTTTGTTATAGGTAAAATTATTAAAGTTTCGCAACAAAAATAATCTCAGCACGTTTTGCATATTATTACACATTTTTTGGGCTCTTTGACAGTTTTTAGGATATTAAGACATTTTTTTCATATTTTTCAACAAATCGTGTTAAGAAGTTTTTGGTAAATTTTAAATAGTTTTTCAAGTATTGTAACGAAGTAACCCCTTTAAAACGTTTTTTATTTTAAATATTTATTTTCACGTTAGAATAATAAAAATGATTAATTACTCGACATTATTTTAAAGTTTGGTCTGTCAATACCAGCTCACAGAGCATATTCCCAACTGGTTCTCTTGTAGAATCGAAATTTTTGCGATTAACTCTGACAACGCTGCTTTCAAGACATTCTTTTTTCTTTCCATTTTTCGGTACACAAGGCTCTTCTCGACCGCATTATGTGATTAGCTTTTCTATATCCGCTTTTACGAGGGACAAAAGAAATTGTTTTCATTATCCGGAAAGTTGATGGGTCTTTTATTTTTTTCTCTTTTTTCTTTTTGGTTTTTAGAATCCGTTTCGCTTTTTATCGCTGTCACTGCGATGCGGTCTTTTATTGCTCTTTTAAGAATTACATGTAGCAATTCGGGCAACAGTGTTTTATTTTCGAAGATGGAGTAATGACTAGAATTCAAGTTGATGTTGAAGTTTTTTTTGCAGGGTTTTCTTAAAAGTTCGTTCGTTAGTTAGACTTATTTATTTCAAGAAATAGATGGAATTGAATATTTATTCCTAATTCCATAAATTTTACCTGGTAATGTATATAACATGAAGCAAATCTGGATTTTTAAAAATTACAAATTTTTTATGCTTGTTTTAGGTTCAATATTTCGTTTCTTGGTAGTAACTTCGTAAAAGCCTTCGAAGTTCAAGACTTTTTGGAAAATTTTGAAAAACCTAATGAAATTTTTTTCATAATTATGTATCGTGGTACCCTCTACTTTGTACTGTGCGGAATAAATCGATACTACAGATATTAATACTCGAAATTAACGGAAAAACACTGAGCAACAATTTTTACTCCCAAGCACAAGTATATCCAAACCGACAACCACAAAAGTCACGTGGTATACGAGCCTCTCTTTGAGCGGCAAGAAATTGACCATAAAAAACCATAGGGTGGCAGGAAAACAAAAGTTTAAAAAACGTTGTTTTATTTATACAATGTAACTCAAGACGGAATTAGCACCCCATGATTTTCATAACAAAAACTATTAATGAGATGTTACGACGGCCGGGTTTTAATTTTGAGTGAAATTTTGATTTTAGTGCTATCAGGTACCCAAACATTTTTTTATGACACCATTAAACTCGCCTGACCGATATATAAACCCGCCTGTGAATATTAGGTATATTATAATATTTTTTTTTCAAAATTTGTATCTAAATCTATACCTGATTGGCATGGTAAATTTTTTTTTTTAATTTTTTTACTTTAAATAAATAACCTCGGTTGATTTATATTATAATGATTTTTTTCAGTACCAGAAGCCTTTACTTTTGTGGAAATTATTTGTTAGTTACAAAAATTTTATCAGGAAATGATTATTTCAGAACTAATCACCAAAAAGGGCTCAAATGTAAAGATCCAAAAAATAAAAATTTTGTTTAAAAATTAATTACTTACTTTTACAATTTTTCAATTTTTTCTGATTTTAATTAGGTGACCACATTTTAAAGTTCGAAATTCGGGACGCTATTTTGAATATTTTTTTTTTGCAAAAAAAAATATTTTATTATTATTGTTTTTTGGTGGTATACCGAGTGTAAATGGTTCATGGGTAAATAGATTTATACCAACTTTGGTCGATGACAAAAAAAAGAACCCCGGTCACACTGTTAAGAAATTTTCCCTTGGTGGAAGTTAATGAAAATTTTAAGTTGTTATCTGGAAAACGGTTAAGATTGTGTAAAAAATTAAATCATTTTGATTTATACAGGTTGCCTCAATAAAAAGATCTGCACCATAGTTATATTATTCTAAATGGGACACTCTGTATTTTTCCTTCCCTTTTACTCTTTGTCTTTTCTACAGTATGATTTTTTTCTTATTTAGATTTTTTTTTATATATCATTTGTAATTATTTTATAGAGAGGTTTTTTATTTTTTCTAGTTTTTTCTCTTTTTTTGTGGTTTTTTCGATTTTTCTACCTTTTGGTTGTTCTGTTTTTTTTTTCGTGAATTTTTCGATTTTTTTCTAATCATCGTTGTTCTGTTTTTCTTTTCTTTTTTAATTTTTTCTAATTCCTCTGATTTTTTGCAATTATTTGCGACTTTTTTGGGATTTTTTGAAATTTATTTCAATTTTTTTATGGTTAAGTTGTTTCCAGTGTTTTGGTTGTTCTTTGGTTTTTGCGATGTTTTTCGATTTTTCTCGATTTTTTTCTCATTTTTTCTGTTCTGATTTTTTTTTCGATTTTTTTCTAATTTTTCCTCATTGTTTAGGTTTTTTTCCTCATTGTTTCGGTTTTTTTCTATTTTTTTCGTTTTCTAATTTTTTCTTATATGCGATTTACTTGTCATTTTTTTGTTATTTTTGTTGTGGTTTTTACAATTGTTACAATTTTATTTTTCATTTATTCCCAATATTTTCTAATTGCTCTCTCAATTTTTTCTTTTTTTCAAAATTTTTTTTTCAGATTTTTTAATTCTTTTAATTTTTTTTTTCATTTTTATGTTTTTTTTTTTTTCAATTTTTTCCAATCTTTCCTCATTGTTCTGTTTTTCTATTCTTTTCTTTGTCATTTTTTCGGATTTTGTTGTGGTTTTTACAATTATTACAATTTTATTTTTCATTTATTCCCAATATTTTCTAAATCTCTCAATTTTTTTCTTTTCTTTTAAGTTTTTTATTATTATTGTTTTTTCCGATTTTTTCTGATTTCTTTCATATTTTTTGATACTTTTAATTTTTTCTCGTTTTTTTTTCATTTTTATGATCTTCTTATTTTATTCCAATGTTTTTCTAATCTTTCCTCATTGTTCTGTTTTTCTAGTCTTTTTTTTGTTTTCTAATTTTTTCTTATTTTTTTTATTTCATTGATTTTTTGTGATAATTTGCAATTTTTTTTTGTGATTTTGTTGCGGTTTTTTGATTTCTTAATCTTCCATGGTTTAAATTATAAATTTTTGAACAAGACTTGTAAATGAAAGCAAAAAATGAAATATCCCTTATGTACCGTCTCTAATGGGAATATAATCTAGTTCCTGAAATAGTTTTTATAGCGATTTTTGATGCCTTTTTTTTTGGTTAAATTTTCATAATTCCATTGTTTTTTCCATTTCCTTAATTTTGCTTTTTATGCTTATCCATTTGCTAACGCCGCCTTAAGATATATTTCTGTGTATATTAAAAAAATCTAAACTTCTAGTTTTTTGTTAAATTGATGCTACATGTAATGTACCATTGCCTCTATTCTAAAAAACTAACTATGGAATTAGTAAAAACGATCTTTGGATTTTCCCCAAATAAAGGGGAACATTTTCAATAGTTGTGACAGAATCTGGGATAAAAATGGTACAGATATTACGCCAACGCACTCATCGAGAAAAATATTTGAATATGTGGTAATTTTATGTACCAGCGCGCAAAAATTACCCATTTTTTAAAGTCCATTTTGTGTACCGGTGCAGGTGAAAGATTTTAAGTATATTAATTATATTTGCAAATAAATATCTAAGATAATACATATATAAAGGTATCAATTTTTTGTAAATAACCAAAATTGTCGTGGGAATAATTATAAAATAGTGTATACTACAATGACGTTAATTTGTCAAAAATCCAGTCCGCAGTTAAAGATTAAAGTCTCTAATTTCCATTCACAATTATACAGAAAACAAACAGGGCGCATTCTTAACGAATTAATTCAGCTACTATAACTCTAATTAAAAACCAAATCCGGAGCCTCCCTCTCAAAAAAAAAAACAACAACAAAAACTCTCCGCGCCAAGTTACTCAACTCAAATTGGTCTTTCTCCATCCCTCTTAGTGTTTTTCCCTATGCTCTCGGCGCTCACCCGCATAACTTATATTAAAATTAAATAACGAGATAAAGCCGCTTCTCACCCCTTCCGCGGAGGGGCGCTAATCTCGCTCGAGATTCATTATTCGCGGTGGAAGTCAATTAGGGTCGAGCAGAAACCGTAAGAGAAGGACGAAGAACAATCGGTTGTAGGGTGGTCTTGTAGAGTTTGCGGAATCAGCTCCTTTTTTGTACTGAAAGTGTCGAGAGATTGATAGTGGCATGGCGGTAGAGAGAAAAAAAAAGAAGTGAAGTGGAGAGGCGAATGGAATTGGGATGACGCAAATTACAATTCGGCAGTATTTAGAGGAGAGCTCCTTAAAACAATAACATTATCTATCCTTAAACAAAAATTAGTAATTATTATGTATTAGGTTCGTATATTTATATTGTTTTAATAATTTCCAAAATATAAAGAATGAAAATTTTGTTTATGTTGATACTAACACAGTGTTGTTTACCTTTATAAACGCAATATCTGTAGATCAGGTTATCAAAAATCCGTAGAAATCTGTAAACAGCAGAAAAGCGCCATCTGTAGATCGTTTAAAGAAAATCCTTAGAAATATGTCTCATAACGACCTTTGACGAATCTACACAATAATATAAATATGATATAACGATATATAAGTCATTTGACAACTGTAATATAAATTAGGTGTTTTCTATGGATATTAAATGTAATATAAATACAAAACATATAAAACGCAATATGATAATATGCATGCAAACTTCTTCTTCTCTTCTTCAATTAATTACAAATACAGTCGTTGATACTGATAGTAAACATTCTTCTTTTGAAAAATCGAAGAGGTTGTCCATGTCTCAAATGTGATCCAATGTGGTCCAAGTATTTTAATCAGAAAATAAAACGCAAGTCAGTACCACAACGTGTATTATAATAAGTTAAACGAGAAGATGAAGAAGGCGACTAGTTTCAGCTAAATAGCCATTATCAGGCCTAAAATAATTTATACATTCAATGGTCGAAAGTTAACAAAATTAAAAAATTAAAAACCAATAGAAGTAAAACAATAAATTGAAAAAAATTATCAAACAACCGCGCGGTTGTTACGTCAAAACATTTTTTAAAAGTGGTACATGAGGAAAATAACTAAATACTATGATTAAAAATTAAACTTAAACGGCAGTAACAACTGTTAAATACATGCCGGTAATGGCTGTGAAGGCTGAAAAGACTTATAGTCTGATATAATAAAAAAAATTTTAACCAATGGTTCCAGAAATGGGCCATGATTGTAAGTTAATGAAACCATCAAAGATTGTAGTACGTGAAAACAGCAAATAAAACTACAATCAGTAGGAGAAAGAATGGTTGCCGTTCACGTACCACCGCTCACATCACAGTACAAAATTGAGATGGAGGGCTGACAAATGACGGTCGACATTGACATAATAAATTTTTGACGTTAAGAAAATTTGTGGTGGAGAAGCCTTAACAGTAAAATAATACAGAAAGGTGAAAATACAAAAAATGTTTTTAAAAATACATATCCAGTCTAAAAAGTAAACCAGGACAGAGATGTACTAGATTGTATACAGGGGTAATGTGTCAAAGTCAGGATCATGAAAATGAAGAACTAGAGAGAGTCAGGCATTGTAAAAGGCCAATGCTTGAACGCAAAAAGAAGAAACAGTGAGGTTGGATAATTGATAAAAAGTCGAAAACAAAATAAATGAAACTAGGATTAGAATTGAAAATTTAAATAGAAGAGGAAATATTGAGAATAAGGAAGAAAGGGAAAAAACAGGACAGGAAAATAATCTACCAATGGTTAGATGATGTCTTTGAAAATGTCTGAGAGGAAAATGTGATTTTCTTGTTGTTCGTTAACACAAACAAAATCGTCGTTGTTGAGGAAAGAGTGAATTTCGAGCATTTCCAGTAGGTTTAATCTATAACCTTTGGTACATTGATGTAGGAGAGAGGAGTTAGAAATGGAAAACGAGTGATTAGAGGTTAAGATATGGTTAGCGAAGGATGAAGGAGTATTGGTAATGTCTGAGTTTTTGTATTTGTCCATATATCTAATATGTTCTTTAATTCTAGTTTCAAGTCTTCTACCTGATTGACCGATGTAGACAGCCGAACAATCAGCAAAACACAGTTTATAGTCCTGTGCGGTGAAGGAAAGGAATCTTGTCTTTCGTGTTTTACTTCTATTGGTAAGTTTTTAATGTTGTTAACTTTAGACCATTGAATGTATAAATTATTTTAGGCCTGATGACGGCTATTTAGCCGAAACTAGTCGCCTTCTTCATCTTCTCGTTTAACTTATTATAATACACGTTCTGGTACTGACTTGGCGTTTTATATTTTTATTAAAATTCTTTTGTATTAAGTGGTCTCTTGTTTTAGAATACCCAGTAACCACTTTTACAAATCCGTAGAAAAAGCTGTCAGTCCGACTCTGGCCAGACAGATGTCGAAATAGAGATAAAATTTTTAGGCAATTGACAATTTTTAATATTTTAATTATTTCATAACCGATTTTAATTTTCTTTTTGTTTTAAATATATATTTTAAATTTTTTTCTTATTTAGTATTATAAATCTGGGTGGAAAATTTAAATCCTTATCAAGTAACTTTTAGATTTAATGATTATTTTTCAAAAAAGTATTTGAATTTGTAACATGATTTTTATTTTATAAAACAAATAAAGGAATTTTGAAAACCTTTATAAATTAAGGTTATAATCCGAAAAGTGACCAGATCAGTTTTGGATTTTTTTAAATAAAATTTTATAAAAATTGTGAGTTCTGCATTAAATCTAAAATAATTTAATATATATGATTAATCAGCGGAACAAAAGTTATAAATTTTTAATTGTGCCAAGGAGATTTAACAGGTTTAAATTGCGTCAACAATCATTAGTAAATCATCCCAGAACGCCATTATATTGTTATATCAACTATATTTTATTGAAAAAATACAATTTAAGAGCTATTGCCCCAGTGAGTCGGCTAGAAATACCGAAAAACGTATTTTTAATATAAAATTTACAATGTTCAAAATAGGTTTCTGAATTTATACCAAAAGTGTTTTTTAAGGATTACCTGACAACATTAAAATATAAACAAAAAACTCAATATGATTCAGAAAAAAAAATAATTTGCATGCGACCATTGTGAGTTTACTAGTAGTCTTATAAAAAAAAAGTTCAAGAAGTTTGTAGATAATTGGTATCACATGAATTTCTATTGAAAAAAATTTAATTTTTTAATTAGTTTCCAATATATATCAAGAATTAAAAAAAAATAGAAAAATGGGAGAACCCTAATTCTAAAAAAATTTACTTTAATGTTTGCCAAATTTTTGTAATACAAATTGTAGAAGTACGTATTATTTAAAAAATAAAAAAAGAAAATCATCATTTTTAAAACCAAATATTTTTTTACTATGTTGAGATTATTTGTTAATATTTTAATGTTGTCAGGTAGTACTTAAAACACACTTTTAGTATAAAGACCCATTTTAAAAATTGTGAATATAAAAAAATATCACAGCGCACCTTTTTCGGTATTTTTACTTGACTCACCGGGGCAATAGCTCTTATTTTGTCATTTTTATACAAAAAAAATTATTAAGTTGCTACATGCATAATATAAACACAGAATTAAATGTTACCGCAATAACATCTTACATAATATGAAATTAAATGTTTATGAAAGTAATTTATGCTAATACCAATATTGAATAGTGGAATGAAGTCTGTTTACTTTAGATTTTTTTTTTAGTAAAACGTGTTTTTGCGACATTATTAATTAATAAATAATAGCTAAAATATTTACTAAATAAATATAATTATTAGTTTCATAATGAGTTGAATATCTCATTAATTTTAATGACATTAATTTTTTTGGTCACTTTAAATAATAAATTATAAATAAATAATATACTCACGATATATCCTTTTCCTGAACTACATCTACTGCTTGCCTAAAATAAAAATAATAATAATAATAATATTATTAAACAACACTTTTCAAAATAATTTAAATAATTGAAGTGTAGCTTTTATAATCAAATATATCAAAAAAGAAAGGTACCACAATAGTTTAATTCGAATTATAAGACAAGGCAACTAGTTTCGGTCAGAAACCATCATCAGGCCATTATTACTTACTATGGTGGGAAAATATTTAAATGAACCACCAACGTTGAGACCCATTAAGTGTATTGAAGAAAAGGGGGTTATAAAAACATGGCAGTACATGAAAAAATAAAAAAGAGGGGGTTTATTTAACTTAAAACTACGTAGAAAACATTAAATTATAGGGTTAACAGCGTTAGCTTATTAATCGGAAAACCACATGGAGCCGAGAGCTGATATTTTTGGGCTTAATTAGCTCACGTTGTTAACCCTATAATTTAATGTTTTTCTACATTGTTTTAAATTAAATAAACGCCCTTATTTATGTTTTTAATTTTTCATGTACTGCCATGTTTTTATAACCCTTTTTATTCAATACCCTTAATGGGTCGCACCATAGTAAATAATAATGGCCTGATGATGGTCTGTGACCGAAACTAGTTGCCTTGCATTGTAATTCAAATATAACCATTGTGGTACCTGACTTTGGGCTTTATTTCTTATAAATTTGAATAACATTTGAGATATTTTTGGATTTAGATATAATACAGTGTTGTCCAATTAAGTTGGAACCATATCGGAAACTTTTACTTCGGTCCGGACCGGAAGTATTAATCCTTTAGCTGCGGCTGTCGTATATAAATTCGTAAAAACTCATCGCAAAAGAACAATTTTGTATATTTTGTTATTTCGCTAAAAATTTTTGCAAATTTTACATTTTTTACAAATTTTTTACATATTTTTACAATTTTTTTGCAATTTTTTTACAAATTTTTCACAAATATTATAAATTATGACGAATTTTACAATTTTCAAAATTTTTGATATTTCCAAATTATTTTTTAATGGTTTTTGAAACTTTTGACATTTTTGAAATATTTTTAATTAATCGAATTATTTTTTTTTTGAAATTTTCGATATATTTTTAAATTTTTACTTTTTGAAATTGTCGAAAAAAATTGCATAATTTGAAATTTTTTGAAATTTTTGATATATGTTAGAAATTTTTGATATATTTTTGAAATATTTGAATATTTTGACACACTATTTGAAATTTTCGATACATTTTTGAGATCACCGAAATTTTTTAATTTCTAGACATTTTTATTCATTTTTTTTGGAATTTTTTTATATATTTTCGAAATTTTTTAATTTCTTAAAACTCTGCTTTGTTTTTAAATTTTTGAAAATCATTACATTCAAAATTATTGATGTTTTATTTAGCGTTTAGCCCTCCAAAATTTTGCCCGCAGTTAAAAGGTTAAAATCATAAAAAAAATTCATTTTTTTTTTGCTTAAAATGAATTTTTTCGATGTTTTGAGCCACTCCCAACACTATTAGGTGAAAAAAATTCATGCCCGTCGGTCTGGATGGATGGATGGATATAACTCAAGAACCAGTCGTCCGATTTCAAAAATTCGTTCGGCAATCGTTTTCTCGCATCTACGAGAGGAACCCTATTGTTTTTGGGCATTCTACTTATAAGGGGGTGGAAACTGGAGGGGGTTGAAATTTCAAAAAATTTATTCTCCGCCTTTTTAAAAATATCGAAACAGGTCATAAGATTTTTTTCATTTCTTAATTATTATAAAATTAATTCGCTTAAAACTTTTTTCAATTTGACCTTCATGGGTGGAACTGGAGTTTCCAAAAATTCACATCCGTGATTTTTGAAAATATTGTAACAGGTCTTTACACTTTTTTCATATCCTAATTATTATTATAAAATTAAGTTGTATCATTTTTTTTGTACGACCTACGGGGGTGAAACTGGAGGGGTTGAAATATCAAAAAAAATTATATGTCCGCCATAAATATCGATTTTTTACGGATTTTTTAAAAATAACAAAGATGGGAAAAAAATTTAAAAAATCGTAAAAAATCATAAAAAACCGTAAAAAAATGTGAAAACCGTAAAAAATCGTAAAACCATTGAAATAATTTTTAATTAGAATTAGATACATAAAAACTAACTGCCAGAACATATTTCTAAGTTATTGAAATTTTTTGAATATTTTGAACTTTTTGGTTTTGAAATTTTTGAATTTTTTTTTTAAATTTTTGGAATTTTTTAACTTTTGTCCCTTAAACCTGCCCATGTGAAAATATTTGTTCATTTTACTATTTCAGTTTATTTAATCTTTGAGTTTTTTTAAAATTTATAAAATTGAAATTTTGTTACTAAACAAGTTTTCCGAATAACATTTTTCTATATTTTTTAAATTAAGGGTACTTTACTCTTGAGCAAAATTGATGGTTGCATTTTAGCTAGACCATGCAGAACTTTTTATAAAGAATGACTTTTTTTTCACAAAACTAAGAATAAAAAAGTTTCCCATATGGTTCCGACTTAATTGGACACACTTTATATTGTAATGAAATAATCTGTATGAGTTTGTTTTTGAAGATTTAATATAATTTTGGAAATTTAAAAGAAAAAGTGATTAATTTATTTTTTAAATAATCAAGTAAGAAAAAAAAAATTTGGGGAATAAACAGATGAAAAAAGATAATAAACAAGGAAGAAATTGAATATTGTGAGATATAATTTTTAGTAAAATCTCAAATGTAAAAAACAGTAATATTTGCAAATGGAGGAAGTAAAATAAATATATACCAATAAATGAACCATATATTTTTTTATAAAAAAAAAAATATATACAATAAGTATGATTTATAAATCATATTGATTACAATATAAAGAAGGATTTTCAAGAAGTCGGGTAGCAGAGACAAAATAGATCAAGCTAGAAGAGGACATGAATAAGAAATAATAGATTGAGGAGATAGAGAAAAAAAAATTTTGTGCAGGAAATAGAAGAGGAAAATCGAACCACAGGACTGTACAATTTTTTTATTATTAATTTTTTAATGGTTATTATTTTTATAAGCCAAAATAATCAGATTCAGTAAATCATTACAGTATATATTTATTAAAAGGATGTTGTACTCAGGCAGACTCCTAACGCCATCTACCAATCGGACACGGTATCAATTATTACTTGGGAAAAAGATTCCACCTATGAAATAAGCGCCAGTAGAAACTGGAACCGACAGATGGCCCATATCTCTAAAGGGTAATGAAACCCCAAACAAGATTTAAAATACTTGTAAGTTTTGAGAATTTGATTTCTATGTATACCGGACAGCTGTTTTGTCCCTTAAGGACTCATCAGCGGCAATCTGCATAGACGTATAGAAATATATTTATTGGTGGATATAATTGAAATTTTGTATAATTACTTTTCAGTAAAATTAAAAATATCTAAACTATATTTAAATAAATTGTACTGTTTTTGCATTAAATACCTAGATTATTTTTTTATCAAGCCGATGCCGCCGAGGTAAGAAAAGTTTAACTTTAATTCGTCAAAACATAAAAAAAAACTTACATCACTTAGACGGTCCCTCGAGCTGTCTGCGTCTCGTGGGGCTACCGATGATCCAGTAAGTCGTTCAGAAGCCCTACCACTGTCGTCGCTAGTGGCGGGGTCGTGGGTTAACGTCAACCCCTAAAAACAAAATATTATTCAGTAAAAAAATATTTTTTATGATATAAAATATTGAGATTGCTATTGATTTATTCATATATTTCTGATATTTATGGCATGATAAATTCATGTGATGAAAAATTGGATTGGTCGCTATTTGAGAATGTTTTGATTAAAATCTGAGAGAAATAATCATAAAAAAAGTTAAGGCAGGTCTACCGCTCTTCATTTCATAAAATATCTGTACACGTAACACTCGCTTTGTTAGACAGTTCTAGGTTTTGTCGCGTATAAATGGGACGTCCATCTTTCTCGGTGTTTACTGTATTTCGCCACCGGATGTCGTCAGTCGACAACAACGGCAGCTAGACTACTGGTACTTGTTATTAATTGAAATTATTACTAATTTTTCGTGTTTATTCATCAGGATAAAAAAAATTGAAACATCTAAAAAGTCAGAAATAAATGCAACAAGTTTATCATGCCAAATATTTATTTAATTAGATTTTTTTTTATATTTTCGATTTTAATTACTCAAAAAACAGATGGAAATTTAAAAATCTAGCACGATCAAACTCTACTCATTTTCATTCAGAATTTGTTTCTGAAAATAGTTTTTTAATAGATTCAAAAAATAAAGGCTAACTTTTAATAACAAGAATTGATATTGCGGTAGAGCCGCCTTAAAGGATAAGTGTCAATCTTTCAGTTCCTTGTAAAAAAATTGTCTATAATTGCAACAATAATTTTTGCAATACCTGCCACATATTTTTAAGACATTTATATATGGTTACCAATGTACTATATGGAATTATAATTATTTAAAAAGTATAAATAATAGATAAGATTTATTCAATGAATGTCGAAACTAATGAATTTTGCACGGGATTCAAATAATGCATAAATATTAATTCGCTTGCTATGCCAGATGAATTATTTATTAATAAACGTGATAGTTTTTTTTATTGAGTATAAAATCGAAATGCGTTTTTTTAATATTCAATATGTGTAGTGTCGTGTGTGCAGAAAAATTTAATAGGATAAATGAATTTGACAGATTTTCGTGATCTAATGACAACAACATAACCCAAAAATAAAAAATAAGAACTTGTGAAATTCCAAAGCGACATTATCTGATGTCTAACAACTGATGTAATGTTTATCTCTTACAATAAGCACTACATGTATTAAAATAAATAGTTGAGGGTGGCCCTTAAAAGACGAAACGCTGTTTTAAAAAATTGGATACGTTATGTTAAGCGATATTTGGCATTTAGTGAAAAAGTTTTTTTCTTTAAACATTAAGGTGTTAAAAAAGTCGTTAATTTCGGGGTTTCCCAATTATCTCGAAAACCGGACTTGATATTTTAATTTTGAAAAAACAATCAATTAATCTTGTTTTGAAATCGGTACTGCAGAAAATATGAAAAGGGTACATTTACCACTTTTGAAGGTCTTAATTTAATTTTTGTATTTTTCGTCTACAAATTGTCCATTTCTGAATAAAAAACAAATGTACAGAGGTAAAGATAATAATATTTAGTTAGGCTAAATGACCTTAATTAGACGGAAATAAAATTAAACAAAACCTGTCGTGAGTCCAGTGGTTCCCACAAAAGTAAAATAGTCTGCGCAAAAATTTAAAGTACATCGTTGGATTTGATTTCTTAACCTCTTCTTAACTAGAGCAAAACAATGTAAAAATTAAAATATACAGGGTGTTGTTTTATAGCCGACCTAATTTATAAATTATTAGTAGAGCCGGCCCAAGAATGTATTTATCGTTAACACGTCCAGTGCCGCAATTACCAATTTTCAAATATTTTTTACAAACAATTGTTGCATTTTCCTCGGCAATCAATGTGTTAAAAAAAATAAAAAATGTAAATAACTTTATTTGGATTATTTAACTCGTTCAGGCTTTAATGTTTTTTTTATTTAACACAATTATCAATTTTTAAATATTTTTTACAGACAATTGTGGCATTTTCATCGGCAATGAATGTGTTAAAAAATAAATAAAAAATGAAAATACCTTTATTTGGATTTTTTTTATTTATCACACTCAGTGTCACATTTTTCAATTTGTAAAAACATTCGATTAAAAGAATTAGTGGAAAAAGGTTTTAATTTTTTTTTATTTAACACGTACAGTGGCGCAATAACCAATTTTCAAATATTTTTTACAAACAATTGTGCCATTTTCTTGGACAATCAATGTGTTAAAAAAAATAAAAAATGTAAATAACTTTATTTGGATTATTTAACTCGTTCAGGCTTTAATGTTTTTTTTATTTAACACAATTATCAATTTTTAAATATTTTTTACAGACAATTGTGGCATTTTCATCGGCAATGAATGTGTTAAAAAATAAATAAAAAATGGAAATACCTTTATTTGGATTTTTTTTATTTATCACACTCAGTGTCACATTTTTCAATTTGTAAAAACATTCGATTAAAAGAATTAGTGGAAAAAGGTTTTAATTTTTTTTTATTTAACACGTACAGTGGCGCAATAACCAATTTTCAAATATTTTTTACAAACAATTGTGCCATTTTCTTGGACAATCAATGTGTTAAAAAAAATAAAAAATGTAAATAACTTTATTTGGATTATTTAACTCGTTCAGGCTTTAATGTTTTTTTTATTTAACACAATTATCAATTTTTAAATATTTTTTACAGACAATTGTGGCATTTTCATCGGCAATGAATGTGTTAAAAAATAAATAAAAAATGAAAATACCTTTATTTGGATTTTTTTTATTTATCACACTCAGTGTCACATTTTTCAATTTGTAAAAACATTCGATTAAAAGAATTAGTGGAAAAAGGTTTTAATTTTTTTTTATTTAACACGTACAGTGGCGCAATAACCAATTTTCAAATATTTTTTACAAACAATTGTGCCATTTTCTTGGACAATCAATGTGTTAAAAAAAATAAAAAATGTAAATAACTTTATTTGGATTATTTAACTCGTTCAGGCTTTAATGTTTTTTTTATTTAACACAATTATCAATTTTTAAATATTTTTTACAGACAATTGTGGCATTTTCATCGGCAATGAATGTGTTAAAAAATAAATAAAAAATGGAAATACCTTTATTTGGATTTTTTTTATTTATCACACTCAGTGTCACATTTTTCAATTTGTAAAAACATTCGATTAAAAGAATTAGTGGAAAAAGGTTTTAATTTTTTTTTATTTAACACGTACAGTGCCGCAATTACCAATTTTCAAATATTTTTTACAAACAATTGTGCCATTTTCTTGGACAATCAATGTGTTAAAAAAAATAAAAAATGTAAATAACTTTATTTGGATTATTTAACTCGTTCAGGCTTTAATGTTTTTTTTATTTAACACAATTATCAATTTTTAAATATTTTTTACAGACAATTGTGGCATTTTCATCGGCAATGAATGTGTTAAAAAATAAATAAAAAATGAAAATACCTTTATTTGGATTTTTTTTATTTATCACACTCAGTGTCACATTTTTCAATTTGTAAAAACATTCGATTAAAAGAATTAGTGGAAAAAGGTTTTAATTTTTTTTTATTTAACACGTACAGTGGCGCAATAACCAATTTTCAAATATTTTTTACAAACAATTGTGCCATTTTCTTGGACAATCAATGTGTTAAAAAAAATAAAAAATGTAAATAACTTTATTTGGATTATTTAACTCGTTCAGGCTTTAATGTTTTTTTTATTTAACACAATTATCAATTTTTAAATATTTTTTACAGACAATTGTGGCATTTTCATCGGCAATGAATGTGTTAAAAAATAAATAAAAAATGGAAATACCTTTATTTGGATTTTTTTTATTTATCACACTCAGTGTCACATTTTTCAATTTGTAAAAACATTCGATTAAAAGAATTAGTGGAAAAAGGTTTTAATTTTTTTTTATTTAACACGTACAGTGGCGCAATAACCAATTTTCAAATATTTTTTACAAACAATTGTGCCATTTTCTTGGACAATCAATGTGTTAAAAAAAATAAAAAATGTAAATAACTTTATTTGGATTATTTAACTCGTTCAGGCTTTAATGTTTTTTTTATTTAACACAATTATCAATTTTTAAATATTTTTTACAGACAATTGTGGCATTTTCATCGGCAATGAATGTGTTAAAAAATAAATAAAAAATGAAAATACCTTTATTTGGATTTTTTTTATTTATCACACTCAGTGTCATATTTTTCAATTTGTAAAAACATTCGATTAAAAGAATTAGTGGAAAAAGGTTTTAATTTTTTTTTATTTAACACGTACAGTGGCGCAATAACCAATTTTCAAATATTTTTTACAAACAATTGTGCCATTTTCTTGGACAATCAATGTGTTAAAAAAAATAAAAAATGTAAATAACTTTATTTGGATTATTTAACTCGTTCAGGCTTTAATGTTTTTTTTATTTAACACAATTATCAATTTTTAAATATTTTTTACAGACAATTGTGGCATTTTCATCGGCAATGAATGTGTTAAAAAATAAATAAAAAATGGAAATACCTTTATTTGGATTTTTTTTATTTATCACACTCAGTGTCACATTTTTCAATTTGTAAAAACATTCGATTAAAAGAATTAGTGGAAAAAGGTTTTAATTTTTTTTTATTTAACACGTACAGTGCCGCAATTACCAATTTTCAAATATTTTTTACAAACAATTGTGCCATTTTCTTGGACAATCAATGTGTTAAAAAAAATAAAAAATGTAAATAACTTTATTTGGATTATTTAACTCGTTCAGGCTTTAATGTTTTTTTTATTTAACACAATTATCAATTTTTAAATATTTTTTACAGACAATTGTGGCATTTTCATCGGCAATGAATGTGTTAAAAAATAAATAAAAAATGAAAATACCTTTATTTGGATTTTTTTTATTTATCACACTCAGTGTCATATTTTTCAATTTGTAAAAACATTCGATTAAAAGAATTAGTGGAAAAAGGTTTTAATTTTTTTTTATTTAACACGTACAGTGGCGCAATAACCAATTTTCAAATATTTTTTACAAACAATTGTGCCATTTTCTTGGACAATCAATGTGTTAAAAAAAATAAAAAATGTAAATAACTTTATTTGGATTATTTAACTCGTTCAGGCTTTAATGTTTTTTTTATTTAACACAATTATCAATTTTTAAATATTTTTTACAGACAATTGTGGCATTTTCATCGGCAATGAATGTGTTAAAAAATAAATAAAAAATGGAAATACCTTTATTTGGATTTTTTTTATTTATCACACTCAGTGTCATATTTTTCAATTTGTAAAAACATTCGATTAAAAGAATTAGTGGAAAAAGGTTTTAATTTTTTTTTATTTAACACGTACAGTGGCGCAATAACCAATTTTCAAATATTTTTTACAAACAATTGTGCCATTTTCTTGGACAATCAATGTGTTAAAAAAAATAAAAAATGTAAATAACTTTATTTGGATTATTTAACTCGTTCAGGCTTTAATGTTTTTTTTATTTAACACAATTATCAATTTTTAAATATTTTTTACAGACAATTGTGGCATTTTCATCGGCAATGAATGTGTTAAAAAATAAATAAAAAATGGAAATACCTTTATTTGGATTTTTTTTATTTATCACACTCAGTGTCACATTTTTCAATTTGTAAAAACATTCGATTAAAAGAATTAGTGGAAAAAGGTTTTAATTTTTTTTTATTTAACACGTACAGTGGCGCAATAACCAATTTTCAAATATTTTTTACAAACAATTGTGCCATTTTCTTGGACAATCAATGTGTTAAAAAAAATAAAAAATGTAAATAACTTTATTTGGATTATTTAACTCGTTCAGGCTTTAATGTTTTTTTTATTTAACACAATTATCAATTTTTAAATATTTTTTACAGACAATTGTGGCATTTTCATCGGCAATGAATGTGTTAAAAAATAAATAAAAAATGAAAATACCTTTATTTGGATTTTTTTTATTTATCACACTCAGTGTCATATTTTTCAATTTGTAAAAACATTCGATTAAAAGAATTAGTGGAAAAAGGTTTTAATTTTTTTTTATTTAACACGTACAGTGGCGCAATAACCAATTTTCAAATATTTTTTACAAACAATTGTGCCATTTTCTTGGACAATCAATGTGTTAAAAAAAATAAAAAATGTAAATAACTTTATTTGGATTATTTAACTCGTTCAGGCTTTAATGTTTTTTTTATTTAACACAATTATCAATTTTTAAATATTTTTTACAGACAATTGTGGCATTTTCATCGGCAATGAATGTGTTAAAAAATAAATAAAAAATGGAAATACCTTTATTTGGATTTTTTTTATTTATCACACTCAGTGTCACATTTTTCAATTTGTAAAAACATTCGATTAAAAGAATTAGTGGAAAAAGGTTTTAATTTTTTTTTATTTAACACGTACAGTGCCGCAATTACCAATTTTCAAATATTTTTTACAAACAATTGTGCCATTTTCTTGGACAATCAATGTGTTAAAAAAAATAAAAAATGTAAATAACTTTATTTGGATTATTTAACTCGTTCAGGCTTTAATGTTTTTTTTATTTAACACAATTATCAATTTTTAAATATTTTTTACAGACAATTGTGGCATTTTCATCGGCAATGAATGTGTTAAAAAATAAATAAAAAATGAAAATACCTTTATTTGGATTTTTTTTATTTATCACACTCAGTGTCATATTTTTCAATTTGTAAAAACATTCGATTAAAAGAATTAGTGGAAAAAGGTTTTAATTTTTTTTTATTTAACACGTACAGTGGCGCAATAACCAATTTTCAAATATTTTTTACAAACAATTGTGCCATTTTCTTGGACAATCAATGTGTTAAAAAAAATAAAAAATGTAAATAACTTTATTTGGATTATTTAACTCGTTCAGGCTTTAATGTTTTTTTTATTTAACACAATTATCAATTTTTAAATATTTTTTACAGACAATTGTGGCATTTTCATCGGCAATGAATGTGTTAAAAAATAAATAAAAAATGGAAATACCTTTATTTGGATTTTTTTTATTTATCACACTCAGTGTCATATTTTTCAATTTGTAAAAACATTCGATTAAAAGAATTAGTGGAAAAAGGTTTTAATTTTTTTTTATTTAACACGTACAGTGGCGCAATAACCAATTTTCAAATATTTTTTACAAACAATTGTGCCATTTTCTTGGACAATCAATGTGTTAAAAAAAATAAAAAATGTAAATAACTTTATTTGGATTATTTAACTCGTTCAGGCTTTAATGTTTTTTTTATTTAACACAATTATCAATTTTTAAATATTTTTTACAGACAATTGTGGCATTTTCATCGGCAATGAATGTGTTAAAAAATAAATAAAAAATGGAAATACCTTTATTTGGATTTTTTTTATTTATCACACTCAGTGTCACATTTTTCAATTTGTAAAAACATTCGATTAAAAGAATTAGTGGAAAAAGGTTTTAATTTTTTTTTATTTAACACGTACAGTGCCGCAATTACCAATTTTCAAATATTTTTTACAAACAATTGTGCCATTTTCTTGGACAATCAATGTGTTAAAAAAAATAAAAAATGTAAATAACTTTATTTGGATTATTTAACTCGTTCAGGCTTTAATGTTTTTTTTATTTAACACAATTATCAATTTTTAAATATTTTTTACAGACAATTGTGGCATTTTCATCGGCAATGAATGTGTTAAAAAATAAATAAAAAATGAAAATACCTTTATTTGGATTTTTTTTATTTATCACACTCAGTGTCATATTTTTCAATTTGTAAAAACATTCGATTAAAAGAATTAGTGGAAAAAGGTTTTAATTTTTTTTTATTTAACACGTACAGTGGCGCAATAACCAATTTTCAAATATTTTTTACAAACAATTGTGCCATTTTCTTGGACAATCAATGTGTTAAAAAAAATAAAAAATGTAAATAACTTTATTTGGATTATTTAACTCGTTCAGGCTTTAATGTTTTTTTTATTTAACACAATTATCAATTTTTAAATATTTTTTACAGACAATTGTGGCATTTTCATCGGCAATGAATGTGTTAAAAAATAAATAAAAAATGGAAATACCTTTATTTGGATTTTTTTTATTTATCACACTCAGTGTCACATTTTTCAATTTGTAAAAACATTCGATTAAAAGAATTAGTGGAAAAAGGTTTTAATTTTTTTTTATTTAACACGTACAGTGGCGCAATAACCAATTTTCAAATATTTTTTACAAACAATTGTGCCATTTTCTTGGACAATCAATGTGTTAAAAAAAATAAAAAATGTAAATAACTTTATTTGGATTATTTAACTCGTTCAGGCTTTAATGTTTTTTTTATTTAACACAATTATCAATTTTTAAATATTTTTTACAGACAATTGTGGCATTTTCATCGGCAATGAATGTGTTAAAAAATAAATAAAAAATGAAAATACCTTTATTTGGATTTTTTTTATTTATCACACTCAGTGTCACATTTTTCAATTTGTAAAAACATTCGATTAAAAGAATTAGTGGAAAAAGGTTTTAATTTTTTTTTATTTAACACGTACAGTGGCGCAATAACCAATTTTCAAATATTTTTTACAAACAATTGTGCCATTTTCTTGGACAATCAATGTGTTAAAAAAAATAAAAAATGTAAATAACTTTATTTGGATTATTTAACTCGTTCAGGCTTTAATGTTTTTTTTATTTAACACAATTATCAATTTTTAAATATTTTTTACAGACAATTGTGGCATTTTCATCGGCAATGAATGTGTTAAAAAATAAATAAAAAATGGAAATACCTTTATTTGGATTTTTTTTATTTATCACACTCAGTGTCACATTTTTCAATTTGTAAAAACATTCGATTAAAAGAATTAGTGGAAAAAGGTTTTAATTTTTTTTTATTTAACACGTACAGTGCCGCAATTACCAATTTTCAAATATTTTTTACAAACAATTGTGCCATTTTCTTGGGCAATCAATGTGTTAAAAAAAATTAAAAATGTAAATAATTTTAATTATTTAACTCATTCAGTGCCATATTTTTCAATTTGCAAAAACATTAAAACATTTGATCAAAAAAATCAGGCTCCAATGTTTTTTTTTATTTAACACAATTAATTTCTAAATATTTTTTTACAGACAATTTTTTTTTGGAATTCTGTTAAGAAGAATGTTCTAAAAGTCAATTTTTTTCATACTTTTTGATTTAACGTGGCCACATCAGATTTTGTCTTTTACCCCATTATTTTTTTTGTTCACTTTTTCCCGTTTATTCTCTGTGTTCACGTTTCCCTTTTTTGTTTTCACTTTTTCCCTTTCTTTTTCTGTGTGTTTTTGCCCCGACTATTTTCATTTCCGCACTGTTTTTTGCCATATTATTTTTTTTTTGACATTTTCGCATTTTTGCCGCATTTTTCTTTGTTTTTGCCCCACTCTGTTTTCTTTTTTTGTCCGGTTTTTTGGTTTTACCCCACACTTCTCTTTTGTTTGTTTTTTGGCCAATTTTTTTATTGTGTTTTTGACCCACTTTTGTTGTTTTAGGACGATATAAACAGGATAAAAAAAGGTATTACTTTTAATTTATTAAATATTAAACAAACTTTCTAAATTCTTCTAAACGCTAGATTCTAGCGTAAAATGACGTCACGGCCGTTTAAATCTATACTTTTTCCCGCCATGCAGAGTAGTATTTTAAACATTTTTTATAAATAAAATAGTGAACTAAAGTTTTAATATGTTCTTTCGCTACTTGCAGATAATAAACTGTATCAATAAAAATAAAAAAAAATCCTACAAGTTAGGGAACTATTTTTTCTCTATATTGCCCTTTTTTTCACTATTTTTTCCAAAGTTTCCTATTTGTTACTATTTTCTCGATTTTTCTCTGTTTTTTCCCTTTCTTTTCACTATTTTTCACAAAGTTTCCTAATTGTTACTATTTTCTCGATTTTTCTCTGTCTTTTCCCTATTTTCCCCTATTTTTCACTATTTTTCCAAGTTTTCTCCATTTTCCCCTATATTTCTCTCATTTTCCGCTATTTTTACTATTTTTCCATTTTTTTCTATTTCTTTCCTGTTTTCCATTATTTTTGCTTATATTCCCATAATTGTAATTGTTTCCCCTATTTCCCTCTATTTTTCCCCATTTTCCCTACATTTCCCTATTTTTAATTATTCTCCCTATTGGGTAGATTTCCATATATGATATCTATCTATTGTAATCGATTCAATGACGGGACCCAGAACCGGAAATAGGGGCGCTACGCCGTTTATAACCTTCTGAATAAGAATCAGTAAAAAAAAATATTATTGGTATACAAAAATTCTTTAGTGCAGTAATTCGTTGCGTATTGCAAATGGGCATTATACCTCCAAGGGGGTGAGAATTGGAGGGGTTGAAATCTCAAAAAATTCAGATCTCCGCCATTTTTGAAAATACTAAAAAAGACCATGAGACTTTTTTTATGCTCAGATTATTGTAAAATTAATTTATCTGAAACTTTTTTTCATCCGACCAACGGAGGTGGACCTGGAGGGGGTTGAAATTTCAAAAAATTTATGTCTCCGCCATTGTTAAAAATATTGAAACAGGTCATAAAACTTTTTTTATGTTCTAATTATTATAAAATTAATTTGTCTTAAATTTGTTTTAATCGGATCTAAGGGGTAAAAATTGGAGGGGGTTGAAATCTCAAAAAATTCAGATCTCCGCCATTTATGAAAATATTAAAAAAGACCATGAGACTTTTTTTATGCTCAGATTATTGTAAAATTAATTTATCTGAAACTTTTTTTCATCCGACCAACGGAGGGGAGGACCTGGAGGGGGTTGAAATTTCAAAAAATTTATATCACCGCCATTGTTAAAAATATTGAAACAGGTCATAAAACTTTTTTATGTTCTAATTATTATAAAATTAATTTGTCTTAAATTTGTTTTAATCGGATCTAAGGGGTAAAAATTGGAGGGGGTTGAAATCTCAAAAAATTCAGATCTCCGCCATTTTTGAAAATATTAAAAAAGACCATGAGACTTTTTTTATGCTCAGATTATTGTAAAATTAATTTATCTGAAACTTTTTTTCATCCGACCAACGGGGGTGGACCTGGAGGGGGTTGAAATTACAAAAAATTTATATCTCCGCCATTGTTAAAAATATTGAAACAGGTCATAAAACTTTTTTTATGTTCTAATTATTATAAAATTAATTTGTCTTAATGGGATCTAAGGGGATGGAACTGGAGGGGGTTGAAATCTCAAAAAATTCATATCTCCGCCATTTTTGAAAATATTAGAAAAGACCATTGGACTTTTTTTATGCTCAGATTATTGTAAAATTAATTTATCTGAAACTTTTTTTCATCCGACCCACGGGGGTGGACCTGGAGGGGGTTGAAATTTCAAAAAATTTATATCTCCGCCATTTTCAAAAATATTGAAACAGGTCATAAAACTTTTTTTATGTCCTAATTATTATAAAATTAATTTGTCTGAAACTTCTTTTAATCGGAACTAAGGGGATGGAACGGGATGGGGTTGAAATTTCAAAAAATTCAAATCTCCGCCATTTTTGAAAATATTGAAACCGGTCATTAGACTTTTTTCATGTCCTAATTATTATAAAATTTATTTGTTTGAAACTTTTTTCGATCTAACCATATCGTGAGGAGTGGGGAAGGATGAAAGTCTCAAATTTAGACAATAGAAATCTACCTCCGCTGTCGACCCTACCGACAAGAATTTTTTTCTCCATTTTCCCAATTTTTCCATATTTTCCCTATTACTTTATATTTTTCTGTTTTCCGCTATTTGTCTGTATGTGTCCCTATAATTCTGTTTTTTTTTCCTTTTTTTTCCTATTTTTCCTTATTTATCCCTATTTCCAATTTTTCCCATATTTTTTCCCATTTTCACTATTTTTCTCTAATTTCCGTATTTTCACTTTTATCACTATTTTTTCCTATTTTATCCTACTTTTCCCTATTTTTTTTCTTTTTCACCATTTATATTTAACAAAACTGTCTCTGAAGAGTGAAAAAATAAATTTAATATTTTATTATAAGCAGGAACATTAAGAGCAATTGCTTCGCGCTCCAACACCGTCAAAACCTTTAAATTTCATGCATTTCGTTTTAATGATAGAGAATACAATACTGAATAAATTTCACTACTTTTTGTTTTGTAAAAAAGAAAAAGGATTAATCTACAATTTCGTCGAATTTTTTTTTTTGAAAAAACCAACCATTCCGCCTGGAAAAAATGTAAGGTTTGTTGAAATTATTAAAATTAATAAAACTTTACCTTACAATTACTATATTAAAAATGTATTATTAAAAAAAAAGAATTCAAGCAATCTGCAGATTCATCTTTCCGTAATATAATGCAAAAAACAAATTAAATATTCAATTCGACATGAGCTTCTAATCACTAAAATACGAGATATCGTTCTGTCTCTAAAATAATTATAAATAAGGCAAATATTATCCCTACTACTTAATTTGCAATTCTTTCGTTAGCCGACGTTCGTAGAGTCTCGGTTTCGATCGGTTTGTCGGGGACGTTATTTAAAGAACAGAGTCGGACTCCAAGAGTTAAATTAAATATTTTAATTCAAACCAAACGAAGTAATTTTTAGAATTAGTTGTAAATTTTGAAATGTATACAGTGTGTCCCAAAAATAAAATTATTGTAAGATGTATACGGTATGTCTCAAACCGGTTTTTTGAGGAATACATTTCCTAAATAGTTGGTATATAATATTTGTCTTTTGTTTTCAGAAAATCTCTTAGTTTATACCAGTAAATGTCAAAAAAAAACTTCTTGTAAGATATATACAGTATGTCCCAAAAATCAAAATTATTCAAAGTTGTGTACAGTATGTCACAAAAATGAAAATTCTTATAACAGCATGTCAAAAAAATTCAAGTTCTTGTAAAATGTATATAGTATGTCCCAAAAACGAAAATTCTTATAACAGCATGTCCCAAAAACAGAAATTTTTGTAAGATGTATACAATATGTCCCAAAAATAAAAATTCTTGTAAGATATATACAGTATGTCCCAAAAATGAAAATTATTGAAAGTTGTATACAGGATGCCACAAAAATAAAAATTCTTATAACAGCATGTTCCAAAAATAACAATTTTTGTAAGATGCGTACAGTATGTCCCAAAAATGAAAATTATTGAAAGTTGTATACAGTATGCCACAAAAATGAAAATTCTTATAACAGCATGTCCCAAAAATAAAAATTCTTGAATGATGTATACAGCATGTCCCAAAAATGAAAATTATTGTAAGTTGTATACAGGATGCCACAAAAATGAAAATTCTTATAACAGCATGTCCCAAAAATAAAAATTCTTGTATGATGTATACAGCATGTCCCAAAAATAAAAATTCTTGTAAGATATATACAGTATGTCCCAAAAATGAAAATTCTTATATACAGAATGTCCTAAAAATAAAAAATCTTGTAAAATCTATACAGTGTGTCTGCAGTTGAGTTTTTTAGGAATACATATTCTAAATAGTAGGTATATATTATTTGTCGTTAAAAGATTTTTCCTTTTCAAAAATCTTTTGATATTTTTACCTACAGTATGTCACAAAAAAAATTATTGTCAAATATATACAGTTTGTCTCAAAGTTGTATACAGTATGCCGCAAAAAATTAAAAATTGTTCGAATTTTATTCGTCATTTATATTCTTCCCTGTTTTCTTAAGAAAATATCGTTTATTCCTTAGCCCCATACTTTCCGATAAAAAGAAAATTTTTAAAAAATCCACAAAAAACACCGCGAAACTAATGGCACTAAAAATAATCTCAACAATACTGGGCTTGAAAATTTCTTGAGTCCGTATTTTAAAAGTCGACACAAAACACCGTGGTTGAAGCGCTGTTAAATAAAATGTTTACGTGAATCGCCTCGGTCGCTTAAAAATTTGTGGTGGGGGTCTCACAGGAGAAATTTCCCCTTTATCTGAGATACGGTGCACGAAGCAATTGCTCTTAAATATCAAAAAATACAAGTAGATTTGGATGTTCATAAATAAGACATTTTTATGGTAAAATATATATTCAAAACAACAAGATTATATATCTTACCCTTAATTTCATTAATGTAGTAAAAACAAAAAAAAAAACCTTTAAAAGTCAATTGAGATAAAATTTTTCAGTTTATTACCCTTGGCTACCCACGCAACTCTCTTCGCGTGACTCTGCAAAAAGTGTTGCATAACCACTGCAGACTAACAAGGTAACATAAACCCCGATATATAACGTTCTCTCTTTATTCTGACCATGCTCCAACCAACGGATTTTTTAATTTTATGGCAAATTTCACCTGCAGTGAATAAATTTTGAAAAATGGTGAATAAATGTTTATTATATTTTGTTTGCATCAAACTAGTTATTTGTAGTATAAATTCATTTAAAAGTTTTATTATTTTTTACTTAACCAAAAAAAAACTCCTTTAATGAACAAATGAGAGATTTTGTATTAAAATAATATAAAATTAATCAAAAATTAAAGTATGGTTTAATTTATATGCTTATAAGTATGTTTATATATTTTTTTAAAGTATCAAATATAAAAAGTACAGGTTATTAAAAAAGGGCAAAAAATCGTGATTTTTTTTTGGTTTTTTTGATTTCTTATTTTTTAAAGGAAATAATATATTGATTAATTAAATTTGGTAGCCCTTTTTGACCCCATTTTTTAAGCGGCGTTTTCAGGCAGTTAATAGATTTTTGCAATAACTTTAAACTTTTATAAATTTATTAGAAAATAGCTGTTGTTTTTACTATTATTTGGGATTTCACATTATTTTGTTTTTTCTTAAGTAAAAAAAAAATGTGTTTATTAATTTTATATACAAAATTAATTATACAATAGACTTAAAAATTTTTGTGTGATTCAGTTTTAAATTTTTAGTTTATATGAATTTTCTAATAAATTTTATTTATATTGTTACAAAATTAGTTATTAAGTGTGAAAAAATTTGATTTCGATTAATTTCAAATTAAAACATATCGTAAAAAATACCATTCCAATATTTCTCAATCTTTCTTTATTGCTTCTTTTTTCCTGGTATCTTGATTAATGGAGAACGTTACTCCAAGCATCTTAATTTCGAAACGGCTAATGAAACGTAATTAATTTTATATTGTCGTCCGTAGTCGTCGAGAGGCAGTTTTTTTTTTCTTATTTCCATCCATTTCCCAAGCGGTGGTAAATTAACAATTACCGTCCCCCTAGCAGATTAATGTTTATAATTGATATTGCCTTTTCGGCTCGTTCTTAGATGGAGATATAATTTATTGTGATGAGGACGATGTCGGCTATATATAGAGTTATAAAAGGAGTTGTGTTAATCTGAGATTTAATTTTCTAATTTAACGAATTTGTTACTCTCATTCAATCCAATTTCGGATGGAATTAAAATTAACGAAATTACGGGATTCGTATAAACTGCGAAAATTTTTATTTAAATTTTTGCTAATTTAGTTTTTTGTTGAATTTTTCCACATTATTGTAATTTAGTCTATTTACATTCATTATCGATAATTTTATATTAGCACGAATGGGAAACCCATATTTGTTGTCATAAATCACATAGTGGATTAATATCAGTCTTTATGCAAATATTGGATTACTAACGATCTCTAATCAAATTTACTGTTCTAATATCATAATATTATTGAACATTATTGTATAGTGTGTATGTGTTTGCTTTTGACTTGTCACGCGATATGTTTTATGTTTGATATTGATGTGATGAGTGATGGTAATAAATATTTAAAAAATTCAATTATTCGTTTTTATTAAATGCATGTAAATATTAAAATTTTCAGCATTACAGACATTCCGCATCATCAAAACAGTTTTTAATTTAATTGCGATTAATTTGTCGTCAATTATAATGAGCTTAAGCCATTCCTGTTAAAACTTTCTAATTATTTTTATACCGATATTACAAATATTTGGGCTAAGTCCACTCCTGTTTCTAAATTGTTTATCCAATTTCGGATTATTTTAAACAATTTTTAATTTAATTACGAGTATTTTCGCAGTGATAAAATGTTTACAAAATTTTACTCAGCTTTTAATAAACTCTTCTTCTGATCGGTTGAAATTAATGTTGGTATCAATGGTGACAATTGACATATTTCGTTGTCAAATGTCATTAGCCAGAGTAACTATTAAGCAGAGTGGAAACATTGGAAAAAATAGAAAAAAATAAGAAAATAGGCAAAAAATTAGATAACATGGGAAAAAGCAGAAAAAACAGAAAAAATAGGAAAACATGAAAAAAAAAAACAGGAAAAAAATGAAAAAAACAATGCGTTGGTCAAAAACTAACGGCGTCAGAAGTGAAACTTTTCATAGTATGCAAAAATACATTGATAGTTTTTGCATATCGTGAAGAGTTTCATTTCTGACGCCGTTAATTTTTGCTAACGCAATATTTTTTTCCTACTCTTTTCCCTACATATTAACTATATTCACTAAGTTTCAAACCCCCTCTTTTTTTCCCTACTACTTTACTATTTTTTTTTGTTTCAAACTTTTATTTTAGACGGAGAAAAGGATGGAGATAGGAGGAAAATCATAAAAAAAAAACTTGATTGATTTCATTTTCATTGCTCCGTATTTCGTTACACTTGGCACGGAGTAGATGGTGGGGATTTTCTTTGCACTTTTTCCCCCACTCTATTTTTCTACATTTTACTTTTTTCCCACTTTTTTCCTTCTTTCCCCACTCCTTTTTTTTCCCTATTTTCCTTGTTTCAAACTTTTTTTTTAACAATTTTTTTTTAGAAGGAGAAGCAGGTTGGGGAGAATAGTTGGAAGGAATTCATAATAAAAATAAATTCACGAACTTGATTGCTTTCAATGCTCCGTACCTCGCTACGCTGGAAGTGGATTGTGGGGAATTTTTTCCACTTTTTTCCTCTACTCTTTTTTTCTCCTACTTTTTTACTAATTTCTCTGTTTCAAACATTTTATTCACTCTCATTTTTTTCTCCACTTTTTTTTTCTACTTTTCCCCCGCTCTTTTCTTGTAACTTTTTTCCCATTTTTTCTCGCCTACGTTTTAACCATTTTCTTTATGTTTTAAACTATTTTGATCTACCTTTTTTTTACCCATTTGTTTCCCACTTTTTTTAATATTTTCTTTATGTTTCTTTAGGGAGGTTCTAAAAAATATTTTCACGAGCTTAATTGATTTGATTGCTCCGTACCTCGCTAGGCTCGGCGCGGAGTGAATGGTGGGGGATTATTTTCACTTTTTTCCTCGACTCTTTTTTTCTCCTACTTTTTTACTAATTTCTCTATTTCAAACATTTTTTCCAACTCTTTTTCTCACTTTTTCCCGACATTTTTTCAATACTTTTTCCCCCACTTAATTTTTGTAACGTTTTTACCAATTTCTTAATGTTTTAAACTATTTATCAGATAGTTGGGGGAAGTCCTAAAAAATATTTACACGGACTTGATTGTTTTCATTGAGTGGATGGTGGGGGATTTTTTTTCCCTTTTACCCCTACTTTTTTAGTTTTTTCTTTATATTTTAAACTTAATTTTAATTTTTTTCCAACTTTTTGTCTCCTACGTATTTATCAATTTCATTATGTTCCGTACTTTTTTAGTTTTTTCTTTATATTTTAAACTTAATTTTAATTTTTTTCCAACTTTTTGTCTCCTACGTATTTATCAATTTCATTATGTTCCGAACTATATTTTTTCCAACTTTCTTTCCCACTCTTTCCTCCATTCTTTTTACCCCACTCTTTTTTCTTTCAACTACTTTTTTACTATTTTCTTTTGCTTTTAACTTTTTTTAACTATTTTTTTTTTGAGAAGGTAAAACAAGTGGTGGGAAGATAGTTGAAGAGAAGTCATAAAAAAATAGTATATACTCTTGTGTCCAAAAAGGATGGTTTTTGGGGAACGATAGAGTCGTTTCTACTCAACCGATTCATTTGTATGAAGGCTCAAAATGAGCCTGGGAATATGCCCAAGAGTACCTTTTTCAAGTGTCCAAAAATAAAAAATATTGCCTTAAATACGGCAGTGGTCGCGCTCATGACTTATTGAACACTTCATGCTAATTTTGGGATCAAAAGGAAAAAAGGTGGTACTCTTGGGCACATTCCAAGATTTATTTTGAGCACTCAGATAAGCGAATTTGTAAGTATTTTTTAAGACTTGCGATTTTCCAATAAAACTTTGTTCTAGGAAAATTTGTGAGCTGATTATGATAATTCGGAGGCATAATATTGTTCTTAAAAGTTACGTGTACTGTTATCGTTTGTTCTTATATTAAGTTTTGGTTAGCTATAGTTCCAAATTGGTATATTTTTAATTGTATCTTTGAGGGTGTATCAAAAACAAAAAATGCCTATGCACTTATATTAGGTGAACAAATATATGAAGTTACTTTTTGTCAAAAATTCTTTTTATTATTCGCGAAAAAAAAAATTGGCCGTTAATTTGAATATTCTATAATCAAATTCTTATATTCCGTTAATTAGCATATTCTGTACATATAAAAAATCATTTTTAGATCACATTTTTTTTTATTAACAGTAAAACGCTAATTAAGGTGCATAAAAATAATTAGAAAAAGTATAATTACCAACATATTATAAAATAATTTTATTTCAATTAAGTTTACAAATTTTAACGTAATATAGTACTGATAAAAATCTTAAGAATGATATTTTGGTGGTAAAGTGACTCCAATAACAACAGTAACAAAAAAAAAGGATAATGACAATGATATTTGACAATGAAATATGTCAATTGTCAACTCGAGTCTTGATACCAACATTAATTTCAACCAATCAGAAGCGTAGTTTATTAAAATCATTATATTTCGCCAAAAATACATTCTAGAAAGCTGAGTAAAATTTTGTAAACATATTTTATCTTTGCGAAAATAATGAAGTAGATCCCTCCCGTTGGTAGACATTTGTCTATGTTGTCAAGTTGAAGGGAACTCTCCCATTGAGTAAGGGTGTAGAACATGATTTACATTTTATCTATTTACTTTAATCTTAAAAGAAAAACAGTAAAATGGTAGACTTTTAACTATATTATAAAATCGTTATAGAAAATAATAATAAAGAAAATAGAAACAATTTAGTTTGTTAATTTAAATATTTCGGACTACCCTGTATATAAAGATTTTAAAACTGATTTTAACGAGAATTTTATTTCAGTCTAGACTAATAAAAAAAATTAAATTTAATTGAAACCAGATATAAACCGGCTTACGGTATTCGATAAAACATTAACATTTTTACACAGTCCGATTAAGCATTAAGTGTGTCAATCTCATTTATATTATTTTTAAAAACGAATCAATCACTAGTCACAACAAGAACCTATTATGACGTAACGCAAATCGAAGTATTTGCAATTGATTATGATTCATTTCAAAATATCTTGGATAATTTTATGCTTTTCACAGTGGAGCAGTGGTCGGAAAGTCAAAAAAACAACCCGGCCAAAATTGGATGAAAAAAAGTATTTATTACTTGTAATTCCACTTATTGTACTCGGTATAGTATTTGAAAAATTATTAAAGAAAAAAAACTTGCATAGTATTCCACATACGATTTTCTACATATTTGTGAAAAATCAGCTGCCGATGAATGAGTTAATAGAATTTTTGTACAGGACAACGACATATATAGATATATACACATACAGGGTGAGCCACATGTCTATAGATCCAAACTATTTTTAGATCAGTTTTCATATCAAGATGTATATCAGAAAAGACAACCAATTTAAAAATAATTTTAATTATACACGGTGTTCCAGGAAAGTGAGACTTATTAAAGTTATGTTTATTAAATGGAACACCCCGTATTTTTTTATATTTATCCTGACAAGCTGATTTCAAAAATCTATTACATCTATGTATAATATAAACTAAATAGTTCTATAATATAAACTAATTTTGAAGTTATAGACCACTTAAGTTAGCAACATATGTATGGAAAACTTTGTTATTATCAATTTTATGGAAAAAAGTTATTCTTCATAAAAAGTTCTGCATGGTTTGAAATCTAAAATACAACCATCAGTTATCAATTTTTTAGTAGTATACGAGGTGTGTCAAAAAATGTAATTTATGAAGGTGAAAAGTACAAGTACACTACACTTATTTTTGTCAATATCGAAAATTGTTTTAAGGAAAAGTTTATCAAAATTGAAAACTATGTTCAGATATGCAATCTTATCAATTTGTATTAAAAAATAAGAATTTTTATTTTTTCAAAATTGTCTACAATAACATAACATTTTATTTTTATTTTAAAGCGTGATTTGATAATCATATGGTACTGAGATAGACGTGGCTAAATTTTTAATAAAATAAAGGTACTTTAATCTCGGAAAAAATTACATTTTTCTACACACCTTGTATATGACTAAAAAAAATTGATATATGGTGGCTTTATTTTGGCTTCTAGACCATGCAGAACTTTTTATGAAGAATAACTTTTTTCCATAAAATTGATAATAAAAAAGTTTTCCATATGTTGTGAACTTAAGTATATATAATAATACTAATGAATATTTGTTTCGTTAAATAATTATATTAATTTGCTCTTTCACCTTCTAAAAGATCATTTACATGGAAATGCAAACATTTATGCAATTATTGAGTCAAAATTATCGAATAAAAAAGAAGTTGGATTTCAAGTTGACATCTGAATGTACCAAAATTAGTACACGATTTTCGAACAAGATGGCAACAAGTTTGTCGAAAAGAAGAAAGTTTTATAAAAAAATGTCCGCCATACTGGATCCGCCATTTTGAATTTTAAAAAATCTAAATTCGGTATCGTAATCAGCTACCTCGAAAACGTGATTATTCTAAAAATCATGAAATTTCAGCGACCTCGAAAACGCCAATATTCTGAAAATCATAAAATTTCAGCTACCTCGAAAACGTTATTATTCTGAAAATCATAAAATTTCAGCGACCTTGAAAACGTCATTATTGTAAAAATCATAAAAGTTCACAGACCTCGAAAACGTCATTATTGTCAAAATCATAAAATTTCAGCGACCTCGAAAACGTTATTATTCTAAAAATCGTAAGATTTCAGCGACTTCGAAAACATCATTATTCTGAAAATCGTAAAATTTCAGCGACCTCGATAACGTCATTATTGTGAAAATCATAAAAATTCAGCGACCTCGAAAAAGTTATTATTCTGAAAATCATAAAATTTCAGCGACCTCGAAAACGTCATTATTGTGAAAATCATAAAAATTCAGCGACCTCGAAGAAGTTATTATTCTGAAAATCATAAAATTTCAGCGACCTCGAAAACGTCATTATTGTGAAAATCATAAAAATTCAGCGACCTCGAAAAAGTTATTATTCTGAAAATCATAAAATTTGAGCGACCTTGAAAACGTTATTATTCTGAAAATCATAAAATTTCAGCGACCTTGAAAACGTCATTATTGTGAAAATCATAAAATTTCAGCGACTTCGAAAACATCATTATTGTGAAAATCATAAAATTTCAGAGACCTCGAAAAAGTTATTATTCTGAAAATCATAAAATTTCAGCGACCTCGAAAACGTCATTATTGTGAAAATCATAAAAATTCAGCGACCTCGAAAAAGTTATTATTCTGAAAATCATAAAATTTGAGCGACCTTGAAAACGTTATTATTCTGAAAATCATAAAATTTCAGCGACCTTGAAAACGTTATTATTGTGAAAATCATAAAATTTCAGCGACTTCAAAAACATCATTATTGTGAAAATCATAAAATTTCAGTGACCTCGAAAACGTCATTATTGTGAAAATCATAAAATTTCAGAGACCTCGAAAACGTCATTATTGTGAAAATCATAAAAATTCAGCGACCTCGAAAAAGTTATTATTCTGAAAATCATAAAATTTCAGCGACCTCGAAAACGTTATTATTCTGAAAATCATAAAATTTCAGCGACCTCGAAAACGTCATTATTCTGAAAATCATAAAATTTCAGCGACCTCGAAAACGTTATTATTCTAAAAATCGTAAGATTTCAGCGACTTCGAAAACATCATTATTCTGAAACTCGTAAAATTTCAGCGACCTCGAAAACGTCATTATTGTGAAAATCATAAAATTTCAGCGACTTCGAAAACGTCATTATTGTCAAAATCATAAAATTTCAGCGACCTCGAAAACGTTATTATTCTGAAAATCATAACATTTCAGCGACCTCGAAAACGTTATTATTCTGAAAATCATAAAATTTCAGCGACCTCGAAAACGTTGTTATTCTAAAAATCGTAAGATTTCAGCGACTTCGAAAACATCATTATTCTGAAAATCGTAAAATTTCAGCGACCTCGAAAACGTCATTATTGTGAAAATCATAAAATTTCAGCGACTTCGAAAACGTCATTATTGTCAAAATCATAAAATTTCAGCGACCTCGAAAACGTTATTATTCTGAAAATCATAACATTTCAGCGACCTCGAAAACGTTATTATTCTGAAAATCATAAAATTTCAATATTTTGACCAACTTTTAAACTTTTAGATTTTTGGACCACTGTGTTTCGGTACTTTAAATTATCAAAGTAGAAGTGATATTATATGTAATTTTTATTATTTGTAGTTCCGCCATTGATTGTACATTTTTTTTTAACTTTAATATGTTTATTATCCGTATTAACGAGCATAAACCAGAATTTAGCAAAATTTTGTTCAAATAAGTAAATTGGTGGTTCTTATTTTTTTGTGTAAATGAAAATATTTCTATTCTAAACCAACCTTATTCATATAAGCGAGTGGTGGTTCTTATTTTCTTGTGTAAAGGTTTGTAATAAATACATTTACACAAGAAAAAAAGAACCAACATTCTCTTATCTGAATAAAGTTTGTTCGAAATAAAAAATCGAACTGTCTAAGAATCGCAAAATATTCATATTTTGGGAAATAATGAATTTATTCCAACTTTATGTATAAAGATTCTTAAGAATTTGTTGATTATTTAAACAAATCTTTGACGATTAGGAGAAGGGGCCGGTATATATCTTGTATTTTTTTTTGTCCGGGACTGTTCTTTGCAACCGGATTCTTGTATACTGATTTCGCTAAAGCATTTGACATCTAATTAACGAAATTATGCACTATTTGTACAGTTGATGTAAAATAGTGTCATAAAATTACTTGGAGGAAATATATAATCCAGTATTTTGTACCAAACTATATAATAAATATTTAATACTTATTACATGCAACAAACTATTTATAGTTTAAATATAAAATTAATTAAAAGTGATATCGATCGATGAGATTCTGAATTGCCTATTACGATTCTGTTTATGGGCGCAGGAGACTATAAATTAACAGTAATTTTATATTTATCTCTATTATTAATACGTATTAGATTGTTCTAGGTTAGGGTAAACAGTAATTTATGGAAAACAATTTAAATACTTACATGGTTGTGTTGAACTAAAATATGGTTCGTAATGTGTGCCTTTGGTTCGATCTTAGGCCTTTCAATTTCTGTCAGTCGTTTGATATTTTCTTTAACGGATATCTTTAATACCAACTGCAACAAAACAAAATATGTTTAATAAAAATATCGTCATTAAATAAATATTCGTAAATATCAAAATAATCACAATATATATTTTTTTTTGAAACTAATAGGACTAGAGATAAACTGATTTATTTTTTGTAATCGACCCCTCTTATTTTATTAAAATCTGAGTACAGATACATTTTGAAAAGTTTTATAAATTTACGCTCTCGCCATTTTTTTTAAATAATCCAACATGTTTTTTTTTAAACTAATAGAGCTAGAGAAAAACTGATTAATTTTTTGTAATCGACTATTAGACTCTTTCTGCCAAATCTGAGTAATGATACAATTTAAAAATTTGATAAAATGGCGCTCGCCACTTTTTTATATCAAAACTTATTTTTCTCTTAAACTAATAGAGCTAGAAAACATTGATTTTTTTTTGAAATTTACAACTTTTAGATGATTTCTACCAATCCCATCTCAAGAAATCTAAAACAAATACACAAGAATTTGAAAAAATCGCAAAAAATGCAAAAAAATAACAAGCAGGAATCACAAAAAAAGCGCAAAAAACCGAAAAAAAATCCCCAAAAAATGGCCTCTGACTATTAGGATTCACTTGCAAGGGGGTGAAATAGAGGAAGAATATTATTATTATTATTACAATTATATAATTTTTTTTAATTTGAGATTTATTGTTTTTTGTTATATGTAAAATGCATTTACCTCGTTTTAATATTTTCCTGCGATGAATTTTCCAGAAATATGAATTTTAGTAAGTAAGCTTTATGGATTGTGTGAATTTTTAACGTATCGATAAGTTTGAAAATATAATTAAGCGCGGTTTTACTTCAAAGTTGCTATTTTTTTGTTCATTTTTTTAAGCTACAACGAACTATAGAGTATAAATTTTATCGGAAAATATACAACGCGAGCTTAAATCGACTTAAGCGTAAATAGAAATGTTAACAGAAAAATCAATTCTTACGTCACGAGCTAAAATAAATTATGTGAAATTTTTTTTAAATTTTTTCCGTTTTTCCCAATTTTTTTTCAAATTATATTATTGTTAAGTTTTTATGGAACTCTTGCTCCCTTACAAATCTGCAACTATATCATTAATTGAGTAAATCCCATAGTAACAAGAATAGATCCACGTATTTTAAATTATATAAAATATAAAAATCCAATAATAATAAAATTCCAATTCATGTACTAGAATATATTAAAAAACAACATTTTAAGGCCTATGAGCCATTTTCAGGCCTATATTATTAATTAAGTGAATCCCAGAGTACCAAGAATAGATCCACGTATTTTAAATTATATAAAATATAAAAATCCAATAAAAATAAAATTCTAATTCATGTACCAGAATATATTAAAAAACAACATTTTAAGGCTTATGAGCCATTTTCAGGCCTATATTATTAATCGAGTGAATCCCAGAGTACCAAGAATAGATCCACGTAATTTAAATTATATGAAGTATAAAAATCCAATAAAAGTAAAATTCCAATTCATGCACCAGAATATATTAAAAAACAACATTTTAAGGCTTATGAGCCATTTTCAGGACTATATTAATAATTGAGTGAATCCGAGAGTACCAAGAATAGATCCACGTAATTTAATTGTATAAAATATAAAAATCCAATAGAAATACAATTCCAATTCATGGACCAGAATATATTAAAAAAAGACTTATGAGCCTTTTTCAGGCATAGAAAAATGAGCTTGTTTCGACAAAAAACATTAAAAATAAAAAAAATGTTTACAATTTAACATTCAAATTTGAATTATATTATTAATACATAACGCTTAAAATTTGTACATTTTTACAATATTTTTCATGTTTATGATGAATCAAAACACCCTATATATATTTTTTATTCTTGACTATCATAGCATTTATTTGAAATTTTCTTCGAAATGGTTTATTTACTTCAAAAAATTATATTCGACAACGTTTTGACATTAACTAAAAATAAAATAACGGTCATAATTAATTTATTTTTCAAAAACAGAGAGGGTAAGTTTTTGAAACTCCAACCATTACCATACATGTTTCATCCTTATAGGAATCATCAGTGATATATATAAAAATGATCGATAGTCACATCTATCGCCATATGATGGCGGATGGATTCCATCATCTACCGGCACCAAGTTGTACTTGGTAGTCGTTTTTACAGAGAATTTTATCCTATTAATATTATGTCCGGTTGGTACCAATCAACCTACGATAGATGTGACTATCTATTACTTTTATAATTTATTATTTATTTTTAATTATAATGATTACCTAGTTTTTTTTCCTATATTTTAGTTGGTAGCAAACATTTAATAGGTCACAATAAAAAGAGAAATGTACAAGGAATTTAAAGAATTATAAAAAAAGTGTTTTTGTGTCTAATATCCTATAAAAATAAATTAACTTTTTATAATCTCTTGTTCCCCATGCCTACCTTTTACCAATCTGAAAATTTTAAGCGTTATGTAATAATAATATAATTCAAATTTGAATGTTAAATTGTATGGTAAGTTTTTTTTATACAAGATGTTTTTTGTCGAACCAGGTTCCTTTTTTCTAGGCTTGAAGATGGCTCATAAATCGAAACTAATTGCCCTTTAAAACTATTGTTTTTTAATATATTGTGGAGTTTCGACCACATTTGAGATATCCTTGGATTTAAATATAAAAATATCTATCAAAAAGTGATATGAAAAATAAGACCATGTATTTTTTAAAAAATCATTTTTTTTCTATTAATTATCGAAATTCTGTCTATTATTATTGAAAAGACCATATTGCAATTCACTTTTTTTTATCTTTAAAACGGATTTCGTAATTTCCAAATCCTATTGTTACATTTCTAAGAGTTGTAAGGGTCAAATTGGGGTGCCCACAGTTTCTATACTATAAATAATTTGCTGCCCGTACCGCTACTATGCTCCAAACATTTCTACCTGTCTTTCTAGACAGACATTTCTCAATATCGCCACAATGGGATCGTGTATCTGGTTTTAAGCAAAACCACCAACCAAGAAATATTTGGATGATTAATTAATTATTGTGATCATATAGATGAAGATTTTACGTAAAACAATATAAAATACTATAACCATTATCAGAGGCGTGCGGTAGGGTCATAAGAGTTATAGTTCTGTAAATTCTACGCCACGAGCAAAATAGCATTTTTTATTTTTATTTTTCAATTCTGTAATAACATTGTTCATAATTTAAAATTATAAAATCCTCTGGTAATTAGAAACGAAAATTTCACACTTTACAACCAATAAGATGCCTTTATTTTGACTCGTTACATGACAACTAGAAAAATGTCTGGATATTTTTTCGTGTCGAGGCGACAATTAAGAGGATTTTTTTGACAGTTAAGGATATTAATTTTCAAAATATTCGTAACCTCGAAAAAAATTCCGTAAATAATAGATATTATAAGTCAATATTTCTAAATAAACTCGAGAATGAAAATATATACATATATGTTAAAAAGAAACACCTTTGAACACTGAATGGAACCGAAAAACAATCCAAACTACCAATCACATGATTGAATCGGAGGGGCCATAATGGATGTCCGTTGCGCCCGCTCATTAATTCAGCCAGTTTGCGCCCAATGTATTAAGGGTACCTGCTGGATGGCCTGTTTGCGCTTACCGTAATAATTCTTAGAAGAGTTTATTTTGTATTAAAAATTCTAGTTAACAGGGAATATAGAAAATTAGGAATTACCTAACTGGAAGCCAAAACGGATAAGGTTAGATTTTGAAGTAGCAGTTACAGAATCGTTGCAATTTTCATTTTAATCAATGTCTATGGAGGAAAGCTCAAAGTATTGGACTTACGTCGGATTATATGAATGACAGTGAGGTGCGCTTGCACATAAGAATGTGTGCTGCTTTGGCGTATCGTCCTATTGAAGATATTTACGAAGGGTGGCTATTTATCGACGCGACGTCCCGATTTCTAAAAATCTAGACACTTTTTTATGATTATTTTGTCAACCAGTGGTTGGTAAATGATACAATCACAAAAAAATGCGGAATATATGTAATCAATGTCATCGGAGCAAACATGTTGGTTAGACCGCATTCTAGCATATTCCTGCTTGTGAAGTGCCTGCGTGCAGATGCTGTAATGTGCGACCATATACATATGACAGATCTAATTTAAATTTGGAAGGAAAACGTGTGATTAATTTTCACTTATAATGTACTTTTTAGAGACCTCAAGATTATCTTTCCTCGAAAATTCCACTCGTGAATATAAAATCCATAAGAGCGGTTGAATTTTCGCTACATTACAGCGAAGATAGAAAAAAAACGAAAAGACCAAAACGAAAAGACCAAAACGAAAAGACCACGTCGTTAAGACAACCAGTATGTCAATATCAAATTATTTGTCTTGTGTCAAGTTATGTTTTTACATTCGCGGAATTTTCTTCCTAAATACCACTCGCGTTTTAAAATTAACCAGAAAATTTACAAATTTCCCTCGTCCTACGGACAATCGTAAAAAAATATCGGTAATTTCAAAGCTCTTATGGTATTAGCCCCAACTTTTTATTTACATTTTATGATTTGAATGGCAATGCGATATAGATTGATAATTTTGGGCGCAAATCGGCTGAATTAATGAGAGGGCGCAAGCTGGTCGGGCGCAAGTTGGCCGTATCCGTCATTTTATCCGATTTTAAAAAAAGAGCCGTGCTGAGTTGTGCTACGTTTGTGCTATATTGTGATGATTTTCTTTTACTTTTTTAAATAAATTAGCCGAGAAAATTAATTTTCAATTTTCTCGGCTAATTCGTTTTTTTAGGAGAAAAAGTCAAGGAGTACAAAAATACAATATGAGTATAGAGCAATTCAGCACAACTAATAGTTTTGCGAAAAAAAATTTTTTTTAATATTATTCAAAATTAATTTTCTATTTTCTCGGCTAATTAACTTTTTGTAGGAGAAAAAGTCAAGGGTACAAAAATACAATATGAGTATAGTACAATGCAGCACAACTAATAGTTTTGCCAAAAAAAAATTTGTTAAAGTATTTTTGAAAATTAATTTTCAATTTTCTCGGCTAATTTAAAAAAAAATCGGCACAATATAGCACAACTCAGCACGGCTTTTTTTTTTTAATAGGAGAAAATGGCGGCACAACCCAGCACAAACATAGCACAATACAGCACAATTTTTTTTTTTTTAAATACGAATATAGCTGTGCTAACTTAACGGACATTAGTTTTGCCCTATTTCAAGAGAAGTTTTTGAAGAAGAAAAAATGACACCATAATTTTTTTTTAACTACGAAATCGAATTCAGAGTCGTAAAATACACTACATGCATGTATTTTGGTTTACGGTAATAATTTTTTTTATGTGGCTGTGTAATTGATAAATGTTTTACATGTTACAACTGATGGATTATTTTTATAGTGTTTTTCCAGATTATTAAAAATACTGAAGTTTTTAACAACTTGTACTTTGTAAGTACATACACGTTTTATCAAAAGGTATTCATGTATTCATTAACAATAAAACTAATGAAAATAATAATTATACAGATACATAGCATAAATTAGTATAATCTGAAATAACATGATTTGTAACAGAGTGGGTAAAGAAAAAGTCATACCGGACAATTACACATTTTAAGGCATCTCTGTATTGTTATAAATGAAGCAAGTTTAAACTTAAGTTCTATTTATTTTTATTTAAATTTATTTTTATTTAAATTTATTTTTGAGTACTCTAATCTCTTTAGGGGTTCATAGATATAAAATTTTAATTGATTTAATTTAAATTATTTTAATTTTGGAATTTATTTTTTTTATTATATGTTTTAAGTTTCTTTATGTTTTTTCAACAAAAAATTATTTTATGTAAAACAAATATTCACTTTTAGAAAATGATACAAACTCTATTTAACAACAACGCAAAAATACCACTTAACTAAAACGATTTTAAACTGTCCAGACGTGAATCGAGAATAAACCGTAAAATTTTATGATCTCTTGCTAAGCTATCTAGATTTCATTTAATTTTATTTTTTATTTCTTCACAGGATTAAAATTTCTTGGTGAGACACTTTTTATAAATTATTAATAATTTTGTTAATTATTAATAATTCTTTCTTTTTTTAGAATTGAAAATTTTTCATCTCTATCTTAAAAAAAAATTTCACCCCACATATTCAACAATCCCTTAGCAACGGGTGATCAAAAAATACTTGATGTGAAAAATAATTTGGACCAGTTTACTTTATTTAACTATTGAATTTATTAAATGTAATTATTTTATAATTTATGTCATTTATTTTATTAAATTTCACACAGTACAAGGTACGTTATTTAATTTTAAACTTTTAACCAATCGTGACAGATCAAAATTTGACATTTCTGAAATCTTCAAAAAAAATGTTTATTGTGGTTAGAATTTTTTTTCATTTCATTATATTTATAGTGTTCAATAATTTTTTATCATGGTTATAATTTATTTTCCCTACAGTATATAACTGATATTTATTTTCGTGATTTTTTAATTTTGTATTATTACTAATAGTTTAAATATTAACCGAAATAAAAAATGAATACGAATCAAAAAAATAATCGGTTAGTCGCTATGACGCTGACCCACTTTATTGCCGACATATAAGCGTGACGTTTTCCGACCTCAACCATGATTTCATAATATATTAACAATGAACAAACACAAGGGTTGCATTCGCCTAGAGCCGAAACAGAAAGGGTTGATATATCTCTCGCAGAGATGGATGACGTGAGCGTGTAAATTTAATGTGTGTCTGTGTATGTGTGCAGATTGAAATGCGAGTCGATTAAATGGGTTGTGTGAGTGTGTTAATATATATTTTTTTGAATAAGAGAAAGTTCAGTTGGAGTTATGTGAATAATAAAATATAAAGTTCTAAAATAGTAGTAACCAAGTTAATTTTGGTGAAATTACTCCTAAAAGTCATAATGAATTCGAATCTTTTAATATGAGAATGTGGACATAATATTATATACCAAGGGACTAAAGTGCATCTTTTAATCCCGAGGGTGAAGAATCAATCAACTAAGGGATTAAAAGACACTTTAGTCCTGTGGTATATACGCTATTTTTTACACCGCGGTAACCAAGCCCCTTGAAAAATCGAATAATTATTTACCTGTTAATTTTGTAAATATTTAAACGTAACAATCAATTCTATTATTTGTAAGTTTCCTACTTCTATATTATGTAAATAATGACAGAAGATTGCGACTTTGTCTCTTTTAAGATATTTTAGAATAAAATCGTAAAAAATATATGAAAAAGCTTACGACGATCTCGTAAAATGGTATTGGAGAAAAGAAAATTGAAGACTATACTACCGAAAATTGTTTTCTATACTCCTTTGTTGAAGTATTTGACAGTTCTGAATTAAATTAGAATAAACAAGGTGGCTGGTTTCAATTGTTTTTAATTTGCGGGACTAACAAATTTTAGTCCCAAGCGAGTAAAGTGGCACTTTAGTCCCGCAAATGCGGGACTAAAGTACTAGTTTCATTCCCCGCGGTGTAAAAAGACAATATAGGTACTAGCATTTTTTTTTAATAATTGTTAAAGGAAATTTGTTTGGCAAGTAAAACTGAACAGGATTTAGTCATAATGTTTAAGGATTGTAAAGCGCAAACTTCGCTTAATTATATCACAAATATAAAAACATCTTTAAGTCCATTTAAAACATATTTTTTTATACCGCATACAGACATATATTTTAGGTTTTAAACCGGTACATATTTGAGGTATTTTTTCTACCTAACCGCACATATTACTTCACCATAAACATTATGCTCTAAGCTACATAAAAATACAAGGTATAAGGTACATGCAATATTTATAGCTAGAGAGGTTTCATTAGCTCTCACGAACATTGAGTAACCAATCTGCCAACGCAGCTAAAGCAGATTACAGCAGGGACGGGCGATCAAAAATGATAAATTTAATAAAAAAAAAAATGATACACCTCACGGATAAAAATTATATAAATATCAAGGATTTGTCTTACAAAAGGCGGAAAATAAAGTGGCCTTAATATATGTGACAAAAAAAAGAATAAACCTCATGATTAAAAATTATTGGAAATAATTACTGAGTTGTTAACTAAACTGAATAGCAGACAAAAAAACAGAAGACAACAAATAATATTTATGAAAGCAAAAAAAATACTGTTCTGTCTCGATGTTGTCTTCCGTCTTTTTTTGTCTGCCATTCAGCATACAGTTTAGTTAACAACTCAGTAATTATTTGGAGACACCCTGGTTTTCCAATGCCTAAGAAGTTTCGTGTTCAAAGATCTGCTGGAAAAGTTCTTGCTTTATTCTTTGGGATTGCCATCGAGTAATCATGATTGAATATCGGGAAAGGGTAGAACAATAACTGGGAATAACTATGCAACGTTACTGACCACTCTACGAGAAAAAAATAGAAAGAAAAGAGAAAAGAAGCGGAAAGTTGTCCAAAGAAAATTTGTGATTTGGGGTTCGAATTACTGGAACACCCCCTTATTCACCAAATCTGGTTCCATCTGACTATCATATCCATCCTCAACTGAAAAAAAGTTTAAAAGGTAGTAAATTTTCTTCCAACGAAGAGGTTATAGTAGCTATGGAGACCTGGTTTACAGAGTAAGATAAAACTTTTTTTTTGAAAGGTCTAGAGGCGTTATAATAAAAATGTATTAAATTAAGAGGAAAGTTAGCTGAATAATAAAATATTTTGACTTTCAAATTTTGTTTGCTTCTATAGGTTTGTTCGACTTGTAGAATTCAAAACAGTTACAAAATATTTGTAAACTGCGTAAAACTGTCTCTGCATTCGTTAGGGATAGTTTTTAATTTAGTTCAAAATAAGAGACAAACGCGAACACCTTAACATTTTTTTGTCTTTACTGATTTCTTGTTGGCAAGTGACAATTGATAAGTAAAAGTATGTTGTCTGTTGATTATATTTAGTTGCTGTAACACATTTTTTAATTTATACTTTGGATAATGGCAGATTTAAACCTGATAATGACTGAAGGTAATCCATTATCAAACTAAAATGAAAAGTTTAATACTGAAACATGATGAAGAACTTGAAGATATATCATTTATATTTGAATGTTATTAAAACCATAGAGAAACAATATCTAGAGGGCATGTGCAATTTAAACTGTTCTGATTAATTCTTACCAAAAAGCAAGTGCAGTCCCGGAAAATTTACTGCAGTCCCGGATTGGTTAAAAAAAAGCGAACATGATCTAAACTAGTTCAAAAAAGATGACGACGCGAACGCCATATTATATATTGCGCAAACTCTTGACTATTTTGTACCGGTTCTGGTCACAAGTCAAACAAACCTTATAGTAGGCTAAAGCTTAGTTTTCATGCATCCGAAATCCGATGTCCGAATCGGAATCGGATTGTTTCCGTCGTGTCACCGATAAATGTCAATTTTCATTTATACGAATATTCTGTGCGATTTTGGTAACAAATATAGTGCTTTCGTCGTTTGCACTTTTATTTGCACTTACCTTAGAGTTAATGCAAGTCTTTAAGCAGGTGAAATTGGCTCTCTAATACAATATAACTTTGTTAATTTGGGGCCTACAATTGTCAACAGGACTTCAAAGTTTTCACTTGACATCCTCAGATAATTAAAATATTTCCCAGTATCAGCAAGACGCATTTCTTGCAACAAGTTATGAAAGTCACCTTGCCTTTTTCGATTTTTAAAAATTGGACGAATCCAGAATCTTTTTCGTTGATATTTTTTTTTCATAATCAAGAATAATGACGCTATCAAACTTAT